>JAUPFZ010000004.1:10000-653750 GCA_036937285.1 Euphydryas editha
AACCTAACCTAACCTAACCTAACCTAACCTAACCTAACCTAACCTAACCTAACCTAACCTAACCTAACCTAACCTAACCTAACCTAACCTAACCTAACCTAACCTAACCTAACCTAACCTAACCTAACCTAACCTAACCTAACCTAACCTAACCTAACCTAACCTAACCTAACCTAACCTAACCTAACCTAACCTAACCTAACCTAACCTAACCTAACCTAACCTAACCTAACCTAACCTAACCTAACCTAACCTAACCTAACCTAACCTAACCTAACCTAACCTAACCTAACCTAACCTAACCTAACCTAACCTAACCTAACCTAACCTAACCTAACCTAACCTAACCTAACCTAACCTAACCTAACCTAACCTAACCTAACCTAACCTAACCTAACCTAACCTAACCTAACCTAACCTAACCTAACCTAACCTAACCTAACCTAACCTAACCTAACCTAACCTAACCTAACCTAACCTAACCTAACCTAACCTAACCTAACCTAACCTAACCTAACCTAACCTAACCTAACCTAACCTAACCTAACCTAACCTAACCTAACCTAACCTAACCTAACCTAACCTAACCTAACCTAACCTAACCTAACCTAACCTAACCTAACCTAACCTAACCTAACCTAACCTAACCTAACCTAACCTAACCTAACCTAACCTAACCTAACCTAACCTAACCTAACCTAACCTAACCTAACCTAACCTAACCTAACCTAACCTAACCTAACCTAACCTAACCTAACCTAACCTAACCTAACCTAACCTAACCTAACCTAACCTAACCTAACCTAACCTAACCTAACCTAACCTAACCTAACCTAACCTAACCTAACCTAACCTAACCTAACCTAACCTAACCTAACCTAACCTAACCTAACCTAACCTAACCTAACCTAACCTAACCTAACCTAACCTAACCTAACCTAACCTAACCTAACCTAACCTAACCTAACCTAACCTAACCTAACCTAACCTAACCTAACCTAACCTAACCTAACCTAACCTAACCTAACCTAACCTAACCTAACCTAACCTAACCTAACCTAACCTAACCTAACCTAACCTAACCTAACCTAACCTAACCTAACCTAACCTAACCTAACCTAACCTAACCTAACCTAACCTAACCTAACCTAACCTAACCTAACCTAACCTAACCTAACCTAACCTAACCTAACCTAACCTAACCTAACCTAACCTAACCTAACCTAACCTAACCTAACCTAACCTAACCTAACCTAACCTAACCTAACCTAACCTAACCTAACCTAACCTAACCTAACCTAACCTAACCTAACCTAACCTAACCTAACCTAACCTAACCTAACCTAACCTAACCTAACCTAACCTAACCTAACCTAACCTAACCTAACCTAACCTAACCTAACCTAACCTAACCTAACCTAACCTAACCTAACCTAACCTAACCTAACCTAACCTAACCTAACCTAACCTAACCTAACCTAACCTAACCTAACCTAACCTAACCTAACCTAACCTAACCTAACCTAACCTAACCTAACCTAACCTAACCTAACCTAACCTAACCTAACCTAACCTAACCTAACCTAACCTAACCTAACCTAACCTAACCTAACCTAACCTAACCTAACCTAACCTAACCTAACCTAACCTAACCTAACCTAACCTAACCTAACCTAACCTAACCTAACCTAACCTAACCTAACCTAACCTAACCTAACCTAACCTAACCTAACCTAACCTAACCTAACCTAACCTAACCTAACCTAACCTAACCTAACCTAACCTAACCTAACCTAACCTAACCTAACCTAACCTAACCTAACCTAACCTAACCTAACCTAACCTAACCTAACCTAACCTAACCTAACCTAACCTAACCTAACCTAACCTAACCTAACCTAACCTAACCTAACCTAACCTAACCTAACCTAACCTAACCTAACCTAACCTAACCTAACCTAACCTAACCTAACCTAACCTAACCTAACCTAACCTAACCTAACCTAACCTAACCTAACCTAACCTAACCTAACCTAACCTAACCTAACCTAACCTAACCTAACCTAACCTAACCTAACCTAACCTAACCTAACCTAACCTAACCTAACCTAACCTAACCTAACCTAACCTAACCTAACCTAACCTAACCTAACCTAACCTAACCTAACCTAACCTAACCTAACCTAACCTAACCTAACCTAACCTAACCTAACCTAACCTAACCTAACCTAACCTAACCTAACCTAACCTAACCTAACCTAACCTAACCTAACCTAACCTAACCTAACCTAACCTAACCTAACCTAACCTAACCTAACCTAACCTAACCTAACCTAACCTAACCTAACCTAACCTAACCTAACCTAACCTAACCTAACCTAACCTAACCTAACCTAACCTAACCTAACCTAACCTAACCTAACCTAACCTAACCTAACCTAACCTAACCTAACCTAACCTAACCTAACCTAACCTAACCTAACCTAACCTAACCTAACCTAACCTAACCTAACCTAACCTAACCTAACCTAACCTAACCTAACCTAACCTAACCTAACCTAACCTAACCTAACCTAACCTAACCTAACCTAACCTAACCTAACCTAACCTAACCTAACCTAACCTAACCTAACCTAACCTAACCTAACCTAACCTAACCTAACCTAACCTAACCTAACCTAACCTAACCTAACCTAACCTAACCTAACCTAACCTAACCTAACCTAACCTAACCTAACCTAACCTAACCTAACCTAACCTAACCTAACCTAACCTAACCTAACCTAACCTAACCTAACCTAACCTAACCTAACCTAACCTAACCTAACCTAACCTAACCTAACCTAACCTAACCTAACCTAACCTAACCTAACCTAACCTAACCTAACCTAACCTAACCTAACCTAACCTAACCTAACCTAACCTAACCTAACCTAACCTAACCTAACCTAACCTAACCTAACCTAACCTAACCTAACCTAACCTAACCTAACCTAACCTAACCTAACCTAACCTAACCTAACCTAACCTAACCTAACCTAACCTAACCTAACCTAACCTAACCTAACCTAACCTAACCTAACCTAACCTAACCTAACCTAACCTAACCTAACCTAACCTAACCTAACCTAACCTAACCTAACCTAACCTAACCTAACCTAACCTAACCTAACCTAACCTAACCTAACCTAACCTAACCTAACCTAACCTAACCTAACCTAACCTAACCTAACCTAACCTAACCTAACCTAACCTAACCTAACCTAACCTAACCTAACCTAACCTAACCTAACCTAACCTAACCTAACCTAACCTAACCTAACCTAACCTAACCTAACCTAACCTAACCTAACCTAACCTAACCTAACCTAACCTAACCTAACCTAACCTAACCTAACCTAACCTAACCTAACCTAACCTAACCTAACCTAACCTAACCTAACCTAACCTAACCTAACCTAACCTAACCTAACCTAACCTAACCTAACCTAACCTAACCTAACCTAACCTAACCTAACCTAACCTAACCTAACCTAACCTAACCTAACCTAACCTAACCTAACCTAACCTAACCTAACCTAACCTAACCTAACCTAACCTAACCTAACCTAACCTAACCTAACCTAACCTAACCTAACCTAACCTAACCTAACCTAACCTAACCTAACCTAACCTAACCTAACCTAACCTAACCTAACCTAACCTAACCTAACCTAACCTAACCTAACCTAACCTAACCTAACCTAACCTAACCTAACCTAACCTAACCTAACCTAACCTAACCTAACCTAACCTAACCTAACCTAACCTAACCTAACCTAACCTAACCTAACCTAACCTAACCTAACCTAACCTAACCTAACCTAACCTAACCTAACCTAACCTAACCTAACCTAACCTAACCTAACCTAACCTAACCTAACCTAACCTAACCTAACCTAACCTAACCTAACCTAACCTAACCTAACCTAACCTAACCTAACCTAACCTAACCTAACCTAACCTAACCTAACCTAACCTAACCTAACCTAACCTAACCTAACCTAACCTAACCTAACCTAACCTAACCTAACCTAACCTAACCTAACCTAACCTAACCTAACCTAACCTAACCTAACCTAACCTAACCTAACCTAACCTAACCTAACCTAACCTAACCTAACCTAACCTAACCTAACCTAACCTAACCTAACCTAACCTAACCTAACCTAACCTAACCTAACCTAACCTAACCTAACCTAACCTAACCTAACCTAACCTAACCTAACCTAACCTAACCTAACCTAACCTAACCTAACCTAACCTAACCTAACCTAACCTAACCTAACCTAACCTAACCTAACCTAACCTAACCTAACCTAACCTAACCTAACCTAACCTAACCTAACCTAACCTAACCTAACCTAACCTAACCTAACCTAACCTAACCTAACCTAACCTAACCTAACCTAACCTAACCTAACCTAACCTAACCTAACCTAACCTAACCTAACCTAACCTAACCTAACCTAACCTAACCTAACCTAACCTAACCTAACCTAACCTAACCTAACCTAACCTAACCTAACCTAACCTAACCTAACCTAACCTAACCTAACCTAACCTAACCTAACCTAACCTAACCTAACCTAACCTAACCTAACCTAACCTAACCTAACCTAACCTAACCTAACCTAACCTAACCTAACCTAACCTAACCTAACCTAACCTAACCTAACCTAACCTAACCTAACCTAACCTAACCTAACCTAACCTAACCTAACCTAACCTAACCTAACCTAACCTAACCTAACCTAACCTAACCTAACCTAACCTAACCTAACCTAACCTAACCTAACCTAACCTAACCTAACCTAACCTAACCTAACCTAACCTAACCTAACCTAACCTAACCTAACCTAACCTAACCTAACCTAACCTAACCTAACCTAACCTAACCTAACCTAACCTAACCTAACCTAACCTAACCTAACCTAACCTAACCTAACCTAACCTAACCTAACCTAACCTAACCTAACCTAACCTAACCTAACCTAACCTAACCTAACCTAACCTAACCTAACCTAACCTAACCTAACCTAACCTAACCTAACCTAACCTAACCTAACCTAACCTAACCTAACCTAACCTAACCTAACCTAACCTAACCTAACCTAACCTAACCTAACCTAACCTAACCTAACCTAACCTAACCTAACCTAACCTAACCTAACCTAACCTAACCTAACCTAACCTAACCTAACCTAACCTAACCTAACCTAACCTAACCTAACCTAACCTAACCTAACCTAACCTAACCTAACCTAACCTAACCTAACCTAACCTAACCTAACCTAACCTAACCTAACCTAACCTAACCTAACCTAACCTAACCTAACCTAACCTAACCTAACCTAACCTAACCTAACCTAACCTAACCTAACCTAACCTAACCTAACCTAACCTAACCTAACCTAACCTAACCTAACCTAACCTAACCTAACCTAACCTAACCTAACCTAACCTAACCTAACCTAACCTAACCTAACCTAACCTAACCTAACCTAACCTAACCTAACCTAACCTAACCTAACCTAACCTAACCTAACCTAACCTAACCTAACCTAACCTAACCTAACCTAACCTAACCTAACCTAACCTAACCTAACCTAACCTAACCTAACCTAACCTAACCTAACCTAACCTAACCTAACCTAACCTAACCTAACCTAACCCCTTCCGCCGCCAGACTCAGTTGAAAGCAGACGCGTATCACGTTGTTCGAGTGCCGCTCCGCCAGTTTTCAACTTATAAAAATACGAAAAAGTGGTTTTTTCGCGACCGATTTTCAAAATTTTTGCACCAAAAGTTGCAGCAATAAGTGCTCTAGCTTGTGACAGTTTGCGTTTTTCGCGCAAAGTGCGATAAGTGCGCGAAATTTCGGTGCAAAGTGCAAATTTGTGATTTTAAAAAACTTTGAGCGCAAACGCCGCGCAAACAAGATCGACGACCTAGTATTTTTATTAGGTCGTCCGACGCGGCTCAGCGAGCTCTACAAGAAGATACCCCATTTGGATTTTTCCCGTGCAAGCGCGCGGAGAAATAATTAAAAAACCACCGATCACAAAAACACGTGGTCGGGGTTCCAGACGTGTGACGAAGACGCCAGGCACCTCATTCGACGCAGCACGACGCGCCCTTTTCAGCGACACCTCGGACATATTTTTGAGGTTAGTGGTTTCGAAGATATCAGCTCCCAAAAATTTTTTCAAAATTCAAAATTAAATATTTTTAAAACAAGATCGACGACACCCCTTTATTTTTATTGTTTTTTGTAGATTTTAATAGGTTCTAACTGTGTGCAAAATTTGAAAATTTTCGGCCAGATAGTTTTTTAATTATAATTTTTTGAAATTTTGGGGTGTGCACGTGGGGGTGAAACCCTTGGTCTGATCTCTTTGGAACCCTATTCAAAAATTAGTATATAGTCTGTTTAGCTTATAGAATTTTTTGTAATTTTTTAAAATCATTTTTAGTATTTTTATTTTTAATTTTTATTGTAAAAAGTTAGTTTTTCAACCCCTAAAAATCGGGGGTTGTTTTTAAAATTATTGTATATAGTCTATTAAATAGATTATTAAATTCTCTTTGAAACGAGCCCAAGCACGGCCCGATTAGACAAAGAACAGCCGAATTAGGCAAAATTGTGACAAGTGGTGGCCATATTGGCGGCCATCTTGTAAAGATTAAAATCGCCATAACTCGTGACAGGATTAACTTAGAAACACGCGGTTTTCTTTGTTGTTATTGCCGTGGTAAAAGTTACCTTATTAGACTGCCTGGGGCTCTATGTAGAGTCAACCTGTCAAAAATTAAAACAACCTGTGTTTTTGGCAAGATCTCAACAGGGCAAACACGGAGAGCCGTCGCACGCAAAACTGCGATCAGCGGTTCTCGAGATATTGAATTTCGAATTTTGGCGCAAAGTGCGCGGACGCCATCTTTAAAATCTTTTGGGCGCAATATCTCGGCAACCGCTGGTCGTAGCGTGACGCGGCTTCCGCTGTTGTCATTGCCGCGTCAAGGGCTACAATCGTGGGACCCCAGGATCTCTATACAGAGATTTTCTGCGGATCGTAAAATAAACCATAGATCTTGATAGATCTCGAGAGGGCCATCACGGGGAGCCGTCGCACATCATTCTGCGGCTAGCGGTTCCCGAGATATTAATTTTTGAAGTTCGGCCTAGGCTGAAATAGTAATATCTGGCCGCCATCTTGTAAAACTTTAAGGCGGGATATCTCGGCAACCGCTGGTCGTAGCGACGCGCGGTTTTCGACGTTTATCGGCCCCCTCGAAGGTCTACACGTTTGAGGTGACGAGGAGACTCTACATAGAGCTCCGGTTGAGTTCAGTAGTAGAGTCGACGGCGGTGGATAGTTTTAAGTTTTTATTTTAGATTTAAGTAGTTTTAAGGACTCCTTAGGTGCTGTAGTATTCTGCAGCACCAAATTAGACCGGGAACAGTCTCTGTTTTTTCTTATACACCCGCTATTGCGGCTTTTAACCTAATTGACAAATTTAATTTACTTTTGACGTTTTTTTGACGATTTTATTTTATTTTATTTTATTTTATTTATTAACGCGACCTCCAACATGGTGCTTGGCCTGAGGACACCTGTCAAAAAACAGGTTGTGACGAACCCACCCACCACTCCCCCCAAGGAAGTGAGGAAACTAGCTAGGCGGAGCTTGGAAAAGTTTGAGAGGGCAGCCACGGAGTCGACCTCCGCGATGGCACAGGATGCTCCAACCACCTCCAAGGCTGTGAGACCAACAAGCCGCAAATCGATTGATAGCCCGAAAAAAGGGGGAGTAGAGGTACAGGTCTCTGCACCAACGACGACCACTCGAGTCCAGCGAGCCCGCTCGCATCACACGAAGGCGAAGCAGGCGGTGGACGCGTCCAGGAACCTCAGGGGCGATCTCAAGGCGACGATCTTGGAGTCCCTGGACGCGCTCATGAGGCTGGTCGCTGAATCTGAGGCCGACCTGGGAGCCGGGGGTGCTCGGAAGGGGAGCGTGGGCTCCGTGGATGTGATGCCGGCGACTGTAACCACCGACACCACATTCACGGTGCCTCCGGACTCCGGACTGAGCGCAAAGCTCGACGAGCACTCTCGGCTCCTCCTGGAGAGCAATGAGCGGATGAAGGCTCTCCAGGAACAGCTCGCGAGGAGCAGTCAGGTGGTCGAGGAACAGCGGCTCAGCTATGCCAGCGTGGCCGCTGCGAGACCGCAGCAGCCTTCAAGGCCGGCGGCGCTGCACTCGGTGGTCGTCACTTCCGAGAACGAGAAGGAGACGGCGGATCAGGTTCTCGGAAGGGTGCGAGAGACCATGGACGCGAAGTCAGGGTGGGTGAAGGTGGACCGGGTCCGCAAGGCCAAGGACCGGAAGGTGATAATGGGATTCGGGACTGCCGAGGACAGGAAGAAGGCGAGGGAGCGTTTAGGCAAGGAAGGATCGGGCCTCGTGGTTGAGGACGTTAAGAATAGGGACCCGCTTTTCGTACTCAGAGGCGTCTTGGCCGTCAACACTGACGGCGACATCGTCAAGGCCCTGAGGAACCAAAATCGGGACCTTTTTGACGGCCTCGGCCCCGGGGATGACCGCCTTCTTGTTAAGTATCGACGGAAGGTCAGGAACCCGCACGTGGTCAACGTGGTCCTGAGCGCGTCGCCCACCCTCTGGGCGAGGATAACCGGCGTGGGCTCAGTCCATGTCGACCTCATGAGGGTGCGAGCAGAGGACCAGTCTCCGCTGGTCCAATGCACGCGATGCCTCGGGTTTGGCCACGGGCGCAAGTACTGCAAGGATCCGGCAGACCTCTGTAGCCACTGCGGCGGGCCGCACCTGCGCTCTAAATGCGCGGATTGGCTGGCGGGGTCCCCACCTTCCTGCCGGAACTGTTGTCGCGCGAAGTTCGACAATGTCGAACATAACGCATTTAGCGACAACTGTCCCGTCAGGAAGAGGTGGGATGACCTCGCCCGGCAATCCGTAGCGTATTGCTAAGGGCGTGCCGGCGGACCCAGTGGCTATAAAAATCCTCCAGGCGAATCTCCAGCGTAGCAAGTTGGCATACTCCGAGCTGCTGATTCAGGCCTCAGAACTACGAGCGCGGATGGCCTTGGTACAGGAGCCATACGTCGGCGGAACAGGGCGTGTGAAGGGTCAAAATGGGATCAGAGTCTTCCAGTCTGCGGATCATGGAAGTGGGACTGTAAAGGCCGCCGTCATTGTCTTTGACGCGGACCTTCACATCACACAGTACCCGAAACTCACCACTAACAACATCTCAGTGGTGGGGATCCGAGTCCGCAACTGGGAGATCATCCTGGTTTCATTTTACTTTGAGCCCGACCTGCCGATGGACTCGTACCTAGCTCATCTGCGCCGGGTGCAGCGTGAGACGGGAGCTCGGAGTATGATCATTGGGGGTGACTCCAATGCTAAGTGCGTCTGGTGGAAGAGTCCCGTGACCGACCGCAGAGGCGAGGAACTACACGGGGCGCTGGAGGACCTCGGACTTTGCATCCTGAACCAAGGGGAAACCCCTACCTTTGATACTATCCGGGGCGGCGTTAGGTACAGCAGCTATGTTGACATAACTGCTGTATCGCCGGACCTGTATGGCTTGGTGGACGACTGGCGCGTGCGCGAAGACCTGACCAGCTCGGACCACAACGGCATATCCTTCACATTGACGACAAGGTGCATCAATAAAAATTACATAAAACACACCACCCGAATTTACTTTACCAAAAACGCGAATTGGGCCCGGTTTCGTGAGAAACTGGGCCAAATTTTTTACAGGGAAAATTTCACAATAGATTATATTAAAAATTTGGCAATAGGTTCGGACTTAGACCAATCCATTTCAAAATTAAACGAAATTATCGCCGAAGCATGCGCCTTGTCGATTCCGCCCATAAAGCGGAAAGATGTGGTGAATATGCCGTGGTGGAACGAGGGGTTGGCAGCGCTCAAGCGCGAGGTGGCCACCAAGAAATGCAGAATTCGGTGTGCAGCGCCGGTTAGGCGTCAAATGGTAGTCGGGGAGTACCTGGAAGCGAAGGAGCGGTATGAGACCGAGGTGAGGCATGCGCAGACGCGCAGCTGGGTCGCCTTCTGTGAGCGTCAGGACGGGGAATCAGTTTGGGGGGGTATCTACCGGGTCCTCGGCAGAACCTCCAGGAGAGACGAAGATCCACCGCTGGTGGTAAACAATATGGAGCTAGACGCCAAAGGCTCGGTGAGGCTTATGGCCGAAACCTTCTACCCGGAGGACTCCGAAGAGGATGACTCCGAGGAGCACCGAAGGGTGAGGGTACAAGCCGAGCTCTTTGACGTTGAAACTTCTACGGATTCGATGGACCCGCCTTTCACTCCTTTAGAGTTGAAATTGGCCTGCCGGTCCTTCAATCCGAAGAAGGCTCCAGGCGCGGACGGTTTTACCGCCGATATATGTTTGCACGCGATAGAGTGTGACCCCGATCTCTCATTGGCCCTTTTCAACAGGTGCCTCGAACTCCGGCATTTTCCCGAGCCCTGGAAGGAGGCTACGGTGATCTTCCTCCGGAAGCCGGGGAAGGACACCTACCGGACACCACGGTCGTATCGGCCGATTGGTCTCCTTCCGGTGCTGGGGAAAGTGCTGGAGAAGATGCTTGTCGCCAGACTGAAACATCACGTAGCGCCCAGGCTCAGTACCCGTCAGTTCGGCTTTATGCCCCAGCGTAGCACCGAGGACGCCCTCTATACACTGGTCCAACACATACGATTAGGATTGACAAATAAAAAATTGATGACACTTGTGTCCCTGGATATAGAGGGCGCCTTCGACAACGCTTGGTGGCCACGCATAAAAGTCCGGCTGGCGGAGGAACGAGTGCCGTTGAACATCCGTAGGCTCCTGGGCAGCTACCTGAGCGGCAGGCATGTTCGCGCACGGTACTGTGGGGAAGAGCACGTGAGAGAAACCGGGAAGGGTTGCGTGCAAGGGTCTATCGGCGGGCCGATTTTGTGGAACCTCTTATTGGATCCACTGCTTCGTGAGTTGGAGGCTAGACATTACTACGTGCAGGCGTTCGCTGACGATGTGGTGTTGGTCTTTGAGGGTAAGACGGCTCTTGAGGTCGAAAACCACGCCAATGCCGCCCTCGAGCATGTGCGGGAGTGGGGAGTCCAGAACAAACTGAAGTTTGCGCCGCACAAGACCAGTGCTATGGTCATCACGCGCAAACTGAAGTATGACACCCCACGCCTCCACATGGGCGGGGTCGACATCGGTATGGTGGGCGAAATCAAACTACTGGGAGTCGTCCTAGACCAACGCCTTACCTTCAACACGCACGTCGCGAACGTATGTAAGAAGGCCGTCACCTTCTATTCCCAGCTTTCGAGAGCCGCGAAGGCGAGCTGGGGCCTCCACCCCGAAGTCATCCGCGTTATTTACAGAGCGGTGGTTGAGCCCGTGATACTGTATGCGGCTGCCGTTTGGGCGCCGGCTGTGGATAAGCTAGGTGTACGTAAGCAGCTGAACGTGGTCCAGCGGGGCTTTGCGCAGAAGCTGTGTAGGGCATACCGCACCACCTCCCTGAACTCAGCACTGTTGCTCGCTGGGATACTCCCTCTCGACCTGCGCGTCCGCGAAGCCGCGGCGTTGTACGGCGCGAGGAGGGGTATACCCCAGGACGCGATAGGGGATCGGGAAGTGGAACGGATGTCCTCGGCTCTGCGGTCTCCGCATCCCGCCCAGCATATCGACCTGGACTTCAAGTGCCTGGCGGACGAGGAACAACTCGCGGTCAACATCGACCACGATCTTAACATCTACACGGACGGCAGTAAGATTGAGGGCAAAGTGGGTGCGGCGCTATCCATATGGAGAGGCGCCGCCGAAACCAAAACCCTCAAGCTTACTTTGCCGTCCTTTTGCACCGTCTACCAGGCGGAACTCCTGGCGATATGCAGGGCGGCGCGGACGGCCGCAGATAACTCGGCCAGATCAGTCGGGATTTACTCCGACTCCCTGTCGGCACTGCAGACTACGACTAATCCGGAAGCCCTCCACCCCCTGGCCGTTGAGGCGCGGGGCCACCTGCGTAGGGCTTTGGTACAGGACAAACTTGTTAGTTTGTTCTGGATCAAAGCCCACGCGGGACTAGAGGGGAACGAGCGTGCCGACCATCTGGCTAAGGAAGCTGCGCTAAAGTCAAAACGCAGTTTTGACTACGACAGCTGCCCCGTTTCATTCATCAAGCGAAGCATTCGTATGCGATCGCTTGATGAATGGAACCAACGTTACCAGGCCGGTGAAACAGCCGGTGTCACCCGGGTCTTTTTCCCGGACGCGATAGCCGCATATCGTATCATCGGCAAAATAAAGGTGGACAGATTTGTCACCCAGGTATTGACGGGGCATGGTGGATTCTCCGAGTACTTGCACCGCTTCAAGTGCAAGGAGAGTCCATCGTGCGTCTGCGATCCTGCGTGCTCTGAGTCTGTCCTCCACGTCCTCCTGGACTGCCCGGCCCATTGTCGCGAGAGGCAGGACGTGGAATCTCAACTGGGTATCAAACTTGATGTAAGTTCGTTACCGCAAATAGTGTATAGTAAAGACAGAGATTTGTTCTTAGAATATTGTAAAAAAGTTTGTAAATTAGTAAACTATAGAAATAGGGTATAGCAAAATTATGTTAGGTAGTTATAGTGTTTATAATTAGGCTAACATAAGAAACTTGTATTTAAAATAAGAACATAGTCTGTAAGATACTTTTAAGTTGCAAATGTGTAAAATAGTGTATTTTGCACAAGTAAGAAAATTTTATTTTGTAATAATTAATTAAGTTTAGACACTAATTTATAACTACCAGCCTCTCACCAAGTAGACAATAAGACGATAAAAATTGTATTATAATATTATATAAGCCTAGAAATAAGCAAAGAACTGTTAACTTCATTAAAAGATATTACTGTTCCCTCCCTCTACGTTCCCCTCCTTCTGTGTTTTTATTAGTTTTAGTAGTAGGTACACAATCGCCTTAAGCACTATGATTGAATGAGGATGGATGTTAGACGAAAATGGGATGAAGCATGGATGACGACCATAGTAAAAGATAGACTGCATGAATGAGTTTTTTGGTTAAAATGTAAAACCTGTCCAGAAAAAACAATTTGTAAAAACAGTCTCCCCTCACAGGGAGGTCAAGTATTATAATAAAAAAAATAAATAAATTAAAAAAAAAAAAAATAAAAAAAAAAAAAAAAAACCTAACCTAACCTAACCTAACCTAACCTAACCTAACCTAACCTAACCTAACCTAACCTAACCTAACCTAACCTAACCTAACCTAACCTAACCCCTTCCGCCGCCAGACTCAGTTGAAAGCAGACGCGTATCACGTTGTTTGAGTGCCGCTCCGCCAGTTTTCAACTTTAAAAAAATACGAAAAAGTGGTTTTTTCGCGACCGATTTTCAAAATTTTTGCACCAAAAGTTGCAGTAATAAGTGCTCTAGCTTGTGACAGTTTGCGTTTTTCGCGCAAAGTGCGAAAAGTGCGCGAAATTTTGGTGCAAATTGCAAATTTGTGATTTTAAAAAAAAAAAAAAAAAAAAAAAAAAAAAAAAAAAAAAAAAAACTTTGAGCGCAAACGCTGCGCAAACAAGATCGACGACCTAGTATTTTTATTAGGTCGTCCGACGCGGCTCAGCGAGCTCTACAAGAAGATATCCCATTTGGATTTTTCCCGTGCAAGCGCGCGGAGAAATAATTAAAAAAAAAAAAAAAAAAAACTACCGATCACAAAAACACGTGGTCGGGGTTCCAGACGTGTGACGGTGACGTTCAGCACATCAAACGACGCAGCGCAACGAGCCCGTGTCAGCGACACCTCAAGCGTAATTTTAAGGTTAGTGGTTGGGGAGATATTGGCGAAACAAAAAATTTTCAAAATTCAAAATTCAATAACTTTTTAAAACGATCGACGACAGTATATTATTTTTATCGCGTTTAGTAGGCCTCAGCGAGGTCTACAAACCCTCCAAATTTGAAAATTTTCCGGTGGATAGTTTTGGCGCTATAATTTTTCGAAATTTCAGGGTGTGCACGTGGGGTGGCAACCCTTTGTCCGATATCTTCAAAAGACTTTTTAAAAAATTGTAATTAGTGTAGATAGTATGTTAAATTTTTTGTAGATTTTTAGAATTAAGTTTATTATTTTTTATTTTAAATTTAGTGTAAAATTGTTAGTTTTTTCAACCCCAAAAATCGGGGGTTGTTTTTAAAATTATAGTGTTTAGCCTATTAGAGAGCAATTGAAAAGCTCTTTAAAACGAGCCCAAGCACGGCCAGATTGGACTAAAATTAGCTGAAATTGGTAAATTTGTGACAAGTGGTGGCCATATTGGCGGCCATTTTGAAAATCTTTAAAGAGTCATAACTCCGGCCCTATAGGTCGTATTGAGACAGGACTTTCACTATAGTGTAAGCCGTAATTAGTTTTGTCCTCTGGCGGTGCTCACGGCTCGATTTGAGGTTGACCCCCTGGATCGTGGTTTGAGGCCAAAATTCGAATAGATTTTAAAGAGACCAGCACGGCGAGCCGTCGCACGCTTTCCTGCGATCAGCGGTTCCCGAGATATTGATTTTTAAAATCTGGCGCAAAGTGCGCGGACGCCATCTTGAATTTCTTTAGGGCGCAATATCTCGGCAACCGCTGGTCGCAGCGCGACGCGGTTTTCGTTGTTGAGTCGGCCGTAGCGAGGGCCACACTAATAGGGCACTGGGGTCTCTGTCGAGCACTTACCCCGAAATTTTTAAATTAAGATAGAGATCTTGATAGATCTCGAGAGGGCCATTACGGGGAGCCGTCGCACGTCATTCTGCGGCTACCGGTTCCCGAGATATTAATTTTTGAAGTTCAGTCTAGATCTAGGCTGACAGCGCGGACGCCATATTGCAAATATTTGAGGCGCGATATCTCGGGAACCGCTGGTCGTAGCGACACGCGGTTTTCGGCGTTCACCGGCCCCTTCGTAGGCCTATACGGCTGCAGTGACGGGGAGGCTCTACATAGAGTCCCGGTAGAGCTCAATACTAGAGTCGACGGCGGTTGAATATTTTTAGTTTTTAAGCTAGATTTAAGTAGATTTAGGTATTTTGAGGCGCTGTAGTGCTCTACGGCACATATCAGACAGGAACAGTCTCTGTTTTTTCATATATACAAACCGTTTATTGCGGGGTTTTAAATTTTGACATTTTTATTTATTTATTTAATATAATTTGACATTTTCCTTTATTTTACAATATCGACGCGACCTCCAACATGGTGCTTGGCCTGAGGACACCTGTCAAAAAACAGGTTGTGACGAACCCACCCACCACTCCCCCCAAAGAAGTGAGGAAATTAGCTAGGCAAAGCTTAGAGAAGTTTGAGGGGGCAGCCACGGAGTCGACCTCTGTAATGACACAGGGCGCTCCAACCACCTCCAAGGCTGCGAGACCAACCAGCCGTAAGTCGGCTGATAGCCCGAAGATAGGGGGGGTAGCGGTACAGGTCTCTGCACCCGCGACGACCACTCGAGTCCAGCGAGCCCGCTCGCATTACAAGAAGGCGAAGGATGCGGTGGACGCGTCCAGGAACCTCAGGGGCGACCTCAAGGCGACGATCTTGGAGTCCCTGGACGCGCTTATGAGGCTGGTCGCTGAATCTGAGGCCGACCTGGGGGCCGGGAGGGCTCGGAAGGGGAGCGGGGGCTCCGTGGATGTGGTGCCGGTGACTGTAACCACCGACACCACATTCACGGTGCCTCCGGACTCCGGACTGAGCGCAAAGCTCGACGAGCACTCTCGGCTCCTCCTGGAGAGCAATGAGCGGATGAAGGCTCTCCAGGAACAGCTCGCGAAGAGCAGTCAGGTGGCTGAGGAACGGCGGCTCAGCTACGCCAGCGTGGCCGCTGCGAGACCGCAGCAACACACAAGGCCCGCGGCGCTGCACTCGGTGGTCGTCACTTCCGAGAACGAGAAGGAGACGGCGGACCAGGTTCTCGGAAGGGTGCGAGAGACCATGGACGCGAAGTCGGGGTGGGTGAAGGTGGACCGGGTCCGTAAGGCCAAGGACCGGAAGGTGATAATGGGATTCGGGACTGCCGAGGACAGGAAGAAGGCGAGGGAGCGCTTAGGGAAAGAAGGATCGGGCCTCGTAGTCGAGGATGTCAAGAATAGAGACCCGCTTTTTGTCCTCAGAGGCGTCTTGGCTGTCAACACTGACGGTGACATTGTCAAGGCCCTGAGGAACCAAAATCGGGACCTCTTTGACGGCCTCGGCCCCGGGGATGACCGCCTTCTGGTCAAGTATCGACGGAAGGTCAGGAACCCGCACGTGGTCAACGTGGTCCTGAGTGCGTCGCCCACCCTCTGGGCGAGGATAACCGGCGTGGGCTCAGTCCATGTCGACCTCATGAGGGTGCGAGCAGAGGACCAGTCTCCGCTGGTCCAATGCACGCGATGCCTCGGGTTTGGCCACGGGCGCAAGTACTGCAAGGACCCGGCAGACCTCTGTAGCCACTGCGGCGGTCCGCACCTGCGCTCTAAATGCGCGGATTGGCTGGCGGGGTCCCCACCTTCCTGCCGGAACTGTTGCCGCGCGAAGTTCGACAATGTCGAACATAACGCATTTAGCGACAACTGTCCCGTCAGGAAGAGGTGGGATGACCTCGCCCGGCAATCCGTAGCGTATTGCTAAGGGCGTGCCGGCGGACCCAGTGGCTATAAAAATCCTCCAGGCGAATCTCCAGCGCAGTAAGTTGGCATACTCCGAGCTGCTGATTCAGGCCTCAGAACTACGAGCGCGGATGGCTTTGGTACAGGAGCCATACGTCGGCGGAACAGGGCGCGTGAAGAGTCAAAATGGGATCAGAGTCTTCCAGTCTGCGGATCATGGAAGTGGGACTGTAAAGGCCGCGGTCATAGTCTTCGACGCGGACCTTCACATCACACAGTACCCGAAACTCACCACTAACAACATCTCAGTGGTGGGGATCCGAGTCCGCAACTGGGAGATCATCCTGGTTTCATTTTACTTTGAGCCCGACCTGCCGATGGACTCGTACCTAGCTCATCTGCGCCGGGTGCAGCGTGAGACGGGAGCTCGGAGTATGATCATTGGGGGTGACTCCAATGCTAAGTGCGTCTGGTGGAAGAGTCCCGTGACCGACCGCAGAGGCGAGGAACTACACGGGGCGCTGGAGGACCTCGGACTTTGCATCCTGAACCAAGGGGAAACCCCTACCTTTGATACTATCCGGGGCGGCGTAAGGTACAGCAGCTATGTTGACATAACTGCTGTATCGCCGGACCTGTATGGCTTGGTGGACGACTGGCGCGTGCGCGAAGACCTGACCAGCTCGGACCACAACGGCATATCCTTCACATTGACGACAAGGTGCATCAATAAAAATTACATAAAACACACCACCCGAATTTACTTTACCAAAAACGCGAATTGGGCCCGGTTTCGTGAGAAACTGGGCCAAATTATTTACAGGGAAAATTTCACAATAGATTATATTAAAAATTTGGCAATAGGTTCGGACTTAGACCAATCCATTTCAAAATTAAACGAAATTATCGCCGAAGCATGTGCCTTGTCGATTCCGCCCATAAAGCGGAAAGATGTGGTGAATATGCCGTGGTGGAACGAGGGGTTGGCAGCGCTCAAGCGCGAGGTGGCCACCAAGAAATGCAGAATTCGGTGTGCAGCGCCGGTTAGGCGTCAAATGGTAGTCGGGGAGTACCTGGAAGCGAAGGAGCGGTATGAGACCGAGGTGAGGCATGCGCAGACGCGCAGCTGGGTCGCCTTCTGTGAGCGTCAGGACGGCGAATCAGTTTGGGGGGGTATCTACCGGGTCCTCGGCAGAACCTCCAGGAGAGACGAAGATCCACCGCTGGTGGTAAACAATATGGAGCTAGACGCCAAAGGCTCGGTGAGGCTTATGGCCGAAACCTTCTACCCGGAGGACTCCGAAGAGGATGACTCCGAGGAGCACCGAAGGGTGAGGGTACAAGCTGAGCTCTTTGACGTTGAAACTTCTTCGGATTCGATGGACCCGCCTTTCACTCCTTTAGAGTTGAAATTGGCCTGCCGGTCCTTCAATCCGAAGAAGGCTCCAGGCGCGGACGGTTTTACCGCCGATATATGTTTGCACGCGATAGAGTATGACCCCGATCTCTCATTGGCCCTTTTCAACAGGTGCCTCGAACTCCGGCATTTTCCCGAGCCCTGGAAGGAGGCTACGGTGATCTTCCTCCGGAAGCCGGGGAAGGACACCTACCGGACACCACGGTCGTATCGGCCGATTGGTCTCCTTCCGGTGCTGGGGAAAGTGCTGGAGAAGATGCTTGTCGCCAGACTGAAACATCACGTAGCGCCCAGGCTCAGTACCCGTCAGTTCGGCTTTATGCCCCAGCGTAGCACCGAGGACGCCCTCTATACACTGGTCCAACACATACGATTAGGATTGACAAATAAAAAATTGATGACACTTGTGTCCCTGGATATAGAGGGCGCCTTCGACAACGCCTGGTGGCCACGCATAAAAGTCCGGCTGGCGGAGGAACGAGTGCCGTTGAACATCCGTAGGCTCCTGGGCAGCTACCTGAGCGGCAGGCATGTTCGCGCACGGTACTGTGGGGAAGAGCACGTGAGAGAAACCGGGAAGGGTTGCGTGCAAGGGTCTATCGGCGGGCCGATTTTGTGGAACCTCTTATTGGATCCACTGCTTCGTGAGTTGGAGGCTAGACATTACTACGTGCAGGCGTTCGCTGACGATGTGGTGTTGGTCTTTGAGGGTAAGACGGCTCTTGAGGTCGAAAACCACGCCAATGCCGCCCTCGAGCATGTGCGGGAGTGGGGAGTCCAGAACAAACTGAAGTTTGCGCCGCACAAGACCAGTGCTATGGTCATCACGCGCAAACTGAAGTATGACACCCCACGCCTCCACATGGGCGGGGTCGACATCGGTATGGTGGGCGAAATCAAACTACTGGGAGTCGTCCTAGACCAACGCCTTACCTTCAACACGCACGTCGCGAACGTATGTAAGAAGGCCGTCACCTTCTATTCCCAGCTTTCGAGAGCCGCGAAGGCGAGCTGGGGCCTCCACCCCGAAGTCATCCGCGTTATTTACAGAGCGGTGGTTGAGCCCGTGATACTGTATGCGGCTGCCGTTTGGGCGCCGGCTGTGGATAAGCTAGGTGTTCGTAAGCAGCTGAACGTGGTCCAGCGGGGCTTTGCGCAGAAGCTGTGTAGGGCATACCGCACCACCTCCCTGAACTCAGCACTGTTGCTCGCTGGGATACTCCCTCTCGACCTGCGCGTCCGCGAAGCCGCGGCGTTGTACGGCGCGAGGAGGGGTATACCCCAGGACGCGATAGGGGATCGGGAAGTGGAACGGATGTCCTCGGCTCTGCGGTCTCCGCATCCCGCTCAGCATATCGACCTGGAGTTCAAGTGCCTGGCGGACGAGGAACAACTCGCGGTCAACATTGACCACGACCTTAACATCTACACGGACGGCAGTAAGATTGAGGGCAAAGTGGGCGCGGCGCTTTCCATATGGAGAGGCGCCGCCGAAACCAAAACCCTCAAGCTTACTTTGCCGTCCTTTTGCACCGTCTACCAGGCGGAACTCCTGGCGATATGCAGGGCGGCGCGGACGGCCGCAGATAACTCGGCCAGATCAGTCGGCATTTACTCCGACTCCCTGTCGGCACTGCAGACTACAGTCAACCCGGAAGCCCTCCACCCCCTGGCCGTTGAGGCGCGGGGCCACCTGCGTAGGGCTTTGGTACAGGACAAACTTGTTAGTTTGTTCTGGATCAAAGCCCACGCGGGACTAGAGGGGAACGAGCGTGCCGACCATCTGGCTAAGGAAGCTGCGCTAAAGTCAAAACGCAGTTTCGACTACGACAGCTGCCCCGTTTCATTCATCAAGCGAAGCATTCGTATGCGATCGCTTGATGAATGGAACCAACGATACCAGGCCGGTGAAACAGCCGGTGTCACCCGGGTCTTTTTCCCGGACGCGATAGCCGCATACCGTATCATCGGTAAAATAAAGGTGGATAGATTTGTCACCCAGGTATTGACGGGGCATGGTGGATTCTCCGAGTACTTGCACCGTTTCAAGTGCAAGGAGAGTCCATCGTGCGTCTGCGATCCTGCGTGTTCGGAGTCTGTCCTCCACGTCCTCCTGGACTGCCCGGCCCATGGTCGCGAGAGGCAGGCGGTCGAAATTTTGTTAGATGTCAAATTGGATGTAAATTCGTTACCCGGAATTGTGTGTAATAAAAACAGAGACTTGTTCTTTAGCTTCTGTAAAAAATTATGTATATTGGTTAATAAAAGAAATAAGGTTTAAGTAAGATATGTTAGATTTTTTATAGTGTGTTATAAATAAGCTAGCATATAAAAATTTGTTTGTTAATTTAGATAAAGAATATATAAAATAAGTTAGATGTAAGGTATAGAATATTTTATATTTTATACAAATAAAAGCCTGTATAATACACCATAGATTGTAAGATTCTACTTATGTATTTTCTGCCTCTGGCACGCTGTAGATTTAGGATAGAAAAAGATGTAAATTAGAAGATAAGTAAGTTGTAGTTAATGTGTTAAAAAGATTGGAAATTTAGTAAATAAGAATAAGAATAAAATATTGTATTAATAATTTAGAATAACTGTATAAGGAAAAAATTGTAAAATGAAATAAAGGAAAGATACCTTTGTTTTCCCCTCCTTACTGTCCCCGAGTTACCTAGTTTTAAGCACACTTTGCCTTCAGCATGATTGAATGACGATGAATGATTGATTGAACATGGTATGCAGAATGAGTGACGAACAGAGTAAAAGATTGAGTTAGTATGAAAGAGTTTTCTTTAGATGAAAAATTAAACACAAGATAAATAAGAGAAATGTAAAAACAGTCTCCCCACCTTGGGGGAGGTTCAAAAAAAAAAAAATTAAAAAAAAAAAAAAAAAAAAAAAAAAAAAAAAAAAAAACCTAACCTAACCTAACCTAACCTAACCTAACCTAACCTAACCTAACCTAACCTAACCTAACCACCTTCAACGCCCACGTCGCAAATGTCTGCAAGCGCGCGGTCGCCTTTTACCACCAGCTGGCCCGAGCGGCTAAGGCCACCTGGGGTCTCCATCCTGAAGTCATCCGCACTATTTACAGAGCGGTGGTTGAGCCTGTGATCTTGTATGCGGCTGCCGTTTGGGCACCGGCCGTAAACAAACTCGGGATCCGTAAGCAGCTGAACGTGGTCCAGCGAGGCTTCGCGCAGAAGCTTTGTAGGGCATACCGCACCACCTCCCTAAACTCGGCATTATTGCTAGCTGGGATACTCCCTCTCGACCTCCGTGTCCGCGAAGCCGCGACGTTATACGAGGCGAGGAGGGGTATGCCCCAGGACGTGATTGGGGATCGGGAGGTGGAGCGGATGTCTTCGGCTCTGCGGTCTCCGCATCCCGCCTGCCATATCGACCTGGAGTTCCAGTGCCTGGCCGACCAGGAACAATTTTTAGCTAATAGCAACAATGATTACAACATCTTCACGGACGGCAGCAAGATTGAGGGCAAGGTGGGGGCGGCGTTGTCCGTATGGACTGGCGCCGCCGAAACCAAAACCCTCAAGCTTGCTTTGCCGTCCTACTGCACGGTATACCAGGCGGAACTCTTGGCGATATGCCGGGCGGCGCAGATGGCCGCCGACCGCTTGGCCGGATCGGTCGGGATTTATTCCGACTCGTCATCGGCACTGCTCACCGTCAAAAATCCGAAAGCCCTCCATCCCCTGGCCGTAGAGGCGCGGGGACATCAAAAAAAAAAAAAAAAAAAAAAAAAAAAAAAAAAAAAAAAAAAAAAAAAAAAAAAAAAAAAACCTAACCTAACCTAACCTAACCTAACCTAACCTAACCTAACCTAACCTAACCTAACCTAACCTAACCTAACCTAACCTAACCTAACCACCTTCAACGCCCACGTCGCAAATGTCTGCAAGCGCGCGGTCGCCTTTTACCACCAGCTGGCCCGAGCGGCTAAGGCCACCTGGGGTCTCCATCCTGAAGTCATCCGCACTATTTACAGAGCGGTGGTTGAGCCTGTGATCTTGTATGCGGCTGCCGTTTGGGCACCGGCCGTAAACAAACTCGGGATCCGTAAGCAGCTGAACGTGGTCCAGCGAGGCTTCGCGCAGAAGCTTTGTAGGGCATACCGCACCACCTCCCTAAACTCGGCATTATTGCTAGCTGGGATACTCCCTCTCGACCTCCGTGTCCGCGAAGCCGCGACGTTATACGAGGCGAGGAGGGGTATGCCCCAGGACGTGATTGGGGATCGGGAGGTGGAGCGGATGTCTTCGGCTCTGCGGTCTCCGCATCCCGCCTGCCATATCGACCTGGAGTTCCAGTGCCTGGCCGACCAGGAACAATTTTTAGCTAATAGCAACAATGATTACAACATCTTCACGGACGGCAGCAAGATTGAGGGCAAGGTGGGGGCGGCGTTGTCCGTATGGACTGGCGCCGCCGAAACCAAAACCCTCAAGCTTGCTTTGCCGTCCTACTGCACGGTATACCAGGCGGAACTCTTGGCGATATGCCGGGCGGCGCAGATGGCCGCCGACCGCTTGGCCGGATCGGTCGGGATTTATTCCGACTCGTCATCGGCACTGCTCACCGTCAAAAATCCGAAAGCCCTCCATCCCCTGGCCGTAGAGGCGCGGGGACATCTGCAGAGGGCTTTGCTCCGGGACAAACGTATAAGTTTGTTCTGGATTAAAGCCCATGCAGGACTAGAGGGGAATGAGCGTGCCGACCATCTGGCCAAGGAAGCTGCGCTGAAGTCGAAACGCGCTTTTGACTACGACAGCTGCCCGGTTTCGTTCATCAAGCGAAGCATCCGTATGGAATCGCTTGATGAATGGAACCGGCGGTATCGTAGTGGTGAAACGGCCGGAGTCACCAGGGTGTTTTTCCCTGACGCGATAGCCGCATACAAAATCATTGGTAAAATAAAGGTGGACAGATTTCTCACCCAGATTCTGACGGGGCACGGTGGGTTCTCCGAGTACTTGCATCGATTCAAGTGCAAGGACAATCCATCGTGCATCTGCGATCCTGCGTGTTCGGAGTCTGTCCTCCACATACTTCTGGACTGCCCGGCCCATGATTACGATAGGCTCAAAATCGAAAGCGTTATTGGAACTAGACTGAATAGCAGTTCTTTATCAAAAATTTTGGAAAGCGAAGACAGAGACTCGTTCCTTCAATATTGCGTTAGAATATGTAAGATTGTAAATAATAGGAATAAGGTATGAAAATTATGTTGTTTAGCTATAGTGTAATATAATTAAGTCAACATAAACTGTACTGTATTATTAAATAAGGAACGTAGTTAAGTTAGTTTTAAGAAATAATGTATGTAATAAGTATAAAACATTGTTTTATACAAAAAAAAACAAGAATTGTAAATAAATTTGTTAAATTTCTAGTTGTATACGAGCCTATTGAATTAAGTTAAATATATTGTAATTAGATTAACAGTTAAGTAGTAGTAGTATGAAAAGTTTGTTAAAAATATTTAAAATAAAGATTGATACCGCTTTCCCCCCTTACTATCCCCAAACAAGAAAAATATACTAGATTTAAGAATAGGTACACATGAGCCTTAAGCTACAATGGGAAAGACCCACAAAGTATGAAAGACGATGAATGCAAGAAAGAATTAGTATGCAGAATGCTAGACGAACAGAGAAAAAGCGAGAAAACTAAAGAATAGAATAACAAATAAAAATTGTAAACACAGACTCCTTCTGATAGTCGGAGGTTTAGTAACAAAAAAAAAAAAAAAAAAAAAAAAAAAAAAAAAAAAAAAAAAAAAAAAAAAAAAAAAAAAAAAAAACCTAACCTAACCTAACCTAACCTAACCTAACCTAACCTAACCTAACCTAACCTAACCTAACCTAACCTAACCTAACCTAACCTAACCTAACCTAACCTAACCTAACCTAACCTAACCTAACCTAACCTAACCTAACCTAACCTAACCTAACCTAATACGTTGTTTTGCTGAGTCGCTCCGTCGATTTTTAAACTTTAAAAATCAGAAAAAGTGGTTTTTTCGCAACCAATTTTAAAGTGCGATATATCAAAAGTTGCGCCTTTGTGCGCCCTAACTAGTGGTGGTTTCAGTTTTGTGCGGAAATATCAGGAACTATTTTTAAAAGTGAAAAAAGTGTTAAAATTTCAAAATTAAAAAACTTTAAGCGTGAACGCTGCTCGATTAAGCGCGACGACCTATCGATATTTTTATATCATTCGACGCGGCTCATTGAGCCCTACATTTTGGTACCTCTCCTGGATTTTTCTCGTGAAAATCCAGGGAGTTATTAAAGAAAAACTGCGGACCACGTGGCCACGTGGTTTGAGAACCACTGGCCTGAGGACAGCGCGAGAGGTCTTAAACGACGGAGGACAACGGGAGCAGCTCGGCGACACTTCGTTTGTAATTTTAAGGTTGGTTTCTGCGAAGTTATTAAGATTTTTGTAAATTATCAAAATTCAAAATTTTTTATCTCAAAAAGTAAAGCGACGACCCCCACTTATTTTTTATTCATTGGATAGAACTCATTGAGTTCTATCTACATTATAAATTTCACATTTTTTGGCTAAGTAGTTTGGAAGTTACGATTTTTTGAAAATTAAGGGCTGACACGTGGGGGTGTAAATAATAACTTAATAGCTTCGCAAAACATTTTAAAATATAGTTTTAGTTGTATATATTATTATTTTAATCTTTTTAGAGAACTTTTTTATTTAAATTTTTGAAGAAATTGTCATATTTGTGTGTTTTTTGCGGTTTTTTGCACCCCAAAAATCGGGGGTTGCATATTTTTTGTAAATAATAGTATAGTTGTGTAGGTTATAAAAAGACGAATCAAACGAGCCCAAGCTCGGTAGGATTCGGTTAAGAATAATCGATTTTCTATTTGTGGCAGCCATCTTGGCGGCCATATTGTATATATATAAACTCATATTACTCCTGTGTTAGACGTCGCACGAAGCTGCGGTTTTCTTTGTTTATATGGTAGTGGCGGGCTCTACACTTTGCGTGACTTGGCGACTCTAGATAGAGTCGACCTCCAGAACTCGAAAATTCGATTGGTTTCAGATAGAGGGCAACGAGCCCATTACGGGGAGCCGTCGCTCGTGTGTCTGCGACTAGCGGTTCACGAGTTACAAATTTTTGAAGATTTGGTTACGGTGAAACCAAGTTTCGAGCCGCCATCTTGGAAAAATAAAAGTCGTCATAACTCGGGAACCGCTGGTCGTAGAGCGACGCGGTTTTTTCCGTATACCAGCCCCCGGCAAGGGCTACCGATTAGTGTTGGACTAGCGACTCTATCTAGAGTCGTTGTAGAGTTCACCTGTAGAGTTGCTGCAGAAGTTGTTTTACACTAGTTTTAAGTAGTCTTAAGTATATTAACGGCCGTAGTATTCTACGGCCTATTTATTTTGACGGAACACTCTCTGTTTTTACTTATACACCCCGCTATTGCGGTAATTTTAACAGAAACTTTGACTTTTATCATTTAAAAATTTTATTTTGACATTTTAAATTATTTTTATACATTTAACGCGACCTTACTATGATTCGCACCCCGGTAAAAGATATGGACACGACGAACCCACCCACAACCCCCCCCAAGGAAGTCAAAAAATTGAACCGGCGTAGTCTGGAGCAGTGGGAGGGTGCCGCCACTGACCCTTCCTCTACAAAGGCTCGGGGCGCCCCGACCACCTCCAAAGTAAAGAAAATGACCCCGAAGCGGCCTGATAGTCCGAAGGAGGGGGGGGAGGCGCGGATCCGCTCACCGGTGGCGGCTACTACTCGGACAAGGGTGCAGCAAGCGGCGGCCCTCGTAGAAAAGGCGAAAACCCAACTGGAAGCGTCCAGGAACCTCAAGGGCGAAATCAAAGCTTCGCTCTTGAGGTTCCTGGACGGGCTCGGGAAGCTCGTTGCTGAGTCGGAGGCCGAACTGAAGGCCGAGAGGGCTCGGAAGGGGAGCGGGGGCTCCGTGAAGGAGGCGCCGGCGGTCATAGACGCCGACGCCACATTTACGGTGCCTTCGGACCCCGGATTGAGCGCTAGGCTCGACGAGCACTCTCGGCTTCTCCTGGAGAGCAACGAGAGGATGAGGGCTCTCCAGGAGCAGCTTGCGAAGTGCAGCAGGGCGGCCGAAGAGCAGCAACGGAGCTATGCGAGTGTGGCCGCCGCAAAGCCGCAGCAGCCGATGAGGCCTGCAGCTTTGCATTCTGTAGTCGTCACCTCCCAGGACGAGAAGGAGACAGGAGAGGAGGTCCTCGGGAAGGTGAGGCGGACCATAGACGCCAAAGAGGGGTGGGTTAAGATTGACCGGGTCCGAAAGGCTAAGGACCGGAAGATAATCATGGGGTTCGGGACTGTTGAGGACAAACGAAAGGTAAAGGAGCGGCTCACAAAGGAAGGAACGGGCCTCGTTGTCGAGGACATCAAAAATAGAGACCCGCTTCTGGTACTCAGAGGAGTCTTGGCCATGAATACCGACGGCGATATAATTAAGGCCCTGAGGAACCAGAACCGGGACCTCTTTGAGGGCCTCGGCACCGGGGAAGACCGCCTCCTGGTCAAGTATCGCAGGAGGACGAGGAACCCGCACGTGGCCAACGTTGTCCTAAGCGCGTCGCCCACCCTCTGGGCAAGGATAACCGGCGTGGGCTCGGTCCATGTCGACCTCCAGAGGGTGCGAGCAGAAGACCAGTCTCCACTGGTCCAGTGCACGCGATGCCTAGGGTTTGGCCACGGGCGGAAGTACTGCAAGGACCCGGCAGACCTGTGTAGCCACTGTGGCGGGCCGCACCTCAAGGCCAAATGCGCGGATTGGCTGGCGGGTTCCCCGCCTTCCTGCCGGAACTGTCGTCGCGCGAAGTTTGACAATGTTGAACACAACGCATTTAGCGATGACTGTCCCGTCAGGAAGAGGTGGGATGACCTCGCCCGTCAATCCGTAGCGTACTGCTAAGGGCGTGCCGGCAGACACAGGGGCTATCAAAATACTCCAGTCGAACCTCCAGCGTAGTAGATTGGCGTACTCCGAGCTGCTGATCGAGGCCTCTAACCAGCGTGCGCGGGTTGCCTTGGTACAGGAGCCATACGTCGGCGGGGAGGGCTATGTGAAGGGTAGGAATGGGATCAGAGTCTTCCAGTGTGCGGACCGTGGAAGTGGGACTGTAAAGGCCGCGATCATAGTTTTTGACACGGACCTTCACATTACACAGTTTCCGAAACTCACCACGAACAACATCTCAGTGGTGGGGATCCGTGCCCGCAACTGGGAGATCATCCTGGTTTCAATCTACTTTGAACCTGACCTGCCGATGGACTCGTACCTGGCACATCTGCGCCGGGTGCAGCGCGAGACAGGGGCTCGGAGTATTGTTATTGGAGGCGACTCCAATGCGAAGTGCGCTTGGTGGGGAAGCCCCGTGACCGATCGCAGAGGCGACGAACTGCACGGGACACTGGAGGATCTCGGACTCTGCCTCCTGAACCGAGGGGAAACCCCTACGTTCGACACTATCCGGGGCGGCGTGAGGTACAGCAGTTATGTTGACATAACTGCTGTATCGCCGGACCTTTATGGCTTGGTGGACGACTGGCGCGTGCGCGAAGACCTGACCAACTCGGACCACAATGGCATATCCTTTACATTACGGACAAGGCACATCAACAAAAACCACATTAGACATACCACCAGGATCTATTATACCAAAAATGCGAATTGGGCCCAGTTTCGTGAGAAACTGGGCCAAATTTTAAATAGAGAAAAATTTACCCAAAGTCATTTAAATAGTGTAAATAATAGTTTCGATTTGGATGATACAATTTCAAAATTTAATAAAATCATAGCAGAAGCATGTGCCTTGTCCATTCCGCCTATTAAGCGGAAAGATGTACTGAATATGCCATGGTGGAACGAGGGGTTGGCAGCGCTTAAGCGTGAGGTGGCCACCAAGAAATGTAGGATTCGGTGTGCAGCGCCGGTTAGGCGTCAGAAGGTAGTCGGGGAGTACCTCGAGGCGAAGGAAAGGTATGAGACCGAAGTCAGGCATGCGCAGACGCGCAGCTGGGTTGCCTTCTGTGAGCGCCAGGACGGGGAATCGGTATGGGGGGGAATCTACCGGGTCCTCAGCAGAACATCCAGGAGAGACGTAGATCCACCGCTGGTGGTAAACAATATGGGGCTAGACGCCAAAGGCTCGGTGAGGCTTATGGCCGAAACCTTCTACCCGGAGGACTCCGAAGAGGACGACTCCGAGGAGCACCGAAGGGTGAGGGTACAAGCCGAGCTCTTTGACGTCGAAACCTCTTCGGATGTGTCGGACCCGCCTTTCACTCCTTTGGAGTTGAAATTGGCCTGCCGGTCCTTCAATCCGAAGAAGGCTCCAGGCGCGGACGGTTTTACCGCCGATATATGTTTGCACGCGATAGAGTATGACCCCGATCTCTCGCTGGCTCTCTTCAACAGGTGCCTCGAACTCCGGCTCTTTCCCGGGCCCTGGAAGGAGGCAACGGTGATCTTCCTCCGCAAGCCGGGGAAGAGCACCTACACGACACCGCGGTCGTATCGGCCGATAGGTCTCCTTCCGGTGCTGGGGAAAGTGTTGGAGAAAATGCTTGTCGCTAGGCTTAAACATCATATAGCGCCCAGGCTCAGCACCCGCCAGTTCGGCTTTATGCCCCAGCGGAGTACCGAAGACGCCCTCTATACACTGGTTCAACACATCAGATTAGGTCTCACTAACAAAAAGTTGATGACACTTGTGTCCCTGGATATAGAGGGCGCCTTCGACAACGCTTGGTGGCCACGTATCAAAGTCAGACTGGCGGAGGAACGAGTGCCGTTTAACATCAGGAGGCTCCTGGGCAGCTACCTGAGCGGCAGGCATGTTCGCGCACGATACTGTGGGGAGGAGCACGTGAGGGAAACTGGGAAGGGTTGCGTGCAAGGGTCTATCGGTGGGCCGATTCTGTGGAACCTCCTTTTGGATCCACTTCTTCGGGAGTTGGAGGCGAGGAATTATTACGTACAGGCATTCGCTGACGATGTGGTGTTGGTCTTTGAGGGTAAGACGGCTCATGAGGTCGAACACCAAGCTAATGCCGCCCTCGAGCATGTGAGGGAGTGGGGAGTCCAGAACAAACTGAGGTTTGCGCCGCACAAGACCAGTGCCATGGTCATCACGCGCAAACTGAAGTATGACACCCCACGCCTCCACATGGGCGGGGTCGACATTGGCATGGTCGGAGAACTCAGGTTACTGGGGGTCGTCCTAGACCAGCGCCTTACTTTCAACACGCACGTCGCGAATGTCTGTAAGAAGGCACTTGCCTTCTACGCCCAGCTTTCGAGAGCCGCGAAGGCGAGCTGGGGCCTCCACCCCGAAGTAATCCGCGCTATTTACAGAGCGGTGGTTGAGCCCGTGATACTGTATGCGGCTGCCGTTTGGGCGCCGGCTGTGGACAAGCTCGGCGTTCGTAAGCAGCTGAACGTGGTCCAGCGGGGCTTTGCGCAGAAGCTGTGTAGGGCATACCGCACCACCTCCCTGAACTCGGCACTGTTGCTCGCTGGGATACTCCCTCTCGACCTGCGCGTCCGCGAAGCCGCGGCGCTGTATGGCGCGAGGAGGGGTATGCCCCAGGACGTGATAGGGGATCGGGAGGTGGAACGGATGTCCTCGGCTCTGCGGTCTCCGCACCCCGCTCAGCATATCGACCTGGAGTTCAAGTGCCTGGCGGACGAGGAACAACTCGCGGTCAACATTGACCACGAAATTAACATATTTACGGACGGCAGTAAGATTGAGGGCAAGGTGGGTGCGGCGTTATCCATATGGAGAGGCGCCGCCGAAACCAAAACCCTCAAGCTTACTTTGCCGTCCTTTTGCACCGTCTACCAGGCGGAACTCCTGGCGATATGCAGGGCGGCGCGGACGGCCGCAGATAACTCGGCCAGATCCGTCGGGATTTACTCCGACTCCCTGTCGGCACTGCAGACTACGATTAATCCGGAAGCCCTCCACCCCCTGGCCGTCGAGGCGCGGGGCCACCTGCGCAGGGCTTTGGTACAGGACAAACTTGTTAGTTTGTTCTGGATCAAAGCCCACGCGGGACTAGAGGGGAACGAGCGTGCCGACCATCTGGCCAAGGAAGCTGCGTTAAAGTCTAAACGCGCCTTTGACTATGACAGCTGCCCGATTTCATTCATCAAGCGAAGCATTCGTATGCGGTCGCTTGATGAATGGAACCAACGATACCGGGCCGGGGAAACAGCCGGTGTCACCCGGGTCTTCTTCCCGGACGCGATAGCCGCATACCGTATCATCGGTAAAATAAAGGTGGATAGAGGACGCCACGGGATCACGGTTGTATGCCACCGTGACGCCCCGACGGTTGGCTCGCCTACGCGGGCCGCCCTCGGTCATAGAGCGCTCGCGGGCACCGTGAGCGCTCTATCTCCGCTGCACCAGGGACCGGCGAACGGGGGAAACTGCGGCAGGTCATGATGACATAGCCGCAGTCTCCTCCGTGACCTGGTGCGATGAGCTTTGGGGAGCGGTCGATGATTTAGTGACCGCTCTAACCCTCGATTTTGGGGGGCGGCACTCCCGCCCTCCCATTATATGCGACGCCGGTTTGCCGGCGTCCGCACAAACGGCGCAGCGCAGTGCCCCGGTGCAGTTACGGGCAATGTGCCCCTCCACGCCACACCGGTAGCACGCGCCTTTGCGGTCGACCGCAGCCGGACAAGTCGAGCGAGTGTGCCCGATACCCATACATTTAAAGCACCGCATGGGGCGCTGCTCCAATACTTGGACCCTGGCCGAACTCCAACCGACCAAGAGTCGCCCTGCCTCGGCCAGGGCCTTTGCGGCTGGGATCGGGCATCGCACGACTGTGCCGCCCAACCCGCCACGTCCGACCGCGATTGCGCCGACTTTGATGTCGCCGGCGTCGCACTTTCCCAACTTGGCTATTGCAGTAGCCACCGCTTCGCTGGTGACGGAGTCGTCCAGCCCAGAGACTCGCAGACTCGCGAGCTTCGTGGGTTGGACGACCCTCGCCAAGCTGCCAAACGCCGTCTGCAATTCCTCCGCAAGACGTTTGGCCGCCTCTGGGGCCTGCCCCTTCGGCAGCTCCAAGAGTCGTGCCCCCGTGGCAGAGCGCCGTATATTTAGGCCGCCGACTATTCCGATTGCCTCTAAGTCCACCGTTTCTGCCGCTCTCTCCAGCAAGTGGCAGTAAGTTATGCCCTTGCTCTCGGCGTACTCCTCAAGAGTAATGAGCACCGCCGGAGAGCGAGGGGCTGCCATCTTGGGCTTCTTAGCCTTTTTTGTTTTCCTCTTCGGCCGCGTAGGTGGCTGCGGCCGCGGCTCTTTTGGAGCAGGAGCTGCGGCGGCGGCGACGGCGGCGTATGACTTCGCCTTCTTTCTCTTCTTGACGACGGTGGTCCACTCACCGCCGTCAGGACCCTCTTCAGGCGCAAGTTCCGTCCTCGGCGTCTTTTTCTTGCCAGGCCCAGGGGCGGGCGCCGTCTTCGATGCCGGCTTCTTGCGCTTAGCTGCAGAGGCGGGCACCGCTTGCAGATCCTCGCGGATTCTGTCCGCCGCCAATGGTGGTCGGTGCGACTTTGCTGGCAAAAGCCGCTCCTCCAGTCCCGCCAGTCGAGCGTCCAGCATGCGACCCATCGACCCCAACATGGAGGCCTTCCACTCCTCAGGTGGGTCCTCTCCATTCGCTAGTGGGATGATAGGGTCGCGGTTTCGGCGCCGATGTCGGAGCTCCTCCACTTGTAGCCTAAGCTCCTGCATTTCGGACCTCAGACGGGCATTCTCCAATTGGAGTTTCCGTACCTCGTCCGAGGCCGACCGCTCGCTAAGAGCCTCCACTGCTGACTTCATGGAGGCCGCCGCATCCTTCAGGACACGCACAAACGTGCCCTTCAGGTTCGACGACCTCGTCGCCACCTCGCTGATCAGGTAAGCGTCATAGCTGGCCTGCTGTAGCAAAGCGTTGGCCGTGCGCGCGTCACCGGTATCCAAGCCCAACGCTTTGCGCCCCTCTTCGGCCGCTCGCACTTGCTCCATAAAATCTCCCTCTCCTTCGGTGCAGTGCTCATCCCGCCTAATAATACGTCTTTTCCGAGTCGGTCGTTAGCCGTAGGCAGCAGCAGTTCCGCAATAGCAACTGTGCAGCTGCTGCTGCCTACGTTTCCAGGGTGCACCGCGCGGAGGTCACCGACTGTAGCACCCCGAACCTAACCTTTTTTTTTTTTTTTTTTTTTTTTTTTTTTTTTACGTGTGGAAATGCGTTACGCATACCCGGCCGCTGGGGAACGACCGGGTTATGTGGGACTCCTGCTGACTGGCAGTTTACCCACTAAAACCACACGGTGTCCACTTTCATCGCCTGTGCCGGGGTCGCAGGTATCCGGATTCGTCTGCAAACCCCGGCGGCGTGCCTCATCAGGCCCTTACCCGGTATTTCCTACCATGGGTGGCGCTCGGCGGACACCGCACGCGCCTACCCGGGCAGATTCGGTGGACGGCCGACTTCCCCAAGTCGACCGCCCTCTGCCTGACGCTAAGGGGGAAGGCGACGATCGTGCGCCTGCCTCCGACGCCCGGTCCTTTTGCGGCGGAGGGGGAGATCGGTGGTGTCCTCCCTCACCCGCTCGGCCGCCTCCTTCTGCGACATCACTCGCTCACAAAAGGCGAGGACGGCGTCCCAGCACCTTTCGCTGCCGACCATGGCGGAAATCACAGCCGGCAGCGAAAGGTCTGTCCCCACAACACGTCTTAGCGCCTCGCGCTCGTCCTCCCACGCCGGACACAACTCCAGCACGTGCTGTGCCGACTCGTCGGAACAGTCCCGGCAGTGGTGGCAACGAGGAGAGGGCTCCCTCCCAGCGACCCGACACAGGTACCCCCCGAAGCAGCCGTGCCCCGAGAGGACCTGCGTGGCGCGGAAGGTTAGGACGCCATGCCGTCTAGCCAACCACTGCCGGAGGACCGGCCGAATCGCCTCGATCGTCCGGTGTCCCGCGCTCGGACGCTCGAGCCGCCTTTCCCATACTTCGATCGCGGCATCCCGCTCTCGCCTGAGGTGCTCTAGTCGCCCCCGTGGTGCTGAGCTTAGGTCCCCGGACGCCAAACCCCGACGCCGCCGGTAGGACGACGCCAGAGAAACCGCGTCCAGGTCCCAGGGCAGGACTCCAGCCAGCACACACGCTGCCTCTCCCGAGATGGTACGGTACCCCCGTACGACCCTTGTCGCCATCACCCTCTGCGCTCTCCGCAGCAGGGCGATGTTCTCGCGATTAAGGGCGTCGGCCCAGACAGGAGCACCGTACATCGCCATCGACCTCACGACGCCGGTGTAGAGCCGGCGACAGCTCACCCCGGGACCCCCCACATTTGGCAGAAGCCAAGAAAGAGAGGCCGCCACCTTTAGCAAGCGCGGGACAAGCCGCTCGAAGTGCGCCTTGAACTTCCATCGGCCGTCGAGCACGAGACCCAGGTACGTCATCGTGCCCGACAGACCGATGCGAGTGCCTCCCACGATCAGATGGGCGTCGTGAGGAGGCGCCCTCCTTGGGCCATGGAAGACGATGCCCTCCGCCTTCTCGAGGGCGACAGTGAGGCCAAGGCGCCGGATCCGCGCCACGACCTGCGCGACGCCTGCAGTCGCCAACACTGCCGCATCCCTGTACGTCGGCCGCCGAGCCAGCACGAGCGTATCGTCGGCATAACAGACGACGCTGACACCGCGCAACAGTGTGCCCCGTAGAACCCAATCATATCCGATATTCCACAGGAGTGGACCGAGTACCGACCCCTGTGGAACACCGCATACGACCTCCTTGCTCACCATGCCGTTCTCGCCAGGAAACACGACCCACCTGTCGGAGAGGTAGGCACCCACCACTCGACGCAGATAGGTCGGCACCCCGTGGTAGCGGAGCGCCTCCCTAATGCAGCTCCAGGGCAACGTGTTAAACGCGTTGGCGATGTCGAGGGACACCGCCACGACGACGTCGCCCTGAGCCACAGCGTCCCGCACCTGGGCTTGGACGCACAGAATGGCATCCACCGTGGAGCGGCCACTGCGAAAGCCGAACTGCACGCCCGAGAGGTCAGGTCCCCTCTGCCCGAGGTGCGCCACCAGACGCCCGACCACCACACGCTCGAAGAGCTTCGCCAGCTCGTCCAGGAGGACGATGGGGCGGTACGCCGACGGCGACTCCGCCGGCCGGCCTTCCTTCCTGAGGAGGACTAGTCTGCCTGTCTTCCACCGCTGTGGGATTAAGGCTTGAGCCAGACAGGCAGAAAATAGCCCTCGAACTCGGGGCGCCAGGTGTTCGTACGCCAGCACCCACGCCCTTCCCGGAATTCCATCCGGACCTGGAGCGACGCTCTTCCTCCTGAGCCGTGCGACGGCCTCCTCGAGCTCGGACTCCCCGACCTCTGGTGCCTCCTCTCCGACGTCTCCCTGCGCATCCGCTGGTGCCATTTGCGGCGGCTGATGCTGTGCCGGCGCCGTCGGGAACAGCGCCGCGACCACCTCACGGACCACTCCGGCGTCCAGGGTCTGCGTGAGTGGCGGAGCCCAGGGACGGACCTTATTGCGAACCCGTTTATAGGGCTTCCCCCACGGGTCGCTGTTGAGCCCATCCAGCATTTCCGCCCTGGCCGCGGCCTGATACTCGCTTATGGCATTTTGGAGGCTGGTTTTGGCTGACGTGTATAGGGCGTACAGCCGTTCACCCTCCTCCTCATGCCGTGCCCTGTCCAGCGAGGCAAGGGGCGAGCAGAAAATCCGCCTCCTGCAACGAGTGTACTGGCGTCTAGCGGCCACGCACTCCCTGCGCAGCTGCGCTATCGCCTCCGACCACCAGTACACTTGCGCCCGTTGGGGGCGGCATCTCGACCTGGGCATGGCCACGTCGCACATCCCGGTCATCGTGCCCACCAGCCAGTCTGCCACATTGTCTGGTGAACCACCGACCTGTGGCTGACAAGAGGCCACTATCGCCGCCTCTTCGAATCGCTCCCGGTCGAGACGCTTTAGTTGCCACCGCGGACCCCCCTCCGCCGAGACGCGGCTGGGACTTGGCGGCACCGCGGGACGAGCGGAGATCTCAAAACGGATGTAAAGGTGGTCCGAGAGAGTCTCCACGTCGTCCAGCACTCGCCAGCCCTGAACACGGCGCGCTAGGGCGGGGCTCGCAAACGATACGTCCACGATGGACCCACCCCACCTTCGCACACACGTGTTGGCCGTCCCACGGTTGAGGACGGTCAAGTTGGTGGCAACCACCCACTCCTCAAGGATCGCCCCCCGCGCATCCGTTGCTGGGCATCCCCACAGTTGGGATTTAGCATTAAAGTCCCCGAGCACCAGCACCTCCGCGGGTTGAAACCGCCTTATTAATACCTCCAGTTCGTCGAGGTACGCCTCGAAGTCGGCGACCGACTTGTTGGGGGAAAAATAACCACCCACTACAGCCATCCCCCCCAGCAGTGCCGCGACGCAACCCGAGCCCTTTACAATACGCGTAAAGGGCGGGGTGCCCGCGGCGACCTGGGTCACGATGGCCACCACACCATCGTGATCGCCGACCCAGTTATCCCTCGGCGGAACTGAGTATGGCTCGGCTACAACCGCCACCTGCACGGACCACTGTATCAGGCTCTGGACAAAGAGGTCTTGGGCCCTGGCACAGTGGTTCAGGTTACTTTGGAGAACTTTGGTGGCCATTATTGAGTCTCCATATTACTCTCCACCCCGACTCTATTGGTGGGCGATGTATGGGTTTGGGGCCCAGGTGTCGCCTTCTTTCTCCCTTTTCGTCCCGGCTTTTTCCGGGGGCACATAACAATTGTGTGCCTCGCCGGTCGGCCGGCGGCCTCACAGGCCGGACAGTTCGCCTCGGCGGTGCAGTGCCGGCGCGTGTGCCCCTCCTTGCCGCAGCGGTAGCACTGCGCGCTGCGGTCCACCTCCTTGTCACACTTCGCTGCCACGTGCCCGACTTCGTGGCAGCGATAGCATTGACGAGGCCTCTCCTTTAGTAGCTGGACCCCAGCCGATACGAAGCCCACCAGAAGGCGGCGCCCGTCGACCACCTTCTTGGCCGCCTCTACTGGGCAACGTACCCATGCAGTCCCGACGCCGGTGTAGTTCTGGCGGATCGCGCCGACCTTGACCGCTTCCACGGCGCATCCCCCGGCTTTGGCGATTACGCCAGCCAATTCCTCGGGAGTGACGGAATCGTCCAGTCCGGCGATCCGGAGGTCGGCACATTTTTCCGGCCTGGTGACCGCCACTCCCTCGCCAACGATCTGCTTGATGCGCCGTGCCAGCGCGTCCGCCTTCTCCTTATTCTCGGCACCGGGCAATTCAAGTCTGCGCGCGCCTGTTTGCGAGACCTTGTAGCGGGTCTCCACTGCCATTTCTGCGATAATGCCATCGGTCTTTATCGCCCCGAGAACCTCCGCATATGTCCTCGTGCTTCCCGGTAGCAGCGTTAGTTGCACCGCCGCTGTCCGGGGCAGACGCAGCTTCGGCGTTTTCGGCTTTTTGGCCGGCTGCTTTTGTTGGTTCGGCTGCCCAGTCTTCCTACCTCTTCTCGCCACCACGTTCCAGCCTTCCGCTGGAGCAGCCGGATCAGACGGTGGGGGGCGAGATTCTGGAGGCGCAGTGGGTTGAGCCGCTTGCACGTCCGCGCCTTTCTTCGATTTCGTTTTTCTCTTCTTTTTCGAGACCTTCGCCTTGGGAGCCGGATTTGCAGGCGGGGTCAAGGTCGTGACCTGCACCGGCTCCGGGTTTGGAGCGTCCCTTCTCGCGTCGGCCGCCAGAGGGGGCCGAAGTCTTCTCTCCGGAAGGAGGCGATCGCTCAAGCCCTCGATCCGGGCGTTGATCATGTTCCCCAACTTTATTGTCAGGGAACGCTCCCGCTCCTCCCAGTTGTCATTCCTATGGGTGGTAAGCAGCCTCTCCATCTTTTGTTCGAGGGCGGAGAAGCGCTGCTTCCAGTCCTCCTTCTCCTTCCTCAGGTCAGCAACCAACGCCCTGAGCTGGACCACCTCCTCCGTGGCGGTCCTGTTCGCCAGCTCTTGGACAACCTCCTTCATCCCTTCTCTTATTATGTTGAGGGCTTTTATGTAGCCGCCCTTTAGGTTCTTCGACTTCCGAGTGACCTCTTGAAGCAGGTCGATGTACCCCGCCGCCCTCGATAGCGGGTCTTCCGGAGGGTTGATTGTCGTTCCTGCTCTGTCGCTGAAGGACACATCTGATTGACGCGAGCTTGCCCTGGTTTGGACCGCCCGCGCCATGTCAGCCAGTTCCTTTTCGGCTTGTAGGCGTATTTCTCCCTCATTCTCCTCATTTCGTTGGCGCTTGGCTTCCGCCAAACCCACGTATTGGCCCGTAGTTGGAGGTCGGCCTCTACCTCGATTCGGGGTCTTTGTCTTCCTCGGTGTCCTCTCCTCCCCTGATGAACCGGAGGAGGAATCCGATTTCCTCTGTCTTTTTCGGCCTTGTGTTACCCCGAACCTAACCTAACCTAACCTAACCTAACCTAACCTTTTTTTTTTTTTTTTTTTTTTTTTTTTTTTTTTTTTTTTTTTTTTTTTTTTTTTTTTTTGTCGCTGTGAAATGCGTTTACGCATCCCGCCACCCGCAGGCGACGGGTATGTGGGACTCGCTGACTGCGAAGTCAGAATACCCACTAAAACACAGCGGTGCCCTCGTCGTCGTACAAGGACGCCACGGGATCACGGTTGTATGCCACCGTGACGCCCCGACGGTTGGCTCGCCTACGCGGGCCGCCCTCGGTCATAGAGCGCTCGCGGGCACCGTGAGCGCTCTATCTCCGCTGCACCAGGGACCGGCGAACGGGGGAAACTGCGGCAGGTCATGATGACATTGCCGCAGTCTCCTCCGTGACCTGGTGCGATGAGTTTTGGGGAGCGGTCGACGATTTGGTGACCGCTCTAACCCTCGATTTTGGGGGGCGGCACTCCCGCCCTCCCATTATATGCGACGCCGGTTTGCCGGCATCCGCGCAAACGGCGCAGCGCAGTGCCCCGGTGCAATTACGGGCAATGTGCCCCTCCACGCCGCACCGGTAGCACGCGCCTCTGCGGTCGACCGCAGCCGGACAGGTCGAGCGAGTATGCCCGATACCCATACACTTAAAGCACCGCATGGGGCGCTGCTCCAACACTTGGACCCTGGCCGAACTCCAGCCGACCAAGAGTCGCCCTGCCTCGGCCAGGGCCTTTGCGGCTGGGATCGGGCATCGCACGACTGTGCCGCCCAACCCGCCACGTCCGACCGCGATTGCGCCGACTTTGACGTCGCCGGCGTCGCACTTTCCCAACTTTGCTACTGCAGTAGCCACCGCTTCGCTGGTGACGGAGTCGTCCAGCCCAGAGACTCGCAGACTCGCGAGCTTTGTGGGTTGGACGACCCTCGCCAAGCTGCCAAACGCCGTCTGCAATTCCTCCGCAAGACGTTTGGCCGCCTCTGGGGTCTGCCCTTTCTGCAGCTCCAAGAGTCGTGCCCCCGTGGCAGAGCGCCGTATATTTAGGCCGCCGACTATGCCGATTGCCTCTAAGTCCACCGTTTCTGCCGCTCTCTCCAGCAAGTGGCAGTAGGTTATGCCCTTGCTCTCGGCGTACTCCTCGAGAGTAATGAGCACCGCCGGAGAGCGAGGGGCTGCCATCTTGGGCTTCTTAGCCTTTTTGGACTTCCTCTTTGGCCGCGTAGGTGGCTGCGGCCGCGGCTCTTTTGGAGCAGGAGCTGCGGCGGCGGCGGCGGCGGCGTAAGTCTTTGGCGCCTTTTTCTTTTTTCGCTTAACGACGGTGGTCCACTCACCGTCGTTATTTGCGCTTGCAGGCGCCGATGCCTCGTTTGCAGGCGTCCCTTTCCTCCGCGCTGGCTTCGTCGTAGCGCGAGAGGTGCTAGGAGTCGGGGCTGTCTCATGAGACTCCTGCGCCGACACCTTTTTCCTGTCTGCCGCTAAAGGTGGACGGAGCGTTTTGGCTGGCAAGAGCCGATCCTCCAATCCTGCGAATCGCGCATCCAGCATTCGACCCACTCTACCTACAACGGAGGCGCTTACCTCCTCCACAAGATCCTCTCTGCCGGTATGTACGGGCTTGGGAGGAGACCTTTCCGAGCGGTATTCTCGGAGCTCGGCCATGTGTCGCCTGAGCTCGTCCATCTCCGACCTCAGACGAGCATTCTCGAGTTGTAATTTCCTAACCTCGTCTGAGGCCGAGCGCTCTTTGAGAGCCTCAACCACTGCCTTAATTGAGGTCGCCGAGTCATTCAGGGCACGGACAAATGTACCCTTCAGATTCGACGACCTCGTCGCCACCGTGTGAATCAGGTCGATATCAGTCGCGGCCTGTCTGCAGAGAGCGTCGGCCGTACGTGGGTCAGACACGTCCAGACCAAGCGCTCTACGGCTCTGCTTCGCTGCTCGCGCTAGCACCTCCACGGCTCTTTCTGCCTCAGTGAGGGGCTGTTCCCGCTTGCCGATCGTCGTTTTAAAAGCCTTTGGAGCTAGAATTATGCTCCCGTCACTCCTGTCACCAGAATGCGACCTTTGCCGCTTCCCACGTCTGCTGGACTCTCCAGCCGTCGCAGCCGAACTGTCATCGTCTGAGTCGATGGCAGTTGACTCCCCCTCTACGTTTTTTGTTTTATAAAATTTTAACGAAAATGCCATATTTGGTCCCACGAGTATGGGGGAAAGACGGTCCGCCCAGGCAGTGCCCCCTGTACCTGGGTAAGCCTAGCGTAACTCGTCGCGGGTGTCGGCCGGTACCCGGACGAGGATCGCAGTCGAGACTGATCCACCCGTCAGCCATGCATCCCCTCGCGCTGCGTCGCCGCTTGGGATTCGGGGTAATTTTTTATAGAGGTTTTCTTCCTCGCGGTCCGGCCGGTTAAGGCAAGACCCTCGGTCCCGCACGTAGCCGCGAGACATGACCACGACACCACGTAGCGGGATTACGAGAGGACGGTGAACGACTAGGGGAAGCCTAGCCGTTCTGTCTGACGGCAGTGCGAGTGCACGTCAGACCCGTCCTTCCTCCGTTGCTTCACCGCGCGCGAGCGCAGTGGCACCGGAGCCCCCGAGGAGACGACTGTCCCCTTGACGCCATGCGGCCGCTCAACGGGGCAACTCTGCGTAACAGAGCAGTCCCCGGAGCGCTGAATCGCATCCCCGGCGTTCCCCCGAGTCGGTCGTTAGCCGTAGGCAGCAGCAGTTCCGCAATCGCAACTGTGCAGCTGCTGCTGCCCACGTTTCCAGCAACCTAACCTAACCTAACCTAACCTAACCTAACCTAACCTAACCTAACCTAACCTAACCTACCTACCTACCTACCTACCTACCTACCTACCTACCTACCTACCTACCTACCTACCTACCTACCTACCTACCTACCTACCTACCTACCTACCTACCTACCTACCTACCTACCTACCTACCTACCTACCTACCTACCTACCTACCTACCTACCTACCTACCTACCTACCTACCTACCTACCTACCTACCTACCTACCTACCTACCTACCTACCTACCTACCTACCTACCTACCTACCTACCTACCTACCTACCTACCTACCTACCTACCTACCTACCTACCTACCTACCTACCTACCTACCTACCTACCTACCTACCTACCTACCTACCTACCTACCTACCTACCTACCTACCTACCTACCTACCTACCTACCTACCTACCTACCTACCTACCTACCTACCTACCTACCTACCTACCTACCTACCTACCTACCTACCTACCTACCTACCTACCTACCTACCTACCTACCTACCTACCTACCTACCTACCTACCTACCTACCTACCTACCTACCTACCTACCTACCTACCTACCTACCTACCTACCTACCTACCTACCTACCTACCTACCTACCTACCTACCTACCTACCTACCTACCTACCTACCTACCTACCTACCTACCTACCTACCTACCTACCTACCTACCTACCTACCTACCTACCTACCTACCTACCTACCTACCTACCTACCTACCTACCTACCTACCTACCTACCTACCTACCTACCTACCTACCTACCTACCTACCTACCTACCTACCTACCTACCTACCTACCTACCTACCTACCTACCTACCTACCTACCTACCTACCTACCTACCTACCTACCTACCTACCTACCTACCTACCTACCTACCTACCTACCTACCTACCTACCTACCTACCTACCTACCTACCTACCTACCTACCTACCTACCTACCTACCTACCTACCTACCTACCTACCTACCTACCTACCTACCTACCTACCTACCTACCTACCTACCTACCTACCTACCTACCTACCTACCTACCTACCTACCTACCTACCTACCTACCTACCTACCTACCTACCTACCTACCTACCTACCTACCTACCTACCTACCTACCTACCTACCTACCTACCTACCTACCTACCTACCTACCTACCTACCTACCTACCTACCTACCTACCTACCTACCTACCTACCTACCTACCTACCTACCTACCTACCTACCTACCTACCTACCTACCTACCTACCTACCTACCTACCTACCTACCTACCTACCTACCTACCTACCTACCTACCTACCTACCTACCTACCTACCTACCTACCTACCTACCTACCTACCTACCTACCTACCTACCTACCTACCTACCTACCTACCTACCTACCTACCTACCTACCTACCTACCTACCTACCTACCTACCTACCTACCTACCTACCTACCTACCTACCTACCTACCTACCTACCTACCTACCTACCTACCTACCTACCTACCTACCTACCTACCTACCTACCTACCTACCTACCTACCTACCTACCTACCTACCTACCTACCTACCTACCTACCTACCTACCTACCTACCTACCTACCTACCTACCTACCTACCTACCTACCTACCTACCTACCTACCTACCTACCTACCTACCTACCTACCTACCTACCTACCTACCTACCTACCTACCTACCTACCTACCTACCTACCTACCTACCTACCTACCTACCTACCTACCTACCTACCTACCTACCTACCTACCTACCTACCTACCTACCTACCTACCTACCTACCTACCTACCTACCTACCTACCTACCTACCTACCTACCTACCTACCTACCTACCTACCTACCTACCTACCTACCTACCTACCTACCTACCTACCTACCTACCTACCTACCTACCTACCTACCTACCTACCTACCTACCTACCTACCTACCTACCTACCTACCTACCTACCTACCGACCGACCCAAAACCCACCCACTTAGCTTAGTACAACTATGGTGACAACTCATATAATTTCAACCATTTGAGTATCAAACAAGTAGGAACGCTTCTACAAGCGATATAGGGCCATTTTCAAAAACAGTATGTGGTATTGTTGGAATTCGTAGAATGTTGTGAGATTGTATTCGAGAATTTCTTATAGGTGGTTTGGAAGGAAGGTAATAATAAACTTGATCACTCGTATTGATATTTTCATCATCATCTGAAGAAGCTGTACACTCCGAAGTAGAGTTGGGGTCTGAGAGCTCACAGTCATCCTCAGATTCAGACATCAACTCGTTAGGTTCTAGTCTCCTAAGCTGATGTTTAATCAGATGCTATAATTTGTTGATCCTCACTACCACAATCCGTGTCGCTGTCACTTGTTCGAGCCAGTTGTTTATTAGAGACTCAGCACCATCATCAAAGACGTTTATTGAACTGTGTAAGACGCCATTATATCAACTGAAAAAAAAACACACACAGTAAAAAATACCGTAATTCGGCTAAAACAATAATAAGTAAATATAAGATAGATATGTATATAGGTACTAGATAATGGATATAATATTTATATAATTTTTTTTGTAAATATATACTTATAATACATAGTAAACACCCAGACAAACACAAACACTAATATTTATTACAGTAACATTAATACCCCGGTGGAGTCCCACGGACTCCACTAGCATGATTACTTACCGATCGGAGTCACGTGCATCGAAGTCCGCTCTCCCCTGCTTTTGATGCATCACTGTGTGAAGGTACTAGAACGCACAAATAATAATTCCAAAAACTAATGGTTTTATGAGCGCGTAAAGTTTTCAATGGAGTCCCAGGGACCTACCGGGTAAATTAAGGGTTAACTTTACTCGTAAGGTCAGTGGAGTAATAGGAGGTGCATATTTTATAGCGAATTCAATTATAAATGAGGTGGACCACATACGGGACTTGGGCATCTTGCTAGATAGAAAACTATCTGTCTATTACTTAGACACTGGAGTCCGATACCGAACTCAATTAAACCAAAAATTTGCTTCAAAAACTAGTTTAATCTAGATGTTCTAGAAAAGTTACAATTTGTCTAGCTGACATAATAAGATTGAAGGAACAAAGAAAAATTACAGCACATTCGCACTGACACACTTTTTATCCCTACCAACATTTTTATTACAAATAAAAATGTAAGCGGGTAAGTTGGTAGGGTAGTTTTAAATCGCGTTCGCGTAGACATTGCTCCGTGGAAATGGCAGGCGCGAACACTATCGTTCATACCACACATCGAACATATAGTAAAGAGAGCGTCAAGGACTCTTGGTTTTGTTCTGCGAAATGTTAAAGCCTTTTGTAACACACAGACCAAAATCATCTTGTACAACTCACTAGTTCGAAGTATCCTGGAATATGGATCATTAGTCTGGCGACCACATTTTTCATGTCACATGCTCAGAATTGAAAGAATTCAAAAAAGATTTATTTGGCATTTAGCTTATTCGACAGGAGAATCTAAGAGATTAATTACATATAAGGACAGATTAAATTCAATATCGTTAGTATAGATAAACGTTTTGATATTATTGACTTATTATTTTTCTATAAGATTGTTACAAATAAACTAGACTGTCCTCAACTACTAATTAAATTTCGATTGAGAGTTCCATGCAGATATCCTCGAAAATATATTAAATCTTTGTTTATGGTACCATTTCGTAGAACACTTTTGGGTCGGAGTTCTCCAGTTCCACGTTTTTGTAAACTCTACAATACGTTTTCCAGTATGTGTGACGTCTTCCACGATTCAATATATAGTTTTAAGAAGTCTATAACTAAACATGTAAACAAATAAATTGCTGTTACCTAATACCTATGTCTATTAGTATACTTTTAAGCATTTCAGAACACTTTTTTTTAATTTTTTTTTAATTCTTGTTCTTGTTTATCTCGTTTTGTTTAATGCATGCTGTGATTATCAGTAAGTAGTTGTGCAATTGTATTGTCATTTTTTTTTGTATTTTTATGTTTGTACTAGCGGCCCGTCCCGGCTTCGCACGGGTATTTAACTAAAATTTTAAAAATTATACATTTATATTTTTAATCACCTACACCTGCGTCGATACTGGAAAATATTTTATAATAGACGGATTGAGTAACAGATTTATTATATCTATATATATAGATAGTACGGATGAAACATTTGAACTGTTTTTTTATTAATTATTTTCTAATTGATGAATACCATATTTTAATAAGTATTATTCCCGACGAAGACAAATCCAAAAACACAAAAATCATAAAAATCGTTCCACTCGTTCTCGAGTTATAAACGGTGTAACTAACACGACTTTATATATATATATATAGATTACAACTTAAATAGCTATAACCATCCAACTTTGTACAATCAACTAACAAATAACGACCAAATATTTTAAATTTTAACAACGAACAAACAATCAAGACCGTAGTACCCTAAAGTATTTAATTAAATGCAAAAAAAGAAAAACAGTTTTCTAAATACGGGCGAGTGTCATTCTTTTGGCCGAAGTTTTGGTCAGCGCGATTCAGAAAATTATCTGCGCCATCTATCGTATAATTGTAGAATATCGTTTTTATATTTAGTGACATTTAACATAATTAATATTTAACTTAATAGTATATTAATTGAAAATGATGTTTATCTAAAATATTAAAACGATTTCTATTCCTATCCGACATATTTAGTAAACTTTTAAGTTTAACAAAATAATAACTCAAAAATAAGTTTTGTGAGTTTTTAAGATTCCTTAGACCAGATGGCGTTGGCGGCGTAGGTACCTATTTCTATTTTCTTAAATATTTATTTTTAAATTTAATTACAATGAAACAAAAACTAAATTATACTGTGAGTTATTTCTAATTTTTATGTATTAAAGTTATTTACATTGATTTTGTACTTTTTATATGATACGTGAACACAGAAAAACACGATAAGAGATGGCGCTGATACAAAAAAAAAACGCGCTATTAAAATGTATTCTTGATGATATATAGTGTATTAATGAAACGGAGTTTATAACAGATTTATTATTTTTATAGATTTATAAAATTGTAACAGTTGGTAATCCATAAATAAATAAATAAATAAGACAACATAGATGTAATGGTAATAAAATAAATAAAATAAAATAAAATGGTTTGCTCTAATTCAGTTGTTCGTATTTCTGACGTTGACAAACGCGATTCCAGACTTTCGATATCCTGCTTGATCAACAAGGATACTTCTTGGATTGCAGCTTGAAGGTAAGCACGACATTGTTGTCTTAACGTGTAGAATTTGACATTAAAACATTTAAACAAACGATTTACTGATGTCGGTGGTATCTTAGAAGAGTGAGTTTCGGATGAACTACCATGTTTTTTGGGCTTACATTTATAGCATTTCCATTTCATTTTGTTCATGGGTAATATTTTTATAATTCAATCTCGGAGAAATCTGTGCATTGATAGTGCAGAAAAATGTTGCATGCTGTGCATTTTAACATGTCCTTATCATTAACATTTCTGTTACATCTGGCACAATCCATTGCAAGGCCAAAATAATAATAAACAAAAAAAAAAACACACAAAAAAAAAGAAAAAAAAGGGGGGGATCGGGAGGTGGAGCGGATATCCTCAGCCCTGCGGTCCCGGCATCCCACTCAGCATATCAACTTGGACTTCAAGTGCCTGGTGGACCAGGATCAACTCATGGCCAACCACGACCATGATATTAATATCTATACGGATCCGAATCCATGATAGCGTTTCGCACGCTGTAGTCGCGGTGACTAGACACATCAAAACCTGTGTATATTACACCGATGACGACGCAATCGGTCGCTTTGTGGCAAGGGCAGCGGGAACCACAGACAAGGAAAACCTCGAGCACAGTCTCAAGATGGCAATTCATCACAGAGATACCACCGTCATTGAGAGTGTGCTCGATATGTTGTGCAAAAACATCGGTGCGAGGACATAGTTGTTTAGAAACTTATTTATAACAAATATCGATATACTATTTTAGGAAATTAAGTCTAGTATTAGTTAGCATGATATCCTAAACTGTAAAAAAAAAAATTGTGTGTGTCAGCTCCGACGCACGACTGGAGTTTACTCCTTAAGTACGATTGTCTAAACATACGTAAAAAGAGTTTATCCAACTGAAAATAAGATTAATACCATATGAAAGGGTAAATTAACAAATTAATGAAAATAATATACATATATAAATATATATTTATTCATTTTATATACATTTATTATAACTAATCGGCGAAATATTTTACATTAAACTTTTCACAATAGTCAATTTCAGATGTGCACAAATATTTCATTAGGAATGTTGATAAATTATGTAATTATTATTATCTGACAATTATCATTTATTTTTTAAATTTTATTTTTCAATATTAATTAGAGCAACATTACTTTCGCACCGCACCATAGGTGCGCGCGCACCGAAAAAGTAACGAGGTCATTCATCAGTAGATTTAACCTCTCATATTTTTCTCATACCGGGCGCCTTATATATGAAAATCGATTCTTAAGGAGTAAACTCCAAAAAGCAAAAAAAAAACTAAGTTTAGAGATACCTACTAAGTTTCTAATGTAGCAACTACAATGTACTGAGTACGAATTAATAAAATAATAAATCAGAATTCAAAAGGCATGGGCAAAATAAGCCCGTGGATATAAAATTTGTTAAAAAAAAATATCTATACGGATGGCAGTAAGATTGAGGGCATGGTGGGTGCGGCGTTATTGATATGGAGAGACGTCGCAGAAAAACAAAATCCTCAGGCTTATTTTGCTGTCATTTTGTACCGTCTACCAGGCGGAGCTCCTGGCGATATGCAGGGCAGCGCGGACGGCCGCAGATAACTCGGCCCGATCAGTTGGAATATACTCCGACTCCCTGTTGGCATTACAGACAACAATAAACCTAGAAGCCCTCCACCCCCTGGTCGTCGAGGCGCGGAGCCACCTGCGTAGGGCTTTGATACAGGACAAACTTGTAAATTTGTTCTGGATCAAATCCCACGAGGAACTAGAAGGGAATGAACGTCCCGACCATCTGGCCAAGGAAGCTGCGCTAAAGTCTAAACGCGCTTTCGACTACGACAGCTGCCCGGTTTCGTTGAATGGAACCAACGATACCAGGTCGGTGAAATAGCCGGGTCACCAGGGTCTTTTTCCCTGACGCTATAGCCGCATATCGGATCATCGGCAAAATCAAGGTGGACAGATTTGTCACACAGATTTTGACGGGACACGGTGGATTCTCCGAGTACTTGCACCGTTTCAAGTACAAGGAGAGTCCATCGTGCATCTGCGGTCCTGGGTGTTCTGAGTCTGTTCTCCACGTCTTTCTGACGGGGATTCTAGATTTGGGATAGTTTTCAGATTTTTTTTTATATTAAAAGCAGAGATGTGTTACTGTCATTTTGTATAAAAATTCGTAAAATTGTTAATAACCGAAATAGAGTATAAGCTATGCTAGATAATTATATTGTTGTATATAAATAGACTACGAGTAGCATAAGCAAATGGTAATAGTAATAGTAATATGTTTAATGTAAAATATTGCATTTTACATAAAAATAAAAATTTTTATTAAAGTGTATTGTAGTTAAGTTTTGTTACTATCATTTCAGCTTCTTGTAAATAGTCCTTTCTTTTAAGTTTATAAAAGTTCTTCCTCAGAAGTAAGAAAATGCTAAACACTCGGCATACTGCGGTGTAGTCCTCCACAAAGACCACTTCCTGGTCATAGCCCGAATGCGTGGTCTCTTTAAACGGTGGCGACATTGAGGGGCCAAGCCTACGAGTGTTTTGGACAGGGTAAAAGTGGGAAAATCTACAAGAAAAAGAAAAGAACGACGAGTATGTAGAGAAAATGAAAGAAAGTTTTAAAGGCATAGAAGAGAGAGGTGTGATTGAAGATTTGTGGGAGACATTTAAGAAAGGGGTCGTGAATGTTGCTATTGAGGTATGCAGTTTGTAAATTGTATGCAAAAGTGTTGATTAAAAGGGTTGTGAATGAAACAGACGAAAAAATATGGGATGCACAAGCGGGATTTAGAAAGGGAATGGGATGTACTGATCAGGTCTTTTCATTGCGGTGCATAGCCGAAAAGTGTTTGGCTAATAACAAGAAGGTCTATTGCGCATTCGTGGATCTAGAAAAGGCCTATGATAGAGTGGTGAGCAATGAATTGTGGTCAGCGTTGTCCGTGTACGGTGTGAGCAGTGTCCTCATATGAGCATTGCAATCTCTTTATAGGGATTCTAGTGCTCATGTATACTCTTCTATACATATAATAAAACGGCAGGAAAGTCAAAACTGTACATTCAATATTTTTTTTAAAGAATACTTGGGGTGTGATCTACAATCGATACCGAAGCCAAAAATATAGTTTTTAGAATTTCAGTCTGTTTGTCTGTATGTATGTCCGGGATAAACTCAAAAAATACTGCATGGATTTATTTCAAATTAGGCACGAATATTATTAAGAAGTCGGGTCAACATATAGGCTACACATTATCACGCTATCACCTACGGGGAACGAGCAGTGAACCTTTATTTCTTCAACACATTCTGTAACAACGTGTAATCTACTGTTTTCTCATATTTACGCGAATTTTACTCATTTTAATTAAAATATTAAAACGAATTTTATCGCGTTTATTGAAAACTATATTCCCCCGAGACCATGGACGCTGTAAAGGGTACGAAACGCCGGGAAATAAAATAAAAAATCGTTAAACTGTAAAGTTTTCAATAAGCGCTATAAAATCCGTTTTAGTTTTTTAATTAAAACGTGTAATCTAATAGCGTTCATGCAGACGACGTCGCGGGCAGCATCTAGTATTATATAATACGAAAATAGGTAGGTAAGTGTTAGAACGTACCCGTGACTGCTCACCCAGAACACGTTCACCACTCTTTATTTTTTATTTTTTTATTTTATTTTATAATTCTTTATTGTACACCACTGTTAATAGCGAAACGATACTGATTTCCTCCGTGTCTTCAATTCATGTCAACATATGTATGGATGACTAATACCTTTATTCTTCTAAAATAAATGCCCGGCCCATTCCAGCGCGCAACGTATATTTCGAAGACGTATTAATATGTCCTACCCGTACCCGATAGTGTTTAGGTTTGACGTATTATACGTCCCTCCCGGTTAACAGGTTAAGTAATGTATCCAATATTATCCAGCTGCCATAAGTTATTTACTACTATTTAACCTCTAGAAATTATTACTAGCTAATCTGTAGTGTCTCGGTAGACATTACGTTACTATTATATCATCGGCTTTATTAAATAATTATTTATTTAATTTATTGTAATAAATAACCTCATCTAAAACTAATAATTAAATATTAAAATATAATTATTTTTTCGCGTATATAAGAATTTAATTAAATAATGTAGAATAATAAAATTATATATTTAATTTTTTTTTTTACAAACCGGACTTTTAATTCCTATTATCTATAATTGCGATTATCTGGGTAAAAACTGCACCAGTCCTCCTAGAACTAATGGAGGACCTATCGTCACTTTTGAGCGAAATCAAATAATATTTAAAATTTAATCTCAAATAGAATTTGAAATACCTATAAATAAACTCTTGTGAGTTTTTCTGTTCAGAATAAAAAGTATATTCTGAAAAACATGTTCCGAGTTAAGAGAGTTGAAAGTTTTTAAAAGCATTAATCGTCATAACCTTTGTTTATCATTTTCTATCTTTACGGCTCTAGTCTTATTTCATAGGTAATATAACAGAGTTTGTATTAAAGTAGATATTTAGAGAATTAAATGAAGATTTTAATGATTGTTTTAACTAATTTTGGCAATTTTTCGACTTAGTGACTTTTCGCTCTACGGGGACGCTATGAGATATGGCAGTCAATTATTTTAGTGTTTCGACTGCAAACGACACAAAAACATAATTTGGGATAAGTTACGAATATTTGTGTCGTTTAGTCATTTCATCAATGAATTGTGAATAGATGATTATAATTAAAGATGCGTGTTTTGGTCGCTAGGTTACTTGGAGGTTATTAAGAATTAAAACATGGCTTAAATAAAAGAAGGTGCAAAGATAAAAGATTTATTTTCACTGAAAATATTAAAAAAATAAGTAATTTTATCCAAGATAAAGGGATATTTTAATCGAAGACTCGTAATAAAAATATTTTCGACATAAAGTAAGTCTATATTTTCTACACGATCACAACATTCATAATATCTATGAAGGAAAGTCGGAAGTCATCGAGTGTCTCCGGACTCGATTACGAAAATTATTGTCGGGGAGGGATGCGGAAGATCCGAGCTACGGCTGGTGGCGCGGCCGCTACCGGTCGGAGACGTCGAGCATGGAGGTGTCGCGCCGCGTGCGGTAGCGCGTCAGCGGCGGGCGCGCGGGCGGCGCGCGCAGCGCCAGCGGCTCCCCCTGCGGTGCGGGGGCGCGCGGGGCGGGCGTCTCGGCCGCCGCCGCCGCCAGCGCGTCACCTCGCTCGAGCGACCACTGTCTCCGTAAGGTGCGTGCTCCGGTTGAAGCCCATCTAGCATGAAATACTATGAGCGTCATATACAGTCCTTGACGTCGACAAATTACAGGAAAGGTTTATAGTTTTACCGATCTGAGAGTCGCGGAGTGTCGAGAAGACCAGCGACCGTAGAAACGGAGGAGCGTAAGTAGCGGCAACGTGGTAACGTAGGCGGTGGGGGACTACTTTCCGCTGAAACAGCGCCCGAACGTTGCCTTGCTGCAAATTGTAAATATGATAGTATTTATACAAAATGATAAATAATTTCGTTTGATGGCAATGTTAAAAATATGTACAAATGATGCTAACAAAACTTATCGACAGTAGGAGAGGGATCAGATCGCTGTCGTTCTACAGACTGTGCGGTTGAAGATTTTTTGTCTTTTTCAATTGATTGATCGCTTGTCTCGGTATCGTTTTCACTTTCCGCCTCAAACAACACCTCTTCAGTTCTGTAAATATAAAAATAAAACTTAATCTTTTTTTAGTTTACATAAAGGTTTTCTTTTTTTTTTTTTTCAATAACGAAATTTTAATATTTGATAAAAATCTTATATGTCAATTCTTATAAACTATTACATATACATATAACAGTTTATAAGTATATATTATGTACTATAGTATTGACTATCTACTACCAAAAGCACAACACATACACAATTATTTATTAACTTTATTACTTATTAACATTTGAACATATAATACCAATATCTTTTACTTTTTCGAACAGAATTTTCCTGGTGATTAACGATAGGAAACAACTTACTCGAGAGGAGGCGGGGTCGGTAAAGATTTGTCGAAGCCGTCTCTACCGAGTAGCCAGTAGGTGTGCATAGCGCCTTTGCCCTTGATCTGCGTCAGGCCGCGGGAGCGCAGACGGTACCCGCCCGCCGCCACGAGGCGCTCCGCAGTCGTCGCTGACACTTGAATGCGCCACGCTGCTCCTGCGTCCATTATATTCCTGGTCAAAATTAAGGATCCAATTCCAATATAGAAAATTAATACTAAAAAAAATTGATTTCGAAACGATGTGACGATGATCGTGACAAAATAAAATATGTTTTTGGATAAAAAGAAAACGTGGAAAACGAGTGAAATACGGATAGAGAATACAAACCTGTGGACTCCATACGAGAAGCAGTGTTCACAGTATCACCGAAAAGACAATAGCGGGGCATCGTGAGCCCGACCACGCCGGCGCAACACGCGCCCGTGTGCAGTCCGATACGCAGGTGCAGCGGAGTGACTGGCAGGTGACGGATGCGAAAACGCCCAGCTAGGTGTAACAAGTGCAAAGCCATCGTCGCCACATTCTCCGCATGATCACTGCAACGGATAGGTAACCCACCGACTACCATGTAAGCATCACCGATTGTCTCCACCTATGAAAAACAAATAAATATTACAACAATATTATTGAATGAATACCAAATAATGGCGGGCGTATGGGCATTATTGAATTGATATATATATTTTTTAATCTTGTTACGAATAAAACTAATAATAGATATATATTTTTAAAGCTAATACTTCTTCACCTGACGTCTAAGTATAGTTTGTGCTACATTATTACCTTATAGACTCGATACTGCTCGATGGCCGCGTCGAAGGTCGTGTAGAGATCGTTGAGCAGGTCCACAACCTGCACGGGCGTAGAGCGCGCGGCGAGCGCCGTGAAGCCCACGATGTCGCTAAAGTAGATGGACACTTCCTCGAACTCCTCGGGCTCGACGCGTAGTCCGAGCATCAGTCGTTCCGCTACTGATCTGTGTCCATTTTGAACTCTTTAAAATTAACAACGAATAGATTTTCGGCGTAAACGATTTAAACGGAACACAAATCACCTCGGCAACATCCTGTTAAGGAGCTGTTCAGTCTTCTTCTTTTCCATGTCGAGTTGCTCAGTCCTATCTTTTATTAATTCTTCTAAATTATTGCTATACTTTTCTAACATTTCAAACATAGAATCGACTATATTAATTTTCCTGTAAATAAAAATAGAGTTCATCATATCAATATAAGTAGTAAGATAGATTAAAGTAGCTAGTAATGGTTATTTTTTTTATGTTCATTATTCTCCTTCTTACTCTTACTATTATTATTTTCTTTTTTATCGTTCTTAGGGTCTGCCTGAAAACCAGCGCCTCTTTGCTAGGTACGCCTGGTAAAGAAGCATAAAGCTGAGGCAGATCCTTTTTAGTATTTCTTGTGTTTTTATTTATTTAAAGTAATATTGTCTGTTGTGAATTATCAAATAAAATTATTCTTTCTTTCTTTTATATTGATGTTGTTGTAAAGTCAAAAATATTTTACCGTCCTCGGTGCATATGACGAAAAACATCGTAGATTCGATTAAAATCCGGACGTAAGTCTGGCTGTTCACTCCAACATTGACGCATTACGCTTACAGCTTCGGGCGGAGCGGCGCTCATGGACACTGACGGTCGTATTAGAGGTGGTGGATGTTTCAATTTATCTAAGATTTCTGAAAGAAATGACAGTTGCATTAAGTGTATGGTATGTACTATATTTATACGACCTACCTTCCTAACCGTAACCATTCTTACCTTCGGGTGTGAGAGACAACATACAGTAAGGTTCACCACGGACGATGACTTCCTGCATAATTATAGCAAATGAGAACACATCGCCTGCCGGCGTGCCGCCCGGTACAGTTGCCGAATTTGTTTCACGAAGTATCTCTGGCGCAGTCCACAGCAGATCTAGACAAAAGCAATTAACAAATTAACTTATTTATTAGAAAGTCCAATACTAAAACATTGTTCATTTTATAATATTTAACGGTGCATATACATTTCTTAATTTATCATTATAGGCAATTTTAATGTAGACTTTGTTTAACAATTAAGAATATTTTATATATTATATAACTACTAACACTTAGTAGACGTCTTTAAATATAATTGCATGCATAAATATGTGTAAGACATAAAACATAATACATCAAATATATATCACTATGTCATTGACAAACATTTATCGCTAGTAAAAATCAGTTTGCAAAAGAAACATGTATGTATTTGGTAAATTTGTAATTTATATATAATGACTAACCCCGTGCAGTTCGAGGAGGGTAAGGGAGAGACTGAGCGGAAGTGAATGAAGGCAGGCCATAGTCAGTGATGCGCAGCACCCAGCGAGAGTCAACGACGCAGTTCCGCGACGTGAGTCGAGCGTGCACGCGCAAAGGTGAAGTATGCAAGTAGCGCATGCCGCGTACTAAATCAGTGAGCAGCGAGAGCCGAAAGGTCCAGTCCAATCGGATGTCATCAGCTACTAGTACGTCCTCCAACGAACCACGTCCGCATGCTTCGAATACCAATGCGGGTCGGATTTCCGTCAAGCAACCTAAGTGCACATCATTAGTTAAGCAAAGCTTAGGTGCAATACTGTACTCATATTTTGTTTTATAATATAAATTTTGAACTATATTATTCTTTGCCTTACAGATACATCAAGTTTTATGTATATAATGATAGTGTCACTTACCAATAAAAGGGTTCAAATTTTCGTGACGAAGACTTTGCATCACAAGCAATATATCAATAGTTTTGCGACGAAGTTCCAGAGTCGAAGCAGGTAAATATTTCATGTGAACAGGATCTCCCTAAATTTATATAAAATGTTGTCATTCTACACAAATACGCATGAAGTACTTTAATATTGTCGATAAAAATCATACCTTGTATCTAGTGCGATTGTCAGGCGCCAGTCTTGTGACACTGCAAGTCGATGATGGCGCAGATTGGATTAGCGGTTCCGGTCTCTTGAGTAAATCTGGACGTTCTGGTTCCGAACCACCAAATTCATGAAACTGTTGAAGCCAAGAGAGCATGGTTTCCATTCCTTCACCTACTCGACGACGTTCATCAGCTGGAAACTGGAAATCAGTAGGGGCAAGAACGGGGACAGCTCGCGGTCTTCTTGGCGTTTGTCGTATAGATACTCGTCTTACGTATACGGCCGCTATAGCTAGTGCGCAACTAATCGCACACGCTAAGCATATTAATACACCAGCTAACTGCGCCATTGCCATGCCACTTACATCTTCCCATTCTTCTACTTCCTCTCGGTTCCTTGTTGTACTCCAAAGCTTCAACTCTCTCTCCCCGGGTAAATCTACAACAACTTTTGTTGTCCATTCGTCATGAGGATTTAGCGACCTTTCCGATGAACTGGATATTGTTGCTACACGTTTCCAAATCATACTGTTGTTTGAAACTTCACTTTTATATAAGAAAAAAGAATTAGTAGTATATTGTAATCTCGTATACTCTGCTTCTAAATATGATAAAGTAGCTTCAAGAAGTTCATTATACAGAGCTTCAGTTGTAGGTTCGACTTCGTCAACGTCATCGCTAAGTACTAATAAACGGATATTTTTTGCTAGGTTTAAGATCGGAAGTAGTGAATCGAAATATCCCGAGTCTATGTCATGTTCTGTGTTACGCTTAAAACGATGGTTAAAATATTTAGCGTTTCGAATCCATTTGTCACGGTATAATTTTCGTTTAACCTTCGTCACATTAAACAGTTTCAATTTCTCAACGTATATCGAACTGTGTGATACATTTTGTTGGAAGGGTTTAATTAGTTTTGCTGTAAATGAATATGGTTCATTAGAATGAGAAACTGTTGTTGGCTTCGGTGAAAGTGTCTTATAAATAGAATCAAAATAATCTGATAAAAAATCCGATAATAGTGTCTGCGGAGTTGCCGACTGGTTATTCTGGAAATCTACATTTTCTTTTTTCGGCATAATTTTGTTCCTTTTGTCTGAGATCTTGAATGTTGTAGAATCTAATACATATAAAAACAATATGTCGATGTCGTTTAAGTACTCTGGGAAATTCGTTTCATTTGTAGATAAATGGCAAAGGATAATCACTGAAATAAATAAATCGCTGTTATAAAAACTTAGAAAAAAAAAATTTAGCTATTAGAATACCTCTCAAGTAGTTACGTTCCGTTTAGCAAAGCGTTAGTGAAGTTTTGGGAGTTACGAATATACTACCTAACCCGTTTAATTAACGTACATTAACTTCACATTATTATCGACAGTACGAGAATAATGTTTTTTTTTAATGTTTTTTAAGGATATAAGTTTAAAAAGTAACAAGAACCTTCAATGCGCGTTTTATTTTAAAGCATATTATTATTTCAAACTTAAAATTTTTATAAATGTACAAAACATTGTTATGCAAAGTATTGTGAGCTTGACAGAATATTTGTTTGTAGGAATTATGAATATGTTACCATGGGGATGAAAGGTATCCGTTTCGGTATCCACGGGCACACGTTTCACGAGGACACCGGCTGCGAGGAGAGCTCGCTCGGCTTCTAACTGAGTCGCTGCGCACTCGCTGCTGTCACTCGCGAGCCACAATAGAGCTCGACGCCAGTGTAGCTGAAGGGCGAGCTGCACTACCACAGCGGCGCGCGCGTGGAACTCGCTACATTTCAAAGGTTCTGGCCGGTGTAGCGCTCGTGCGGCCAGAGACACACTGCTACAGAATGTCGCTCCAGAACTACCCAGAACGACTACTCCACCGCCTACTCCAAGAGTAGCCAAAGAACGACGAGTCACCATAGTTTTCCAGTCGCCCTCACACGTTTCTACAACGAGAGACTATATTAATAGAATCGATTTTTTTTTAAATATTAATGTTACGGTATTTCAATTACCTTCGTAATTAAGTAGATGATATGGATGGGAAATGTTCGAAAAACGCGTATTGTTTGCGGCGTAGCGTTCAAGATGATTCTGCGAAAAGAATGCCGTGTCCTTCATCCGACAGGCAGACTGTGCTACAAGAAGAAGGGACGTGGAGGTAGTTCCGGGGGTATGGAGGGGAACGGTAATGACGAAGGCGAGGGCGGTGACGGCGGCCGTGGCCAGCAGCAGGTCGCGCATGGCGCGCGTCACGAGCCTGCCGCCATGCGCCCGCCGCGCGCTCCGCTGCACAGATTACGCGCTCGCCTGACCGCGTCCGATCAAACAGCTGGCTCCTGTTCCGTGAATAAGCTGATCGATAACTGACCCACGCTCTCTACTTTATCTGAATGTTTTCTTTAAATTAATAATTGTTGTATTTTTTTTTTTAAATATTCTAAATACATAAGTTATTAATTCAAAATAAAATTGTTTTGCTTTACTTTATAAAAAAGTTTACTTCATTTTTTATTTACTGTAATATATCAACTATTGCACATTTTTCATAAATACTAATTAAATACTATTAAAAATATTTATGTATTACATATTGTCTTGAAGATAAATATTTAAAAAAAAAATGGTATTTTCTTTAATAACTTGTAATAAAGATAAATGATAATAAATCCAGCGTCAGTTTGCATCTAATAACAAAACCAGATCTTTGCATTTAGCACAAATGAGTACTTATATAAACATATATTGTAACTTAATAGTTCAGTTGTTTTGTTTAATGTTTACCTTATAACGCTATTAATTAAAATGTATATCTGCGAAGATATATAACAATTATTATGATCAAATATTACAGTTATTTACCAGTCGATAAGTTCGAATGCGAAAGTAGGTCGCGCAACACGTTGTATGTCAGCTTAAACATCTAGTCTTAAAATAAAAATTTGGAAATTGTCACAAAAACAATTATAGTGATGTAAGACGAACGATCTTCAAGGGCGCGGAGTCGGACTCCGCGGCACTGGGAGCTCGTGTCTGCAAGCTTTTAGAAGCGAAGTTACGCGGGTGAAGCGTCGCCGGCATCAGCGCGGGCCCACGCTGGGCGCCATGTCGCGCCGCCCGGTCGCCGGCTACTGAAGCTCGGGACCGCGGGGTCGCGTAACCTTCATCGCGGCTGCGCATTGCCTCGACCACGTTCTCTCGTCGCCGTCCGCTACCGTAGAGCGTGGCCACGTTACAAGCCGGTCCACAACTCACTGTTTACACAGGGAATGAATAATAGTAGAGAAGTTGTGGGTGTAGATTTATTTTGAATTTAGTTTAACAATTAAATAGTAAGCAATATTGTCTTTTTCGTCATGTTTTGTGAGTAGTAAATTTAAATCAAAATTAAATATTATGAAGGAAGACAGAAAAAAAGCTTATCATTTAATTTGTTTACATTTCTTCGTTGGTCGCTTCCATGTCGGTCTGGAGTCCGGACAGACGAAAGTTATCCTTACACAACTTGTCGTACTTTGTACTGTCGTGTTTACGTAAGATTCGAAAGATCTAGTAAATGTCTTGATATTTTTAAATCAGTAGTATTTAAGCGAGCTGTGATAAAATTAAATGAATGCTGTTAAACTACTGAATATAACTTACTGAAATAGAAACTTTGCAAAAGACTGTGAGCGAATACAGATATTAAAAATGACGACTTGAAATAAAAATTTAATATGATTTATTTACATGATTAATAAGTACTAATGTGGAAGATAGTACCTAAGGAGAATTAGAATCTACAAATTTATGTCAGATATCACTGATGATTCATCCCCAAATATCTTATTATATTTTTAGACCAAACGACTATGAAGTAATAATAATAACTCTTTATTGGACACCAAGAATAAGCAATAGTACAAAAGAAAAAGGAAATAAGAACAAAAGGCGGCCATATCGCTAAAGAGCTGTCTCTTCCAGGCAACCTTAGGGTAGTATTCAATATATTGCAAATTGAAATGAACCCTAATCGAAGTTATCCCTTTTAGGGTAACGAGCCAAATGAAGCCAACCAGGCAAATAGGATCTCTCTACTAAGAACCTTATTTCATTTTAAGACTCAGCGGTCCGTCCGTCCTTCTGAATATTGAATTGTAACAGGAAGACATTCGAAATTTTTACAGAACATGTAGGTATTTCAATGTCCTCGAAAAAGAAAAATAAAACAATACGAAGTTAAAAATTAAAAGTGTACACGGCTTCGTTTTGGCGCTTCTAGTCTGATCGTAACAATGTGTTGTGTTAAATATGATACGGTGGTATAGTTCGCGTCATGTAAAAAGAACGCTCAAAGAAAGCGGAGGGGGTATGTTTGCGCATGAGTACACTCGGGCACGAAAGTACGAGGCTTATTGTATTATTTTTTAACTAGCGTTTCGCTTGCGGCTTTGTAAATGACTATTAATAGGTTAGACTGACCCGTGTTTTCTGCTCAAAGGGTTGTGGGTTCGATTCCCGCCCCGAGTCTGGGTGTAATATATGTTTATTTAATTATATGTACATTTATTTAAAAAAAATTTATATCAGTCGGCTGTTACCTAAAACACAAGCATTATGTTGCCTACCTTAGGAACAGACGACCTTGTGTGTGTGTGTTACAAAATAAAAAAAAAGTTTTAAATTACCATTTCGTAATTTAAAACTTTTGTGCGCGATGGTATTTTAAGAACGATAGTAACGTGGACACAGTGCGGAAAGCAAAGGCCGACTGACGAACCAATAGCGCACCGGCAAGCATGCAGCGCGTTACAATCCCGCCCCGCTCCCTACCTCATACCACCAAATAGATCGATAAATCGACTTTTGCGCAGCTTGACAGCCAGCGTTCTTTTTACATGACGCGACTTATACTTTGGACTTTGTGCTGGTTCAACTCGTATTTGGCCGGTGTTTTTGTTTCATTTACTTCACCGATGGAATAGCAAAGATAAGGAGCGGTCTAGTATAATATGTTACTCTAATAGTGCAATTCTTATTTAAAAAGGTTATTCATTAAAAAAAAATTCATAAAAAAAAATCTTTTAAATATGACTTTATTATATGAACTGAACTGAACTGAATCGACCTATCATCGTCCAACTGCCTCTTCTACATATAGGAAAGGAGTTGAAACTCAATCCATCACGCTGCTCCAATGCGGGTCGGCGGATAATTTACTACAATGAGTAATGCGATTGTTATCTATCACTATCCTTATATACTGCCATGATGACAACCGGTAGCTATTGCGTAACTTGTACGATCGCGAGAAATCGCTGTGGTGTCGAATTTCAATACTATTTGAGACTCCGCTAGTACTTAAATTCGATACCACAGCGATTTCTCGCGATCGTACAAGTTACGTTATATGCCTACGGACTAACCGCTTTACGTGTTCTACGAGGCACTGTTGGGAGACCCACGTGGACATACACCTAGACTGGAAACAAATTTTTGTGCAAATACAAATATCTGTCCCGAGCGGATACCGAACCCGCCACCGCCAGCGTTAAGGCGATTACTCGAACCACTATACCAGATCAGTTGTCACATATGTTTGATACATATTTACATAAGTTTTTGATATTTTTTTTTGATTTTATTCAAATTAAAAATAATAATAATATGTTAAAACAAAAAAATTAAACAAAATAAAACAATATTATTCCGTAATCATCGTAATTTTTTTACGTTTTGTTATAAAATGGTGGCATTCACAATTAGTTTTCGTAATCGGTACTTACACTTAAATTTAAAACGGAGGTAATACTTTTTTTATACATCTATCTCTATTTTCTGTAATCGTTTAACTTACAATAAGTTAAAATTTTTTTTTTTTAGGATTATAAAACATTAAAATGGTTAGTAAAAATTTTTTATTAACTTTTGTCATAATAACACGATCTTGACATGTTTGTGGGTCGCAGCACTCCTCGCCGAGCGCCTCGAACTGACCTCGATGAAAGATATTCTAAACAGGCAATCGTAGCGCCCTAATACGCAGACCGTCTCCGTTTCTTCAGCTCAACAACACCACTTGAAAGAGAGAAATTTTTGTGTTCTATTTGTCGAACATTATTATTAAAGTTTTGTATATATTATGTATGTACGAATGTAATTTTTTATGTATATATGTATTTATTTTTGTTTACATATCTATTATATATTTTATGTACGTCAACCAATTGTCCTTTCTTGTACTCCTAAAGTTAATTGAAAAATGAGTCTGGACTGTATAACTTTAAGACCATCATTTGTCTAATGAAAATTAAAATAAAGTATTTGACGTAATATAATTATGCCAATTTGTAATAGGTATTCGACCGAATACCGAAAACTTAATAACAAGTCAAAATTAACAAAACTGTGTAAATTAATAAACTTTTACAAATGTCTTAACAGGCATTGCTTCGAGAGTAGGTAAATTTTTTCAGAGGTCAAAAACAGGAAACACAGCTCGCTGGGCAGATTGAGAGACCATCAACTGACTGAAGAACTAGATACAAAAAAATACTAGTAGAACCTTATTTCACTTTAAAACTCAATTAGGAACCATTGTTGAAAACTTTCCTCCTAAGGGAATGAAAAATATAAGGACAGAAGTTTGTAAGTGTGTTGTGTTGTAGTTTTATTTTGTTTGTTTGTTTTGCCCAAAACTCTCACCAACTACGGCCAAACTGTAATAACGTACGACGCACGGCGCACGTCTTTAGGATTATAACATAATAGGTACCCTCAAATATTAACTCGTTCATCGTCTTCATCTCATTACACATTAAAAAAATATCTGTATGAGTATGTTAAAAGGAATTATAGTTCTTAAATCTTGGCGATCACTGATCTGTAAACGTTTTGATGTGTTTTTATTTTTTGTTTCTTTTAACTGTATGTTCTTTTCTCTTTGTCAAAAATGTAAGTACGGCAGCGAATGTATATGACCTATTTATTTCCTTTTGTAATTATGTTCTCATGTAAGGGATGATATGTTTTTATGAGAATAGATATATCTTTAAACCTAAACCTTGTTTTTGTTACATTCAATACGTCTACAAGAGTTTCAATCAATTTCAATTTACACTTAATGCAAAATCACTTACAGATAAATAAAGCAATCCAGAAAACTAATCAAAACTCGTATTTTGTACTTTATAACTATTATTTTTATTTTTATAGTTTAAATTATTAATAACATATTGGTAATACATATATGTAATATACATAAAATGTAGTTGGAAGGTTGTAGACCGGAGGAGTTCTGTGTTGAGAAATAACAGCTTGTTTGATCGATGATTGATTATGACTGAGGCTACCTACATATGGTATCGTATTTTAGTGATTATCATATCGTATTGTAGTTATTTTTATATTGTTATTATAGTAGGTATATTACCTCGGAAAGTTATAGCCTGTTTTTTACCCGACTGCGACAGAAGGAGGGTTATGTTTTTCGAGTGTGTGTATGTATGTATGTATGTCCATTTCTTTGGCACGCCCTACAGCCCAAACGGCTGGACGGTATTTGACATATGAAGTGGCGTTGGATTTGTCTAAATTCTAGTAGTGACATAGGCTATATAAATTTTCAAAATGGCGCCCGCAAATGGCGGAATAAGGGGAGGGAGTTGAATTTTTTTTCTTACTGTAGCATTATGGGTATCAAATGAAAGCTAGTAAATTGTTTTATTCTTTTTAGTTTATAATAAGAGTATTTTACGCAGTCGGGTTTTATGATTTTTTTAATTAAGCATACTTGTATAAATTGGTTACTTGTTACTTGTGAGTACCTCTCGCAGTCTGGTTTTAAATTTAAACTTTTATTTTATTTTTCTCTGTCGGTAGTCGCTTTATTAATTCATCAGTACAACTTTCGAACTCTGAAGACTCCTTCGTCGAATTAAGATCATGGATATTGTTTAAGAGTTTCCTGAGTGGATCTCAAACTTAATATAATTTTGTTTCTCAAACAAATTGAATTCTTTTCCCTCCTGCTCTTGTTTATTATATATTCTGTTTTGAATATTATTAGAGATTCATTTTAAACTTCAGTGACGGGGACTAAGTTTTTACATTTTGCAATGATAAAAACATATATCGTACATCATTAAATTTTGATTTATAAAAATAATCTAAATATATTATATTAGCTTTGGTTCAAAGAACAAACAAAAGTGAAACAAATATTGTAATATAAAACATCATTATTTCGCTGTTAAACTGTTAATATACATGTGCATCAACAACAACACGCGCTATCATAAAAAGGCACGAGTACTGTTTTAGGTGTTTTAGAAAAGGTTAGTGTAGGGTGCCTGAGCCTTAGCGAAATGTTTTTGTATAAATGTTAAAGTAGAAAGGACTATAGGTTAATTTAATGTTTATTAAATTTAAATGTTATTAATTTTATGTTGTTAATGTTATGAATGTTAATGAGCGCATCCGCTTAAAGACACGGTAAAATATGCACTGAAATTAAATGCACGGCGTTGGCCTAATATACTCAGCGCGGCGCCATGCGTGTGCGATGTTGTTTTGCTGAGCCCATAGAAATATTAAGAACAGGAGAACTGGCATGGGGGCGTGTCCGCGTAGACGCAACTTGCCCAAAATGCTCACATATCGCTTAAATGGCCGTCATTGCTAATCAGTGTGATTTCGACCGCGAGCGAGAAAACAACTAACAATGCCGTCTTATTCAGTGGTTTTTTGTAAGAATAGAAGTCAAATTAAACATTTAACAAGTCATGGAATCAGTTACTACACGTAAATATTACTTTTTTACTATATTTTACTTAATAATCGTAAAAAACAAGTATACGAGAAATATTTCTTGCTTCTACTACATCAAAATACATTGCTTTCTAACCACTACCCCACTATGTTGCGGAGTAACTGGACAAGCAATGTAAAATTTACACAACGATACTATAGTGATGGTGATGTCGCATATTTTACCGTTTTGTTTGTGCGATGAGATAGTGGTGTCCATACGGGCAACAGGCGTAAGCTATCGACAACACGGCGACTATCGAATTACTTATTTCTATTGAAGTTTATAATACATTTTGTGTATGTATGTTTTTAGTTAGTTATGTATGTTGTATATACATACGTTGTATTCTGTATACGTATTTGTTAAGCTTATTTAGTAAGAATGTATACTTTAAGCGTTTCTAATTATATTGTTTTGTCATAATTTTCAAATCTCTCTATGGCACTTAGGTTAGTTGTAAATTATGAGTTAAGCGTCTTTGTACATGTGCTATTTTATTGTATTTGAGTGTTTGTTTATCGACAAAATATGTGAAATATAGCCAAATTTTAATATTTGTCAACCGTATAGTTTTATGAATTGGTTTTTTTAATCAATAACAAAATAAGGTTTATATTTGATTGCTTAGAAAGAGACCGAGCGATTCGTATTTACGGTGGATGTTTCATTAGCGTTGCGGATAAATAATAATAGGCATTTTATAAATATAAAAGACGGTGAGAACTTAAAATGGAAAAAAAACCATTCATTTACGTCTAAATGAAATAGTGTTTTTTCCATTATACTAAAAACTTACGTGATTTTAAAATTTGATCGCTGAATTAATTTAAATTAAAGCTCTTTAGTTTTATAATACTTCTAGAAACTCGAAAATAGGTCTCGATTTACCAGAGTAAATATAAATAAATATAAATATACAACTATTATTTGTATAAACACCGTTTTGGGAAATTAATTGCAACAAAATATACATTTTTAATTTTCTACCTTTTTTTTTTTTACTTAAAACTAACTTGTGAACAATCAGTATTCGAAAATCATATGTAAATAAAGGCAATAATATTTTTAGAATTCGGAGAAAATTGATTATCAAACAATTTAAATAATGAAACAAGCATAATGGCACACAAAATATGTTTAAAAAATATACTCAGAAGACAAGAGAGGGTTGATATTTCCATCTGATGATGTAGTTAATATATTATGTAAAAACATGGAAATTATCATAAAAGAAACATTGATTAATGAAGGAAAATTTAAATGCACACAAATATTAAAAAACAAGTAAATTCAATTATTATAATAGCCTTATTATAATAGAATTTTTTATTTTAATAAATATTTTTTTTTGTAAATTTGACGTGTTCTGTTTTTGTAATAAACATTATTTTGTTTCACCCTTACACGAAGTACCTATATTGGTTAAAAATGAATAACATTCTCATCGCATGATTTTATCGATAAATGCGATAATGTCAACGATAAATGTCACATCCCTAAGGAGTTTACCGACGCTGTTTTTTTTACGTGTACGAGTGTATTCGTACAATTTTTTTTCGTAGTGTGCGAACCAATTAGAGGATTAGAACGCTAGTGTGCCGGTAATGAAAACGCACACATCTTCAAAAGTGACGACAGCGGTATCGGACTTATTTCGTGTTTAGGGCATATCTCCTTATTTCAAATATCTTTGGCTGAGCCACTTAAATGATCGGTAATTGACCGAACAGTTAGGTTAAAGGAGAGAAGAACTCATTAAAACCTTAGTTCTATTAAAATTTTTATAGTGAATAATATAACTCAATATTCTGTGAATATTTCAAGCGTCTTTCAATATCTTTTTATTCTGTTTTTTAATATTTGTTGTTATAGCGGAAACAGAAATACATCACCTGTGAAAATTTCAACTGTCTATGTTGAAAGAAAAAAGAAGAAGGGAATGAAAATATATTTAAATATTAAAATACTGCTTCTAAACTTTATTTAGTTGTAGTAAAAAAGTATAAACTTTGTTAGGTTTGTCTACAAAACAATGAGTATTCTGGTGTAACAGAGTAGATAGTTCTCGAAGCACTACAACAGCTGGCCCGCGGCGACTGCCTCGATACGGTCGCGGTCGAGGCGCAGCGCGGCGCGGCCCTCCGTCTCGCGCATGTCGCGCGCGCCGAGCCGCTTGTAGAACGCCAGCGCGCCAACGTTGCTCTCCAGTACATGCCAGTCCACGCGGTGCACTCCCTCTGCTACCGCCATCTGCACCGAGCACATAGTTAAAACGATAAAAGGTGAAACTGTTTTTGACTTCCGCTGCTCAAGTCTGAAAGAGCACAGACGGAGTCGCTGACATCCCTTTACCTTACATAGCTCCTCCAGCAGCCGACGCGCGACGCCGGTACGACGCGCCGCTGGCCGCACATACAGGTCCTCGACGTAAAAGGCGCGACGCGTCCAGCTCGAGTAAGCGCGGTTGCACATCGCGTGCCCCACTACCTGCCCCTCCCTCTCGGCCACGAGCCCGAAGAACCACGGTGGCGAGCTCTTAAAACCGTCTTCTAATAAATCTGAATTTATAATAATGTGATTTCATATAGTAGGTACCTAATGTATATGTTTTAAAAAAAACTCTAAAGCTTTCAACTTAAAACTAACCAAGTCGCAAACTAAATAAAGTATATCAGTTGAACTTTCCAATAATTAGCAACGTTTGATATCGCCAAATAATAGAAAACCAAAATTGTTAGATTATAACGTCAACCTATTTCTGTCAGTTGATAATATTTTATAGCTCGTGGTCACGTCCCAGAATATAGCGGCGTAATACTAAGAGGTGGGCTCACCCTGAACGCTGAGTCGCGGCCCATCCGGCGCGCCCTCGAACGCCGCAAGCTCCTGAAACAGGTCACGCGGTATTAACGCTGCGCATTCCCACGGAATAGACATTCGGCGTTTATTTGCTTCACTGCCCGTGATCAGAGTATATTAGGCACGTTATCTGATGCGTACATTAACAATTTGAGAAGAATTTTCTCTTATTTACCCTGTACAGTATCAGCCTGTGAAAGTTTCACAGCTAGGCGAAGCTTTCTCTTGTAAGAAAAAGGTTTGAAGCTTTTTCATAATTCAGAACAGTAAGTGTATACTTTGTAGACGATCATTCTATCTGGTGGAGCTCCCGGAGCCATACATAAGTTACTATAAACAATAAATGGCCTACTGTTCACAGCCCCCAGGAAGATGAGTAGCCGGTATCGGGGGTCTGAAATAATACAAATCACATACACTAATACCCAGAAGACGACAGACCTCTGTATGGCCTACACAAATATTTTTCATCAACGGTGAACGAACCTAAGACCGCTAGCTACCAACTGCGCCAGTTATTTGATATGACTTTATGACTACTGCACCAATAGGTCGTCACATATATAATGTTTTCCTTCAGAAGCGCTAGAACTTTTAACTTATCGCTGTAAGTGTATCTATTTTTGGGTGTCCGTTATTTACCAGTAACAAGTCGTGAGATGTGCGGTGCGGGAGATATAATAATACGACAAAAGTTGATTCTCAATTGATCATCGATCCTTTATTGTGTAGAAATATAAGTATTTATAGTTGCTTCCGAGTAGGTCGCTACGTGACTTATTAACACACATTTTTGTTATTTGTTGTCAGCGAAACAAATATAATGTTCAAGGTTTAATTATAAAAATATAATGTACAAATTTTAATGTTTATTTAACAAAATCATATTTAGTAGATAATGTAATACAATTTTAAATACAAGATTATTTTCTGGTTTTACTTGTCATAGGTTTACGTCGTACACTACAGTCGATTTTTTTTTTGCGACGGCCCCTAAATTTTATCTTTCCGTCTAAAAAAAATATCTCACTAAAATAATCCCTTAATATTCATAATAAGCCTTGCCCTAAAGACGATACTAGTGCCGGATTAAGCAAGCACGGGGCCCGTAGCGAATTTTTTCAAAGAGCCCTTGCTCTACAATGTGTTTTTAAGTATAAAGTGGTGAAAAAAAAGTTTTAAAAAAAGGTTCAATACTCAATACGTGTATTAGCCATCTATACGTTACAATTTTGTGGGTAATTAATAGTCTAGTAGATTACCATAGGCCTTGCTAGGCTCTGACAAGTACCAAAAGCTAGAGATGAGACTTGACTGAGATTGACTGGCGCCAGAGTCGAACTTGTGCGTTTACTGTATGAAAATTAGTGTTTTATCTTCGCTAAGGAAATAGTCGGTTACCGATTGTCTGACGTTGTTAGTAGGAAAAGTTGTAACGTTTCACGTTTTTATGACATCAAGTAAATTCAGTATAACATATCTTAATAAGTTTCACTTAAAAAATGACGCTCAGGCTCAGATGAGTGGGTTTAAATATACGGAGACCCGTTTTGCGCGGAGCCCGTAGCAATTGCTACTCTTACTACGTGGTTAATCCGGCACTGGACGATACATTTTCCAAATACTCGTAAATTACAAATAATGTTGCCACTTTTTACATTAATATATTTTTTTTCTCTCGAATAAGATGACTTACAGCAATGAGATACACATATTCTTATAGGAAATTGAACTAACTAAGATGAATTATCTATTTTCAGACATAAACTAATATTTTCAATGCAGTAGAATACCTAATAACTTTGCCGAAAAATTAAAAAAATCTGAAAATTTATACAGAGTTCAACTTTCACCTCGAATAACATTTGAAGGAGTGAATTAATCGAAAAACTATTAGAAACCTTTTTGTAGAGCCTTCGTATAAGAATTCATTTCCTATAAGAATATGACGTGTGTCTCATTACTGTCAATCTTTTCTTTCGAGAGAAAAGTGAAATTGAAGCCATTGTCGATTGTATTTATGCGAAACAATTGAAATGACAAATATTAAAGATTTTAATTAGCGATCATCACCGGTGCGGCTATACATACATACATAACTACTGAGCCTCAATTTATTATTGAAATTCGATACGACAGTGATTTCTTGCGGTCGCGTAAGATACGTACCAGCCCCACCGGCGTTATTGTCGTTGCGAATTGCTCGGTTGAATTACACAGGTCGTCGCTCTGACAGTTTGTCAATACCAGAATACTGATGGGGCGTTGTCAATAAACTGAACTGAACTGAATCAGCCTGTAAACGTCCCACTGCTGGGCAAAGGCCTCTTCTTCATGTCGGAGAAGGGTTGGAGCTTAATCCAACACGTTTCTCCACTGCGAGTTTGCGGATAATTTCCCTACCTTTTTTTTTAACGATTTGAAATGCATTTACGCATCCCGCCGCCCGCAGGCGACGGGTATGTGGGAATCGCTGGCTGCGAAACCAGAATACTCACTAAAAGCAGCTGCACTAGCAGAGTGGACCAGTCGAGCGGCCCCACCAACGAAATCTCCGCGCCCTCTCGGCGCCTTTCCCTCACCGGTCGCGCCTTCCGTGCCCACACTCTCAACGCGCTTTCGCGCCCCGCCTACCACTGGACGCCCAGTGCGCCTGTGCGCCTCCGCGCCCAAACTACCACGCTTTCGCACCACCGAATGGAGGGGGAGAGCAAGTCATTCCTCTCCTGCGCTTTAGCGCCCACCGCTGCTGGTTTTGGTCCGCAAGGGGTCCGAAGACCCCTACCACTCACGAGGCATTCGAGTGGCGTTCCCCTATCCGTCACCGGGGGACGCGCCCTGTAGGAGACCAGCAACTCCCGTGGGATAATTTCCCTACCATGAATAACGATCGCTATCCGATATCTATGATAACAACCGCGACCGCCGGCTTTACGTGCTCTCTGAGACACGGTGAGGAGCAGGGTGGTGGCTTAAAGTCCAACCGTTCTCTTTTATGAAAAAGAGGCCTTTGCTCAGCAGTGGGACGCTTATAGGCTGATTCAGTTCAGTTCAGTTGAGTATATTTCTTGAACATAATTACAGGTTAGGGCCACGGTTTATATTGAGATCAAATTAGACAATTTTTTTTCCATTCAAATGTAAAAGAAAATCGGAATCCATAAAATTAAAGACTACCTAAATATACTCTATACATATATTTTGTAAAAACACATTGCGATCATATACTGGTGTTAAATATTCAGTAAATAAATATCACTAAACGCCAGTTGAATTACAAAAATATTCACACACGAAGATGATTAAGGCTAAAACTCATGGAAAAATTTCCTGACTAGAAAAAAGATTAGGTTCAACCAGATCATGTATCTGGATCGGGTCAGGAAAGAATGAGGCATGCCAGATCAGGCCCTATCAGGACCAGATCTGGTCCAGATAAGGATAGCCTGATGTAAAATATAATAAAGTATGTTAAGACATAACTCACAGAGCAATTTTGTTCTGTGGCATAATTGCATCAGGACCAGGTTTGGTCAAGATAAGGATAGCCTGATATTTAATGTAATAAGTATGGTAAGGCATACTAGATCAGGACCAGATCCGATCCAGATACGTATAGCCTGATGTAAAATATAATCAAGTATAATAAGGCGTAACTTCATCAGGACCAGGTCGGGAGCAGATAAGGATAGCCTGATGTAAAATATAACCAAGTATGGTAAGGCATACTGCATCAGGACCAGGTCTGGATCAAATAAGGACATCCTGGTGTAAAAAATATAAAAAATTATCAGTACATATTCTAAAAGAGGGTGCAAACTGGTTGAACTTTTCTGTTCTCTTATATTTACGCGAATTTTACTCATTTAATTAAAAGTCTAAATCGGATTTTATCGCGTTTATTTGTTTAAAAACTTTACAGTTTAACGATTTTTAATTAAATTACATTATTCGGACACCCACCACCTCAGTCCCCCGAGATCATGGACGCGGTAAAGGGTCCGAAACGTCGGGAAATAATTTAATTTAATTAAAAATCGTTAAACTGTAAAGTTTTTAAACAAATAAACGTTTTTACATTAATATATTTTTTTTCTCTCGAATAAGATGACTTACAGCAATGAGATACACATATTCTTATAGGAAATTGAACTAACTAAGATGAATTATCTATTTTCAGACATAAACTAATATTTTCAATGCAGTAGAATACCTAATAACTTTGCCGAAAAATTAAAAAAATCTGAAAATTTATACAGAGTTCAACTTTCACCTCGAATAACATTTGAAGGAGTGAATTAATCGAAAAACTATTAGAAACCTTTTTGTAGAGCCTTCGTATAAGAATTCATTTCCTATAAGAATATGACGTGTGTCTCATTACTGTCAATCTTTTCTTTCGAGAGAAAAGTGAAATTGAAGCCATTGTCGATTGTATTTATGCGAAACAATTGAAATGACAAATATTAAAGATTTTAATTAGCGATCATCACCGGTGCGGCTATACATACATACATAACTACTGAGCCTCAATTTATTATTGAAATTCGATACGACAGTGATTTCTTGCGGTCGCGTAAGATACGTACCAGCCCCACCGGCGTTATTGTCGTTGCGAATTGCTCGGTTGAATTACACAGGTCGTCGCTCTGACAGTTTGTCAATACCAGAATACTGATGGGGCGTTGTCAATAAACTGAACTGAACTGAATCAGCCTGTAAACGTCCCACTGCTGGGCAAAGGCCTCTTCTTCATGTCGGAGAAGGGTTGGAGCTTAATCCAACACGTTTCTCCACTGCGAGTTTGCGGATAATTTCCCTACCTTTTTTTTTAACGATTTGAAATGCATTTACGCATCCCGCCGCCCGCAGGCGACGGGTATGTGGGAATCGCTGGCTGCGAAACCAGAATACTCACTAAAAGCAGCTGCACTAGCAGAGTGGACCAGTCGAGCGGCCCCACCAACGAAATCTCCGCGCCCTCTCGGCGCCTTTCCCTCACCGGTCGCGCCTTCCGTGCCCACACTCTCAACGCGCTTTCGCGCCCCGCCTACCACTGGACGCCCAGTGCGCCTGTGCGCCTCCGCGCCCAAACTACCACGCTTTCGCACCACCGAATGGAGGGGGAGAGCAAGTCATTCCTCTCCTGCGCTTTAGCGCCCACCGCTGCTGGTTTTGGTCCGCAAGGGGTCCGAAGACCCCTACCACTCACGAGGCATTCGAGTGGCGTTCCCCTATCCGTCACCGGGGGACGCGCCCTGTAGGAGACCAGCAACTCCCGTGGGATAATTTCCCTACCATGAATAACGATCGCTATCCGATATCTATGATAACAACCGCGACCGCCGGCTTTACGTGCTCTCTGAGACACGGTGAGGAGCAGGGTGGTGGCTTAAAGTCCAACCGTTCTCTTTTATGAAAAAGAGGCCTTTGCTCAGCAGTGGGACGCTTATAGGCTGATTCAGTTCAGTTCAGTTGAGTATATTTCTTGAACATAATTACAGGTTAGGGCCACGGTTTATATTGAGATCAAATTAGACAATTTTTTTTCCATTCAAATGTAAAAGAAAATCGGAATCCATAAAATTAAAGACTACCTAAATATACTCTATACATATATTTTGTAAAAACACATTGCGATCATATACTGGTGTTAAATATTCAGTAAATAAATATCACTAAACGCCAGTTGAATTACAAAAATATTCACACACGAAGATGATTAAGGCTAAAACTCATGGAAAAATTTCCTGACTAGAAAAAAGATTAGGTTCAACCAGATCATGTATCTGGATCGGGTCAGGAAAGAATGAGGCATGCCAGATCAGGCCCTATCAGGACCAGATCTGGTCCAGATAAGGATAGCCTGATGTAAAATATAATAAAGTATGTTAAGACATAACTCACAGAGCAATTTTGTTCTGTGGCATAATTGCATCAGGACCAGGTTTGGTCAAGATAAGGATAGCCTGATATTTAATGTAATAAGTATGGTAAGGCATACTAGATCAGGACCAGATCCGATCCAGATACGTATAGCCTGATGTAAAATATAATCAAGTATAATAAGGCGTAACTTCATCAGGACCAGGTCGGGAGCAGATAAGGATAGCCTGATGTAAAATATAACCAAGTATGGTAAGGCATACTGCATCAGGACCAGGTCTGGATCAAATAAGGACATCCTGGTGTAAAAAATATAAAAAATTATCAGTACATATTCTAAAAGAGGGTGCAAACTGGTTGAACTTTACTGTTTTCTTATATTTACGCGAATTTTACTCATTTAATTAAAAGTCTAAATCGGATTTTATCGCGTTTATTTGTTTAAAAACTTTACAGTTTAACGATTTTTAATTAAATTACATTATTCGGACACCCACCACCTCAGTCCCCCGAGATCATGGACGCGGTAAAGGGTCCGAAACGTCGGGAAATAATTTAATTTAATTAAAAATCGTTAAACTGTAAAGTTTTAAAACAAATTAACGCGATAAAATCCGATTTAGACTTTTAATTAAATGGTTGAACTTTAGTTTTACGGGGACCGTCAATACCGGGCTGCTTTGTAAAAGTAGTTTCATATTTCACGATAGATGTCGCTATGGTCTATTTAAATCGGGCTAACGTTTGGTTCGCTTCGAAAATATAAGTGATGCACGTTTGCCACAACAATTTAACTTTACGCACAGGCGATATCGTAACCAATGAGGCCCCTATGCTATGGCAATTTTTGAACGGACACAATCAGGAAAATCTCATCCGGACCCGATCGAAAATTCTTCATTGGGACCTGATCAGGAATTTCTAGTCTGGAACTGATCAAAAATGCCTAATCCGGACCCGATAAGGTCCTTTCCTGATCAGGTCCAGACAAATCTTCTGCGTTACATACCTTATCTGGTCCAGATCGGGCATGCCCAGTCCGGTCCTTCTAAGTTACACGAATATATTTCTAGTCGGGTTGTAAAAGCGAAGCAATGGGAGCCTTAATCTTATACAAAAACCTTATAAATATTAAAATCTAGCTGAAGCTGCAAAAATATGACTCAAAAATTGAAACAAATATAGCTAATAAAAATAAAGTCACTATTTTTCTTCCGAGACATTTTAAATATTCTGAAGCGGAAACGAAAAGGAGCTCTTACTATAATGGATAAAAAACTTAATCAAATTTAGCAAATGGACTTCTAATATTTTGAAAGCACCCTTATAATAAAAATATGTTTTATTTAGTATAAGGCGGCGTTTGAACTGGAGGAACTGAATAGACGACCATGAAACTTTTTTCTCACTCATTATTACACCAATTTACACTGATAGTATGCATCATGACATTGCATAATTATTATGAATAACATTTCAAATGAATATTTTAAGTTAAACAAGGTTGTCCATAATACGTTCTGAACCACGATCTAAATCGTGTTTTTAGTGTGTGTTTGTACGTCTTAACTTATAGAATAGTGTGTGTGAATGTGTAAAAACATATTCATATTTTTTTAATCAAACTAACAAACTTTCATATTTATTATACTTGTTTTCTATCTAATGACATTCAATAATTAACAATCTGAGAAAGTTGAAGACTAACGGTATTTTATTGGGACCTTAGAAAAAAGAGCAGGAGACGGGCACTGCCACGTAGACAATGAGCAGGAGACAGATGTTGCTTAAGGTCACATGGTCACATTAAATGGGGGATTGAGTTTCTTTTCTCAGAAATAGTGAATCTTAGAGGAAAAAGTGTGAGGACAGTTATTTTTGGTGAATGTATGATTTTCGATTTCTGTCTGAACTATTTTTATCATACAACTAACCGTTTGGTTAAACAATCCAACAAATCAATTTTTGCGAACTTTGACCTTATATAAAATTATTTGCAAACATCGGATCAATGGGGACTTTTCACAATTTTATTATAATGGTATTTTTAACGTACATGTAAATTTTCAGCTTTTTGGAATTTATGCAAGGATGAATGTATATTTTGATCGAACATACAATACTGTTATGACATTGTAAACATTGTTGTAAGGTTGCGTTGCATTGATACGAGTGAATTTAATAATAAACAAAAACTAAAAAATTAAAATTTTAAATGTAGCTAAATTCTTTGTTTTTATTTCATAACATATAAACAATTAACCATTTGAACCATTCATCTGTCGTCGACATTACGAATTGAATTTCAAGTTTTAAAAATAAATTTTAATCAACCACCATTTTTCCGAGAAGGGTGGCGTTACGAGTAAGTTCTTTATACTTTTTAATTTCAATTCAATGTGTTCTTTTATAAAAATAAAAAAAATATATTTTCAGGTTCACTGGATTTGTTCGGGAACTGCTCGACTTCCAGAATTGTTGTTCGATGACCACTTTTCGTTTGGTGTCCATGATGAGACTGGCGGTAATCATGTAATAATGATTACCACCATGATGATGTACATGAGCTCGATTCCATAATTGAATTGAACCAGGTAAAAAAAGATCGTGGCTAAAACCTAAGGTCGTTAAATGTACGGTAAGCTCAACGATACGGAACGTGTGAAGTAGGAGTTTATCACACATATGTGTGGTAATCTTCTACTTTCTGCTCTCCATATCATTCAGTGGTTACGTTTAGCCAGTTCCAAAAAATACGTATAAAATGTTTCAAATTAATTACGTATTAATTTTTTTTACACATAGTAAATTTTATTAATTTTGTATATTTTTTTTCAAGGACTTGAAGGTTTTGGGTAATCTTTCTCTTTGGGCAAAGTTTTATCGTCGATGTAAACTAGTCGCTGTACAATTTCCGGGCAAACACTTTCCCGTTGCACTGCCTGTTGTGCCAACAACGTATATTTTGTTCCAGGAAACGCAATCTACTACCGAAGTGTAGTCGTCTTTGAAAGAGCTAATTATTAATCAATTATTATTAATTTAAAAAAAAACATGTAATAGTTATAAAAATAAAGGACTAATAATTAAAAATAAAATAAATTAATTATTTTATGCGGGCGGGTGCGTATATATATATATATATATATATATATATATATATATATATATATATATATATATATATATATATATATATATATATACATATATATATTATATATTTTTTTTCATAATAATCTTGAAATGCTTCATTTCCTTACGTTCGTTGTTACATGTTGTACATCAAAGTAGTTAGAGAGAAAATAATAAACGATCCGAAGTTTCTCCACGTGAACGCTGAAAGGAGTGGATGGGGGGAGGAGGTGGAGTAGTGGTCTGGGGCAAGTCGTTGAAACAGTGTGTACCCCTCCAGCGACTAGAGCGACTATGAGCGACCTAGATGACGTCTCTTTGATCATTTATAATTTAAGCTGTGGCTTTTAAATATAGTGATTTCAACTGGCTTTCAATGTATCATGTTTTGTATTTTTAACTAATGAAAAAAGTTTTATGCGTATATTTTTATATCAGGGGACGTTTCCTCAGGGTTGTTGGATTTAAATAATTATTTTCCGTCCCCGTCTGCGAGAGAGCCCAAAAGTATCATGCTTCTGTATGTACGTATGCGTTTATTATTAGTACATATTACTTCAATGGTCTATCATCAACTTTTCTTAAACTTTTTAATAAGTAATGTATATCCCCCTCTGGGTCTCTACCAGTTTTTACTCGAAGACCGTTGTTTATTTTTACTGGACCACCGGATTTATTTGAGATGTTAATTTTTTAAATTGTAATTAGTAAAAAGTAGTAGTACCATTGACTGTCAGCTAATTCATGTTTAATTTCTTACTAATTGTGATACCCTAAAATTTGAATTCATATAAAAAATTAGGAAAAAAGATTTCGCTTATTGTTAGAGAAACTTTTACTTTTTATTTTTTTCTTCGTATTGTGTCTTAATAATAGGGCTCTACTGAAACCTTTAAGACACCTAACTTTAACTACAAAATGTATCATATCTTAACTAACATATGAAACATATGAAGTAGAGACGTACATAGAGTATGCAGTTCACACAACGTAATGCAAATCTGCAGTGAGTCTGATGCGTCAGCTGATTACATTAACGACTTTGTATTGAGATTTGTTACTGGAAAACAAAAACAAATAAATAAATATGTTTAACACACACACAAGGTCGTCTGTTCCTAAGGTAGGCAACTTAATGCATGTGTTTTAGGTAACAGCCGACTGATATACATTTTTTAAAATAAATATACATATAAATAATACATATATAAATAAACATATTATATTACACCCAGACTCGGAGCGGGAATCGAACCCACAACCCTTGGAGCAGAAAACATGGTCATTGCAAACTGCGCCAACGGGTCAGTTCAAGTCAGTATATTTCAGACTTTCAGGATTTAAATAATTTTATGTTTTTTTTTTCTTTGTGTGTATTTTTTTTTTACTTTTTAATGGAGGAGAATCCTTCGTGGTCACGAGCCGGTAACAATACTATGCGCGTAATATGTATCTAATAAAATAACTATATATCACTATGATAAGGTCCGTAACATGTAAATATGACGAAAACAAACTTTATCCAAGTATCCTTACAAGAACCCTTTCGAATCGTCCATTTGAATGTTCTAAAGTAAGTAAGACTAAGAACGGGTAGGTCACAGTTAAAGAATGGTTACAGTTTAATTTGACAATCGAAAATGACAGAATGATTTGCCAAGTGATACTTATTATTAGTTAATTGTTAGCCTTATCTTTATTCTTAACTGTACAGTCGAGCACAGACGAGCACAGTCACACCAATGGAATATACTTAGTTAATTGTTAGCCTTATCTTTATTCTTAACTGTAACCAATGGAATATGGTAGGCTAAAGTCGAGCTAAAGTTAAATTACGATATATATTTACATAATTATATGTGTTATATGTATAAGGGGCATTCGTAAATAACGTGAGGCGTTTAGGAGGGAAGGGGGTTGAACGAAATATCTCATTTTTTTCCGTCATTAGAAATTTCATGTACCGGTGATGACCTTTTTTGACGTGATAACGTCTAGTAAATTGATGAAAGCTACCTGGTACTTTTCGAAAAGTATGATGTCATTGTCACATGTCGCGAGCGAGAGCGCAGAAAAAGCTATAGAGAGGGCACGATCGGTCTAACTTATGACGCGTCCGAGGAAAAGAGACAGCGGCAGATGCCACACAATCTTGAATCTACACACGAACTGTTTTGTCAATTTATTCTTTGTAAAGTTAGTGGAAAGTTAATGTTAGTGAAAAGTAATTAATTCTTGCATTTTAAGAATTTGATTAGTGATATAATATCATAATATATTGGTTCTTTGATTATTAAAAAAAAAAAATTGTATGTGTCAGCTCCGACGCACGACTGGAGTTTACTCCTTAAGTACGATTGTCTAAACATACGCAAAAAGAGTTTATCTAACTGAAAATAAGATTAATACCATATGAAAGGGTAAATTAACAAATAAGGTAAATTAACAAATAACAAAGAAGGCTGAAATGACTAAACGGCACAAATATTCGTCACTTATCCAAAGTTATGTTTTTGTGCCGTTTGCAGTCGAAACACTTGGACCTTGGAGTAGCAGTGCAAAAAATTTTCTAAAAGAATTAACCCCACGACTCATTGCCTCCACTGGTGACAGGAGGGCTGGTGCATTTTTTGCCCAAAGAATCGGAATTGCGATTCAACGGGGAAATGCTGCTAGTATTCTTGGCACCATTCCACGCGGACATGATTTATACCAAAACTGTTTGTAAATAATTATTTTAAGTTTTGAATTGTAAATATGTATAATAATGTAAAATTTCTGTAATAAATTACTTTTACGCTTGAAAAAAAAAATTTACAAATTAATGAAAATAATATACATATATAAATATATATTTAATAATAATAATAATAATAAATAACTTTATTGCACACAATTACATACAAAATTACACAAAAGGAAAGCTTAACAACTAACTACAGAGCGTGCAATGGGCGGTCTTATCACTAAATAGTGATCTCTTCCAGACTACCCATCAGAAAGAAGCTTGCAGTGAAACGGGCATGTGCAACATAACAGTATGTAATTATATTCATTTTATATACATTTATTATAACTAATCGGCGAAATATTTTACATTAAACTTTTCACAATAGTCAATTTCAGATGTGCACAAATATATCATTAGGAATGTTGATAAATTATGTAATTATTATTATCTGACAATTATCATTTATTTTTTAAATATTATTTTTCAATATTAATTAGATCAACATTACTTTCATTTTTAATTACAGCTGACATGAACATTGCTCATATAAAAAGCTCTAAAGAAATGATAAAACAAATTAAATGTTTAAAAAAATGTATACATTTCAAGAATAATCAAAAATAAAAATGTATGAAAGTCGACCTATGCATATCCACCTTAATACACTCACAACCAAATTAGAAAGTTGCGCACCATGGGTGCGCACGCATCAAAAAAGTAACGAGGTCATTCATCAGTAGATTTTACCTCTCATATTTTTCTCATACCGGGCGCCTTATATATGAAAATCGATTCTTAATTAGTAAACTCCAAAAAGTAGCAACGGTCTGCGAGTGCAGTAATAATACTCATATAAACGATCGTATAAAAAGCCAACTGTTTTTATTTAGTATTCAATGAAAAAATGATATATAAGTTGTAAATAAATTGTTAATAGCACATTGTTACTTGTAATTAAACTGTATAATTTAAGTAAATTTTTTTTTTGAATTAACAAGTGCAAGTAAATGTTATTTATCGAAAAAAAAAAAAATTTAATTAACTCCTTTGTATTATACAAAATAATGATAATTCAGTGATAATAATACAATTCAATTCATAAAAGTATGCAATTTCTATCAATGTTGTTGTTGTCCCCAATAGGGAAAAGCAAGGGACTATAGTCCATACAGATTAGTCTTAATTTGTTTTTTATCAGTGTTTTCTTATGACGTTATTATTGTGCGTAAACTATCTTTACAGACAACGAATTTGTTTAGGAATATGTATAGCCTCGAAGTGGAAACATTGGTACCGGGGTCGCGATGACCTTTTTTTTTCGTGTGCACTTTAAAAAACGATAATATTTTCCATTAACATCACAAATACGCATTTTCAAAAATCTCACGTGAGATTAGGATAGGGCGGAGGAGGTCGAGCTAAGTCTCACTAAATCTAACCAAGGGGAGGGCAAAAAATCGCCAAAATTGTCTCATGTAATTTATCGACGCCTTCGAAGCGGTGTAAGTTAATTCATATTTTCGACATAACACTATCTTCTATAGAATACTTTAACGTCTAGGTTGGATAAAGATGCTCAGTAGTCTTATTAAATATATTTTTACTTTTACTTTTTTTTAGTCCATTTCAGGTAATATTTGTTTATGTTTACGACATTACCGTGCTATTGTAATTTTTCGTGAATAATTTTTATAATTGTGGATACACAAAGTGTGATGGAAAAAATATGCCAGTGTTGTCAAGCATTAGCCATTATTGTTAAAATTCCGTAATGAAGTAGCCGATACGTGTTGTTCATCGGGAAAAGTTGTTGTCACCTTTTCTTTATTTTTTATACGTATACAATTCTAAGTCACTGATGAAACTAAATATTTTAAGCAGAAAAAAAAATAAACAATTATTTCCTGCACTCTTTGACGATTCATTATGTGCTTTGTGTTCTATATTTTAAGAGTCATATCTTGTAATGTTATTTAATAAAACAATGTTCAGTACTTAGAACATATTATTTAAATTCACGAAAATGACGCAATGTTACTAGTTGTAAAAACTGACACCCATCCTTTGCAAAAACTAAATAATATTTGAAAATCAAAAATTAATGATTTATAACCATAGTTTTGAAAATATTTATGTTTTAATGACAAGTTAACGCACTGCAAGGGAATATACATATTATTATTATTATATCAAGCAGATTTTGGGAGGCTTTTCAAAAGCATCAATTTCATGAATTTGATTTATGGTTTCAATTTCATCGCTTTAAATTAAAACTTCATTAACATTAATTTGATTAAAGTTAATTTCTAAAGAAAAAATTGTGTGTGTCAGCTCCGACGCACGACTGGAGTTTACTCCTTAAGTACGATTGTCTAAACATACGCAAAAAGAGTTTATCCAACTGAAAATAAGATTAATACCATATGAAAGGGTAAATTAACAAATTAATGAAAATAATATACATATATAAATATATTTTTATTCATTTTATATACATTATTATAACTAATCGGCGAAATATTTTACATTAAACTTTTCACAATAGTCAATTTCAGATGTGCACAAATATTTCATTAGGAATGTTGATAAATTATGTAATTATTATTATCTGACAATTATCGTTTATTTTTTTAAATATTATTTTTCAATATTAATTAGAGCAACATTACTTTCGCACCGCACCATAGGTGCGCGCGCACCGAAAAAGTAACGAGGTCATTTATCAGTAGATTTTACCTCTCATATTTTTCTCATACCGGGCGACTTATATATGAAAATCGATTCTTAAGGAGTAAACTCCAAAAATTGCTCATAATAATAATAACTAGTGTCCGACCGAAACAGGTTTTTCAGCCGAAACCGAAACCGAAACGGAACTTTCGGCCTTGCTCTCAGTTTCGGCCGAAACCGAAACCGAAACCGAAACCAGCGTGGTGAAGTGTAGTCCTACCTTAATACCTTCTGCCTTATATCGTTAGTTAAAGTAATCTGGCAACGTTGCTCTGAGTGTTTTATATATTTTTGTTTATAAGGTCTTAGTATATACAAATAGTATTGCGCTTTCTAATAACGCCAGTGTGCCATGCCAGTGTTGCCAGATCACTATAAATTTAAAATCAAAATAAATATTTACAATTTTAATATCTCGATAACAAAACTGTGAAGTGCTACTTTTATTTTTTTCTATTCTTAAAACATTTTTCAACACTCTTCTTAATTTTTTTCCAATTCTGTTGACAGAATTTTTTAATATAGTAAAAAACATGAACGACACAAACATAATATGGTAAAAACACGAACATATGGTAAATAAATATGAATTATAAATGAAAAAAAAAAATACAGTACCTATCCAAACTGCCACCCCAATATCGGTTAGAGATTCTACTCTCGAAGTTGTTAACGAGTACATCTACCTAGGACAAAATGTCCATCTTGGTAGGTCCAACTTCGAGAAACAGGTCAATCGTCGAATCCAGCTAGGTTGGGCAGCGTTCGGGAAGTTGAAAAACGTCTTTTCATCTGATATACCTCAGTGCCTGAAGTCGAAAGTCTTCGACCAATGTGTGTTACCAGTGATGATATACGGATCTGAGACGTGGTCTCTGACTATGGGCCTTTTAAACAAGCTCCAAGTCGCACAGCGTGCAATGGAGAGGGCTATGCTTGGTATTTCTCAGCGAGATCGAATCAGAAATGATGAGATCCGCAGACGAACGAAGGTTGCCGACATAACCCAACGGATTTTCAAACTGAAGTGCCAGTGGGCAGGGCACATAGCTCGAAGAACTGACGGCCGATGGAGCAGAAAGGTTCTCGAGTGGAGACAACGTACCAGCAAGCGAAGCGTCGGACGACCGTCCCCGAGATGGACAGACGACTTGAGAAAAGTCGCCGGAAGCCGTTGGATGGAGGCTGCTTTGAACCGGTCACTCTGGAGGTCGATGGGGGAGGCTTACGTTCAACAGTGGACATCCAACGGCTGATATGATGATCCAAACTGACTGGGCACCACGCGCAATCAACGGGAAAGGACAAAGCGAGATGACTGAGTAGGTAATTCGCATAAGCTATACCTAAGCGTTCTCACATTGTTAAAATTAAATAAACAAAGGTCATGTAATCCAACGGCAATTACCTATAAACACGTTAATTTGTCATTTAAAAATAAAACTCAACAAAATGAAGTTCAATACTCGAGTTTCGGTGCGGCCGAAAGTTTCGGCCATTTTTTGGCCGAAACCGAAACTAAGGCCGAAACTAGATTTCTTGGCCGAAACTGGCCGAAACCGAAACCGAACTTTCGGTCGAACATTAATAATAACTGCGTAAATTACCAGCGAGCACTTATCACATGTTGCAAAAAGCAGTAGTACTGAATACATGTAGATTGGTAAGAAAATTTCTTCAATGTGAGCTCAATCACTGTGGCCAACCACAAACATAAATTATTATATATATTTGATACATTACAGTAAAAATAAACAATCAGGTAAATAATAATACTCTTTATTGCACACCACTAAAAAAAAAATTGTGTGTGTCAGCTCCGACGCACGACTGGAGTTTACTCCTTAAGTACGATTGTCTAAACATACGCAAAAAGAGTTTATCCAACTGAAAATAAGATTACTACCATATGAAAGGGTAAATTAACAAATTAATGAAAATAATATACATATATATATATATATATATATATATATTCATTTTATATACATTTATTATAACTAATCGGATTTTATATTATAAACAATGTAAATATTTGCCTGACATGAACATTGCTCATATAAAAAGCTCTAAAGAAATGATAAAACAAATTAAATGTTTAAAAAATGTATACATTTCAAGAATAATCAAAAATAAAAATGTATGAAAGTCGACCTATGCATGTCCACCTTAATACACTCACAACCAAATTAGAAAGTTGCGCACCGTAGGTGCGCGCGCACCGAAAAAGTAACGAGGTCATTCATCAGTAGATTTTACCTCTCATATTTTTCTCATACCGGCCGCCTTATATATGAAAATCGATTCTTAAGGAGTAAACTCCAATAAACTCCAAAAACAATATTTGTAATGAAAAAAAGAAAGATGTACAAAGGCTTTATTTACGCCGTTTATATACATTTGGCTTTGGCCCATGCCACCAACTTCCCGGCTATTTGAGATTAAATAAGAAACATATAATAATAATAAGTATTAATTATTTATCTAGATCTATATACATTATTGAACAGGTGGAGTGAAGCGGCATTTACGATCTTGAAGCTAGAGTCTCCCTACGGGATGTTTTTCCACAGGTAGACATATTAACAATTGCGTCGCAATATATTTATAATAATATTATATATATTCACAAGAATATTCATTGTTTTGAAATAAATAATGATACATAATAATCGCAATGTTGTAAACTCCAAGTTTCCGACTACGCAAAGTAAACGCCTCCTTTCTGGGTTATGGTATTCGCATGTATAATAAAATCCCACAAACAATTTTGGAATTGTCTCAACATAAATTTAAAGATTTCATTTAAAAAAAATTAATAGATAAAGCGTATTATTCGGTGCAGGATTATTTAGCTGATAAAGATGTGTGGACTTAGTGGTACTGTATTTTATGCAAGATATTACTAATTTTTTACTAAAACACTTTATATATTATTTTCAAAAGAGTAACTGCAGAGTTTCTTGCCGATTCTTCTCTGCAGAATCTACATTCCGAATCGGTGGTAGCTTTACTTTTACAATAAGTAATAATAATCACTACAATATTAATTTTGTAAAATGACGATTCGAAGGTGCTCATGGGCCTATTTGAATAAAGTTGTTTTTGATTGATTGATTGATTGATTGATTGAAGCATTTAGATAATAATAATATACTTTATTGCACACCAAAACAGAACTAAATTAAGGACACAATCTAACATCATTATAAGTTGTACAACCAGGCGGTCTTATTGCTAAAGAGCAATTTCTGCCAGACAACCTGAGAGTGACAGTAATATTGCATTTGCAAATGGGCAGATGGTATAACAATAATAATATATAATAAATATATATTATACAAAATAATGATAATTCTGTGATAATAATTCAATTCCATTAATAAAAGTATGCACTTTTTCATCAATGTTTTCTTATGACGTTATCACGTAAAAATTATCGTCCGTAAACCGACTTTACAGACAACCATTTTTAAAAAAGATATTATTCTCTATAATTCTAGGCGTGTTTGAAAATCGATTGCAATATTCTCCATAAAAATAATCAACAACAATAGGGTACTTTCGGTGGTGAAAAATAAATTACGAGATTTGATAAAAATTAAAATTTATGTAGAAATATACTTAAATATTCTGATTTTGAGTCATAAAAGCACATGATTGTTTTATTATATTGAAATTAAAAGTCGTAATTTTTAATCTGTATATCACGTGATCTAAAACACGACCCGCCATGATGTGACGTCGTGAAGACAATGTTTCCGATGTACACTGCGAGCACTCCTCAGTGCTCTCACTAGTGAAAAATTCGTTCCTTTATTGAGTGCCAGTACACTGCCGCAATACCATATAGAAATATATGACGACATAAACAGCATAATTTTCGTATTGTGAGCACGTGCGCTTTCGAGGTAAGGTGCTTTCAGTACTTTGATCACCTGATTAAAAAATATAACAGCACGAATGATTTGTTATTCAAAAATATCAACAATATTCAAAAATTAATTTTTGAATATTGTTGAATTTATTTTTGAACAGAAAACGTATACATGATAAATATTTTATTTGAAAACAATGTCGAAAAATTAGGATGATAGTATACTGGACTGCGTTCCGTTTTATCAGTAAACAGTATAGCACAGTATAGCAAACTAAAAAGTAACGGCTTCGCAGTATACTGAATTGACGTCACACCTCAGAGTGCTCTCAGTGTATAGCGGAACATAACTTTACGCATATTACGTCACCAAAATAGGTGACCGCGTTTTCGCGAAAATTAAAAAGGTTTAAAATTTAATTTAATTTTATGTCAAGAAAGCGTGTTTATTTTGCCGAAATAATATTTTTTGTGGCTTTTAATTACGAAAATTAACATTTTGAAGTACTAGTACATAGTAGAATACCCTATTGTTTATTTATTAAAGTTAATAAAATAAATAAACAAATATACCTATATAGTTCTTGCGTTAGCTGGGTGCGACTTCGAGCGAAACGGACTTAAAACTTTAAACCCGATTATCTCGAAACTACTTTTTTCGGGATGTTCGACATGATAACTCCTGGAATTTTTTATATTTTTGGACGGGATTTGTTTTAATGTTAGTAATTGATGTCGCTATAGTCTGTCGAGACGGATTTTTAACTTTTTGCTTACAAAATTGTTTTATAAACAATTAAAGTGCGAAATTTCAGAAGAAAACCGCACACTATTTTTGAAACTTGTGTAATATTGAAAAATTTTCGAAATTCGAAAATCCGACTTCACTGACTACAACTACACCTTCATATATTTATAACTTCTTACTTGTTACTAAATAGTTTTTGCAAAGCGTTTTCTTAAAATTAGTTAATTATACACCACATTTTGTTTTCTGTTGTAAAATTACTTTTATAATAGGTAGGTACTTAAAAGCTGTTACAAATTTCCAGCGCGTTATCATGACTGTGTTACGAATTCACGTGTGTGATGGTACAATAACGCGTTTCATCTCTCTGATCAGCGTGGCACGAATCGAGCCATGCGTCACAGAGACAGGACAACTATTTATTACCCTATTAGTACTCGCCACACACGTGCATCTATGTATATGTATTATCTATGCTTACGTGTATCATCTCGTGAACGACGGCTGCGTCCTCGCGACACATAGCTCGCACCTGGATCGATGCCGCGTCTCCCGATGCCTCGCACGGCGTAGATGACATCGCAGATGTTAAATTACAGTTAGAACAATGTGAATATGCTTCAAAGTTCCGAGTTTATTATCACAGTTGACCTTCAGAGTACAACTGGAGCGACAGTTGCTTGTAAGAAGAATTCTTCTAATTTAACTCGTATAATATAGATGGCGCTGTTCTGGTTTAGTATGAGACAATCTATAACGAATTATTTATTATATTTAATTAATTTCTCATGCAATAAAACCAACAATAACCAGTAAATGTCTTATAACTTTGATATATTCTTATACTTTGCATTGAAATTAGTTTTTATGTACACAAGTAACAACTACTTAAGCTTAAAATAAAATAGTTAAATACATAAAAACTTGGTACTAACATTTCATTTAAGAAAAAGTGAAGAACAAATAAAAAACGTATTAAAAAGAGCAATCAAATAAAACACAATAATTATATTCAAAAGCGCCATCTATCAGCGATTCATTGCAAAAGGAAGTCCAAACGGGTTGAGTATTGTACGGCGCGTGAAACGAACGCTCTCGGAACGAATTAGTTCCACAACGTGTAACAGATGGCGGTAGGAGCGTCACTAAAATTACATATTACAAACGGTTTAACGGCTTTAAGTTATGCCAATTTGACACAAATTATTTCGCCATTTCGTCATGAATATGCCCATATGAAATATGCCCATTTCAGTTACGATTTCGGTACGTTTTATAACAATCTATATTCTATATTTATTTATGATAACTATTCCAAAAGTAGGTATCATTTATTGTAATGAACAAACATGGTCTTTGAGGAGGGCTAAAACATTTTTTAACCGACTTCAAAAAAAGGAGGAGGTTCTCAATTCGTCTGTATTTTTTATTATTATAAGAATATAGGTAATATAATTATGTCATATTAGAATCTGAGTATAAGTTTGATTTTTTGCTCCAATTGTAATGAAATCTAAAGCAGTAACTTATAATTTCGTATTAAATTACTTGAACCTTGGAGTAGCAGTGCAAAAAAAAAAAATTCTAAAAGAATTCACCCCACGTCTCATAGCCTCAACTGGTGACAGTAGTGCTGGTGTATTTTTTGCCCAGAGAATCGGAATTGGGATTTAACGGGAAAATGCTGCCAGTATTCTTGGCACCATTCCGCGCGGACATGATTTATACCAAAACTGTATGTTAATAATAATTGGTTTAAATTTTGAATTGTAAAAAAAAAATCGTAATATTAATAGGTAGATTGTTTTCTCATATTTTAAATAGTAATAAATAAAATAAAAGACATTGATTTATAAAACAGCATTGATGAAGATTTAGTTAAGAATGTACTCCTTTGAGGAAGAATTTATTCGACAATTCAAACATTTACATGAATCACCTTTTATAACTTTACCGGCGTCGTAAAATTTCTTAAATTCGTTGTATTTCGTTATAATATATTTTTTACTTTTTCTTTATAACACTGAAAATAGCAACTTCATCTTACTTCGCAACTACTTAGTAGAAACCTAGTAGGTAGGTACCTGAGCAAATTGACATTTCTTGAGATCGCTTTTGTACTGTTACCAAAAATAAAAATTTTAATCGAAAATTTAATTTATTCAAGAAGACTTCGAAAGCACTTTTAAATCGCCATTTTACAACCTATTTACATATTATTTAATAATGTATATTATATTATTTATTGCGCTTTAAAACATTTTGACAATTCAAGTTTTCGATGGAAGTCGCCAAGGGCGAACTTGTCTCTAAAAGAGATCTCTAGTCTCTACTAGGGGTGTGCAATAATTATCGATAATTCGTAACTACTCGATAATTTTTCATTCGATAATTATCGATTATTATCGATAAGTGTTATTCGATAATTATCGATAATTGTTCATTCGATAATTATCGATAAGTTTTCATTCGATAATTATCGATAATTTTTTGCGATCCGATAATAATCGATAATTTTTTCCGATCCGATAATTATGGATATTTTTGTGTGATCCGATAATTATCGATAGATTATTTTGATACCGGACGGCGGATGACCTTTTTTTTTACTTATTCGGATAGGGAACGGAGGATTATGTGGATACCGACGGTGGATGACCTATTTTTTTTTTAGGTATTGTAATAGGGAACGGAGGATTATGTCGATACGGGACGGCGGATGACCTTTTTTTTTTAGGTATTCTGATAGGGAACGGAGGATGACATGAATATAGGACGGCGGATGACCTTTTTTTTTTTTTTTTTTCGTCGTCCGAAAATTATGCCCATAATTATCGATAACTTTCGTGAACTATCGATAATTTTTATCCGATAATTATCGATAACTTTCGCCGCTATCGATAATTTTTTATCCGATAATTATCGATAACTGTTCATTCGATAATTATCGATAACTCAATACGATAATTATCGATAATAAAATTATCGATAATTTTTTCCGATGAACACCCCTAGTCTCTACTACTAGGTATACCCATGGTGGTAAGAGATTATGTTAACGGGTACCACAGTAGTGCAAAAGAAGAGGAAAAAAGCCATAAAGATAATAGGTAGGTAGTCAATATGAAGTTTCCATCGATCCGAAATTCTGCTGAAAAGAATCGGCAAGAAACTAAACAACCTTTCAATTAACAACCACAAATAACGAATACAAACAAGATCCGAGAAAGAATAAGACAAGAATAATTTAAATCAGAATTTAAAACAATTACCTAAATACAAAAACAAAATCCAATTAATAACAGGATTCTAGATTAAAACGTATGAACAAAAATATTTATAATTACGCAAAAGAAATTGACATGAATTGATTCAAAGTTTAATTAATATTTTACTTTTAAAACTAAAAGGGAATATGAAATATATCTATGGCATAATTTTTTATTGAATATATTACAGTACAGACATATTTAGTTTTATTTAAAGGCGACCGATAACATTATTTACTAGTTTAAATAGTAAAACTTGATCTCTTAGCATGTGGCGTAGTTTTTAATGATGAGTCCAAAGGGCGGAATTTAGGCGGACTTTTACTAGAGTTATAAAACTTGTAGAAATTGTACGGGTTTCATAAATTTCATAGGTACCTTTTTAGAGTAATATTCTTTGTTTATTAAAATAAAAAAGAAATAAACAAACTGTGGGTTATAAAACGACGAACCAAATTGCAATAAAAAGTGTATAGTAAAAGAATGAGAGAATAATAGTGTTTTTTTTTTTTCAAATTATGTCAAAATAAAGTCTATTAAATAAAATTATTTCGTGAGAGTTATTTTTTTTAAAATGCCTTTTAATTGTGCAATATAAAAATAATTATATTCTCATCGATGTATTATTATATTTATTTATTTATTCTTGTAGTTTTATCTACTAACCGAATTCTCATTTCTCATGCCCAACCAGAAGGTCAAAAAAGACTAAATGTGCGACTACAGTACTACAGTTCAAGATATAGAAATTTCAATCGAAAAACTAAGAAGGCATCTAATTGTTGTTATTAATAAACTCATTTGGATCACTGATCATTGATGTTGATCATTTGATGTCGTTAAAAGTTTAAATAAATTATCTGTTTACAGTTTTGTTAAAATCTTAATTAAAAAGTAATTAATGTAACTTCTAAACCTATCACATTAAAAAGTTTAAAAAAATTAAAAAAGAATAATAATATAGAAAGTATCCTAAATGTTAAGAGCCTTAGAAGGCTTTTTAGTAGGCAGGGTAAAATCGCACTACCATCGTAGTAAAAATAAACTTGCGCCATTATTTTAATTGCGTATATTTTTTTCTTATTTTATTTACCTATTTTTATAGCCTGAGTAAGGTAGTATAATATAGGTAATATAATATTCATAATTTGAATCTAAAGATAGAAGTCATATTGATCATTTTACAGGGTAGTAGGACTTACCATGTTTAGGTTCGTTCTTTCCTTAGCGTTTTCTATAACATTCCATAACTTAAAGCTTGCATAAAACATTAATTATTACATGTAAAGAAATAAAAAAAATAATACACGTAAGAACATGTAATTATAAGTAGCATTAAATGTATGTTTTTGTCATAAGCTTACGAATCATCAGTCAAAAATAAATAAATACTAAAAGCTTCGTAACTCATCGGAAAATAGTCCGACCTTAGCCGAACGCAACTTACTTTTTTTATGTGTTATTTAAGTGTTGTTTTTTATGTGTTTTTTTCTGTTATACGAAGCCTCAAGAAAGGGAGTGTTGGTGGTTATTAAGGTCTAATCTTTATTATTGAACTTACCTTACGGAATCTTTTTTGGAGTGTTTGCAGTGAAGTGTTCTAAGCATATTGGTTCTAAAGTGCATAATAAATGGATTTATTGGTGTTAGGTTAACAATTATTACGGATTCATGGTGAAGGTGTTCAGAAAACGTTCCTTCTAATTCAACCTGCATCGTTAAAACTTATTACATTGGATATTCTACTGATTGATATTTTTGCATTTATCAACAAGTATTCGTTTGGCTCATCGCTGTCAACGCTTGCGAATCAACTCGTGTCGCCGAAGTTACTAGGATCCAATCCCACGATACATTTGATATAATAGTTTTTGTTTCTTTTTTTTTTGTATTTATGTTTTTTTTAATTATTATTATTTTTTGATGCATAAATGTAGGGATTAAATTTTTAATTTTATTTAAAATCTTATTATAAATTAAATCTTATTATTTAATTTAAATTTATTTTGATTGTCTTCGTGTATTTTTGTTTTCGTATTTTTTTTTTTTATATTATAATCTTAAAAATATAAAGTATGAATAAATTCGGCTGTTGTGCATCATCTGAAGCGGATAATTCCAGCATTTTACTGTGTAAGCTTTGCCGAGTCTCATTTCACTACAAATGTATTTTTCCACAAAGGGAGACCAAGAAATTAACGTCGAATCTAAAGTCGTGTTGGATTTGCCCCAATTGTTCACAGAAAGGTCGTGCTCCAAACAATCGAAATAAAGACGATACACCTGTCCGCTCAAATCATCGTGACCTAAGGGAAGCTGCTGCCGATGATGGCCTGGCTTTGCACCCTGACTCGGAGCAGTTTTTGGTTGATCAATCTCTACCCGTGGACATCCAGGATCTCATAAAATCTGAGTTTCATGATATGAAACAGGATCTCATCAGTATCTCAAAGGAAATTACATTCTTAAGGCAAGAACTACAGGACATAAGAACTGCTATGGGATTTATTAACGATGAGCACAATAAGATAAATGAAAAAATTGCAAAGATGGAGTCAAGGTTTGGGTCTTTTGATGCCCTGGTGTCAACTGTGGAGCACTTAAGGACAGTTAATGAGAAACTGGAGGCGGACAATAACGCTAAAGATCAATGGGCTAGGCGATCTAACATTGAGATCTGCGGAATTCCTGAAAAAAGAGGCGAGAACCTTCTCCACATTGCACAGAACATCGCAAAGATGGCTGAATTTGATCTGCAATTGACCGAAATTGATTTTGTTACGCGAGTTGCCTCCACTAATAAAGTCAATAAACCTAAGCCTATAGTTATCCGTTTGCAATCTCGCTATAGAAAGGATGACTTTTTGGCCTGTTTAAAAAAATTAAAATTGTTTTGTCAAGACCTCGGCTTTCCTAAAAATGAGTCTCGGATTTATTTCAATGATCATCTGACAAAATTTAATAAGATGCTTTTACATCGTGCTAAAACTTTATCTAAGGAGTGTAATTATAAATATGTTTGGGTCAAAAACTGTTCAATTATGGTTAGACAGAACGATACCAGTCCTGTTATTCACATTGCGAACGTTAATGATTTAAAAAAAATAAAATAGGTATCATTTACTCTTCATCTATAACTATGTATTATACGATTTGTGTAAATTTTAATATCTCTTTTCGATATTTAATTTATGTTTGTGTGTATAGGGTTTGGTTATTTTCGCGGAGTGCTTGTGTATTCGGGCTCTACTTAACTACCATAATTAGAAAATTATTTTTCGCCGGGTTTGGATGTGACAACATATTGGTTCTGGATGTAATGACTATTGAAATGAAATGTATACCTAATTTGTTAATTGTGTCTAATTACCATGCTTGATCGTAACAGTTTGAGTATCTACTATCAAAATGTCCGTGGTTTACGTACCAAAACTAACTTATTTTACAACAGTCTACTTCTCAATGATTTTGATATCATCTGTCTGAGCGAGACATGGTTGTTGGACTCCGTTTCTAGCTCAGAACTTTTTGATTATCGTTATGCTGTTTATAGGTGCGATCGCAATTATGATTTTCGTGGTGATAAGCTTGGCGGTGGTGTGCTTATTGCTTTACGTCGCGAGTTTCAAGTTGTTTCCTCCGACAATATTACTTTTAATAATTTTTCGGCCGAAACTGTCACCGTCACAATTCGCCTTAAGCACTCACGCCTTTTAAAAATTTACTGTTGCTATTTTCCTCATTGCCCACAACAGGAGGAATCTGAGGCTCATTTATTCGATACAGTTTCTAATAGTATTATCGATAGTCCTAATGATGTTTATTTAATTGTGGGTGATTTTAACATAAGTAATGGAATGTGGCATCATGTGCATAATTATTCGGAGTTGACTGATTCTTCTCGTGATTCACTGGTGAGTGCCCTGCGCAACTTTCTTTGTTTTTCTGATTTCAAGCAGTATAATACTATAAAAAATTGCAATAACCGTTTGTTGGACCTGGTTCTGTGTGGTACCGATTGTGTCGTTTCAAAGAGTTCTAATCCTTTACTCGACGAAGACAGATATCACCCTGCTTTAGAAATTGACTCACTGCTTGTTAGACCTAATATTTTGCGTTCACCTTCTCGTATTATTCGTCTTTATCACAGAGCTGACTCTGAGGCAATAATTAGGTGTCTCGGTGAAATTGACTGGATTAAACGCTTTCACAACCTTGACATTGAAGCTGCTACTACTTCTTTTTATAACACGATCTTCAATATTATTGATAAATACATACCGTCAAAGGTTGTTCATCAGTCGCGTAAGTATCCTGTTTGGTACAATGGTCCTTTAATAAAGATAATAAAGGAAAAATTGAAATTTCATAGAAAGTGGAAGACTTATTGCAGGGTTTCAGACTATGACACATTTGTGCTTTTACGGGAAAGACAGAGAAGGGTTGAAGTCGATTGTTATAATGCATATATTGACAGGGCTGAGAGGGAAATCAGTCGAAATAGTAAATATTTTTGGTCATTTTTAAAATCCAGGAGGGAGGAGTCTAATGATCTACCTGGTCATATGTCTTTTGGCGGGATTTCATCATCTAATGGCGAGGAGATTTGTAACATGTTTAACGCGTACTTTCAGTCTGCTTTTGAACCAGAGGTAAGTGTGAATGGAGTTTTGCCTGACAGTCAGCCCTATGTGGATTTATGTACAATCGAACTTTCTATTTCTATAGTTGAGAAATATCTTAAAAATCTTAGTGTAGACAAGGGAGTTGGACCGGATGCTTTACCCCCCTGTTTTCTGAAGCAATTTTGTAATGTTCTTTCGTTGCCTATATTTCTGTTATTTCGTTTATCTCTTAACACCGGATGCTTACCAACTTTATGGAAAAAATCTTTTATAACCCCTATATTCAAATCTGGTAACAAACATGAGATACAAAATTATAGGCCTATTTCAAAACTTTGCACCATTGCAAAATTGTTTGAGAAAATAATTTACGATACAATGTTTCCTATTGTACGTTCTTATCTACTTAATCAACAGCATGGTTTCATCACTAAACGTTCAACGGAAACTAATCTCTGTGAATTCATACATCGCGTTTCTGGTTCAATGGATCAGGGACATCAGGTCGACGTCATATACACGGACTACTCTAAGGCCTTTGATAAGGTCTCACACAATCTTCTTCTCCTTAAGCTGAAACGTTTCGGAATACATGGTGATCTTCTTCGTTGGTTGGACTCATATCTTCGCAACCGTAGTCAGGCTGTATCTATTAAGGGTTACTTATCGTCCTTTATACCTGTTACGTCAGGAGTGCCCCAGGGCTCTCACCTCGGTCCTTTACTATTTAATATATTTATAAATGATATAAGCGATGTGTTTGTTTCTTCTGAATTCCTTTTGTATGCTGATGACACTAAAATATTTAAAACTATTAAATCACTTGCAGATTGCTATGATCTTCAAACAGATTTAAATAACCTTGTAAACTATTGTAAATTTAATTTGCTTCATCTGAATATTGCTAAATGTAGTATAGTCTCTTTTTCACGCAAATATCAGCCTTTTATCTATAAATATGCTATTGATAACACCGTATTAACCAGGAAGTCCGAGGTGAGAGACTTGGGTATTACACTGGACAGTAAACTTACATTTGGGTGCCATGTTGGCAACATCTCAGCAAGGGCATATCGTTTACTTGGATTCATTATTAGAATCGGATCTGAGTTTAAGAGCCCTTCAACACTTAATCTTCTTTACAACTCGTACATCCGCTCATTACTTGAGTATGCCTCTACGGTCTGGAACCCTAGGTATAGCGTTTATATAGATGAGATTGAGAGGATTCAGAAAAAGTTTTTAAGGTATTTGTCCTACAAATTTACTGATTTACCAAACAGGCCATTGAGTCTGTCTGAACGCCGTTCTGTTAGAGACCAGATATTTTTATTTAAAATTGTTAATAATCACATAGACTCTCCATTTTTGCTTGGTAATCTACTATTTAACTGTCCACGGTCTAGTTCACGTCATCCAATGTGTTTTCATACTCCAACTTGTCGTACATCCTATAGTGCTAATTCATTTGTGATCAGAGCTTGTCGTGAATACAATAAGCATTTCGGGAATTTTGATTTATTTCATTTACCTTTAGTTGAATATAAAAAGAGAATAACCAATTCGATTGTAACGATTTAATGTTTAATGATTTTTGTTGGTATTTGCATTTGTTTGATTTGTTTCGATGTTAGTTCATTAATACAGCTTATTATTTCTTTAGAGTGCTTTTATGTATTATTAATTGGTGGAAACTTTGCTGGATTCTGTACTATTAACTTGTGTAAATGTATTTATTATATATATATCTGTTTGTTTCCCAAACATAAATAAATAAATAAATAAATAAATGTCTAGTAAATAGATGAAAGCCGGTGGCACTTCACGAATTTTGTCACAATCCGCGAGCGAGAGCGCGGAACAAGCGATAGAGAGGCACGATCGGCCTAAGCGTTCGGCTTGTGACGCATAGTCTATCGATGCGTGTCCGAGTAGGTCAGACAGGACAGCGGCAGCTCGCGTCATACACGTGAACTGTTTTAAAGAAGCTTTTACTAATAAAAGATGACTAGTATACCTATATAATATTTTTATCAATGTTTTCTCATGACGTTATCACGTAAAATTATCGTCCGTAAACCGACTTTACAGACAACCAATTTTTTTTAAAGATTATTTTATCGAAAATGTTCGTATATTCAGAAAAAAATTACGTGATATTTGCCGGAGACCACCCTCTCCCCCACGTGAGATTGAGTGAGGTTTTGCTCGACCCACTCCCCCGCCCCCTCGTAACTAAGGGATGGCCCCTTAATTACTTGAATAGTAAAAGACAAATTAAAAAATCTAGTTTTATGAACAGGCACTTTATATACATATAATATACTTTCTAGTTGTGACGTCAGTATGTAACTCAAAACTCAACGCCATACTACCGCCATAGACTTAGAATGCAGATTCTACCTTGAAAGGCATGCTGGCCGTTTTTAATAATACATATTAATAACCTAACAATAGATTACTGTTAGTAAACCCATCAACTACAATGTGACAAATTACAATGGCGATAAGGCCACTTGCGAAACAGAAAATTTACACTAAGCAAATACTTTCTCTTTTTACATTTTCATAAAGCCGTATATTTTTATTTTCGCAGGTACATAATTTGAGTCACAATAATAGTTTCTGAGAACCCTCTCGGTGGCTCGCTATACCTACCTAAGCAGGTAACAATTCGATCTAATAAGGACTAAAGGAAGTTATGTATATATTATACAGAAAAATATTAATTAATATTCTTTAAATAATATTATATAGAATACTTTATTCCTAACACTATTTAAATTTTAAACCAAAATAAAGAAACAAACCATATATACAAAATTCTGTCATGCAGCCTCCAGTTTTTAGCGGGAACTGTAATAATTATAAGATAATAATAAATATTAAGTAAGTATAAGATAGAAAGCTAAAATCCAAATTATCTTACAACAAGATAGCTAATAGTACGATCGATATGAAATACTCGTAACTCTTCCTATTAGACAACGTCCGGTTCCTATAAATAAAATCTATCAGTGATTTTTGACTAGAGATACGATTTCAACATGAACTCCATACTGTTAAAATTCAATCTCTTGTAAGAAAACTTATAAACAGATGGTTTATAAGAGCGGGTAGGCGCAGCTTAGGTAATTATTACATTGGAAGTCTATTTTTCTAGTAGCGAGCTTGACAAGCAACGGCTTATCTTAATTTGTAAGTATTTCATGTCGCTTTATATTTAATCTAATTTTTAAATAATGTCGTAAATTTTTGTAGTCTCTGACACTATTTGTACAGATTTTTTTAAAAGTAGGATACGTATGTCGATATAATTTAAATAGACGTATTAATTTCACGTAAGCGGAAATTAGGGATTTTTAATTCATCTTTATTTCGTATGGTATCCTTAGTCCTTAAAAAGTTCTAACTATTTTTATTTTAAAGGTGTAATAAATTATAGTTACTGTTTTAAAGATATTCGAAAGCAGCTGTGATTAGGTTAGGTACCTATTTATTTGGTTACCTATTTATTTGTTTATTTGATGAGATGGAGTGCAAACACGGTGATTTTTTGATTTCGATTCGATGATGAGGTTATGGTTGTCGATGTGTACGATTTGGCTTTGAATGTGAAATAACTATCGAGAAATATGGCTCAGATGCCGTAACAGCCTTGCTGCCAAAGGTGATAAATGCGCTTGAACTATTAGAAAATTTATTCTGTACGCAACGAGAAAGAAAACCAGGTTTTGCACGAGTTAATGGCGAAAATATCGTAATTAGAAAATCATAAAATCGGAAAGGCTGAGTACAGACAACGATTTGAGAAGGAAATAGAAGCAATAAGAGAACAATGGTGAACGGAGTCAGCCGAGCTGGTTACGGCTGTCGCACGCCTGCATGATGAAAACAAACGCTTGAGACGTAAAATAAAGTCGCCTGCGGACGGCACTAGCGCTCCACCGTCATCGGCGCGCGAGCACGACCAGGAAGTGCTCCCGCGTTTGAGCAGCACCACCGAGTAACAGAGGGCAACTCTCCTTCATCAGGAACTACAGTTACAGAAAAAACAACAACTCATCGATAGTTTGACGGGTCAAGTGAATAAATTAGAACGGGTCAGCTGTGATCTCCGACAAAAGCATAAGCAAATACAAAATCAGATGCGTTTAGTATTATTATTTTTTTAATGTTAAGTGAATAGGCAAACTGGCAGACGTTCCACCTGATGGTAAGTGGTTAACGTTGCCCATGAACATAAACCAGTTTACCTGGAACTAGCCCAGGCAACTCATTTATGTGTTGCCTATCCAGAGACATAAGGTGTTAAAGTCTCGGTGCCAGTAATTACACAGCCTGTCTTGCCCTTCTCTCCGAAACACAGCAAAACTGTTTCACGGGAGAAACGAGCAAGATGGTGGTACCCATGCAGCCGGGAGCGCGGCACAGCGCATCCCTCCCACCGGTAAAAGTATGCGAGGAATGCACCGAGCTGACCGCTATTGTCCAATCGCAGTAACGCGATAACGCCATATTTCATATTTCATCCGATATAAATAACAAGAAGTGCTCGTCATGAGGAGTGGCGATACTGGATGGAGATGACGAAGATCAATCATCAAAGCGCAAGTTGCGCGCTATACTTCACGAGAGAAACGAACCCAAACTAAAGCAGAACCGTACTGAGGTGCAGCTGCGGGCGCTCCAGGTCGAGCCACAACCAGACAGCATCTCAGATACATCGCCTTCAATGAGTAGATACCTACTAAGACAGTCGAAAACGACGAAGCACCCATCCAAGGTACTCTGCTGGCGGAACCGGACAATGCTCCTTGGAAGAGGAACAGTGGAATCAGGAAGTTATGGATTACATTGGTCTTGATATGTACGTTTATAAAACTACAACAACTAATAAATATACAAGTATTAAAAGTTCGACAGCTTGTCAATAACCAAAAGCATGCTTTTGAAATTTTGTTATTTATACTAGAAACATTCTATTTAGAAAGTTTTTACTTTTTAGTTTTACTTTAGCTCTATTATTTCCTAACAATTAAGCATTTTCTATGGTTCGATTGTAATAAAAAAATCTGTCCGTTTGGTAAAAATAATAGTAATTCCTACTCTTTGTTGCGTTTTCTGACTCATTTTTCGTTATAATATAAAATTTAATGTCCGACCGAAATTTCGGTTTCGGTTTCGGTTTCGGCCAGTTTCGGCCAAGAAATCTAGTTTCGGCCTTAGTTTCGGTTTCGGCCAAAAAATAGCCGAAACTTTCGGCCGCGCCGAAACTCGAGTATTGAACTTCATTTTGTTGAGTTTTATTTTTAAATGACAAATTTACGTGTTTATAGGTAATTGTCGTTGGATTTCATGACCTTTGTTTATTTAATTTTAACTATGTGAAAATCGTAGGTATAGCTTATGCGAATTACCTACTCAGTCATCTCACCTCATCCTTTCCCGTTGATCGCGCGTGGTGCCCAGTCAGTTTGGATAGGTACTGTATTTTTTTCTATTTATAATTCATATTTATTTACCCCAATAAATTTTCTCTAATTTAGACAGAAAGCCGTGTGCCTACCTCATCAGTTATTACAGTAATTTTATTTTATATGTGATCTATGAAATAAGTATTATTTATTTATCTTATAATAATTACTTCATTTGTTTCAAGTAAAAAATGTCACAAAAAAATCCGATTTGGCAGTTTTTTGAAAAAAAACGTATTAGCGATTAATCTAAAGCTTTTTGTAAACTTTGTAAAAAGTTATATTCTTTTTTTTCTTTCTTTACAAAATAGAAGGATTAACAGCCGGGACTCATTTAAATTTTATAGGGCTAATTTTTAAGATTTGATCGGTTACAGAATGGATTCCGACTATAAATCCTTCTATTTTGCAAAGAGTTTATGATTTGATTATGTGTGTATCGATTATAAAACTATTTCAATTGTGTAGTTGGTCAGTATTACTTTTGACAACATTATAAACTACTGGGCTTGTTTTTTTTCTTTTTAATTTATTTTTAATTTTTTAATTTCATCTATCTGTATCTTTTAGTTTATCTGTATCTTTTAGTTTTTTTTTACGCAGTCCGGCTTTTTTTTAATTTTATTTTTATTATACACTTTTTAGTTAGGATTCATTGGCTTCGTTATTAGAATTATAAGATGGTAAATTTCGCAATCACAGTCCGAGACCCAAGACTCCGAGACCCACGTCTCTTCTCCCTTGTTTTGTGTGCCTTGGATTTGAACCCGACCTCCGCTTTCGCAGTCTGCAGCCATACCACTAGCACCAGGATATCACTGCTACTATCCCCGCCTAATAAGGGTAGAATAACTAAATAATAAAGTATATAAGTACCTATTTTATGTATGGAAATTAGCGAAACTGCTTGTTTAAAACTTAATTTAAATCGTTATATATTCTAAACCATTATTAGAAAAAAAAATGAGAGAATCCTAAAAATCATTTTTGAATACCTATTCAACGAAACCCCACTTGACGTAATTCATCGTTTTTTGATAATATGGCATCTGGTGTGGTGTTATTATATTAAAAAATTCTCTCGACAGAATTGGGAAAAAAAAAACTAGGAGAGTGTTGAAAATGTTTTTAGAATAAGCTAAAACATAAAAATACTTCACGGTTTTGTTATCAAGATATTAAAATCATAAAAATTAATTTTAATTTTAAATTTATAGTTATCTGGCAACACTGTGCACAACGCTGTCATCTTTTTAATTTAATAAAACTATTATTAGAAAGCGCAATACTATTTGTATATACTAAGACCATATAAACAAAAATATATAACACTCAGAGCAACTTTTTGAGCAGGATTCATTATTCGGACACCCACCACCTCAGTCCCCCGAGATCATGGACGCTGTAAAGGGTCCGAAACGTCGGGAAATAATTTAATTAATTAATAAAATCGTTAAACTGTAAAGTTTTTAACAAATAAACGCGATAAAATCCGATATAGACTTTCAATTAAACTCAGAGCAACGTTGCCAGATTACTATAACTACGATATAAGGCAGAAGGTTTTAAGGTAGGACTACACTTAACCACGCTGGTTTCGGTTTCGGTTTCGGTTTCGGCCGAAACTGAGAGCAAGGCCGAAAGTTCGGTTTCGGTTTCGGTTTCGGCTGAAAAACCTGTTTCGGTCGGACACTAATAAAATTATTATATAAAGGCTTTTTTATCAGAACATATTATCGGCTCCTTAGCGAAAGGAAAATGTACTGTACTGTACAGTGTACTGTATCAGCCTGTAAGCCACCTACTGCTGAGCAAAGGCCTCTTCTCGATACAGAAGAAGGGTTGGAGCCACCAACCACGCTGCTCCTCTACGGGTTAGAGGATAATTTCTCTACCATGAGTAGGTAACAATCGTTGTCTGGTATCTATGATAAGAACCGGGACTGACGGCTTTACGTGTTCTCCGAGGCACAGTGACCCACAAGGATATACACCCTGACCAGAAACAAATATTTGCATAAATACAAATATATATCCAAGCGGGAATCTAACCCGCGACCGCCGGCGTTGAGGCGAGTACTCGCACCACTACACCAGAACGGTCGAATATTATTATCGACTTTAAAATATATTTTTTACATATTTTTTTCTAATGTAAGACTGTTTGTGTTCGACTCTACCGCACCGCGTGGATGTGGTCTACAATAGGTACTTAGCTTTTCGATACTGGACTTGTTTTTGTTGGGCTTGTTCGGTAGGCTGATCAGGCAAGAAATACAAAGGAATGTGACAGAATTAGAGTGTTTCATTAATGTAATAAAAAAAAAACAATAAATTGACAAAAATATTTTTACATAAATTGTCATGACGTTGCCCTTAGACTTTAAAAACTACTTCTGGAGTCAAAGTAGAACCAATCTTTTCTCCTTTATTGAGAGCCAAAGATCAAAGATGAAACGTCAAAGAAGATCTGAGTGTGAGTTGGTGCTTAATGCACTCTGATCACCATTTAGAGTGTCTCTATTTCTCTTGATGACTAATGAAAATCCCCATAGAGATTCAGATTCATGTAGCGTAGTGCCCTACGAGTGCCCTAGTGTCTCAGGAGTAAAAATATGATTGAATCGATCGAATTTATTTTCATTTTAAATAGCAACTGGTTTATCATTTACGAAAACAAGTTTTCAAACTCGTAATAGTTTAATAATATACTAGACACTTACTGCTAATTACAAAAAACCTATTACAACTTGAGATTGCGAGACATACAAATTTACGATGAAAACTAATCAATATTATATTTAAGTTATTGTGTGGGATCACTAGGTACCATTGCTCTGAGGAGTGACCGGGCGTCGCGTTCGAGACGTGAGAGCACCGAGTGCCGGGAGCGCCGGCGACGGCGGCGGCGGCGAGGCGGGTGCGAGGGTGGCGCTGCGCGGAGGCCGTTGCGTCAGCGCGCGCTGGGCGGCGCGGCGCGGCGGACTCGCGCGCTGTCCTCCGCCGCGCACGCGCGCTCTGTGCACCGCACTGCTCGCTCCGACGCCGGCGATGAGCCACTCGGCCGCGCTGCCGGACCCCGCGACCGCTCCTGTCCGCTGCGCTGACCCGCTCCGAGCTCCCGCACCGCGATGGCCGCCACCAAGACTGAGTATCATTTCGGTGAGTACCCGGATCTCTTTTGAGCTCGCGCCTCATTCGCTCGGTCACATGTCGCAGTTACGCTCAACTTTACACTTAAATTACTAACCCCTTTATTAGCGTAACGAACAAATAAAAAAAAAAAAACAATTTCTTTGCGATATTGTCACGTAGATGTTCGCTTTCTAACAAATCGAATTAAAAAGAAAAATTATATTTACTACCTATGTGTGTACTTTAGTCAACGTAAGTTCCCAGAGCACGACAAACACGACGTAAATGTTACATATTATAGGTAACCGACAAGATCCATTGCGTGTTCCTCGTCTCCTATCAAAAACCCTTATCATTCCGGCGCTATCATCTGTTACCCGCGCTTTTCGGTCTCCAGGTGTGCGATTTGAACTTCCGTAAAGCGTACCGTTATTAGAGCAGTGTAGACGAAGGCACGCACGCACACACACACACAGCTGCCGCACGTCCCCGGTCCGCTCACCGTCGCCGGGGCTTCGGGAGCTTGCAGGCTCGGTCGGAGTCGGTCTCGCAGGAGAGTCCAGCGAGTGCAGCGGCGCGCGTGCGCTCGCGTGCGCCGCAGACACGCGGGAGTCGCAGCGCTTATCATCCGGCGATTAGATAAAGCGAAATCGCTCAAAGTCAGCGCGCGGCAGTAGGCAGCCGCGCGCGCTGCTCGCGGGCCGCGCGGCTCCGTTACGAGCTTCCTTGTTATTGTTAGCGAGTGTTGACCGCGCCGCCGCCCGCTGACCCGCTTTGTGCGCCTGCACCTGCACTCGCGTCGCGTTATCGCGGTAATGCCTATTTAATTGCGTTAACAACTTACGCGGAGAGCTCGCAATAGAAAATATGCCAGGAAGAGCGGTCGGCTCGGAATGTCTTCCGGTGATCGGGGTGAGTGAGGTGAGATATACCATAGGATGTGAGTGTATAGAAAGCGCCGCTGCGAAGCAGATGAGTCCGACAGCGCCGACTGGAGCGTCGCCCGGCTTCCGCCGCTGATAACGGCGCGGCTCGCGAGAGAGTCGGCTTTCACTCGCAGTACCACTTTAACGCCGCTCATAAATTTAACGTACGTTTCTGTTTTATAACTACCTACTGTTTCCTTAAAATAATAATAGTTGATATAATTAACGATACCGTTTATACTACCATAAGAAATTTATTCCTTTTTTATTTGGATTAACTGAATTCCACGTTATTGTTTTATGTAGGTAACCGAAACGTTCGTATAAACATTTTCTGGAAAATAATACTTTGTTTTGTGTTCCAACAACACCAAACGTTTCAGCCGCTAACGGCGTCTAATGTACCTAATGTTGGACAGAATATAAGCGTTTACGTGCAATAGATATGCATCATATGATAAATAACGTCATTTGTAACAATTATTTTAAATTAATTTCATTGAATAGTTATCTGACGTAGACATTCTATATATTACAGATTAGTAAAATATAAGATATTAATAAGTTTTCCTTGTTACATAAAATTAATATACATACCATAATCGATTTACACTTACCGGTTACCGACTACATTATATAGAACGTATGTTTATGTATTGCATGTTTTATCGTGTACCTATGCATGTTGACGTCATCGGTGTGTAAGCTGTAATGGCGGTCTCTCATGACGGGATGTGAACACTATTGTAGATCTAACCATTTATAAAGTATCTATAAAATCACGCGAAGACACAATAATCTTACATTCTTGTTGTATATAAGAAGTAATTAATGAACAGAAACATAACTAAAATAAAGTTCATTTTATTAATGACAAAACTATGAAAATAATTTAAAGTATTGTTAGGATTCCGTAGCCAAATGGCGAAATGGAACCCTTATCGATTCGTCATGTCTGTTTGTCTGTCTGTCAGTCAGTCAGTCTGTCTGTCTGTCAGTCAGTCAGTCTGTCTGTCTGTCAGTCAGTCTGTCTGTCATTTTTTTCTAAACTGAATAGTTTGCGCGAGAGACACTTCCAAAGTGGTAAAATGTAACCCCCCTGTAACTTCTAAAATAAGAGAATGATAAAACTACAAAAAATATATTATGTATATTACTATGCAACTTTGACCGAAAATTGGTTTGACGAGATCTAGTAAGTAGTTTTTTTTAATAAAAACAATACACTTTTATTAAAACATCGATCAAAGTTACAACGAACTACAAGAACTTTTATATGATGTTACTTGCTGTTACGGAACCCTTCATGGGCGAGTCCGACTCGCACTTGTTATAATTTTTAATTATATTCTTGTAATTAACTAAAGCTTCAAAGTTTATAAAAGCAGGATGAGGTTAGTTAAAGTATGCGGTAAGACGATTTAAGTTCGAGTAATTGCTGTGACAGTTATGTTGAGCCACTTTTAAGACAATACATGAAACGTACTAAGTTTTATTATGAATATTTTTTTTTTATTTTTTTTTTTTGAAGAGTGACACTCGAACGACATTGATACAAGGAACAATATTTCTTAAAACAAACAAATGGACGGCGGACACTTGGGGGATGGGATCTATTATCCGCTGTCCGGAGATAAACGGATTAGCAATTTTTGCGTGAAACCGGATACAACAAACAAACAAAACTCGTCATAATATTATTAGAAATAGTTAGGGGTTTCTTTTGTCTATGAGCTTCTATGCCTGTGATCGTTTACATTGCAAATCAGAACGGAGCTCGAGGGACTTCAATTATTTTCCAAGTAGATACCTAGATCGGTTTCAAATAGTAGCGAGCAGACGCAGTAATTCAACTTGTTTTATTTTTATTTTGAATGAGTTTGCTGGTAAATCTAAAATTCACTAAAATACGAAAGGGTATTTTTTAACAATTTTGGGTTCAACGACGGGTCAGTTAGTAAATAATTACCGCCCCTGACCAGGATTCGTATCTCACTATGTGCCGTTGAGTACGAGGCGTTTATTTATTCATTATTTATTTATTAAAAACTTTTTGTACACCTCATGACTCCCTTCTAACAAGTAGTATGCCAGCCACATATAAGGTATATATAAAACCTAATCGATTAACCTTTTTAGGCTTAGACAATCACGGTTTTCAAACATAGTTTTTTTTTTTGACGATTTATGCCGATATTTCTGAGACTGCTGTCTCGTGGTGACCACGGATCATGTAACTGGTGCGAAATATCAACAAAAATCGTCAAAAAAACTATATCTTGGTATGTACTCGTTTTTATCTTTATAAAACCTAAATGGGTTTATATATACGTTGCGGTAATCCTCAATACAATGTGTTACCTTTCTAAGAATATTTTTTAAATACTAAGAGATACATACTTACGGACAGGGGTCACAATAAATTATGTTATAAATATATTAAAACATCTTGCTTAATCTGAAAATGTTTTCGCAAACGCCTTCGAATATAACTTTAATTTGTATGCAGTCGTTATTATTCATGTAATGGGGTAGTTATTTTTGGCTTAAGAAACTTTATTTCCCATCAAAATTAAATTCACTTACATGAGAAATGTAATATTAACAAAAAATTAAACTAAGCTACAACGGTGGACTACTCTAAATACATATCACAAAAATTGAGGGTAAAACTAAAATATATCCTCACAAAGTGTGATTCGAGAAGGCAAACTCCAATGCAAACAATTATTGACGTGAAATGAACAACTGGAAGTGGCTCAGAACGCTTTTGAGCGTAGTTGCAGTTTATGATTTTTTAATATACCTTGTCCAACCGTTTATTATCTTTTTGACAGTTCGACATTAATTACACCCTCATACGTTACTGATTCGATTTCAAATAATAATCGAGTTTATTTAAGAAGAACTTACAATCGATTTAATGAAATATTTTTAGTTTAAATATTATCTATTCGTTTCTTAGTTTTTTTAACGCGTGTATAGTTAGCAGCCGTCAAAAAATAAATAAACAACAGATTCATTGTTCTTTACTCTTGATTTGAACTTAACTTCCAAGATTTCGACTTAATTCCTTGCAAATAATGAACCTTGGACTCATAGATACTATTTTTATTTCCTTTTTTTTAAATTAATTTTACACAAAAATTACTTACATGAAGTCAAATTATTTTTATCATATGATCGATTCATCGATCGATATATTTCAAGAATTATTTTATAGTCTGTGGTTGTTTGATATGCACAGGGCAATCACTACCCGTCTATAAAGTACGACATTACTGTAGTGCATTATTCCGAAGAAAAAAATCGCTAATTTATAGACGTAAGCTGTCAAAAAGATAATAAACGGTTGGGCAAGGTATAGTTTTTTAAATGTACCAAGGGATTTCGATTCTTTTATATCTTTAGGTAGGTTATTATAAATTTTAGATCTTTCGTACATAACAGTTCTTTTACCATTATTTGTTCGTGGCAGATATATATATCTGTCATAAATCTATGTCTTTGCATTTTCTAAGTTTCATTTTATGTAATTGAGGTTTCTTCGTAAAATATGTTTTTGTGTGAATGTCTTTGTTTAAGATTTTCCGAATGAGTATGCAGGTGTAACATTTATAAATTTGAGATATTTTTATTATTTTAAGTTCCTCGTCAAGTTTATTTGAAGGCGTCATCAATGACGTGAGTCGAAGGGTCATAGTTGAAAAGTACTTATAAAGTTTATTTTGAGAATTTAAAATTTAGACATCAATATAAACTCATTAAGTAAATGTACTCGCTTACCTCTTGAAAGTCTATCTTCAGTAGTTGCTTCCACTACCGGCGATTTAGCGATTATTTATTTGAAAGTGGATTGTCCTTTAGTCTTAAGGTCAATTCCAGTTAGTCACAAACCATTGTTATTCGAACTCCAAATTTTAATTCAAGAATTGACTGGAACAGTATTCCTCTCATTTTATATGATAACGTTTTCATACCCTACAGTTCGATTGTTAAAAATTTAGATATGTTTCTAGACGTGAATTTGTCCCGGGTACATCACATTAAGGAGTTAAGCAAAAGAATATTTGCAGCTGTAAGATCCGTCGCATGCAGTCATTTCTGCCTATCCCTACTAAAACTATGTTAGCACAATGAATTCTTTTCTCTATACTTGACTACGCTGAAGCAAGCTATCCTAATCTAACAGAAGTTCAATTAAGCAGACTCCTGCGGTTTCAAAATGTTGCGATTTGGGTCGTATTTGGATTGCGCAAACTTGACCGTTGAATTGTCTGTATGTTAATATTATAAGTATTTTATTACGCCACCCTCCACCTCCTGCTCCATAATTCTCTAACACTGAGGTTGCCTGTCAGATATCGCTGATAAGGGATAAGACCGCTCTGTTGTCATCATTCTGTTTTTTTTTGTTGATATTTTTTGTGTTTAATTTTTGTTATCCTCATTCATCCTATGTATGTATATGTATGTTCAATAACGTGTATAAAAATAAATGGATAAATCAATAAATAATTAATAAATACTTCACACTTAACGGCCAATTGTAGTATAATTTTCCGCATCTGCGCTCCAGAAATATACAACGTAAATACTAATACCCAAACCACGAAAAGCATCGGTATATAATCGTATAATAACGGTATACGAACCTACAACCGCTAGCGCAACAGCTAGTTGCTGTGACCACTTCGCTAACCTGTCGTCAATACCTACTCAAAATGGTCTCAAAGGTTACAGAGGTTAATTATAATATAAATAAATAATTATATATAATAAAATCAATGATAACTGCTTGACACGAAACGAGAAAAAAACAGTAATTTTGATACGACTCCTGTCTCCTTCAGTGTGTTCCATTCACAAAGGTTTGATACCATTGTTGGGTTCTATAAATTGCAATCGGTTCGATGGCTCGCAGTTTTCGTTTCAGTCTCTTGAGGTCATCGCTGTTGTCGCACGACGGCTTATCTAAATTGTAATGTCAGATAGAGTTGTGGTGAAACTAAAGTTTACATACTAATCAGAGTCGCTAATTGCGATTACGACTTAATACATTTTAATCATTAAAATACAATAAATTTCTACAAAAAAAAGTATAATTAATTTGCAAATTCAAAGTTTATATTTTATACAGTAATTAAAATGTGGAATGTTATACCTGCTACTGGATTGTGAATCTGGTATTGCAATAGTGTCGCTGTGTCAATCAGTGGTTATTATATCTGATGAGTAGGTAGTTGCGCCCGCAACTTCGTTAGTAAGTGCCATTCTCCTCAATATACCTTTAAGATACGGTATGAACGTCCAAATGTTTTTGTACATTCTGGTGTCGAGTTATTATGAAATTGAAGTCAGCACAAAGCCGATAAAAATAATTTTTGGTTAAGGATATCTCGAATGGGAATGAAGTTACGGCAAATGGACTGATATAAGATTACTTGACGCGAAAATATCTATATTATATAGGTACAATTTTTATCATTTTTCAAAAAAAAAAATATAACCAAAAATAATTTTTGGAAAGCTCTCTTAAAGTACTGGATTATCCAAATTTCTCAAATCTTAATTGTCAATCTTATCTTTCTTAATGCTAACAGGAAATGGACTTGGATGAATTCTTATGGTTCTACTAGAAATGAGATAGACTTCACCATGACTATCTGGTGACAAATATTTAATGACATCTCCGTAATCCATAAATCCGTGAAAACCGGGAGGTACCTATTGGTAAGGGCTACATTGAATAGTAATGTTCTCTGACCAAACTCAAAATCTCATATCAGAATGACGCTCGTTAAGCCTATAGTCCTCTGATGACGCTGAAGCATTTAGGCGAATCAACAGAAGGATATGGAAATTTTTGAAACCATATCCTTAATACAAACCATATCAAAGATACGATAGAGCTGCAAAGTGTTCTCAAGGGATAAAAGATGGAGACAGTGTCTTCCAGAGCCAAGATATTGAGGGCGGTCGAGAAGCTTTATGGAAAGGTGTATACATCGGTCAGCCAACTTGTTTGTAGCTTGGCTGAAGATCCGAGAGCCGAGCTCACCTGACGGCTGACACTATTCCGAAAACATCCCAATGATCACTTTAACTAACCAGCTTGCGTTACAAATGTACATAGTACTTAAACAAGTTATAAATACAGAGCGATCCATTTCCTGTGATCGAACTGTCTCCACTAATGAGAATCACTCCTACTGCAATATGACACAGATCGCCTTTTCCCATAATATTTATAACATGTTAACACACCGTATCTCCCTACGATATATTTTGACCATGAAGCTACAAGATGAACAGATAGATACAAACTTTACATAGACGCAAATTACAGTGAAAAGAAAAATAATGGACTAAACACATAAATAAGTTCAGTGTGCAAAGGCGGCCTTGTTGCTGTTAGCGATCTCTACCGGGCAGCTTTTTGTAAAACTAATCGAATTACTATATTTTCTAAATTTATCTGCAAACTTTGTCCTAATAAAATTGTTATTTTATAATATATTAAGTATATAAACGATGTAATTATTTTTTTCATAGATATTTAAAAAAAAACTTAATCTAGTTTCTGAATAAAAAACGCAAATAATTGTTTCAAACTGATTTAAATATTAATTGACGCTAATTTTAATAGTTAATAATATTGTGTCGTATAATATTTTTAATAGAACGGGTCACGAGAGGTAACTACTGATAAGATAGATAAATATAACAAAATAAATAAACTGAAGCCTGCGCTACATATTCGTGTCAATCTTTATATTTTAGGTATCCATATTTTTCGACATTCTATACGTAAATAAAGATCTACGTAATTTTATTACCAAAACGTTTAATACCGTACGGTATTCTATATAACTCTAGAGACATGATCTTTAACTAAAGAATGTTACACTTATTATATCTAGTTACAAATAATAATCTTGTAAAGTCAATATAAATATTTTTAAAACTAGAGCGATTCATTATTTACCTGAGTTGTCAGTTGATACTCTGCGAGTGCAACTCGCTTGTCTCCTGAAGAGTCAGCAGTCAGCAGATCTAGCTCCGCCGTCCGCGCCGTGTGACAGTGAGTCAGCGAGACTCCGTTGTTCTAAATTGATCAAAAAATAGTTTACTACTAGGTCGCAGGTTCGATTCTCGCTCGGGGAAAATATTTGTGTTTGTACAAATATTTGTTTCTGGTCTGGGTGTATGTCCTTGTGGCTATCCCAAGCTTGCTTCGGAAAACACGTAAAACCATCGGTCCCTGTTGTTATAAAAGACACCTGATAGAGATCATTACTCATGTTAGGGAAATTATTTACCAAACCGCATTAGAGCAGCTTGGTGTATTAAGCTCCAAACTTTCTCCTATATAGAGAAGAGGCATTTACCTGATTCAGTAGTTTACTAGCTTCACAGCGCGATTTTACCCGCGTTAATCCCAATACCGTGGGAATATTGAAAGAAATAGTGACCTGTGTGTTGGTCGAGGTACATCGCTCTATAGGTAACAAACATTCTCTGAATATACTTTACTTCATTCATATATTTTTCATAATATTAGATTCATAATATTGCATTGGAACAATAATTTACAATTATATAATAAGAAGAGTAACGACGAGGTCAGTATTTAGCTGGCTGTGTTGTTTAGGCGCGGATCGCGAGTCTGCACGCAGTTCCCAGAGCATCAATTTGTCGCTCAGGTTTCCGAGTAGACGACGCAGCAGCCGCCGGCTCCGGTTACACTTCATTCATACTCCACACTCCATAGGAGCGTACCTATAGCTCCGCATCCCCACCCGCTCATACTCGTTAGTCGTTACATTACATTACTGTCGACTGTCGCTCGTCGGGTCGCGCTCCAACACTCGACCTGGCATGTTTCTAATACACATACCTTGTTGCTTCATAAATTATGTTCGTATTCCAAATCACTAATATCATTTCATTCATCCTATTTTGTAGATAACTCAATAATAACTATGAAACGCAGCCCACTTCTTTTATCTGCAGCTATTTTAATTTTTATTTCAATTATTGTCTTCGGGTACTAAATTGAAATTGGTTAAAAAATAAAATAAAGTATGACCACATTAGCATATATTTGAAAGCACGTTTAAAATATATTGTCGGATTTACTGGAAAAAAATCAGAGGAACTTGAATGAGATAAAATCTCAATATATTATTCTGATTCCGCAGTCCTATTGTAGCTTAAACAGAAACTTATTAAATCTATCCTCACCAATACCATAGACTTTAATTTTTTTTGAATATTCCGATTACTTGGCTGAAGTTTTATTTTTCAAAATCTCAAATCATTATCAAAACCTTAAATTAGTACTTAAATCTCTCTAACTCAATACTCCTATCAACATTACAAAATTCTCATCGAATATATAGATAGTTTATTAAAAAAAAAAAACAAAAAAAAGAAACGATCGTTTACGTCCATAAAAATGGAATAATAGTGTTATTTGTGTCGCAAACGAGAGCGTTGGAGATAAATACTGCTCGGTATGAACACGAAATGGACAATTATTCCTTATATACCTAAGTACATAGTGCTTGGAATATAACAATATTGTAATAGTAAAACGTGTTTACAGTCGTATAGTTAAATGAAGGAATGTAGGTAGGTACTTGGTATTGTCGTCGGCTCGGTACCTTATAAAATGAATTTTTACCAAAGCGCAACGATCGAAGCGTCAGTAGTTGTTAAACCTTGTTATTTTAAGTATTATAGATGTAGATTATTTGCAAACCACTCTCAATTCATCAAAAATCAGTCAATAATTATTTCCTATCTTATACAACAAAATTAAAATTAAAAAATACTTAAATGAATATTAAAATTTCGAAAATACCTAATGTTCAAAACAGTAGAAGATTCTTAACTGTTTTCGTTTCAAATGGGATACTTAAACCTTATTGATTGTTTGTTCTGTTTTATTGCGATGACGGTTACAATTTTTAAACTGAATTTCTATTTGTGTGTGTGTGTTTCTGTCTGTTTGTGTGTGTTTGTGTTTCACAGTGTTTCTCATAACATTTATAAAAATTAAAGAAGTTGCTGGCGTACAATGAATTTACGATAAATGTGGATAAAAGCATCTACAATTATCTGATAACTAACTGTAATTATCTATCATAATAATGTAAATTGATAAATTCTGATTCTCATGAGTTTTTGAGGTAAATAGTAAATACTTTATATAAAAAATAATAAAATTATGACACGAGTAGAAAAGATGTAGAGCCGTCGACCTGATTCACATTTAACTCGGCGCCGGCGCAGGCAGCGCTCGCGGCGGTGCGGCGCGGGAGGCGCGCGGGGGGCGGGCGAGCGATAAGCGCGCCCCGACTGTGCGCCCGCGCTGACCCGGCCGCCCCCGCACGCCTCACCACCCTCCTCGCCCGTCCGTGCCTCGCGACCTACACCGCCCGCAACCACCTCTACTATTAGACTTAGCAGCGCTCTATTATTCAATATTCAAGCAATCGTCCTCGTAGCAACAATCGACTCTGAACGAGACAAATGTTACTTGTTGATTTTGATCAAAATTATATTATTAATAGAGTCAATTGTATTGTAACTCGCTGTACGTTTGCAAGTGAGGCGTCCTCGTATCGGTCACGGAGGCGGCCGGTGTTGGCCAACACGTTGTGTCAGCGCGGTACGTGTCGCTGCGCTCGCGTGTGTACATGATCACGGCGTCGATTCGTACGAAGAACGTGCACAACACAATGTCCAGAGCGCAAGCGCGCCGAGCGCGGCCGCGCGATAACGCAATAGGAGCAGCGGCTAATGCAAACATCACACACGTTGTTATTTCTTATTGATTACATTATGCTCCTGACGAATGATCTTAATGTTGTCAGGAACATTACATTTCAAGGAAAATGTCTTATGTCCTCATTTTGTCGAACGTGTAAGAATCTAAAAATAACAATTTTCATCTATTGTCAATAATTTCATTGTTCCCAAAGAATATATAAGTATGTCCTTTATTACTCACGTTATGTAATAGGGTATTCTTCTAAGCAAGCAAATTAACTACATATTATATTGTCCACATTAAAAATTTCCATCGCGGGCCATGGCCTGTACGTATAGAATAGGTACCTACTCGTAATGTACGATTCAATTGTAAACAATGTATGCGCATTCCTTCATAATTAATTAAATATAGAAGTTGGAAACTGTGACACACGATCAGCAAACGAGTTTAATTTATTTCTGTTCATTTTATTAATTTTAATATCAAATACATCGAAACGTTGTATCCACTTGAACCTTTCTATCAGTAATAACAATTAATCGTTACTAAAAGAAGAAATTAAAAAAAAAAAAAACTAACGACCTTCTTACTAGAGGAATGTTCAACTTAGTTCATCTTCTCATTTTAGTTTCAAAAACTTTTGTATTCTTTTCACGAGACTGTTTTGCTCGCAGCAGTTAACAAGAAACATCGTTGGCAACATTTTGTAATATTCAAATATTATTGAACTACGCTATGCATACGTTTCAACATAAAACAATTAAAGTTAGCAAATTGTTCGTTTTCCCGGAACTGAAAACATATATTCTGTCAAATATTTATAATTAGTTATATGTATGTTTTTCCAACAAATTTCCTAAAGTTAGAATATGTTTCTGTTAGCTTTTAAAGTCGAACAATGATAGAAACGACGATAGGTCACGTTAGTACCTATAAGTTATTGCTTAAGTTCTTGACAATTTTATAAATTGTTTTGCAGAGTAAAGGTAGCAGCTGCATATTTAGTTTATTACTATCAAAATCTTTGTATGTTGTCCAAGTGATTAAACTGCTGATTTGTCTTGCTGAGCGAGTATTTTATATGGCATTAAATAAATTGTCTTTTACTATGAACAATACTCTACTTACGGTAGCAGAGAGAGCAGTAGGTAACCACTGCGACAGTCGACTTATCGCCGAGACTTATTGCATAGAACCTACTTCGCGTCTTACTTTTTCTTCTTTTTTGTGTCTGTTCTAGTTTTAACTAATATTGAATATCCAAACCAAGCGTGTCGTTCACGAAAAGCCGTTACATCAACTTTTTGTTTTCATTAGGCTGATATTGTAACTGAAACATTATTAATTTAGTCATTCATCACCTTTACGTAGATTTTCTTGCTATGGTCATTATATATAAGGTACACGTTTAAGCGGAACACGAAAACATTTAAACATTTCATTGTCGCCTAATGGTTATAGAGACTTCGCCCAGCTCGACTTGATACTGGCGTTTAAATTCGTGAAGATAGTATCGTTGCTCGCAATGATGGAAACAAATTATCTTATTAGAGTGACCAACATTTTCCAGCTGCTAACTCAGCCCAAAGTTAAAACTATTAACGACGATTATAAAATACAGGTCGAATTTATTTTGGCAAAATTTCTGACGAAACTTACCACAGTCAAAATACGATATAGATGAGTATCAGTTTAAGTCTTTAGTAATTTTAGTAAATTTTTCTTATGACAATATCATTTGTGAAGAGAAAAATGCGATATGTGGTTAATGCAGTCAATCATAAACATAAGTAAACTAATATAAAATGAGTTTCGTTCAGATCACCGTATCACAATCATTATCACCGTCGTAATCGGTATCTGATGATGAGCAGCGCGCCGGTGATACCGGCCGACCTCAAGTTAAACATCTAGCAGGCCGCGATATGTTCACGTATAGAGATTAGTATTTATGAATGGTAATAATGAGCCATCTCTAATAACATTATCTGAGTCCAGTTCCGTCATAGCGTCGTTAAAAAGTAGCAACGAGATAAGACGGTGTTTACGTCGAGAGGTCAGGAGATAACGCGCTTACGTAACGATGGGGCTGATCTTTTCGGCTCTTCGGCGGTTTCGTTCGAGATCGTATTGTATGTACGAAGCAAAACAATGGGAAACAATACCGAAGTCAATAAAATACGCAAGTAGTTTGAGAAAGTAATAACGCTTCGACTGCCATTCAAAATAATAATAATTTACGTTACGCTAGCACAACGCCGATAACGATACCATGAGTCGCGCTCGTACTCGTAGCTTAAATTATTATCGGAAGGTAGCGCTGCGTCCAGTCGTAGAGTGAGTAGATGTGTTGAGTTATTTAATAGATAGGTTTCTCCAACATAATTATGATCCGTTTAATACGTTCAATATTGGTAACTGGCTGCGGTGTTGAGGCAAGGCGAGGCGAGGGTCACGCGGTATTGCGAGCGCGCGGGTGACGGTGCGGGGAGCGGGGTACGGGGTGCGGGCCGCTGATAACAGCGCGCGACCTCCGGCCCTCGCTTCAAAATATTAATATCTTATTTATTTAAACTGTCGCTCGCTATCCCGCCCCGCCGCCGCGCCTCGGCTCCCCGCACCGACTCTGTCGCTCGGTTCCTCGGCAACAACCCACAACGAGGCTCGTATAAGTCTTATTTGTCACAAAAGTTCATGAATAAATATTTTTGTAGTTCTACACAACATCAGTTAGCAGTCAACACGATATCGTTAAAAACTTACTGCCTGTAACGTTCTATTATGAGCAGAAACAACGCAGTGAACAATTACCGATTACGGAAAGCTATTAGTGACTATTATTAAATTCAAATTCAAAACGTACCTACTTCATTTTAGTTGGCTAATCTCATTCGAATCATCATTTAAGTACAAATTATTTCAGTTTTAAGCGACTCTGACACGAGAGACAAGAGTTCCGCCAAAAACTCAAATAGTTAATTGTTTTATATTTAATGAAAATGAATTAATTAATTAAATTAAAATTACATTTTAAAGCAAAATCCTCATAGAATTCCAACGGAGTTTAGTTCCACGCTTGCTTATAATAAAAATAGTATTTTTTTGTGTCATTTTATTTTAACAACGTTTATTTAGACAAATCCTCTCCTTTTTTATCTTATTGTAGGACTGCCACTCCGCCGTTATTGTTTATTACAGATTTTTTTATATATATTTTCATTTATTTTATTTTTGTGAATATATTAAAAAATGTGATAAGTAGGTTAATTGTAATAATAAAAGACATTAATTATAATATATTAAGAATATATTTTTAGCGTAGTTATCTTGCAGCCGGTTCTCGTACCTACTATTCGAAATGTAAAGTAGGTATTGTTAATGTTGTAGCGGCCTATAATCTACAAATGTGCTGTGTTGTTGAGTTTCGTGTAGCGGGTTGTGTGTAAAGTTTCGGGATTCCCGATTCTTTTTCATTTCCGGGAATCGGGAAATTTTCCTTTTTTTCTTTCCTCGTTGTTTACTTAATATAGAGAAAAACAAAGTCTGAAATATAAACACATCTGCTTTGTGTAGAAGTGGGAACAATAGTTAGTAGAGCTTTACATAAAAGCTCGAGATTCGATGTACGTTTTTTCGACGTTTCGTAAAGCTTTAAAGCTTTTTAAGTTTTTATTTAGTCTGATCTGTTGTTGACGACTTGGTTGTCGTACGTTCTTCTGGGCTTTTAATATAGCTTCTTTTAATTCTTCGGCAAAGGACTTTGATTCCTCTCTCTTAGTTCTAGCAAAATAAGTTCATTCTCATGCCAATAATAGCCAGCATTCTGTATTAGTGCTTGTTTACCACAATGTTTTGTTTGATAAACCTTTCCAGGCTTGTTTCAATACTGTCCCACTAGGTTTTTAGTGACATATCAGTCTTAAATTCTGTTTTTACGTGTTCTTGTAATTTTTATATAAATAAAATATTATTTAAAACGAACTATTTTTCAAGTGAAACTTTTATATCGACGTATGAGGGTAAAAATCAAAAATCGTCACACTACGATCATCACATTTTTTTTTTATTTATTTATTTAAGCCATAAACTTACGTCCAACATTACAGGTAAACCCAATGCGTTAGACGTTGATTACAAACATTATCATGTGTACATATAAACATTATTATGTATAATAACCTCACTGTACTTTTGGACCTAAAAAAAATATTTAACAATAATTCCAGTCCATTTTAGCAATTATAGTAACAATCATTTAAATAATTCACTATAGTCAAATAAAAAAATTTTGGGACCATACATGGTATTTCACTGTATTTCGGGTCTCCGTACTATATATAGACTCGGATTCGTGTAGAGACCCTAGAAGTTAGTCTAGGGTCTCTACACGAATCCGAGTCTATCGAGTTTCCGCTCGTTTGATTTGTCTTGATGAGTACTTTGTTTTTAGATGATTACCAGAGCCTGATCTTAGGATGGAGCTGTAAGGTGGTCATACAAACTTCGCAATGAAACGACACAACCTCATCGAGTTCGGGCTCGATTGAATCGTCTTGACGAGTAGTTTGTCTTTCAATGTTAACCAGGGTCTGATGATGAGCTGGAATGTGGTCATAGGAACTTCGCAATTAAACGACACAATCTCATAGAGTTCGGGGAAAGGATGCAACCCCCATCGAGTTTCGGCTCGTTTCAACCGTCTTGACGAGTGGGTTGTTTTTCAATGATTACCAGGGTCTGATTACAGATGGCGCGCAATTAACTCGGCACATCGTTTTATTATATATAAGTAGGTACTTATAACTTCTTACGTGCGTACATAAGTCTACATACTTTTTTTCGTAAACCTCACTTGACCATTTAGTGTTAAATATATAATAAAAAGTTTCACTTCCTACGTGTGTAAATTAATACACATACACACACACACACAATTTTTTTCTAAAATTCTTCACAGTCTTCCGATTTTCTTTAAGAACATTTTTTAAGTAACGTCGAATACTTACCTACATTGGTTACATTATCCAATTCATCAGTAACGTCATCATCATCATCAGTAACGTCATCAGTCTTGTACTAAATCATAGTCTCATCCTGAGTCTGAACTTGCATCAGTTTTATCGTCATCTATCTGTCGATACATTACGTTCACTACAGCCAAGTGGTTGCCGTGAGTCATACACAAAACCATTTTTGCTGGACTTTCCTGACCCATTCTATTCATAAAATTTGGCTCGGCAGTTGTGATGCTCGCAATATCTTTTTGAAGCTCTATGTCAAACTCTCCTAAACTTTGTTCAATATTTGCTGTGTTTCTACTACACATTTTCCTGGAATATATGTACTGTACTGTGCCGTATCAGCCTGTAAACAACCCACTGTTTAGCGAAGGCCTCTTCTACATATAGAAAAAGGGTTAGAATATATGCCATGCCTAAATTGTATATTTTTACCTCGTTTCCATGCAAGTTTACTTTAAAATATCTTTACACCCATTAATCCACTGCTTTAAATCACTCAATAATATAGTATCAACTAAATTATAAACCATTTCATAAATTTTAAGATTTCTTTTTCAATCCCAGGATTCCCGACCGATATTTCCCGTGATCGGGAACCCGGGAACGAAACGTAGGTATAGTTTTTATGTCCACTTCAAAACTCTTCACACACTAATTACACTGAATATAATATTTCAATTAGCACGCGATTTATTTTAACAAAATAATAAAACAAAGTTAACAAATTCTCCTGAATCTGATCGCAGCGCCAACTGTCGGGACAAAAATGAAATAAAAATAAAATATTTTTGAATATTCGACACTGCGATCGCAGCGCTGTCTGCCGGATCCTATGTAAAATATTCTAATATCAACAATACATTTACATAAAAAATATACTATAAAAAAATTAAAAAAATACATTTTGTAATAAATCGAATTGTGAACTTGAACACATACAAAAAAAAAATCATTAAAATCGGTCCAACCGTTTAGGAAGAGTTCGGTCTCATACACACGCGCAGAAGAATTATATATATATATATATAAAAAGATGTATAAAGTAATTATCTGTGTTTGTAGATTTATGTAGGTATATGTGTGTATATGTAAATATGTATGTATGTCTATAATTGTCTATTTAAGTGCACTAACTTATAAACTTATTACAATTGTTAAATGTTATTTGTGTAGTTTAGTCATTACTCATTTAGGTACCTACTAACACTCGTCATCTTTTCACAAGCTCATTCTCTATCGCTACGGTTGCCTGGAAGAGATCGCTGTAAAGCGATTACTCCGCCAGTTATACCATGTTTATATTGATTTGTTAATTTTTAATATGTAGATAGAGTGTTAAATAAAATAATATTACAAATATATCTGTTAATTGCTAATCGAACAATTAAGTAAAACAAATAATTAGTATAAGAATAATAGTTACACCAAAACGATTAAGTAACGAAGTTTACAAGTGAACTACATCACAAAATATTAATTGGTAAACGTAAATGGCGCTGTTAATATTTTTCGTAATTAACATTAATACTATAAATTATTAAAGATATTTAAACAAACGTTAAGTTGATTATTTACAAATTCAGTAGTTTCGATCATTTGTTAATATTTAGTAAACACTCTACAGTAATTGTAGTGAAATTATGCAATTGTAATAATTCAGTTGAAACAGTGAGTACTAACGAGTATGTACATGAGTGCACGGCCACGCTCGAGCGCGTCGGAGCACGTGCTCGAGAGACGAGCACGTCCGAAGCATTGGTCAATTATCATTTTATTTTTAAGGTTAAAAATACACTATTTTCTGCATTATAAGTTTATTATTAACTAGACGACCCGCGTATTTCCACCCGTTTACGATACGGTCACCGCTCATATCCTATAAGTTGTGGCGTATTTCATGACACACTAGCCTACCCGCGCGGTTTTAGCTCTGTTGTTGTTAGCTACGTTAATGTTATTTTTCCGCTCAATTAATTTCACCGTTTTTATTTTATTATATTGAGTATCATGGTCCCGCTATAATTGTATCTGTTAAATTCTATAAAAAAATCATTAAGCTCCTTTCTTCCTACATAGTAAAAGAGAGAGGGTTTTAACCGTAATTTCACCTTCATACAAATAGGTTATTATATTAGATACCTATATATAGGTATCTAATATAATAATTTATATATACGAGTACACCCTCGGGTTAGTCTCAATGAACCACGGATAAGTTAGTAAAGCTGCTTGATATTTGGTTTAATATACCTAATAATTGGCCTTAGTAGTATTGGTTTTCATGCCGGACACATGACAAAGTTTGTGGTTATTAATAAATAGAACATCACAATGTTTCCGACTCCTCGTAGCATAATCTAGGTTTCGAATCGGTGGTAGCTCACATCAACAAAATACCGTTTTGTTCAGTGATGATTGAAAAGTGCTTTTAAAGCCATCATGAATTGAGTTAACTTTAATTTTGATTACTTTTTGATTCGACAGTTGCTCCTCGTGGTCGCGATAGACTTGTAACTTCAAAAAACGAAGAGAGTTTTGTTAAAATAATGTTCCTTGACAGATTCGTCGACAACACCGTTTCTAACAAACAAATGTAGAGCAGCCTTTGATAATAATTATGCGAGAAAACCCAAACATTGAAATGGACCAGAATATTGAAATACAAACATCAGATATATGTTTGAATTTGAGTAAAATGTTATCACCAGCGAGAGGGCGGATGTAAGAGGCCGGAAGAGGCCCGACCGCTCCCGCGCTTGTTGCGAAGCCATGATGGGTGGTGGGGGAGTGAAGTGAATAACGAGCCAAATATTCGCTGAGAGCCCTTTTTGTTGTTCGTTACTCTTTATCGTATTTTTTTTAATAATTACTCATCGAACAAATATTGTCGTATCGTATTGCTGTCGTTAATGACTACGTTTACTAAGTATTTCAAATATTAGGTATTCAGGCAGTTACTTTAAAACATAGAAAAACTTGCATGCACATCACTAAGATTCATTTTGGTGACATTTTTGGAGTATTTGCAAAAAAATAAAACAAGAAATAAGATACTTTATTAACAAAATGAAAACAAAACAAGTCTCGTCGTCAGTGTTAATTTATGAGGCTTACCAATAATATGCCCCTATGTGAAGGAGTTCACGTTGTCCTAGTATTGTATATACTTGCAGTGTAATATTATGTATAATAACAATATAAATATAGTTACATTATAGTCAGTAGGTACATTAGCTGCAAAGGAACGGGATAAAATATTGTAGAGCCGTCAGACAATGCTAAATAATATATGCTGCGTATTAATGACTAAGAGTCATTAGCAAAACTTGGTTTTTCAGAAAAAAAGACAAGGCGTCTTCTTGAAATAAAATCTTGTTTTTAAAATTTTAATTATTTAATGTCATAATATTTGGTCTACATAAGGCGTTTGTGCACTACAAGGAATTTTACGCACGCCTATGGCACGGATATGGCACGCCATAAATATACTAGTTTCATTCATTTTTATTTCATTTTTATTCGTTTTTTTTTTTCATGCCACATCGGACCGTAAAAAATCGGACTGCCGGACAGTAAAATCCTTGTGGTGCACAAACGCCCATACAGTGTGTAATTATTGTGTTTATCCTTCCTTTTTTTCAATACTATTACATTTTCTGTAATATTATAAAGTTAAGACTTTGATATCTAATTTGATTCTCGAATAAAAATTAAACAAATTCCAATGATGAGTGACACAAATGTCGAGTTTACGGAGGCCACAAATCTAAGATATTAATTAGCTAATGAAAGCGGACAATTAATACTAACTGACTAAAACATATATGTATATGTGACATTTGTACATGTATGTATGTCAGTGACAGTATTATTTTAATTTGTATATATATTACTATATATATTACTATACATATAACTATATGAACGAAGTTTTTGATCTACCACTGCTCCACCATTATGACGCGATTTAAGTTATACTTACACTCGGTGCGTGGCTGGCTATAAACGGCAATCAGTCATCAGGCATCTCAAAACTGTCGTTAAGTATGCGAAACTAATACGTGTGACCTGTGACTTCGTTCGCGGAAATTTTTATGTTATTCCATATTTTATGATATCTCTAAAACCGTGTATTTTGCCGGCATAATAAGTATCTAACATTGTGCTATTATAGGCTTATAATCTGTGCCAAATTTTATTCATATCCGTTCTTGTGTGATTGAGGAACAACGTCCATCTATACTGTCGTATTTCTAATAAGTAGTAGTAATACGTGTTAACACAAGTGGAACCGTGTGTTACAGCTAGTGCTGCACGAGTATCATTTTCTGAAGGTTTTAAATAACAATTAAGACAGTTTAACTATAACTTCACGGCTTGTACTTTCCCGCGATTGCTGCCGGTCTCGCAGCTCGTGACTCGTGACGTTCTGATAACAGGGCGCGCGGTGCGCTCGATGGAAAGCGTTCATGTTAACGACGTTGAAAACTACTCTTATTGAATATTCCGACACTTGGCGAGGAACTCGGTTTTATCTGTAGGTAATTATTATCACCAATTATTTTAAATTTTTCCTGAAAAATGTTTTGAAAAAAAAAATAGTGTATTTCGGGTACATAGACACCTATGACTCGATAATTTTCTTTTTCAATAAACATCTGTTATCCTCAACTTATAAAGCATATCGTTATTCTTAACATTGTTATAATATTTTTTGTCATTTTTTTGTTTAGGTAGTTTTTTTGAATACGATTTCACATTTAAATATATTTTTAACAAAAATATATTTAAGTTCAAGTTTACAAATAAATAAAGTTATTCGTTCTAGAAGTAAAAATTAAACAAAAGATCAAAGTTCTATTCTAAGATATATTCTGCTTTTTCTAACTTGAGAGTTGCGATGTGTACCTACTTCACTTCTGTTAATGTTAACTCGTGAGTTCCCCAGCCCCAGTCCAACTGGAAGGTGTGATCGGTGGAGCGAGTGCATGCGGGCGACTCCTCGTGCTCTACCGTCTCGTACGATTAGCTAAAGATCGCTCGCCTTCCATACTGAGTGTATAATTACATATCTGTAGTATACCTTAGTATGACTGCTACATAATTACTGCGCATTATGCTCTCATAATATTCTATGCATATATTATTGTAGGTATTTAAATAAGACAATATTATTTATATTTACTTATTACTAATTTTACATACAGTAATAGAACTATTTAAAGGTCATTTAATTTGTGTACGAAGCTCAAAGGTCCTTCAAACGTGATTAGTTAATGTACTTAAATAAAACATGTAACTTCTCTGTTTGCTAAACTTTTTTAATAGTCCTACACACAATAACGTTATAATGAAACAATAATATATCACGTCTGCAACGCGTACGTTAATGGTTGAACTACTCAAGTTTTAAATTGCTGCTGTCGTTACTTTGAAAACACAATAAAGAAATAGTTACGCGGTGACGCGACGTTAGCAAACCGTCTATACATTACAAATTGATTCACTCGTACACGAGACGTTTCGGACATCGGCGTTCAATGTCAATGTCAGTGCTGATTTAGTTTTGATAGAAATTTTGATGAATTGGGTTAGCCTCGCATCTTGAATAACCGAGGACATATCTATGTTGCAGCGATCTGCTTGAAATTCACGTTCAGTTGGAGCACAAAATTTTTATTTAGCGGAGTTGCTAAACACAGTGGTCACCGGTACAGCCGCTCGGCTGCCTTTCACATATCTAACCAGTTAAATGTTTTTGACTATGAATAGTGATTTCATAAAAAAAATAACTGTCAAATATATAAATATGAAAGTCGTGTTAGGTTAGATTATTGTTACCTATAAAGAAGCCGGAATCAATCAATGCAATTTATCTAAATACTTTTAACTACTTGTTTACTCTGTTAATGTTGTATTTGTTGTTGTAGGTACTACTTGTTGGTGTTGACTTATGAATAAACAAATAAATAAATCAAAATAAAAGTTTAAAGTTCCATAATTACTTAACTACAAAACTAAATACCAGTCTCGTTGATTACTTTAATAGTATACCTATGTAAATAAATGCTGACTGGCCCGTTGGCGCAGCTGACAGTGACCATGCTTTCAGCTCCAGGGTTGTGGGTTCATTTCTCGCCTCGAGTCTGGGTGTAACATATATTTATTTATATATGTATTATTTATTACAAAATAAAAATAATATCAGTCAACTATTACTTAAAACACAGGCATTAAGTTGCCTACATTAGGAACAGCCGACTGTGTGTGTATGTTAAACATGTAATTATATATATTCCATTTTAAAATTGTTAAGAGTTGAGGCAGACACTCTTCCGAGAAGTCATTAGTATTGAACCATTTTCCTTGCGGATGTCGAAACAATAGTAGTAGTGGTAGAGCTCACGGAAGTGTCGACAAACAATAAACAATTCTTTTGTTTGTTTGTTGTATTTAATGTAAAATTAAATTAATAACAAAAAAAAAATATGAGTAGTTATAGTGTTCAATATTGTTACAACATACTTTTAAAAAATCCCACGAAATAGAATAATAGAAATTTGGAATTGGGTATTTAAATTAAATTTTACCTGCTTTTTTATATACAGGTATATTTAAATGAGTTGTCAAAATATTTGACCCTTAAACAAATATGTTTTACCTACCTACTGTTACTGTACAATTTTTCAAGTGCAATAAATATATTACCTATGTATATACGAATGTGTTTGAAATGTGCTTGAAATATCAAAAATAATTATGATGCGTAGGGATTACTTGCTATTAATAATATAATAATAATAATAATCTTTATTTTAGACAAAGCTTATATTTTACATTAAATAAACTAGAAAAAACAAAAAACACATCTTCTGTTATGTACATATTTAATCTGAAAATGTTAGTAACAAAAAAAAAAAATTTCTAACCTATGTTAGTTTATGAAAATATTCTAATTAATTAATTAAACTATTAATATTACATTTAAAATCAATTAAAGCGTTTTAACTTTTAAGGCTGACGGCATGTACCTATGGTGTACCGTGTACCTACCCACATCTTGTTGAGCTCTCGGGTCGGATTAAATATTGTCGATGCATTTTATTGTTCTAAATACAAGTACCTATGTAATACCTATATACCTATAGCTTTCACTATATATACCTTAATAATCGCCAAGGCTGTTTTCAGTTTGATACTGGAAACATATCAAATTATCAAATTTTAAATTTCGCTAATTTTGATGAAGAATATGGTGCCTAGTAGTACTACTTACTACTACTTATTTACTTTTCTCTGAGGCGACGACTAGTTGCTGTGAGTAATTTAATTTTATAAAAAACTGAACTGAACTGAACCTTTATTTTGCCCTTCTAGAAGTTGTCTCGAGAAGTAGTTGACAGAAATTATCGTGTTTGCGTTTTTTTTAATGTCAGTGTCATTAAAATAGATTTTTGGCGATTATCTAAGTCTTCGATGTAATGTGCAATCGAAGCCCTTTCATATAGAATCCGTACATAACGATATCAACAAGTACTCTTTATTGTACACCAAAAAAAAGTTTTTTTTTTTTTTTACAAATACACAGTAAAATTATAAGAGAAATGTACAAGAGGCGGCCTTATTGCTAAAGCAGCAATCTCTTCCAGGCAACCTTAGGTAGATAGGATATAAATAGAACGGTAGGGGTGTACAAAACATATCCACAATATAATAGATACATACATGCATATACATACACAAATACAAATATATACATATACACATTAAATATATAGACATAAATATAAATACACACATACAAATACATACATACACATACACAAATAGCCATATTTCTACATACATACGCATATACATATACTTTAATAAATTCTGAAACAAAGCTATAGAGTTAGATAATATTCTTTTATTTTATTTTTAAATGACGTGAGAGTTTGTGCACGTCTCGCTTCGAGAGGTAAAGAATTCCATAAACGTATGGATTGAACAGTAAAAGACTTTGTATAAAATGATGTCGAATGGGGAGGAATTTTTAATACTAAATTTTCTTCTGATCGAAGAGTGTGATTATGAGAACAACCTAGAAACTGAAAATGCTCTTTTAAATATGGTGGAGTTGATGGATTGAACAGAATACAGTACAGAAGATGAAGAATATGAGTATCCCTGCGAAATCGGATTGGGAGCCACTTGAGTTTTTTACGAAATTCGGAAACATGATCATATTTACGAAGACCAAATATGAATCGAATGCAAAGATTTTGAAGACGCTCAAGTTTATTAAGATGCTCCTCTTTTAAGTCAAGATAACATGCATCGGCGTAGTCGAGAACCGGTAATAAGAGTGATTGTGCTAACAAAATTTTGGTAGGAATGGGTAAAAAATTTCGCAATCTTCGGAGAGAACTGACAGCTGCAAACAGTTTTTTACTTACCTCACTTACCTGTGGATCCCAGGACAGATGTTGGTCGAATATAATTCCTAAGTTTTTAGCTTTGCTACTGTATGGTATGTCAACACCGTCGAAGTGCACAGTGGGTAGTTCAGAGAAGGAAATTCGTGAAATTAATTTAGGACTACCAATAATTAAAACTTGAGTCTTATTAGGATTAATTTGCAATCCAAAAGATCTTGACCACTTCGATATATTATTAAGGTTATTATTAACGAGATTTATAGTGCGAGGTAGATCCGAGATTTTAGTTTGGGTATAAATTTGAAGGTCGTCCGCATACAAGTGGTAGAGAGAAGTTATATGAGAAGAAATAGAATTCATAAAAATGGAAAACAGGAGAGGAGACAACACGCCACCCTGAGGAACGCCAGCAACTATAGGAGACCAATCAGAAAAAGAATCTTGAACTCCCACGCGTTGCCGTCGCCCATGTAAGTATGAATGAAACCAGTCAATAACATTTGGAGATATGTTAAGAGAATTCAAAACAGCAAGAAGGATATCAAAGTCTACAGTGCTAAAAGCATTACTAAAATCTAATAATGTCAGCACCGTCACCTGCTGGTTATCCATTCCTAACCTGATGTCATCGGTTATTTTGATCAAAGCAGTAGTCGTACAATGTCCGGGACGGAAGCCAGATTGTAAAGGATTCAAAAGGATATTTTTGGTTAGTTGATTAATTGATTATGGATAAGACGTTCAAGGACTTTGGATAGGAAAGGAAGAATAGAAATAGGACGATAGTCACCATATGATGAAGGATTAGTTTTTTTAGGGAGAGGTATAATTTGGGCGTTTTTCCAGGAATCAGGATATTCACTTAAATTTATGGACCGGTTAAAAATGTTAGTTATAATAGGAGTCACAATATCGAGGATCGGAAGGATCATTTTACGACTAATGCAATCAGAACCAATTGCATCAGATTTAATAGCTAAAATATTCTTCTTAACATCACAAACATTGAATTGACTAAAAAAGAATGCAGGATAATCAGGAGTTGGTTTAGTAGAAAGTTCTTTTAAAGTGTTGGTCTTAATAGTAGTATCCAACGTGTAAGAAGATGTGAAATGTTGATTTCATTGATTCAAATCAATACTGTGAGAAATAACGCTTTGAGGGGCTTTCCCAACTCCTAATTTCTTGAGAAATTTCCAAACCTTAGCCGATTCTACCTCCTCAGCTACAGATTTATGAATGTAGCGTCGTTGACTGTCTCTACACAACCTGTTGCAGTAATTTCGAGCCTTCAAATACTTATCTCGAGTGGTATCGTTTGGATTGCATTTATATTTAGATTTAGCAATATTCTTTTTTTCCAGAATCTTTTTTATTTGAGGCGTAAGCCATGGGGCAGGTAAATGTTTAATGCGGACCGGTCGAATTGGTGCATGTTCGTCATACAGTTGTGATAATAAGGAATTAAAAATTGTTATTTGTTCGTTAACAGTATTGGCATTCAACACGACACTCCAGTCAATATTGGCAGCATCTTCCTGCAGTCTGCTAATATCCATTCCACCAAAATTACGTTGCAGGAGTAATCTCGATTTAGCCTTAGATGGTTTAGTTTTATATGACAAATAAAGTAGATCATGGTACGAAAAGGCAAGGGCAGAACACTGTCCATGCTTTGCAATATGATCAGTGGAAGAGACAATTATCAAATCTAAGAGTGACGGAACGCAGTTGGGAAAACAATGAGTGGCAGATAGTTGTAGAATTTTCAAATCACAACTGTTTAAAATAGTTTTTAAGCGAGTGGAGCGGTGATCGTTTTTAATGATACATGTATTAAAATCTCCCATAAGAATAGTATGGGTATACAGTGGCATAAGTTGCTCACATAGAGTTTCAAGTGATGAAAAATAATTAACCGTTAGGCAAGGACTATAATAAACTCGATATCGTTACACTACAAGTGATATAAAATGAATCTAATCATAATATCGCTATCAGGACGTACCTGCAAAACAGAGCGGTCGATAACCTCGAGCTAATGAAACGTTCATTAATAAGTGTGCGGCGATAAGAGCAATCTGTCCTAACAGCGAACGGCGAGATTGCCAAGTTCAGTGGAGCTCGCGCGATACGCGGTCGGCGGCGATAGCGGCGGTGTATCTTATCGCGCAAGGACGAGCGGCACCTCGCGGCGCTCCGTCGTCATCACCCGTGTCGCCGGAGCAACCTGAAAAGCTCTCACGAAAATCTTATTAAACTTTTTAGGGACAATTTTTTGTTTTTATAAATTATTATCTAAATAAACAAATATGTACATTGAGAGATGAATGCTGTTTACGTATCGCCAACACGTGCACAACTCTTTCCGTTGTGGGAATACCCGTCACTGTCCATCGTTTCTCTATTGTTTTGAACAAGTGTCAATTTTTTGCTGTTCGTGTTTACATGTCGGGGGTTGGGCTGCGTAATCCGTATCTATAAACAAAGGGCTCGGAGCCTGCGCGCTCGTTAGGGATGTTAGTTGGCGGACGGCGCTGCGGGGCGCCCGCGACACTCACAACACGGGTTTTTTCGCGCGATACCAGGAAGCGAGAGGAGCTGCTCCCGCGCAGATTTACTGCACCCTTACTGCTAATGCGATAAAATTTATTGGTTCCCGGGAGACGATAAGTCGCCCAGCGATGATTTGTGGCTCCGCGCGCCAAGACCGACATGTTTATAGGCCGCTCCGGGTCGCTTCGAGGAACCGGCGCGGATCGCACGCGCGCTGACAGACGTTACGAGCAGCCTACACTATTTATTGCCTAGATTTTTTTAATCAGAGTATTCAGAGTAGCTAGTTGAAATGACTTACAGTCGATAGCATTTTACATAAGCACTTACTAGTAAAGAAATAGATAGGCTGACATTATTAATAGCCTAACTATTTCCTTGCTCACATCAACTTATGTTAAAATCTGTCAAACATGTCAAACATTACACATTGACATGGATACGCACACACACACAGTCGTGAAACATAACTCTTGCAACAATGCTATAAAAATATTTCAGTTATATGCTTTGTAAGCTGTAAAACTATTACGAGAGAGCTTGTTTACGTTGGCTTCCTCTCAGGTAAATAGTATCAAAGGCCGCCGCTGTGTCGAACGCTAACCATGGTTCAAAGGGTCGTATATACATTGTTTCAAATAATTTCTTTCTGCAGTTTGCTTTCGAAACACTACTCTCTTAACATAACTTTGTAGAATTTCACTAATTTTAAGAGACTGTTCACTACTTATCTATGTGAGAATCGTACCACGCAGAATTAGTGACTATTGAATGTGAATACTAGAGTCTACTGATTTGATAATTGAAAATATCCATGTGTATTAGTGAGTATTCACTTACTTGTTAATAAAATTCACTTATATTTAGTGAATATAGCTTCACTAATGTAATTAACTAAAATTTCAATGATTCATATGTAGAGAGTAGAATAACAGTGCGAAACAGATCTTAAATGAGTTAGGTACATTTAAGTATTAATTTTTTTAAGCGAGTTCAGTTTTGTATGGATGTTTTTATAAATAAAAACGTAATCTGTCCGTAATATTTTTTAATCCTCTAGATTACCTTAATTATTAGGTAGTGTGTAATTGATTTTTTTTAAATGTTATTTTGCAATTATTTTTTATTATTGTGTATTTTAGTACCTAGTAGCAGTGGTAGTAGTAGTTTGGCTATTTATTATCCGAGCAATGAAGGGTTTGTGTTTAATAAAATTTAATTGATTTTTTGTATTATTTTATTGAATTTGTTTTTTAATTGGGATAATGGAATGTTATTATAGTTATTTTCATTATTTCATATACAAAAATACCATGGGATTATAATAATAATGTTTTTGCTAATCAGCTTAACTAACTCATTGGGTTCCCTGTAATGTTAGATATAAGTTTTATGCATTAAATGAATAAATAAATAAAACACACATTACAGTCACTTTAATAAGAACAATGATAATTGGAAAACTCTCCAAGCAAAAATACTTTCTTTTTGTTAACAAAACACAATAGGGTCTTCTTAAAACAACACCTTGCGTGGATGCTAACTCAACATTGAGGTTCGTGTTCTGACCTGTCGTCCACGTGGTTGGACACACGCCAATGGTTTGCAAGATTAGAGTCGTTTCAACCAACCTTTGTTTCAATCGTACCCTGTCTACCCTATTGTACGGTTTGTTTCCCGAAAACCATAATGAATATTAAATATAATTATTTAAATAGACATGAGGTAGGTATGTGTGTATATACGTGTATGTTTGTGTTCTTTTTGAGATTTTCTTAATTTCTTATTTCGTGAAATTGTTCTGATATGAATCAAATCAAGTGTTTTCGATGAAATGTAGATAACCCTTTCGTAACTCTCTGGCCATTGTAATTTATTGCTTTTCTCTTAGGATAATTCTTCACGGTATCTCGGTTGGCAGCTATCAGTAGCTACCAGTAGCTCTTGAAAAAGAAACTTGTGTAAATGTGGGCCTCGTTACAGCTCGAACCTCGTTTATCGCATGTATCTTAAAAAAAACACTTAGAGATTATGATAACGACACGACGACATAAGACAAAAGAACTGGGACAATCATTCGAACTTTTGAGTAGTTTTGATGTTCAAGTTGTGGAGAGGCTGTGTTGTCAGGAGGCTGTGCTTCTGAAGAGCGGCGGCTGGAAGTGCCGTAGGTTGGAGCCGCGATAAGCCGCGCAGCGCTCGCATCACGCACGTGCTGATACCGCTTATCTGCGTTGCGGTCGATCAGCTGAGCGCTCTCCTCTGTAGAACTAACCTTCCCTTAATCCTATTTTTTTCTTTGATGTAATGAATTTATTTCAATACACATACAAATGAGAAAAATATCTTAAATTTTGCTGTAGATGCCTGTTAGTCTACCGTGAATAAATTTCAGGGCCACTAGGATAGGTATGAAAGTTATATCCCAATGTTCTGTAAATTTTTGTTCAACTGTACCTACATGTTTTATCAAGTTCATCTTTAGCAGTCACTCACAAGACTAAACTTTACGTTGACTAAAGTACAATACATAAAGTAAAAAACACATATAGGTAAATGAATCGGTTAGTTTAGACAAATGTAAGTAAAAGTAAAATTATAAAATAGGTACCCACCATTAATATTTATGATGTGTTAGATACTCGTAGTACAAGTTTTAGTTTGTCATCGGCATATTACTGCGCACCGAGTACCGGGAACCATTGCCATCTGTGTGTAAAGTATATAACAATATAATGTACCCGGAGTTTGGTCGAGGGAGAGTAGGCCGGCGTCCTGCCTCCCTCCAGGGTGCGCGCAAGGGGCGGGTCGCTCTCACCGCCAGTAGCCGTCAGTCCGACTGTGATCGTCGTCGCGATCGCACGCGTTGCACCACCGACACTCTGGCTACGACTGTGACACGATATAAGTACAAAATTACTCATTATTAGTGTATAGTAAGAATGGTGCACGAGGCGTGGAACTCCTGGCCTCGCGCCGACATCTTCGACCTTGAAGCGTTAATTGAGGAAGTGAATAAGAATGTCAAAGGTAAGTGTTTTCGCCTATGTTGGTGACAAACGCCTTCTATTACCAGTGGTGTGAAGCTGCTCCAATGTAGCCTCTGACGGTAATCATATAAGTCATATAGTTGTTGTTTATTTTTTTTAATACTTAATATAAACATAACTTTTGTCATCGCTTGTGGTCCAAGTCATAAGTTTTGAATATACAAGACGGTGCAGTAGTTTAACCGGCGACAACACAACGTATCGATATTACTGTGACGATAAGTTTCCGCCGTTCCGCGTGGGGTGCGCCGTACGCGCGGCGATACGTTGTTTTATGTTTTGTTGCCACACGTGAGTGGCGCCGCGCGTCGCGGCCGCTATCTACTCGCATCACAAATAAAGCGGCGGCCGCGGCGCAGGCCAATGGGCGCTCCCGAGCGACACCACTGACGGACCGTTGTGTGCGCAGAGGCGGAGAGCGGCGCGGGTGACGCGGAGAGCCCGCCCCCCCTTTCGTACGGCTACGCCCCCGGCGGCCTGTCGCCGTCCCACTCGCGCAGCTACCAGGAGCTGCGACCGGCGCACGCGCACGCGCCACACGCCCGCGACATGCAGACATACGCGCATCTCGAGGAGACGCTGTTCAAGCCGGCGACGGCTATGCAGAGCGCGGGATCTACGGACGGTGCTTACCTGCGCGGGCGCAGTCCCGAGATGAGCCCGTCGCCCGAGCGCCGCGACGAATATCGCACGTTGCACTACGATCCCTACGCGCCCTCGCAGCCGCCGCCGCCCTACACGCACGAACACCACCACCACGTCGACGGGTAAGTCTCTTTTGATACCAATTCCTAATATTTTTCTTATCAAGCAAAACTAGAAGAGAAATTTATAATAATATTAAATAGACGCTAGAGTTGCGAGATGTAATGTAATAATTTATAAAAAAATGTATATTTAAATTAATAATTCTTCATTTTCATATACCTACGTAACTACTTAAAATGTACTTAGGTATTATTAATTATAGACTGATTACTAAGTATAGAAACAATGAGTTATAGATTATCTTGGAGCAGATCCGTAGTTATCCCCATTTTGTCATCGGAACCAGACTGCACCTTGACAGTCAGAATCGTGTTGTTCGATGGTCTCTACGGCAGCCCGCGTACTAACGAGCGCACGCATTAGGTGACGCGATTCATTACCGCTGTGCTAGCTCAGCGCCACTCTTTGCTCGTCTTTATCTTAATCGTTCCTTCGTTAAACATCGATCGATCACTCCTCATTCAAGTACCCTAAATTCTCCACTTACGCATTCACTCCCCGTTCTACTATCTATCTAGTCTTATACGTCGTCCAACTGAAGTATTGCTCTTTGCATGATCACAATATTTAAGAAGAGCTCCACGGAGAACCTATCTAGTAGCGAATTCAAAAAACGCTAAACATTTTATTCAGTCCGCATTTAAGTTGAACTATTGTCACTAAGAACTTCAAGAACGCTCATTGTTTTCCTTCTGAAGATACTTTTATTACAACTAATTAGGTACAAACAAAATGAAACATTTTCCTCATCGCTGGAGCCGTTTTGAACGCCGTTGTGTGATGTTTAGTTCGTTTGCACTTGTACATAAACTAATATAATTACATTTAGTACAATGTCTAACAAAAACAAAGTGAGATCAACAGTTGCTACTAGTAGTTGGTTATTTGTGTTCAATTGAAAACAAAGCACCCACGCTACATTTAAGGGACGAGACCTAATTTTTCAATGATCTTCAATAATTATTTTGCTTTTTTTGAAAAAGTACAAAAAGCTCAATTAAAAAATGATGACAGAATAATACAAGCTCACCAAACTCTAACTCGATCTACCTAAAATATTTTTAGCCGCAAGGTGTTTGAATTATTTCGACAAAATATTCCAAGATTTAAACTCAATAACTTTTTATGACAAAAATTACTTCCAAAACCTATGGGAAACTTAACCTAGCCAAGGATACCTTACCAAATATCTTTCAAGAGAACTTCATAACATAAAGGACATTTTCGACATGAATTCCAAAGAAAACTAAACAATAAACTTAGTTCAAAGTTTAATGTTTCAAACTTTTACATATTGCCACTCTTGTATATATAGTTTTGAGCTTTCGAGTTTTTTGTATATAGTGTTTGAATTTTCAAGCTTTTGTTTTTTTTGTATGTCTAAAGTAGGTAGGTACTAGCTACTGGTAACGCATACCTGCCACTATAAGTTATGGATCTAAACGCGGAAATGTCAGAGACAATCTGGTTCAACGTTTCCACATTGCATTTGTTTTGGTCACGAGCTGACTGTCAAGGTAATGCTTACTACATTTCGAGCTCACCATTACTTTAAAAACCTTACTGGTCACATTAAATGAAATAATATTGAAAAATGAGCGCAGCCCGGAATTCCGGATCTGAAACCGATCTTGGACCACTGAACTGGACTGAACTGAATCAGCCTGTAAACGACCCACTGATGGGCATAGGCCTCTCCTCCATATAGGAGATGGATTGGAGCTTAATCTACCACGCTACTACACTGCGGCTTGGTGGATAATTTCCCTGTCATGAATAACGATCGTTATCAGATGTCTTTTATAACAACCGGGACCGCCGGCTTTTTCGTGCTCCCCGAGGCACGGTAGTCCCACAAGGACATGCACCCAGACCGGAAAAATATATTATACAAATACAAATATCTACCCCAAGCGGGAATCGAACCCGCGACCACCGGCGTCGAGTCGTCACATTGGAACACGCCCATCCGATTATCATTTTCCGAATAGTATGCTTCACTTCCCTTATACTAGAGCAGGTAAGGAACCTCCGACGTATGATACGGCTCGATTAGGACCGCAGCTCGTCGTGCACTCGTCTGGCGGTTGCGTCAACGATAAGCGTATGAATAAATGTGTAATTACACAGGATTATGCAAGCGCTGATAAGATTACGCAATGCTCGGTTACATCTGAGTTTTGAGCGAGCCTTATCGCTGTCATCTCCTATCGCGGAATTCCACTTATCGAGGAACTTCGTGACTCGTATCGTTACTCGTCGCGAACTAGATGTAGTGTCCGCTTCGTTTAGCCTTCGCCTTCATGTTGTTATTGTTTTTCTCAACTTATCGTTTGACCTTTGCGAATCGAATCGAATTATCTCCTACTTTCTATAAATAAGTCACCACAAATATATTCGAAGCAAATCATTACAAAACATAAATTAATGTTCTTTTAACAATCGATTGCGAGCTCTCATTAAAACAAACTTTGTTGTCAACTTACACGAATCATGAAAACGTGATACAAATCTACGATTTTGTATTTTTCCAATTTTTTTTAATCTGCTGTACAATTCCCAGGCTACACGCTACGTGCCCTTTTGATATAATATACTTATTTGTAACGTTCTTATTAGGTACCTACATATTGATTCTCAAGATATGACGATATTTTGTAAATTTTTATAACGTTTATTAATAAATTCGTTTTTTATTGAGCCTGTCAGATGACAATGGTAGAGATTCTTTGTATATCACAATTTGCAGAAGTTAATAAAATTTGGGATGTCTGTGTTTAATATAAAATAACAGTATTACAAAAGGTATACAAATCCTTATATAGTACCTATACAAGAAGGTAGTACTACTGTTAAAATCCTTGAAAGAAATAACCCTGATAGAGTTCCGACAAAAAATGTCTACAGAATATTTGACGTTCATTTACTAGAAGATAGCTAATTTTAGGAGTGTTTTGGGCTACATTTGATACCGGAAAATTCTCCTTATTCTCTAAAATGGTTTTAGAAAACAAAACAGATTCTCACTATGATTCGATATTTGGATAGTTTATTTTAAAAATTCTGTATTTCGTCGAAGCCCTAGCTCAATTATCATTTTATCACATCGATCATATAAAGTTTACGGGTTTACGATTGAAGATCTAAAAACTATTAAGTTCAGTTACGCTTACGAGTCAATAGGTATTGGTAGTCCCACGGTCTCGTAAGACAGTAGAGTCTATCTGCGCTACGTGCCGCGCGCCGCGCTCGCGACACGCCGCGCCGCATTCCGCGCGCTCACGTGCGGCGCTGGCGCTGCAATATTCGGTATTTTTCCGCTACCACACATATTACAGCCTCATTGCATTGGACGTATTTTATTCAGATTAACAAGTCCTTACACGAAGCAATAATTTAAAAATTATGTACAAGTAATTTTTTGATCAAGTAGGTATCTACTCTATAAATATGAATCAGTATAATTTTACTAATTTTAAGTGACTATTCAATGTATGAATATGTGAATATCAGAGTCAACTGATGTGTATTAGTGAGTAGGTACCTATTCACCAACAAGTTATTGAAATTAACTAAGTATAGGTATGTAGTGAATATAGCTTCACTAACGTAATTAATGAAAATTTCAATGAATTATGTTTAGAGAGTACATTATAGTATATTTGAGACTGCATTTTTCTATTCTATTAAATAGTGTATTTATTGACAATGAGTCGTCGCTTTTAGGTAACACAGCTCCGCGTCGCCTGCGGTCGGCTACGGGCTGCGACGATGAGGACTGCGGTCACAGATGTTTTATTTTTTCTTAATAACTTTTAATAAGCAATTATAAATAACGTTGGCTTGCGGTCGAGTTGCATTTTGTACCGTTTTCGAACATTAACATCATGTTTTAGTAATATATATCGTTCTATTTATTGTATTATAAACTGCGGCACTTGGAACCGGCTCAATTCTCTATTACAATTACATACTTTACATTATCACCTTTTACATTTTAATTACTCAATTATGATAATTTGTGACATTTTTTTTTAATGTTTAAAATATAACATATATAAAAAGCAGTTATTCTGAAACGTGTGTCTAAAAATCGTCGTGAAGACATCGTCATGCATAAAATCATTCGTAACTTGAAACAATATGAAAGTGTTTTCGTTCAAATATTATGTTTGTAGAGCTCAGTACGAGTTTTGGTAGTAGAGTAGTGTCGGTCTGTTATCGCGCGCAATTAGCGGCGCTACCCACACATACGCGCGGCTCGTACACACACACACACACCGGCACGCACACTGCGCCCGCGCAGCGCTTCGTGTCGCGGAGCGCGCTACAAGTACGTTTTACTGCCGCCCTCGGTTTGCTCTGTAATAGTTTAATAATACTCCCATTGTTTACGAGAGCGACATTTATTTTTGTAATTTTATTGTCATTCGAACGGAATTATCTAGAAACGTTTCCGAGCGCCTGTTCTCACGTACTCCTCCGTGCTCGTACCTACCGACACTGTACAGTGTACGGTATGCTCTATACCTACAACACCGCCTTTTACAGAATTAAATGATTACTTATATTAATAAAACATTTTCTCCGAGTAATAGTTTGACTTTGTTGATAGACATTATGTAAACCTCGTAAGACTCGTTAAGACTTTAGTCAAAAATACGTGTTATACCTATAACAATAAGAAATAGGAAAAAGAAAATAAAAATACAATATCATAGAAAATCAAAAGAAATATGGTTCAGCTCGAGTACAGTGCTGTAGGTAGATACCGAACCGACTGGGTGCCTACAGTTAAAACAATTTTACTTATTAACTTTTTTAGGCTTATTGTTAGACACTTGCGGTTTTCAAACATAGTTTATCTTTTAAAGATAAAATTGAGTACATGCCACGATATAGTTTTTTGACGATTTTCGATACTTCGCACCAGATACATGATCCGTGGTCACGACGGAAAAAAAACATTTTACGTATATCGTCCATAGTTTTGCTATTTATAATTAGAGCAATGAAAAATGTACTTACTCTCAAAACATTAATTAATGGAATTTTAATAATTATAAGTGACTATTTACTTTTTATTAATGTGAGAATCGTACCACGCATAATTAGTGATAAATAAATAAATAAATGAGTATGTCAATATCAGAGTTCACTGATTTGATCATTGAATATTTGTATGTGTAATTAGTGAGTATTCACTAACTTGTTATTGAAATTCACTTGAATATGTAGTGAATACAGCTTCATTAACGTAATTAGGTGATGAAAATTCCACTTATTCGTGTTTAGAGAATATGCTTAATAAACTAAACATAAACTTAAAAAGAGTCACTTATTTCTTTTTTTTTTTTAGTTACAAATATTGAATTGAATTAATGCTTATTTAAAGTTTAAATATTTTTATTATTTGTGATTTTTTGTGTTTGAATCCATGTATTTCAAAGTGTTATGTACACTTGTAAGTGACATGCATATTAGATACATTATTATTATATATTTTTTGAATTTTTGAATTTTTTATATGTATGTTGTAAGTGTGCTTTTCAAATAAATAAATAAATAAAACTAGCATAGTCACCTGGAAACTCATAGACGAAAGAATTTTTAGCTCGTTGTCATCATGAGCCTTAAGTCATGATAAACAATATTTAACTGGAAGTTGATGGGACAATTTGCCTACCATATTTTTAGGTAGACCTAAATTTATATCTGCAGATCGCATCGAGTACTTTGAAAACTCTTGTTCTTGCTCTTCATTAAAAACATGGATGTGTGCTTTATATCCCAGCTCTTGAGTTTCTTGCTTTCGAATATACCTTTGGAGCAAAAGAATGGCTTACACAGTACTTATATGCCTCTATCGTAAAGATTCTCCTTCTTTAATTTCTTCAAAAGCATCTTTCTCCTTCGACAAGTCTATCTGACCTCTTAAAGTCGTTTCTACTCGTACTCGTACTATTGGTCTTGGCATCTAGAAAACCAGAAAATAGTAAATACAATGTTCCACCGTACCTATCCAAAAAATGTTTCAACCGTCCCCATCTCATATTTTAGCTAAAAAGCAGTTCTAGTAATTGTGACAACAATAATACATAAAACTAGTCACGATACCATATTTCACGTGATTAGTTTCCAACAGAAACACAATACTGTCGCTTAAATAGGAACAATAATAATTGCAAAACTCTTACTTACTTTTAGTTAACAAAACATAATATGGCCTCCTGAAAACAGCCAAAGCACATGCAGGACAAAGCATCAGTGGGGTTTCTGTTCAAACGTGTTGTCCATTTCTTTCTCTTCTTAGACTCTTCACTGTCCAGCCAACAGCTTGCAAGATGTTCGAATTATTTCAACCGTCTTTTGTTTCAACCGTACCTAGTCTGCCCTACCTACAGCAGGAAAACTGATGTTAATGTGAATAATATAAAACTCTAGTTCGTTACGCTAATTGGTCCTTAAAAAAATATTAATAATAATTATTCAGAGTTAAAAATTAAAAAAAAATTAAAACGGCATTAATATATATTTTTTCTTACATCGCCTACTTTGAATTAATCGGAATTGTCTTTATAATGCGCGGATGGAGTGATCTTTGAATTCGTCAGTCGCAGAAATACAGAGTAGGTTGAGTAGGTAACTATTACACAGCTTTTAGCTTCTCGGAAAGATTATTATCGGTAAATCAGTGATTCATATTTAATAATGTTTTCAAACAAATCCATTGAAAATGTTGCCTTATGACGCGAGAGCGATCACACCTAGACAGCAAGCTGGACAGGGCTAAATGATGTCTGGAATGTGTGCTGTGCTATGACGTCATCCTTACAATGTATACCATGTGTACCATGTTTGATTTGTCTTACAAAAAGCAGCCTGATGAAGATAAGTGTAATTCTGTCTGTATTAATTGGGATCTTCAACGATTTACATGTAAAGTTAATGAAAGAGTGACATACCCCCATCCGTTCTCACAAACTTTCGCGTTTATAATATTAATAGGGGAGACCAGGGATGAAAGTAACACGGGATGAACGTAACAAACGATTTTTTGAAAAAGTTGTGTTGGCTGCACTAATGGCTGTTTTACCTAAATTTGCCATTTTGAATCCCCCCTAACCTCAGTTAGTCTCACGGCTCTGTGCCGACGGTTGTTGACGTAGCGAGTCAGTGCCGCAAAAATACCTTCGAAGTAAGTTTTGCCCATTTTTTTCAACTGTGTTTGTTTTTATTGCAGTAGGTTAAAGCTTACGTGTCAAGAGTCAGTAAAATAGAATGACTATTCATCTTTTTATTGTAGTATTCGAAACTGTATTTTTCTAACAAATTTTTAAGTTATAGGCATGTGTGTACCAAATTCGGTAAATTTTTTAGATAGGGATGAAAGTAACAACTTGTTACTTTCATCCCAAATAAGATCAACCAAATACCTTTGGCAGGTTGGTAGTTATTACTGCCAAAAATCCCTCCTAAATTAACTCTACCAGCAATAGTCTTGTCATCGAGAACAATTTCGACAGTAGATGGCTATCCCATCAACATCACTTGATAATTTATACACCCCATCTACCTCCTTAGCTAGTGTTCAAGAAGTCACAACATTGTATAGTCCCTATGAATTCAAGCCCCTACCAAAAGCAGGACAAAGAAAGAATAGAAAGGGAAGAAAAGGCAGAAAAACTGCAGTAATGACTGATACTCCAAACAAGGTTGAAAATGAAGAACGACAAAAAAGGAAGCTTAGAGTTAAAAAGGTTAAGAAACTTATTTTGCAGACAGAAAAGAAAACAATAAAAAATGAAATAAATAAAACAACAGAAGATAGTGATAATTCAGACAACGAAGATAGTTTCTGTTTAGTTTGTATGGAAAAACAGCAGGTCCAATGAAAAGTGGGTGCAGTGCCTAGAGTGTCAGTTATGGGCTCATGTAGACTATACTAAAAACGAAATGAATTGTGTGCCATAATTGTTAGTCTGATTGAGATCTCATTTGTAAATAATGTTATTGTATTATTTTAGATGATTGTTATGTTATCTAGAAATGTTTAATTTTTTATCGACATTTCTGATCTTTATGTAATACCTAAAATGCTAATTATGTATAAATAAATATATTGAATATGAAAGTAACTTCTTTTTACCCGACTGCGCCAGAAGAAGGGTTATGTTTTTCGAAAGTATGTATGTATGTATGTATAATTGTTTGTGTCGCTCTGCAGCCTGAACGGATCGATGGATTTTAGCTTGAAAGGTGTCATTAGATTCATATTTACAATGAGAGTGACACTGGGATATAAAAAAAAATTATTTACAAATTACACAGAAACGCAGTCGGGTTCTTTAGTTTTTTAAATTACTTTGACTTGTAATTTGTAACGTTACAACCATCCCCTTACACTGTTACAACCAACCCTAGGGGTAGGGATGGCTGTAACAAACTCCACTTTTCTTTATTTGGTTTTTTTTCTCAAAATCTATAATATCAGTTGCATATATGCTGGTGTTAAAAGGTAGCTAAAAGACCAATCTATCATATGTACTTATAAGAACTTTTATATTCAAAAAGCTCATTGAGATATTACGAGAAACGTGAAAATTGTTACATTCATCCCTGGTCTCCCCTACTATGTGTATGTTGTTTGTCACAGTTTGTATCGGGTCACTCGCATGTAAAGCCGCCCAACAATCGGCGATGTCGATCGATAATGATGTGTTTATGAGATCAATTAGCTAGTGTAACCCGAGCCGCGCCGACAGGGCGTCTGTGGCGACATGTGACAACACGGCCGCGGGATCAGCGCCAGAGTTTGAAATTTATTTTATTTGTCGAACTGTTTCTATATTTATAATTATATTACGGAAATATTTTATTCATACTCTTATGTTGTTTAATCGGTATTGAAATCAGTATCAACTCTTTTCGTGCAACAAAATATGATCCTAAAAATTATTGTATTGCTTAATACAAAATAAAAATAACAAAAGATGGCCTACGAAGCATAGATTAAAAAGAAACGATAGGTACGAGTGTATAAAAAAAAATATTTCTTAAAACACGGTTAGATAAAATGAGTAACGTGCTAGCTTTGTATCCAAAATAATAACCATAAAACCTGGCAATCTATGCAGGAAAGTTAGAATGATTTTCCCACTCGTTATAACGATTATATTTTGGTTGTCGTAAGAATTGAGAATCAACGGATTGAATCGGGAACATTTTGTTATAAGTAAGGATAGGGGTTTCGATTTCGACGAATATTTGCAAAAGCTCAATGTTTCCGAGCTTAAAATGCTTTCGTTACTTACTTTCATTAATACTAAAAGTCTATTTACTTAAGCCACAATATTATGAAGTTTTGATCACAATATAAATGGAAACTCGCTACTCTCTCGCAGATAAGGTATTTAGGTGTCACGATGCGGTGTAATTAATTCAGTTATCATTTTATCAAACAACGATACTATCATGAATTAAACATTTAATTGTTTGTTGTTTTACAAATTTGCAAACAACAAAAATGGTTTGAAGATTTCTCGTCAGTCGTTCATTCGTTTACATATGCTATATGGCTGGCGCGTGTTTTGTTTAAAAGATTTTTTCATTTCATAATGAGATAAAACCCAGAGAGAGATAACACATGTATATTTCGTGCTTAAAATATAATAATTATATCCTAAATAAACTGACGACCGTTCTCCGGTCGCGGGTTCGATTCCTACTCGAGGCAGATATACAATTGTATAAATATTTGTTTCCGGTCTGGGTGTATGTCCTCCTTGTGGGTCTCCCCACTGTGCCTCGGAGAGCACGTAAAGCCGTTGATACCGGTTGTTATCATAAGCCAGATAGCGGTCGTTACTCATGATAGAGAAAATTATCTGTCAATCCGCAATGAAGCAGCGTTGCGGATTATGCTCCAACCCTTCTCTTACATAGAAAAGGGACCTTTGCCCAGTAGTGGGACGTTTACAGGCTGATTCAGTTCTGTCAGTTGAAATAAAATGTTACTCTATTTGTAATGCATAAACGCATTTATACATATTTATCGATATACTCGGACCGTGTATACCTACTCTAATCACTGTGAACTTGACTCAAAGAGAACACTAACAATCACCAGGGCGAGGAACCATCAAATGGTTATTGTAGAGAAAACTATTTCAATTAATATCAACTGCTATTTATTAAAATAGTCGACTACGTTACTGCGGTCGGATGGAAAAATAATTAATTAACATTGTTTTCATACGTACTTACATGTTTACAATTATTCCAAATCGACAACTAAATTACCTTTTATCATTCTCTTCGTGGAAATTTTAATCTGAGTTTTTCTTTAGGTACTATACGTTTATTTCCTGAACTGTTGATCTCTGTCCCGTCCTTGTCACCTACTGTCACATTTATATAACATGTCCTCTCCTGTCACACGTTACACGTATCAAAAATGTTCATAAATCATTAATTTATTAATCAATTACCGTTCTCGTGTAGTAGTGCGAGTAGTCGCCTCAGCGCCTACGGTCGCGGGTTCGATTCCCGCTCGGGTCAGATATTTGCACTTGTGCAAATATTTGTATCCGATCTGGCTGTATGTCCGTGTAGGTCACCCTTTTTTTTTGACGCTGTGAAATGCGTTTACGCATCCCGCCTCCCGGAGGCGACGGGGGACCAACCCAATCCAACCATGGACCCTCCCTTAGTCCATAATTTTGTTTTTTTTTCTTTTTTTGTTAAGCTAGGCTTTAGAAATATATTTTACTCGTTTTTAAATTTTAATAATACGTATAAATGACATGACTAATTTTAGACTTTGACTGATGGTTTAGACGTATGTAGGTATATTTGTGTGTGTGTGTGTGTGTACTTATGCGTGCAAAACGGATGTAACGGACCAAAGAAGTTAAAGTCAATTGAACGTCCGAAATTGAAAAGAAAACAACGGCGACACGATCCTAAACATTCCTTACGTCAGCGAAAATGTAAGTCTCAGCATATCCATGACTATCGATACGGTAGAGTGTATGTGTGTGTGTGTTCGAGGGCGCTAGTGTGCGCTAGTGTGCGCGTTCCGCGAACCAGTAATGAGTCTCACTTCCTGCGCCCGCGACTGTTAACCCACTAACGCCCGCACCTAGTTTACAGCGCCACAAACATTGCACTCGCGAAGCCTCTTACTAACACGTCAATTGTAAAATAACCAACACCTTCTGTGTATGCTCGAAGCTTTCCAGATTCCGGATGCACATTACGTAACATTTTAATGAGTAAATTATCTAATATGACGAAGGAAGAAATCAAACAGTACTAAATAAACGTTTGCAATAAGTATTTAATTGCTATTCTAATGATTAACCATTAATAAATGGTTCTAATAAAGACATAGAGACTAAACATTCAATGGCTATACATACTGTAATATGATACTCAAAACCTTGCAGACTTTTATTCCGTATAAGAAGAGGCGGAGATGGCTCCTTGACTCGTTTCTACGTTAGTACTGTACGACATAAAAATATTGCTTGTAAATATTATGTCGAAACACACATTCATAAGTAACTCAAACGGAAATGGTATGGTGGAAGTATATGTATGGTGGAAACGGAATCGGTTTTCAAAACAAAAATCCACAGAGTCATGTATCCAATCTTTACTGAAATCTCCTAAACTTCCTAAACTGTAATAACAGCAATGTATTTAATTTAATTTTTTTTTTAATTGGATATTTATAAGTATAAATTATATGCTTCTCATATTCACTATTTACTATCCGTGCGCAGAAACTTTGCCGATGACCACCCCTCCCACCGGAGTTGACTGCGTCCCTCGCTCGTCTGATGTGTACCGCTAGCAACGCACCCGATACGTGCGTGTAAATTTTTGCTTTCGCTACGAATTAATTAATTGTTGTTTTCTTAGGTTTTACTTGTTTTATTTTTGTTAGTTATTTGTTTTCATTTTTTGGAAACATTAAACTTTTATTTTACGGCTACGTTTCATTCATTCACTAAATATAAATACATAAAAATATATAATCTACGTAATAACAACAGCGTTTTTTATTTAATATTTATAATTACACTTTATATTAAATTTATAATTCAACCGAGACTATTTTTTATTAGTTTGATGTAAAATATATACAATAATAATCTACATTTATGTGACCTTTTTTTTTCAACCCTACTGACTATCGACGCTTGACGTTACAAGGCCATCGGCAAAGTTTCTGCGCACGGATTATATGTATTTATTTTATATACGTACGCTAATCATATTTTTATGTACTGTTAACTACACTTTTTTTATTTTCCACGCCATAAATATAAACGCATAATCCTAAATAATTATCGTAAAGCTTTTTCTTTTTTTAATTAATATAACAAATTATATTATTTTTATTTATACTTAATATAAATTTATGTTTCTTTTTTATTTTTATTGATTGAAGTTGATTTATTTAATTTAATTAATACTTTATTGTAAACTTTTAAAAAGTATATCAAAGAGAAAATAATATTAGTTTATTCTTTGTTATGTATAATATAAATTTTTCAATATTGTGAATCAAATGCATGCTGTAACTACCTATAATTGAAATTATGTGTAAATTGTACTTTAAGGTCCTAAATGTCTAATTTTAAGGAACATATAATTTTGTTGGTAGTTCAATTACAAATAAATAAATAAATAAACTCTCTCACGTCATGAATAGAAAACCACGAACTAAACAAGTTTGATTTACCTAAAATTTCTCAGCCAATATATTAATGAAATGGGATCCACAAACGAAACCTCCGTGCTAAGTGTACGCATTTAACGACCCTCTTTTTGTCGACGACCAAACAAACGTGTGACGATCTTGTTATTAATTTATAGCAAATGCGCTAAGATGTTGAGCAAACGAGCCGAGGCGAGGCTTGTGCAAATACCTCGGCGCGGCGACCGAGGCGAAGGATCGCACCCCCCGGGACGGAGGAACGAGACGATCCCTTTGTTTACGTTCGAGAAACAAAGGCGACGTTGATCTCGATGATACGAAGCACTCGAACGCTATTTTGTATACCTCGAGATCACTCCAATTTACTTTACCTGGTGGTTTTTTTTATTAACGAATGTTTGAAACGTTTTTGATGTTCCTATTGAATGAAATGTTGATATATAGTTTGGTTCGATCGTGTCATGTAGTAAGATGATCGCTGTTCTGCGTTTTCGTGAGACGCCTGCTCCCACCTGCGTATCGTCTTACAAGTAATGATCGTGCCCCACTGACACTGAAGCAGCCACTCGGTGTAGCGTGGACGATGTTTACTGTTTAGTGTTTACGTGTCGTGCTGTAACTTGGTCGCAGATCGCGAGTCGCCCACGCGCCCTCGCCGCACGTGGGAACCGAGAGGCAGCGCATTTATCGCCTGACCTTGACGTCTTGTAAACAACTGAAGTGCAGTCATTTATATGCACTCGCACTGATTCGAAAAACTTATCTAACAGTAGTAGATTCGCGTGAGAATTTAAGGTTAATATTTTCTGATGCAGTTCGTGATTAATTTCAAACTAATCGACCGATTTAGAGATCCATATGTGGTGTCGTTAGGAGTTTCGCTTTATTCGGTATGACTTCCGTGTAATCTAAATCTGGCCGGTCGAGTATTTAATTGCGTGAAATTTAATTAAGAAGTTGTTTTATAAATATAGTCTATCATAGGTAAGGTACCTATAACACGGCGATGCGTCACACGGAAGACGCAAGTTGTTTTACAATAAAACAAGATGATAGCGCATGCGCCGGATAACGATAGCTAACATTTTATTTTGATAGTTTAGACCGTTGCTATACAAGGTACAAATTTTTCAAAAATAGATTAACAATATGCTATATAACTTTTAAAATAAGATGCTTTATATATATTTTCACAATCGTAGATAATTTAGAAAAAACAATACTAAAACTCAAAAAATGCTTGCGAACAAAACTGCGACGTGCGGTGTTCATAATAGTTACCTACATAAATGTGAAGGCCGCTGTGAGCAGCCCCGCGGTCTGCGCCAGCGGCCAGCGCTCGTTACACTTCGACCGCTCGGAATTTTCCTCGATTTAATTACAATAATAAGTAAAGTGAACTATTTAACAGGATAACAATTATTATTTTATAAATATATATCTGTTGATTACGACATCTACAATTGTTCGACAAACAAAATTAGGATTATTTGATCAACATACGCAGCAAATAAACATAATATAACGACTCCGGTTGAAACTATATTAAACTGTATTCGGAAAATTTTAATTAGCTTAATGATATTAGTGGAACATAACGATCGTTGATTAATATAACGTTTTGTAAATCAGCTGCTTATAATAAATAATATTAGACTTTTATATATAGGTATGTATGTACGTATATACCTACTCATTGTACTAGTACCTTGGAATAAATGTATCCTTTGTAATTATTTGCTAGATCATACAAAGTAGATTTTTGTATTAAAATAAGTTACATACTATATTTCAGTGAAGTAGAGGTGCTTTTTAAGCTTCCGTACCTACCCAAAGGGTAAAACGGGACCATATTATTAAGACTCCACTGTCTGTCCGTCTGTAATATATCTCATGAATCGTAATAATAAGACAGTTGAAATTTTCACAGATGATGTATTTCTGTTGCCGCTATAACAACTATACTATAAAACAAAATAAAAAATAATTAAGGGGGGATCCATACAGTAATTGTTTTTTTTTTTGATATTGGTAACGGTAGCAGGTAGACGCTTGAAATATTCACAGAATATTGAGTTATATTATTCACTTTAAAAATAAATACAATAAAATTAATATTTTAAGGCGGCTCCTATACAACAGACATTTTTTGCCGTTTTTACAGATAACTAGCTTTTACCCGCGGCTTCGCGCGCGAAATGCTAGATGGCTTTGAAGTAGCTATAGATTTTGACAAACAATTTTTCTATCTTTCGTAAAAAACGCATAATATATATATATATATTTTTTAATATAATGTATGCTATGTTACAATTGTTAAAATTTTTGCTTATGTTTTACGTTTATAATATAGGATTAGGGATGGTACGGGACCCTTCGTGCGACCGCTGCTTCGCGAGTCCGACTCGTTTCACTATATACCTATCACCAAATGTTATCTTCAAACGTATGTTTCACTTTGAATTTAAATTAACTACCTGAAAATTCCTAAAATAAGCATTATCACTCTGTATTGCCTAACTTGTATCTTAAGTTTATAATTAAGTTAATTTTATAATCTTTAGTTTTATTACCTAGACTACAGTTTACTTTTAAGAACTAGGATATATTATGTCTAAGATACGTGAACGAGTTCCCCAACTAACACCGATCGAGGCAGGTGACGGCGAGAGGCGCTAGCGGCGTGTTTGCGCAGCCCTCGCCCAGTTTTTGTTCGTCTCTAACGCGCTATTTTACACGTTTTAAGGGCCCTTCGGATCGTTTCTAAATTTGTACTATTTATTTTTTGTGTGCGTCGAGTGACGTCTTAAGTGTCTCGAAATGAGTTATTTGTATAGGCTCTTAGCGTTCCGGCGCGGGGCCGTGTCGATGATGCGCAAATACGGGCCGGCCTCGCCTGCGCCGGAATATGACTTCTTTGTCTGCGGCCACGGCTCGCGCGGACCGACTGACGTCACCGACTTCCGCCTCGTGTCGATAGCGATCTATCCGTCTATAGGTGGTCTGTCCGGGATCATCAAATTACTGCGTCGTTAGTGCGGGTGGGTGGCTGTGGTCCCTCGGGAGAGCTGGGCCGTGTGGACGCCGGCGTTGTTCCTGAATTCGAGGAAGGAAGGGCTTAATGATACGTGGACGTGTAGGAAGCGTGCTGCGGGCTCTGGACACGGCGGGTGGACGTGCTGCACTGCGCACGTGCGCGCTTTTACATTAAAACACCATGTTTGCTTGTCTCCATGTGTCACACTTGAGTGTCCTGCGGGCGACACGCGCCTCTTAACATGTAACATGCAACAGACTGACGAATGCAGATCGGGCGGTCAATGCGGGCGTCTCGTTTTATATAATTTTTGAATTGCAAACACTTTCACTTGTTGTAAAAACTGTTTACCTAAACTAAAAGTAAACCGATACAGTTTGAATTAATTCTATTAAAAAATCTGATAATTTGATTGCGTTAAGCATCGGCTAGCGTCACATCGTATACGCGATAAGATTCTCATTTAAATGCAGTATTTTATATTAATAATGTTGACAGGTTGGCACAGCGGTCACAGCAACTGGCTGTTGCGCTGGCGCTCGTGGGTTCGATTCCCGCTTATGAAAAAAAATATATACATATACATATGTCTGTCGCTTGTGTTTTGTCTGTTTCTGCATAGTGGTTTATAAAAAAAAAAATAAAGACTAGAATTTAATCTGTAGATAATATCGAAATGTGCGACATCTACTCAATAACTTGGAGTCGATTTTAATAGCTCGTAGAATGTAAAGGTATATCGCGTCAGCTCGGTGAGGCGGTGAATAGGGTTTGTTGTGCGCACGCGCTGTATCCGGGTTCAAGTTGCAGGCGGCGCCCGCTCTTTGACCGAGAGCGTATATTAACTGTACTAATACGCCTTGTTGAGTTGTTGACGAACGATTACTCGAAATGTAATCTGTGATGAGGGGAGTTACATGTGTGATGTGTGAAGGGAGGTTACATGAATCACTATCTGAACCCCGTGGTTTCATCCGCTTTCGAGTTTCCTTTTATGTAGAATTGGTGATGTTTTATACACATGAATGTCGACAACTTACACAAAAATAAAGCGTAAAATTAATGCAATATGTCCCGAGATTAGCGCGTCTACAAACAAACAAAACTTACAAATGATTGTATCAGTATTCAGTACAAATAGAGGAGTTTCAGTTCGACGTTGCGTCATGCGTCATAGCAACAAAATATGTTTATTTATTTATTTATTTATTTATTTATAATTAGAACCATTTAACAAATTTGTAATATAACTTAAGTCTAAAAAAACTATCAGAAATATATTATTATCATTACAAATCCAACATCAATGGCTACAACCTAATTAAAACTATGTTACAATATTTGTGAAACCTGTTTGCAAGTGCGACTGAAGACCTATTAATTAAAATTAATTAAGTTAGTTAGTATGTTGTACGTAGTAAAGGTTCCTCCAGTCTGCTTTTAGCTGCAGGTATATGTAATATATTCGTATACGAGTATATATTATATACCGTTTATTGTGTATTTCTGATGTAACGGCGTTGCGAACGGCAATGATGATTGAAGTTAGTGCATGCAAATTAATGCAAGCGGGCCGAGGGCGCGACGGAGTTTGGTGGAGCGCGGTGGGGGGAGGGGTGTATGTGTATATGTGTGGGTATGTGTGTGCAGCGATAACGCATCTACTTCCGAAACGTTCCGAGCCATTAGACGCACGCTCTATTTGTCTGCGCTCCTAATATCATCGTTTGACAACTTTTGTTGTGGCTTGGCTTGAGTTGAATTTTGTAAACTTATATAAATCTGGAAACTGTTACAGAAACATTATTTTGTTTACATTTCTTCAGAGACATAATAAAAATAGAGTATCGTCGCCTTTTAATTTATTAATTCTTCAATTCATTTTTAAAGAGTCAGATTAACAAAATTCTTCGCGGCCGAAGTCGCAAGTTAGCAGGTTGTTTAAATTGAAAAGGATTTATTAAAGGCACCGGCTGAAATACTAAGATATACGGGTACCTACTAATTACTCTGATTATATAACAAGCGCGTGTTGAGAAAATAATCTTACTCCGTTTTTTATTTATACAGTAGGTATTATACATATTTACAATGCAAATTTTTAAAACTATTTATGTGTAAAATTGTGGTACACATTATTTACGTTTTCCGTTAAATTACAATGCCAATTATCTGAGCACGAATTGAAGCCCTCGATTCTTTCAGGAATTTCCTTACACCGGCGTGTTGCTGTATTTGTATTTCCATTTGTGAATAGTAAGTTATGTGACAATCGTTTCAATATATTTGCGTAACAAGGAAATAGAGTTAAAGACTCATCGGCACTTTCACTTTTATGACAATAATATGGCGAACCCTTTGAACCCTAATGATCGTAAATTTTCAAAAGTTTTTAATGCTGTACAATAGCTATTGTTCTCGAAACTGTGTAACAATCCTCATTAAGTCTTTATTCCTTTTCCGATACCGACCGACCAGTAACTAGCATTATAAAAGTGTTATATTACTGTCCGGCCAGAAGCGGTCCGCCTCGCGCCTGTTAACTATCGTGTCTGTGTCATAAACGAGGAATAAATCGAATAATGTCTTGAGATTGTCATTTTTTTATTTTTGCAACATGAAAACGGTACAATACAAATTTTAATAATATTAATAAATAGTACTCATAAAAACAGTAGACAATACCATTATTATTCTGTTTTGTTTCTAAAGGAAAGTATTTATTGCAGATGTCTTAAATAGAAGAAGCCATGATCAATAATTGGTTACAATTGTGTCGGTGTTAGTTGGACCGACAGGGATTTTTTATAGATCAGCATCAGCATACCTTTTTAACTAAAGAAAAAAAAATTAAAAACACATAAGGGCAATGTTTTTATAACAAAACTATGTCGAAATGTAACTTAAATCATTGTGCGAATTTATATAATTACATACCGTGTCAATATATGAAATATATGAAATTTTCAGTGTATAATACTCGTAGATTTAATTTCACACAGACCATTACAATAAGTCTTACATATTTTATGTAATAGCTCGTCACGAGCTTTTTGTATTTAATAAAGGGAAAGTGTAAATAAGGAAAGATGTCTATTGAGTCCGGTGAGCGTGCTAAATGAGAGTTTTTATATTTTTTTATATACGCCAGCGTATATCTTATATTTACGTGTGTAAATACTTCTTAAAATATGCATCAAATTAATTAAATATTAACGAAATAAGTTAATTTTATTATTATTCATTTTCAAACCAATGAAATATTTCAATATTTAGAAACAAAACTTCATGAATTTCAATAAAACAAAACTAGAAGCAAATGATGCTACACAAGTTTAATAGTAGAGTCAGTCCCCGCTCTCGAAACCAATTCTCAAGTCCAACATGTCTGCATTTAAAATATTTAAAAATTAAATTAAACTGAGAATTTCCTCTTTATTTCGTCGTCGGTTACAAATAGTTTACAATGTTGGACGACCCAACAATTGTAATGACACATCTCGTTGTTGTCGCGGCTCGTCACGAGTCGCCCCATACTCGGCGCCGCGAACTTTGAGTCGACACGTACATACTATGTACATAATGTAATATCACGTCTGTATGTAGTAGCTACATATGTGTGCGCGTCCTATCCGATCTGTTTATTATATTTTATTGACTCATAATTTAATGATTGTTTGATATACTTATGTTTTTATTGTTATTATTTCACGTCTCTTGTTATATGTATTTAATAGTTAAAGAGTTGGGTGCTCCTGTTCTCTACCATGTCTCTAACTTCGAAAACAGTGTCTTCTTTATTAGTATAGAGTTGACATTAAATGATTGTAGGATTGATATTATTTTAGTTTTTAATGGAGTCATTCTGAAACGACGATGATACATAACCAAAGGGTATTACGAACCACACCTGTATGGGAGGTAGCGCTTTATGGGAGATAGCGCTCCAGACGAGCCCAGTACCGACAGTTAACAGTGTGGTCATTGTTGATAAAGTGTGTTTGTGCAGCGGAGGCGGTGGTGGCGCGGTGTACTCCCGCTGTCCGTACCCGAGCGCCGGCTCTCCGTACTTCAGCAACGCCACCGAGCTCGCGCAGCCGCAGATCTGGACCTCCCCGTCAGGTGAGTGCTTCTCGACAACCTCGTCACATATCTATGTTATACCTACAATAACGATCGTGAGAACTGATTCCATGGTTAAAATTATTAATATCTTTGACAACGTCTACTTAAGTACTACAATGTGCATTTCAATTAAACTTGCTGGATATGATTCCTCAAATTGTTGCCTATCCACTATATCCATTATATTATACATTTTAGTCATTTATTAATATTATGTTAATTTTAACTCTTATGAGAATGGCTAATTCGTCTGAGACTCTTGTTTTAGTTATAGAGTTGTCCCATTTCAATTATAAGCAGTTCAGTAATTAAAGTTCATATTGTTTATTCCGCAGGAGGATCGCCGAGCTACGGCACAGCGAGCGTCGCTGGCTCGGTGCTGGGCGAGGAGTACGAGACGGGAGAGGGCGAGGGCGGCGCGGGGGCGGGCGGTGCGGGGGGCGGTGGTGCACTGCCCGCTTTCAGCGCTCGCTTCGGCGGCGCCTTCGCCAGCGCCACCTCGCGGCCCTCCACCGTGTACGGCAGCTCCGCGCTCACATCAAATGCCTATGCACAACCCGTGAGTACCACCACTACCACCCACTAGGTACCTACACCCATTATCGTATCTATTAAAATCTTTAAAGCGACTCTTTCTAAGTTTTATTATAAAATTAGTTACCAAATAAAATTGAACCTATAACACTCTCAGAGCGCGTTACAACACACTATGTACAAGTTAAATGTTGAACTCTAAGTTTTATGTATAAAAGATAAAAGAACTCATGAGAATGTAAAAATTGTGCTATTCAAGAGGAGTTATTCAGTTTTAGAAGTCTAACTTGCAAACATGCAATCACAGTCGTGTTCACATCAAAAGACTGATGAGGAGAGTAGATTGATATCTGATGTCATAATCAAAGATGATACAAATATACTTTTCTCGACTTTTCAATTATTTTTAACGACCAACAAACAAAATACCAAGTGATACGTCGACGTACATTAGAGCATCAAATTCACTATTATTTCTGTAAAATTAATGTATTCATGAAAGAGCGCGAGTATTGTTCGTAGCGACGCCGTGTTACATTGAACTTGGCGTCGGAAGCAGGTTCCGACGGTAGCTCACTGATAACGTGCCAGTCGTGCTCAGTCACGCCTGACGACGGTTTCCACCTCGACGTACCCTATCTGTACGATGTAGGTGAGCGCTCGCGATCCATGCGCATCCTATTACGGCTGTTAACATCACCGGACAAAATAATTCATTAAACGACAAATACCTATTGTAAATTGTAGCAATCACTATTCTTAACATTATATATACCTACTATTTTAAAGAACTTTAATCATAGATAGTGAGAATCATTATGATGACGCGTTAGCGCAGTGTCACATCATAGCGCACATTAACTCTCCGATACACTTGCGGTCGCGGCTTCGATCCCCGCACAGGAGATCCAAACATGTATGCATAGACAGACATCTGGGCTAACAAAACTTATATTTTAACTATAACAAAAAATCTTGCGCAATTTAAAACCAATTAAGTGAATACAATAAAATACTTGAATGAGTTCGTCGCAGGCAGTCCGTTACTCAACAACTTAGTTATTTTCTACATAAACTGTAAATTGCAGGAAAGTGGCTATACGTTAAAAGAAATTCCAAAGGAAATAGAATAGTATTGCTCTCCAAGATAAGATACCATTTGTGTCCGACTCGATCCTTTTTTAACAATCTTTTGTGCACTTTGAACAATCGACGCTAATTACAATTAGGTACTCTACCCTTTTTGTTTTGTTCGACCGATCGGTGACTAGCAGAATATTATGAATATAGTGAAAATTGCGAAACTCAACCGTAACATTATCTACCACATCTTAAGTCTTTGTGTTAATTTTTTTAAGAAACGTTTTTCTATTGTTAAAACGACTACTAAATTAGATCTTTAGTTATTACAACTTGTACGTTATATTAGGGCATACATTACACGGGATACGTTACACGGTATATTTAACATATATGTATTTATCAACCTGTGTGTACCCGTGGGCAGGGCGCTAGTAACTGGGTCGAAATATCTAATTAAGAAAAATCAACGACAATCATGTTAAATAAAAAAAGACGGGATGTCTTACAAACACTTTCTACATTGGTATATACTGAACATGATAGCCGTTCTAGTCGCCATAACGCCTGCGATTGCGAGCTCGATTCCCGCTTGGGGCAGTTATTTTTATTTGTATAAATATTTGTTTTTGGTCTGTGTGTATGTTCTTGTGGGTCTCCCCACTATCACCATATCATATCTCACCGAGCTTCGAAAAGCACGTAAAGCGTCGGTCCCGCTTGTTATCATAGACAGCTGATAGCGACCGTTACTCATAGTAGGTAAATTATCCACCAACCGGCAGTAGAGCAGCGTGATGAATTAAACTCCAATCCTTCTATATGGAGAAGAGGCCTTTGTCCAGCAGTGGATTATTTACAGGCTGATTCGATTTAGTTCAGTTCATATATTGGATATAGTTTCAAAAGCTATACATGGCTGTAAATTAGGTACCTTTACCTATATTTGTTAACGTTTAAAAGAATCAATTTTGGCCCAAATTATATGTTTTAAGTACATTGCTACAATAAAATATATAAAATTAATTATAAAACATTTCTATTTCTCATTCCTTGTTACAATATATACATTATATATTAACAGAATAGACAAAGGTATACGCTTATATATTTCGCTATATCGTAATATGATGTATATTAAAATTAGGTTGTTTAAATAATATATAAAGAAACTTCTATAGATTATCTTTAGTTTGAATTATGCCACGCCTGGCTGGCTGTCATTAAAGTTTTTCTGTAGACAGAAAAAACGATGTCACAAGGAATGTTGAATATTTTATTTAGTTAATCATAATTATTAGAATTTGTGAAGAAGAGTCATCATCATCATCTCAGCCATTGGATACATCCGAGACTTTCCATGCCATCGGATTTAGATTCCATTGGATGATATAATATAGTACTGTCTAAGACGAGCTTTATTTTCGACTAGCCGTGCCTGTAGTAGCGTGTATAACTCCAGGACCACAACTGTGAATACAATCCAATTTCATGCTGCAGATACGGCGTGATGCCAGAACAAACACACTGATAGACAGACGGAAAGAGTGAAAAAATTCTAAAAATAAGAAATATTTTCGCCTCTATTGCTCTCACAAAGAACTCTATAATTCATTTTTCTTAAATATCTCTGATGACCCGGCCGGTTACAATTTTATTACATGTATAGATAGATTAATATACCATTTATATCTTTACATTATATTAATGTTCATTTGGTTCGGTTAAAATTTAACTGTATACCTACCCTACCTATAAGTACCTTGATGAAATGAAAACACTTCTCTCAACATACTGTCAGGTCTTTAAGTATGTTTTTTGTTGCTAAACTATTTCTATAAGTTATTAAGTTCATGTTCTAATATTCCATGTGTTTTACTAAGAAAGAGTTTTCTTGGTGTTCCAGGAAGTATGGAGCCTCGACGGCAGCCGCCGGCCGCAGCTGTCCGCCGCCGCCAGCCTGTCAGCCAGTGAGTACACTCCGACACACCACTGAAGTCTTTACTGATCTCTACGTCACTTTATAAAGTGATTAAGCTTAAGTATAATTGTGATAACGAAATAAAAACAATATCGTTCGACGTTTATTATAATGACCGCGATGAGATGCGAAATTTTTGTTTATTTGAGAAAATACTTTGAGCATACCATGAACTGTGCGGCGCTAGTGACGGAGCGCGTGCGCGTGTGTTCGCTCGCTCGTCGCGCACTGCTCGGCGCACGGCGCGCTCGCCTGAAGCGCGCGTGATTCACAACACTGTTGTTTACAATCTCGTTCTTTGTTCGTTTGACGTTTCCCATTCAAACAAAATATTAAGCTTTGACAATTGTGCACAAATATCGTTCCGAGCGACCGCGCGAAGGCGATTCTTATGAGTCAACAACGAGTCAACTTTTTATTCGTATTTATATTTGCCGATGTTGTTGTATTACTTGACAGAACAAATGTATCGGGATAACACGAAAGTATCAGATAAACAATTGCAAGCGTTAAACTCAGTAAATGTATGTCGTTGTAAACTTTAACAGCTCATCAAATCTGTAGTGTTGACGGTTCAGTGAAGGATGCACACCGATAACGCGATCCACACGAGCGGGCGTGTGTGCGTGAGTCGGCGACGTGTGCGTATGTTGCGTGAGGATGTGTGCGTGTAGTATTTTATTTAGCCGGGGTCAGGCGATAGCCCGCGCTGTCAAAACTTGTTATTAATACCCGCTCATTATAAAAAGTGAAGCTGTATGATAACTCATCTCCGTAACGCAAAGGCGATAAGCGCGATCATTGTTATGTCACTATCTGTGGACGAGTTTTTTCGTCGCAACCACTTGAACCTTCGTCCGTCCTCGGGTGAAACGGCGCGCTTTATTTCAGTTTTGTGGCCCATTAAATAATTAATAGCTTTTCTTTGAAATGTTACTCCGGCTGTTAAGTGCTCTAACTGTAAAACTTTAAATATTAATAAATATCACTTTTTTACATATACATAATTTTTTTTTTTTACAAAAATATAAAATTAAACAGAGTTAACGCGGACGTTTCGTAGCAATAAATTTAATTTGTAAGTTAGCTGAAAAGATAATATTGTCGTTAGTCGCATAAAATTTTCAATAATTCGGTAGTAATTTGGTCACGGTTATCGCCATTTAAAAATGACTTCAGTGCGCTCGAGCGAGAACATTTGAAATGCAAATAACTAGCTTAGGTACCGACACTAGTATCGTGCTCGGTTCAATGTAGAGGCGTCGCTGTTTACGTAGGTCCCGACAAAAAACGATGTCCTCTTCAAAATAAACTCGTTCCCTTTTAAGCGCATTAAAATCGCATTCCATATACGGCGTCGGATAAGGCACGTGCCGCGCGCAAACAGCGCGACGTCCGGCGACACGTCGCACTTCCCGCCCCGCCGCCGACCCACCCCCGCGACACCCCCGCGCCTCTCGCGAGTCACAAAAAACAATAATATGTTGTCAAACACTAGGCCTGTGTCCGATGATGCGCCTTTCATTTCAAAAAAAAAAACTGACCAAATATTACAAAAGATAATTTTTTTGAGTCCATTTTATTTGGTTACTTTATTGTTGTATTGACTCATCGGTAAAAGTGATACAGCGTCGTAGTCTTTTTTTAATTAAACAAGTTTTTGTATAATATTTCACTTTTAAAAATAATGATAATTTGTTATCAAATTGCACTTTATAACTGTCCCAAATTACGCTAATCGACAATGCATACATATTGCTACTGTAATCCAAATTTATAATTCGAATCGTTACTTAATGAACTCTATTCGTCAGCGAGTCGGTGGCGAGGCGCCGCAGTAGTCGGGAACTACTCCTGAGTCCAGTCAGCGCGCAGGCCCGCGCCTCTTTCGCTCGTTATCGCAGAGAAAGCTGCATTAGGACATAATTAACACCATTAGGACGAGCTTGCGTGCTGACGTCATTGAGCTTTTAAGCACGCCATTGTTAAAAATTGGTTGTTACAAATCACCCCGTTACTTAACTACAGATTTATTGACGATACCAAAAAAATACTTTATTTTTGAAAATTCATGTCGTTCGCAGTGTCTTAATTTTTACACTAATATATATTTTTTTAAATGAGTGTGTATTTTACACGCGATTGAAGTAAAACTTCTTTGACACTGTGACAGATGACGATCAAGTTAAAAAGAAATAAGTTATGTTAGAATTTAAAAATCATATATTGATAATATAACAACAGTAATATATACAAACTCTTATATTTATATCGAGCATTATACATAATAAATACATTTATTTAATTATCATTACACTTTTAATATGATATCAATATTTAAAAATCGAATTTGATATAAACTTGTAATCGCCGTAACGCGTTTCCATTGCATTGTCGTCGTCAAAAGTATTAAGTTATCCCTTAGTCGCGTCTAAAGAAGTTTTACTTCAAAAAAATTACGTCTACGTTGTGTTTTGTTTGTTTCACTTTCCTAAAATACCTAGAAGTAAGTGGTATTATTGAAACTGTTATATTTTCACGTGTCACTTATTTAGGCACGTTTATATCATTAGGTATTTACTTATATAAAACATTCTGACCGACCGGTTCATTTTAGAGTCTCTACATAATAGAGATAGAGTCACCTAGAGAGTGAAACGAAAACTTGTACGATAACTTTGGGATTCTTTTGTCTAGAATTATGAAACTTTAATACTAAGTCTTTCATTAGGTAGAGTTCCGCTGAAGCTGTTCTGTAAAATAGTAAAGCATCCGTGGAAATGTTACCGCAGTCCACCACCACACATGGCCCTCCCGCCGGCGTCGCGACTGTTACGAGTGGTAACCCGACACGCCACTCGTGTCACCACTCCGTGATAACCGAGTAATTTTAATAATTACGAATATTATTTCGACACTCTTCCACACACGTTGACCGTCAATGTGTTAACTATTTTTATAAAACTATTACAAAGTTCGAGTCGATTTATTTGAGAACATTTACTGTAGTTGTCTGCTCTGCTAACGATAGTATCATTGTCACTGAACTGAATCAGCCTGTAGACGTCCCATTACTGGGCAAAGGTCTCTTCTCCATGTAGGAGAAGGGTTGCAGCATAATCCGCCACGCTTATCCACTGTGGATTGGCAGATAATTTTCCCTATCATGAGTAACTATTGCTATCGGGTACTCATGATAACAACCGTCACCAACGACTTTACGTGCTCTCCGAGGCACGGTGTGGAGACCAAGGACATACACCCAGACCGGAAACATATATTTATACAAATACAAATAATAATCTGCCCCAAGCAGGTATCTGCAAGTCTGTTTGCAATAAATTCAAGAACAACAGAACGGAATTTTACGCGCTTTCCACCAATAGACAGTCATTCATGAGGAAGGTTTAAGTGTATAATGTCTCTTTCTTGCTCAGCTTCATGGTAGGATAAATTATCTGCCAACTCGCAGTGGCGCAGCGTGGCGAATTATACTCCAACCCTTCTTGTATATGGAGAAGATGCTTTTGCCCAGCAGTTGGATGTTTACAGGCTGATTCAGTTCAGAGGATTTCTTAAGAACCTAATTTAGTTTATGATATTTCAGATCATATTGCAAGTAGTTGTTATGTAGTAATTATGTAGTTGTAAAAGATCAGTTATGCAGGTCGGGCTACGAGTATAATAATAAAACGATCAACAAGCGTTAGAACGCCTAACGTTTCTCTAACAATGATTCGTGTGCGTTTCTGAGAGCAATAAGTAGTGTGCGGAAACATGAGAGTATGGCGCATTCTCGTGTGTGCTGTGTAGCGAGCTCGCTTCCGAGTAGTGACCCGCCGAGTGGCGAGTGGCGAGTGACCCAGCGGCACAATGGCACGAATTAGACAACACTGCGCTCACTCGCTTCACTGTGCTGGATGTGTCAAGTTAATTTTTCAAAATGTTGTTTATGTTGACGCACAGCGCATTGCAAGGAGGACAGATATCATGAACGGTGTTGAGCTGAGAGATTTTATACTCTGTTTACAGAAGCGTTGTTAAATGCTAATGGCATTACATAGTTTTTCTTTATTTCATTTTTAGATTTAAATTTACTTAAAATATGTGTAATAGATTTGTAAATAAACTTCAGAACAAAAAAATAAAATAAAATTTATAATTTTTTAAAGGCATAAATGTTTTTTAAATATTTTGTTTCGCCAGTTGCTATCTATTACGCTACGAGCTTGTAATCGAAACTTGCAGATGGCGCGCGATCAGCGCGTTCTATTTCATTGCGCCAATTTGATAAACCTAATTCAATTTTGTTAAGGTTCCTACTAATAATATATTAATACTCGTCTGAATACTGTCTCGAAAAGGTACAAATTAAAATTTTAAAAAATTTACAATATAGATTTATTTTTTATAATTCGTGTCAGAGCTTACCTGATATCTGTCCTTTGGAAAATCGCCGTATACTTAGAGATCAAACTTTTTTATTCAAGCTGATAAATAATACTGTTGACAGCCCTTACCTCTTAAGTTGTATAAATTTTAAGATCCCTAAATTTAGTAAACGCAAAAATACACTTTTCGATTTGCCCTGTACTAAGACGAAATATGCCCAAAACGATTTTATTCGTCGTTCCTGTTGTGTGTATAATGAGAAATTTAATGACGTCTATATTTTTTGTGCTCACTTTCAAACTTTAAAAGTAAGATCAATCAATTGTTAAATCAGTGAATTAAATATGTCTAATGATGATATTGTTAATTTTCAAACATTCAATTACATGTGTTCATTTTGTATTCAATTGTCACAATTTATTATGTTAACTAATATCTAATTTTTTACATCTTGCTTCCTGTTTGTATTAGTAATTAGTGGAAACTTGATTGGTTTATGCGATACCTTATTATTGTCTCTTATTTTTTGTGCTATGTTAAACTGTTTGTTTCCCAAATACAAATAAATAAATAAATACTAACGATGACCTGAAAGCGGGATGTAGGTAGGTATATGTAGGTGGCGCGCACTATAACGCGCGTCACCGCCTATATAATTTGAGTTCACACAATGAGTCGGCACAGTGAGCGGCACCAGATCTGCCCAATGCTAAAAAAAATTGCTGAGTCGACATGGGTATGTCTAGGCCACGAATTAAGTCACGAGCGCGTCGCGGAGCACGCGCGGCCTTGCGCCGCCGCCGATTCAGCGCCTCGCTTAACCGGCCATTGTCAAGGTTGCGAGGTTCGACGCTCGCCCTGAATACTGCTGACTGACATCTGACTCGATTGAAATCCAATTGTTGCGAAACGATAATATGATTTGTATCGACATCGTATCCGAACGAACCTTCTGCTTCTACAGTTCTTCTGCTTTTTTCGTCGTGCACACGAAATGTTATGCTCAAAATATTTTGTATCGTTGTCGCTAAATGAGAATGTAATCGTAATGTGCTCAGTGTAAGTGGGACGCTCGGTCGGCACCGTCGGGGGTGCGAATGGCGAGGCAGCGTGAGCTAATGGTGTGTTGCGCATGCGCAGTCGAGATGGCGGAGCTAATCACGGAGGTTCGCGAGTGCGTGAACTGCGGCGCCATCCACACGCCGCTGTGGCGCCGCGACGCCATCGGGCACTACCTGTGCAACGCGTGCGGCCTCTACAACAAGATGAACGGCATGAACCGGCCGCTGAAGCAGCCGCGGCGGCTGGTACGTCAGCGGCACGCGGCGCACGCGCTGGCGCCCGCTCCAGACGTACGCAGCCCCCCTCCGCTCGACTAACCCCGCGCCTTGCCCTCGCCTCGCCCCGCCTCGCCCCCGCCTCGCCGGAGGAATCCGCGCCCGAGCGTCCCCCGAACCGAGCCGTGCCCGTGAGTCGGTAGCACGCCGCGAGTCACTACGATGACGCTTGACTGTTGGTTACAGTGGCCGGCGCGGAGGGGGCCCCGCCGGGCGCGGATTTCTACAAGGGCTTCCTGTTTAACGGCGTCGGGACACACGCCTTGCCTGCTTCCAGCCAACTCTGTACGCCCGCGCTCGCCGTTACCCATTCAGACTTAAAAACGAAGAAAGGGGTATGTTTGCCCCCAGCCCAGTCCGTCCTGACTTTTTCCAAAATTAACTTCGCTTTTCTCCCATTTGTTTCCCGAATCCGAGTAAGACCTCTTTCTATTACTCTTCTGAATAGCATTCCGTTTTGTAAAATGATCCTTCACAAGATCCTACCCTAATCCGTCGTGTCCCTTTAACATCTATAACTCAAGTAAATCTTCCACTTCCATTTCGCCATTAACAAAAGTAATGATTCATTCACTAACATACATTGCTTGCGTGCTATTTCGATTCATTTCATTCATATTAACCAAACTACGTTCAAGCCATTCGAGATATCCGATTTAAACTATAAAATATTTTATAGCTTAAAATATTTCTAAAAATAATAAACTTACTCTGGTAAATAGGCTGTAAGTTACGTTACATAAATTAAATATTATCAAGTATCCCAATAGCTTGGACGTAAAAATTATTCTGAATAAGTTATATTGCTTCAATTCAGTTCTCCAGTTAAATTTTAAATTAAATGAACTTAAAACCACGTAAAAGACATTACTTATAAATTTCGGAATATTTAATTACTATCGATATGTTAAATGAATGAACGAACTGGATTGAATCGTTCGCTGGGCGATAACTGACTTGTAGTCGCTGTGGGCAGATGGGCACGAAGCGGCCGGGCATGTCGTGCAGCAACTGCCACACCACTACCACGTCGCTGTGGCGCCGCAACGCGCAGGGTGAGACCGTCTGCAACGCGTGCGGCCTCTACTACAAGCTCCACAACATCAACCGCCCGCTCGCCATGAAGAAGGACTCCATACAGGTACGGGTTCTGTTGAAATACTTATACACGGTAAGCTCCGACAATCGTCTCCTTATAAATAATTAATGTCAGCTTTTTGGTAACTGTTAATGTATTTCTTTAATTTCTACCTGTAGCGTTAACAGGATATGTGCTTTGGTTTTTCAGACCCGAAAACGGAAACCTAAGAACAGTATGAAGGCGGAAAGGAATATCAGCAAAGGTCTCGTTAACGCGGCGCACGCGGTGCACGGCGCGCACAACGCGCACAACACGCACACGGTGGGGTCGGTGAAGATCGAGAATTTAAGTGAGCGTCGTTAACTCTATGTGCTCTTGACTTTATTTTTTATATCGATAACTCGGTTGTAGTAGTTTAACGTGACGACGCTCGCTCCCCAGTAGAGGGAGGCTCCGGCGTCGGCGGCGCGAACGGCGCGTGTTCGGGCGACGCGCGCTCGCCGGTCTCGCTCGGCTTCTACATGCAGCAGCACGCGAACGTGAAGCTGGAAGACCCGCCGCCGGCGCACGCGCACCACGCGCACCAGCCGCACCAGGCGCACCACGCGCACCAGTCGCACCAGGCGCACCAGGCGCACCAGCCGCACCACGCGCACCACTCGCAGCCCTTCTACGAGGACGAGTACCGGCGCGCCGACCCGCAGGAGCGCCACGACCGCTCCAACAACGGCTCGATGGGCAGCTGAGCGCCGCGCGGTGCGCTACCTGTGGGACTATCGTGTAACTTGCGTATAGCGAACGATCGCGAAAAATCGGTGTAATGTCGTATATCAATACTAAAAAATAAGCTCTCCACAATGCTGCCTCTGGCGAGCATATGACATTAGAGCGATTTTTCGCGATCGTTCGCCACTTGCGAGTTACGTAATAGCCCCATTGCGCTGTAAATGAATTAGAATCTCAGTTGTTTAAGTTTAGTTAATCATAGAGTAGCGGAAGAAAGCCGCGGAGTCCTCGCTAGACGACCAAATAGAGGCGGCGCGGCGCCTCCTGTACATACCGCGCCCGGCGAGCCTCGCGGCGAATAACTCGTGGCCTTTCATAAGTTTACTAGTTGTAAGCTGTCGTAAAAACTCTGTAATATTAAGTAGTCTACGTCGGTGGTGCTCGGGCACAAGCATTTACAGAAAATTATTTAAGTATTTAAGATGATTTTACACTACACCAGTAATAATGTCTAACGTTCGAAGTGACTGGAACAAAACGTTCGAACTCGGCGCACATTTATAATATCTAAAGGGTTATTTTAAAGAATCTCTTTTAAAACTATTTAATTTATATAAAGTTTATATTTATATTCATAAGTGTTCAGTTCGATATTCCATCGCGTCGCGCCTGAGACGAAGCGCTCCGCCGGCGCGTCACTGTTACCAATTAATTTTTATACATAAGTGTAAGTACCATAAGACTGTACTAAGCATTCCTAAAGCTTTGCTTCCTATATAGTTATATGACTTCATTTGTTTATACCGCCGCAGAGGCTTATTAGGCAATGAAAACTACATTTCAGTTATATTCGATATTGTGTTAATGTTAATAGATGTATGTTTAAAATCCATGACTTCTTAATACATTCCACGAATTTATAAACTTGTAAATACCATACCAAATGTTATATTTTATATGAATTACGGACGCTTGTTGCATTGTTTCCCGGTAGAAAGCGAGATGGGAGATCATTATAAGTATCTTAGATATAGCCTCATATCGTACAAACGCACTTCTTTAGTCGCGACTCTTAAAAATATATCATTCTGTATTCGGTATAGGAACTTATTCCTTAGTAAGGACATATCATGGGACAGCCATAGTAGGAAACTTGTGACATTATTGCATAATTATAATATAATAATATTATATTCATTTGTTAATCTTTATATCTGTTTTTGTGTGAATCTGTCACATCTCACATGAAAGTACCGTTTATAATTTTGATATATTTCCTCATTACCAACACAAACGAAGAATGATGAGGTCTTTCGTACCGTAGCTGTAGACGACGTCGTTCCTGTGTTTAAACTTTTCAAACATTTCAAACATCTCTATAATAATATTATATTTAAAATTTACAGAAAAGTTTTTAAATTCAGAAAGAACGATACTTACAAACGTCTGATACTAAACATAAACAAAGCAGGGACACCAACTATAGTTGAACAATCGCTATCAAAATTAGAAATATTTTAAGTAAGCTGTGAATGCTGCTTCATACGAATCTGGTATCTGGATCTGGTATCCGAATGTGTGCTGTCATCAGATCACTCTAATGTAATATTTGTTGTACAAAGTTTAAAAAAGAAATCAATTCTACATATATTATATTATAATAATGTTGCTCATAACTTTGTTATATATTACAGTTTATAATTATATCTATAGGTAGTCGTTATATTGCGCTGTGTTGTAGTTATTTATGTACGACGGTCCACGGCGGCTGCTGGCCAGGCCGTCGACACATTTTTATGTAAATATAAAAAGATTAACTATATCACACAAAATAAATCAATTTATTAATTATTTAATTGTTTCATTCGCCCTCAATTAAATAAAATGTAACTAAATCAAATATCATTTTGGTTTAACACGTCTATGCCGGTCATCTTTCGACTTTCGATTAATCATCGCGCCATTTGTCATTCGAATATTCATGTGTGTGGCTCTCTTTGGCAGACCTTCGTGAGCCTGTCGGGTACGGGCTTCCAGGTTTTCGCCCGCCTGCTCGTGCAATTTCTCTCCGGTAGTGACCGCTACCGCATGACTTATTTTTAACCCAAAGGCCCGAGGTCACGCCTACTACAGGCCTTGAAAACAGTCGTGCCCCTTTGGATTTTTTTTTTTATTTTAAATATTGGAGTTTTCAAAAACGGTAGTGGTAATATCCGGTAAATTACGCTTTCCCTGCCTCGTCTTCAATGTCGCCACTGATGCCTGCGTTGGGTATCAGCTGCGGCGACAGCAGTAAATTGCGAGCTAGAGAACGCCCTTCTGGCGGGCTCGCGTTAATATACATCTTAATATGAAACAGGGTTTTTCTTTTAATATTTATGTATGATTTAGAGATTCGCTACCAGCTAACGATAGGCATTGTATGGTCTTTTAAATAAGAGTCTCACTAATCATATCTTTCAGTGGTTATACCCTCGCCCGTGTCTCCTCCCACCTCGATTTTTCTTGTTAAAAGTCGTTCGATTTAGGAGCCCTGCAGGTCTGTATTGAGCTCTAGCTGATGATGGATGGCGATATAAAATATCTGTTCCAACATACTACTGGATAGTCTGAACTGAATCAACCTGTAAAAGTCTCACTGATGGGAAAATTCCTCTTTTCGGTAAAGGAAAAGGGTTAGAGCTTAATCCGTCACGTCGCTGCTCCACTGCGGTTTGGCGGAAAATTTCCCTATCATGAGTAAAAATCGCTATCATCACATCTATGATGAACCGGGACCGACGGCTTTATTTTTCGATAACGGACTTTCAATTCAACAGAAGAAAATTCACCGCTACCAATAGTAAGTATAACGAGATATTTATCTTGTTAGGAGTTCGTCACTCCGAGATCCTATATGTTTAGACTCTGTTGCGAGCCCACGTTACCACAAGTCAGTAACAGGTACCTACATTCGGACCTAAATGTTCCGTTTTACGTCTCAACCATAGTGTTCGAGACCATGAAAGTTTCGAATTTATATGCTCACTTCTGATCTTCTTCTCTTCAAGAGGCGAGGAGAAGATTATTCTCTTTAACTTTATAAATGTCTAGTCATAATTGCCAATTACCTAAAGAAATACCGTGCTGTTATTAGCAGAGAAGAACTGTTTGTAGTTCTGACCTTCTTCATTTTGAGGTGTCGTAAAAGGCGACTAAGGCCATAGTCGAGAGAACAACTGTACAGTAACCAGGATGGTGATGGGCAGCAGCGTCACCATATCTTGCCACAACACACTGCGCTCGCCAACCCGCCTGCCATTGCCATGCGTGACGAGTGTGTGACAACCCACACCCCTCTAAAGGCTGATGTGGTGATGGCGATAGAATTAGAAACTAGTATTTTTTTAACTTAAATAGGCAGTCGATATCGCGGGAGCTCCATGATCACTTAGGAAATAGGTACAACGCAGTATTTTAACATTTGCTCTTTACAATAACTCAAGATTTAACAAATATGTACCTGTATGATTCTGATTCTTTTGTAACTGATATCTAGTACATTTTAAGATTCAAATTATACTCGTACAACTATAAATACATACATAGAGTATGAATGCATGAAGATTATTAAATAAAAGAAATAGCACAAAAAAAAAAAATCGTAAACTCAAATATGTTGTATATCTCAGGTAACATAATTCACACAGCCACACACACAGACACCTCATCCTGGTTCTATTCACAATTTTATTGTTTTATATTTACACAAAAGAACGCACGCTTTGTGAAGCTAAATTAGTTGAACTTAAGTATATTATGTTTAAAAGAACAAAGTATGTATTTTATTTTAGGTGCATATAATATACAAAAAGCTACACCCGTCGTACGCTGTAAGTTCACGCCTGTCAATAGAGTAATTAAACAAAAGAAAAAGACAAAACATAATATTATTATACTCTTTACAATTTTGTATTTTTTTTTTCGTTCAATTTTAGAACACGAACTTAGAATTTCAAAGGCGATACGTTAAAACAAAAACCTATTATAGATACATATTTTATTACTTTGCGAATTATTTTATTTCACGAAATGTTGTAATGGAATTTTGAATTAATTAATAGGTATAGATACATTGATGAGCATTTCCGAATTAATTGGCTAATTAAGTAATCAGTAATTTTAAATTTAATTACGCTCCAAACTTTTACCCAACAGTAGGACGTTTATAGGCTGTCTTATTGTTAGTGATATTTTTTTTCGTAATATTTACAATGGGGCTATTAAATCTGTTAGTTTACATATTCATTTTCAATTTTGTATTTCAGAAATATACGTGACAATTTTATGCCGAGACAATCCATGACTATTGTTAACCGGAAAATTTCAAATCTCACACCTTTCATCATCATCATATCAGCCATTAGATGTCCACTGCTAAACGTAGGCCTCTTCAATTGACCTCCAGAGCGACCGGTTTAAAGCAGCCTCCATCCAACGGCTTCCGGCGACTCTCTTCAAGTCGTCTGTCCATCTCGTGGACGGCCGTCCGGCGCTTCGCTTGCCGGTACGTGATCTCCACTCGAGAACCTTTTTGCTCCCTCGGCCGTCAGTTCTATGAGCTATGTGCCCTGTCCACTGCCACTTCAGCTTGCAAATCCGTTGGGCTATGTCGGCAACCTTCGTCCGTTTACAGATCTCATCATTTCTGATTCGATCTCGCAGAGAAATACCAAGCATAGCCCTCTCCATTGCATGCTGTGCGATTCTGAACCTGTTTAAAAGGCCCATAGTCAGAGACCACGTCTCAGATCCATATGTCATCACTGGTAACACACATTGGTCGCAGACTTTCGACTTTAGGCACTGAGGTATGTCAGATGAAAAGACGTTTTTCAACTTTCCGAACGCTGCCCATCCTAGCTGGATTCGACGATTGACCTCTCTTTCGAAGTTGGACCTACCAAGATGGACATTTTGTCCTAGGTATATATATATATATATATATATATATATATATATATATATATATATATATATATATATTTACGATTATAAATATAAACATACCTATATATACGGAGAAACAGAAATTACTAACTACTGAACAAGTTTTTTACATTTTAACACGCTTTTTTTAGCTTGGTAAATATCTATGAAACAGAATCATTGAACGTGATTTTCACCCCCTTAAAAACGTCGGATTGCTTTGAAACTTTGCAGTTTTATCAAAAACCAAGGACAATGCAATAATATACCTAAATAGTTTGTCCCATTATCCTTGCCAGGACACCCAGTATTTGCGATTTTTCATATCTGATATCTGACCAGGGTGTGTGCTGATATCTTCACGGCTTGATTTTTTTTTTTATAACATGAAGGATAAATAAAAGTGTTTTTTTTTGTAGCTAGCAGAACTAAAAATTAGAAAATAAAAAATATTTACATCTATTTTTTTAAACTATTATTTATTTAATATTTTTTTCGAAATACCTACTTACTAAAATAATTGTAGATTTCGTTATCTAAGCCGCAGCTATGATGGATGATTCTTATCGGTCCTTATCAAAGCAACAAAAACAAGATCAATTTCGAGTTAATACTTATTGAAATATTACATATATTGTCTTTGTTTTTGAGATATCGAATAGGATCAAGGAGTCAGGTGATTTCCCTCAATGCATATAAGTATCAAGAAAATTATTTCATCTGCTCTTGTTGCTGAGTCTCTACCCACAGCGTTGATAAATATTAATAAGCTCCTCGTATTCTATTGCTTCCAGTAGAATGAGAATCCTATGTCGGGGCTCCAGAAACAGAACACAAACCGAAAAACATAAACATTTGTTATGAATAGGCATCGAACCCGCGAGCGCTAGCGCGATAGACAGTTGTTGTGACAACTATGCTAACCCATCATTAGCTGATATATATACACGACGCTTTCTGTTTCTTTGTTTCTTTCTTTTACCTAGCTAACTTTTTTTCTTTTATAAATACCATTTACCAAATTCTAAGTAAGTTATTCAAATAAGTAGTGGCGCTGTAGTTCATGCAAGATATTAATTTTGTACTAAAACACAGTTTATATATTATTTTGAAAAGAGTAACTGCGGAGTTTCTTGCCGATTCTTCTCTGGTGAATCTATATTCCGAATCGGTGGTAGCTTTACTTTTACAAAAATAATAATCAATTTAAAGTGTTAATTTGTAAAATGACGATTCGAAGGTGCTCGTGGGGCCTATTTGAATAAAGTTGTTTTTGATTTGATTTGATTTGAAGGCCTAATTCCTAATAAGGTCCCTCTTTTAATTAAAAGTCTACACCGGATTTTCCGACGTTTCGGACAATAATTTAAAAAATTGTTAAACTGTAAAGTTTTTAAGTAAACGCGATAAAATCCGATGTAGACTTTTAATTAAATTAATAAAATTCGCGTAAATTTAAGAGAACAGAAAGGCCCCTCCTTTAAATCTCCCACCTCACTAATTCTATTTTTTGCTAATGTTCATTATAGTACTACTCACATACGCACTGCGGTTGTTTTGTGTTAGGAGCTTGTGCAAACCTGCATTGAAAAACATTCGCGGCGCGTGTGCACGCATCACTACATATTATAAAACAAAATCCTCCGCCGCGTCTGTCTGTTTGTTCGCGATAAACTCAAAAACGACTACACGGACTTTTATGTGGTGTTCACTAATAGATAGAGTCTTTCATGAGGAAGACTTAGGTACACATACATACCCCAGGCGCAGCTAGGGTGGGTCGCTAGTGCTTTTATAAAATTACGCTACAAAGTAGGTACCTATCTACTGCAAGTTTTATCACTACTTTTTGTGCATGTTATTTTATTTAAAGTTTAAAGGTTACTTAAATATTTTCCAACTTCGTCGAATTTTTTAATGATCTTGTTGTTTTATTTTATGACATTAACTTTTTTTTTATAGATACTAATATTCAGTCATGTGATTCAAAAATCATACAGAAACATAATAATTATTCTTATTTTTGGTACATCAGTCAAGTACAAAGAGAGAATGCTGTCTTAATGTTAGAAAGGGCATTATAAACGTCTCACACTCACATTCAACGGCTCCCAGTAGGATGTGAATCCTGTGTCGGTGGTCCGGAAACACACACAAGCACAAACGCCCAGACCACGACAAACATTTCTATGGTCTCTACAAACATTTGTCATGTGCGGGGATCGAACCCGCGACAACCAGTTGTGACCACTGCGCCAACGCGTCGTCAAATCTTCACTATCTCAACACGATGCTGTAAACAGATACAAGCACACAAAGAGCACTACGTGATCATCTACGGAGCGGTTCCACCACAAGGAAGCTACGATGTTCAAGTATTTATGAAGCAGAACAAGAAGCAGATCTTGTCATGCGCTGAACTGATGTCGGAATGAAATTTCCTCCTAGGATATTGTATGCAAGCCTTCTTGTTCTGTAAAATTAATAACATACAAAACACTTTTAACGATGTCAAAAGCAGAGCAGGAAAGAAAATGATTGAGATTATTTCTTAAACGAGATCCGGAACTTACAACCCGTAAAGCACAAATGATCGATCCATTTCGGGTTCGAAAATTGAAAAAAAAATTTAACGACCATTTTGACAAATACAAAAGCTTAATACTTAATTAAAATACTTGACACACTTGATATAGAAAATAGGCCAGAAACCATTTGTAACATAGACGAGAAGAATTGCTGGATATTGATTGTTACACCACTAACAACAAATTCAGATTGTTAAATGGAAAAGGAGAGTTCACCAAATTAGTAACGAACACGCTGAAAGAATAACATTCTTCGGCTGCACGAATGCCATAGCATCAGCTATACCTTCTATTGTATTATCTATAATTAATACGTGAAGCAAAAACTTTCTACCCCTTTTTACGAAAATTACGCCGACGGAGATGTATGAAATTTGGCACGGTTAAAGTTTATATGGAGAAGAAGTGCAGAATGCTAATATTTTTTATAATAATGCTTAAAAAATACATTATTAATATTAAAAAAATAACAACACACACTACGGCACACACACATATCTACAATGTACATATGTATGTATATACACAAATTTTGTTTATCGTCAAAGTCTGTTGTCACCACGGTCAATACAGGTCTTGCAACGAATTTTTTATCGAACACGGTTTAAGTACAGGTCTTGCAACGAAATTTTGTATCAAAATTTTTTATCACAGATCAGGTTCAATGACTGCTGCATATGCTCACCATGTTATGCGCAATCATATTTTTATGATGTTGACCATGGTGGTAATTATAGATTAGGTCGAATTTTGACCATTGGGAGACCACTAGTAAAGTTTAATAGTCGTAAATATGAGTAAATTAGAGGATTTGAAAATAAAACTGTATTTTGAATATTTTTTTTTGTACTAATTTGGTATGGACTAAGATAAGGTAGACCTTATTTGGTGAACTTACCTTAATGAGTATTAAGAACATAATTATGTTGACAACTTGACCGGTACCTATATTTGCACAAGCGACAAACAATATCAAATCATATAAAAAAATCTTTATTCAAATAGGCTTCAGAAGCATTTTTGAATTGTCAATTTACAAAATATATATTTTTTATTAGTTATTTATACATAGTTCACGTGAAGCTACCACCGATTCGGAATTTTAATTTTAAGAAGAATCGGCAAGAAACTCAACGGTTACTCTTTTTTTTTTAATTTAATTCAGTCATATATCTTGGATGGACAGCGCCACTAAACCTACAACACAACTTTGTCATTTATACAATTTTGTACAGAATGATATTCTTTGGTTATTAAATACTTTTAATTATAAACTAAAATTTATTAATTGGCAATTGTAAAATCGTTTGTGGCATTTTATTATACGTATATGCGTATGTATACATTTCCACATAAAGGAAAGGTTTATTTAGCGATACGATTTTTTCGTCCCTTCTCATATTTAATGTTTTAAAAAAAATACGGCTTCTGTTAAACAATATTGATCTACTTATTTATTTTATACAATCAATTTTCAATTCCGTTTAGTTCACGTAAAATTTATTTTATTTTTATGAAATTAATGACGTTGTTGTTACTTGAGTTCAGGTAATGAGGCTTTGGACTTGTTATATCGATATTGTGTTATTATTTGTTATCTAGGTTACCTACCTACCTACTACCTTTGATATCGAACTGAACTGCCCACTTCATAGTGATTTACTGATTTTAATATATTATTTTAAAGATTTTTGGTTAAGTTAAAATGAATAGAAATTATGTCTCTTTATATAAAACTGTTGACTGACTAAACATTGGAGTTTTCTCTTTTAAAAAATTGCCGTCGGCAGATTAACTACAGCGACGCGTCGCGACGCGACGGTAATGGAATATATGTAATGAGAATTAACATGTTGTTCAAACAGAAAAATTAATGTCTGAACCTGTGTTATTATGATATGCTTAGAGCAATAATACGCTGGAGTTTGTTTAAGTCTCTTTTTTGTGTACTCAGATTAACGACAAGAACAAAACAGAGACAAGGAAGTGGATAGTACTTATTAACATTTTTTAAATATTAAAACACTTACGATTACAATCGAATGAGAATTAAAGAGATGTCGCACAACTTTATTACGACAGATTACATTATTTATAATATAATAAATTGAAAACATATGAATACAATAATATTTTATTGATAGTCAATCACAAAAAAATAGAAAAGCTATAAGTAAGTCGTTTATTGGGAAATGTGCAGTAAGCGTTTGAATAGTACCTGTGAGTAATCTAGCACGGCTGTCTTACGTGATTCAGCGGGGTCGCGGAGGTGCGAGGCGCGGGACGGGCGGGGTGTTCGCTGAAACAATATGGCCGCTTATCGCGGCCATCGCGTCACGTGCCGCCCGCGCCGCTCCCGCCCGCGCTTTATTAGCTTTCCACGGAAAATATTCGACGAAAAAAACAACTGATAAGATCGTGATGAGGCCGATCGGCGCCCATCAATAATCCGTCGACGTATCGAGCGCCTATCAGATCGGCGGCGGGATTACGAGCGTCGCCACGGCGTACCTACATGCCGAGCTGCACTGCGAGTACATCGTTACACTGTTACACCACTACACCGTTACACCGATACACAAAAGAACGTGCGCAGCGCGACCCACCCCCGGGACAGACCATCTCCACGCGATGTATCACTAGTAATGAACAGCCGGTGAAGATACGCGCTCTCGTAATCAAATCTGTAGGCCCTCTATCTGATAATTACTCAGTATCGAGGATGGTATCGCGATATCTCAGCTACCGTAGATACGGCTTAATAACACCGACGCGCCAGGACGAGCGCGTTCAGCTCGCCGCTACACCGATGTAGGCTTGCGGGGTGCGGGGTGCACGGCGCTCGGGTTTGACGGAGTACTCGACGATGCCTACAAATATTAGCACAGAGCACGGCGATGCTGTTTGCTCGCCTTATCACGTCACTCGCGAACACACCCAGCGCGAGGCTCCCTCGTCCTCCGTCGCGAGGCGAGGTCCCCGCCGAGCGGTGACGTCCGAGCATCACTCATCACGGGCGCGCTCGCGGAAGTCCTCGGGAGCCGGGCGAAGGAGTGACTCAGGACGTATCGCGCAGATAGTCACCGTAAACAAAGTCCGATAGCGAGGCGGCGGCGCGCTGCTCATCAGCTGTTCGACTAGATACTGTATCTGACAGATACGATTATCAAAACTCTAAGATAGGCAATCTCACATTAACACCTAGTTAAGATAAACGAGATAACGTTTTGCATATCTAAGGAGTATACGATAGTAGCGCACCATGTGGCGCGGGGTCGATGCACTCCGTCGTCCGCCCGCTGGCGCACGAACCGTTGTCATCGAAGACCACTCTCGATAACTCTTATATATTAACCAAGAGCTCATCATTGTTATATAATATATACCATTGATACACCATTCATTTTAACGTGCAAATATATTATCTAACATTTGAAGGTGATCAAAAGTTTTTACGAAATGAATTAGTTCTGAAGTCATTAAGAACGCACTAAATTTACACGTTGACATTACAAGTTTGTCTATCTTCTAACAATCTAGAATACTGTATCAGTAGTTAATTAGATATTATTAAATCTGATATGAATATATAATTATTTATGATAGTAAATTTCAAATCGAGGGCAACACTTTCATATTTGTATTTCATCAAATACACAGAATAATAAAACGAAAGCAAAAATATTAAAAAAAATCGTTTGATAAATTTTGAAACCAAATCCGTAACAGTACACGTATTGAAGATTCTTAGTTCAAATTATTTTATTTTATGTTTAACGACAAAATCCTTTGTTTAGTGATAGAACATTGACACAATCAAAAGCGTTTTCAATGATTTATTTATTAATTTTTGATTAAGGATCATCGGAAACGACTCGGAAAACAGGTAAATATGATCGCGTAGGCCCCGATAACGAAGCGAGTGTAATTAGTTCGAAATCGCAGATACCTACCGATGTTCTGATAACAACTTATGTGTTTTGTGGTGAATCAGCGCGACGTACGCACCTTCACTGACACTAAATATAGAGTTAGACTTTTGAAGGACAACGTGAGGGCTTATACTAGAATGAAAGTTATTGAGGTGATGGCCAAACGGTATAGTATGTACTATTTAAACATGAATTAGTGATTTTTCACTAATTTCAAGTGAATATTAACTTTTTATCAGTGTGAGAATTGTACCACGCAAAATTAGTAACTATTCAATGTATGAATATCTGAATATCAGAGTCCACTGATTTGATCATTCATTATTTGTATGTGTATTATTATTTTATTATTACTAACTTGTTATTGAAATACACTGATATTTAGTGAGTACCTACAGCTCCACTAACGTAATTAATGAAAACACTGATTCATGTTTAGAGAGTATAGGTTGTAGTGTAGTCGTTTTTTTAGTTTTCAAGTAGTCTAAGGTATCTGCCGGGAGGTACTTATGAAACATTTAAGTTTATGAAAATGGCTATATATATGTATAGACATCAGGACTGAACTAAGCTTGACTCGGTACGTCCGTGGTAAAGAGGAATAGTTAAACTAACATAAACTAGCATGTCACTGAACCACTTAAAACTTTTGTATGACCTAAATAGCGGCTAAAGCCCAAATAAAAGTAAACAATAAATAATATATACATCGTAAAACTGCCTGTCATAAAAATTTATGACTAAATATAAAGTGTGACGTAATCTCTTCGACGTGAGGGTCAGGGGGGTGGAGATCGCCTGATAACGACGCACACGCACACACACACACTCGAATAGATTGTTAGGTTCTATTTAAATCCTAAAACTCATAAAGCAAGTATTTTATACCTATTCTCTTAATTACGTTAATTACAATGTTGAGCTCACATCCACGCAGTTAACACATCAACTTGTGTTGGTTCGTTGTATTTAGTTTTGTTTCAAATGTTAATGGATAAGAATTAAAAAGAGAAACAAAAGATAAAGCTTTAGTATGAATGATAACATCAACATAAAATTAAGGTAGTCGTGTACATACTGATCGTCGGTAAGGAACTTTGGTATGAATAATTTTCGGAATAATCATAGGATCTTAGGAGACATTTTGGGACATGTAAATTTTTTTTTTTTGAAATATTTAGCGCGGTTCAAATAATAAATACTTAAAATAAACCCTTATATAGAAAGAATAAATTTCAAAGTATTTATTTGGTTTGTCAGTATTAGGTCCAAGCAAATTGAAACCCAAAATGTACAGAAATATTTAAAAGTACCTACGGCCCTTCGAATCTGGAGTAAATACTTTATTTTATAGGCTAATGAAAGGGATAGCGATCTCAAACGAAATCAAGGGTACAGCTAGTGGTAAATATTCTCTTTTACAAACACACTAACAGGGTGACATCTCTAAAGAATAATATTAGAGTTATGACATGTTGTAAATTAATGTGTGGTTATTGGATGACCTCAAACCATCTTAATATTTCGAAATCTCCAAACAGCGCAGTCTTCGAGTGGTCCCGTATTGACGGCTGTCAGTCAGTTCCGCGGACAGTCGATAAGGTGAGCGCCGCCCACCTGCCACCGCGCCTCACACGCTCCTCGCGTGTGACCTATAATCAATTGTTGAATACGATCTTTAACTCAACAATTTTAGTTTCTTACTTTTATTATACAATAGTGTCACCTAAATCGATTTTAAGGCCAGTATATTCGAGCGTTGTAGGTATTCAGCGCTACCTCCCTCCCCGCGCGACTAGTTACGCGAAGTCTCCGATCAAATGAACTCTCGATGACCCCGCGCGCGGCGACGGCGCACGGAAATAATTAAATATACTTATAATTTAACAGTAGTGCAACATACTAGGTTTTTTTTTTTTACTTAAGGTTATTTTATAATTAAATTATATAATAAACTTTTTATGGTTTTGTTTTCGATCCTGAAGGCACAGTATAAAATGCAACATAAACATTTAATACCTAAGAGAAGTAGATAAAAACTATTATTTAATTTTTTATGGGTTTATAGCTAAAAAAAATAATTTTTACTATTAATATTTTAATTTCTATTAATTATCAGTAAATTTATTTTTGATAATTAATACACTTAATACAACATTTAATACCTAAGAGAAGTAGATAAAAACTATTATTTAATTTGTTATGGGTTTATAGCTAAAAAATAAATAATTTTTACTATTAATATTTTAATTTCTATTAATTATCAATAAATAATTTTTTTCTCAAAAATAACTTAATAACTTTTGTGCAGGATTTACACATGTGTTTGCTGGGATGTTGTGAAGAAAAACACTCCTTTGTTTCTTAAATTTTCTTGTTCTTGTTCTAAGCGCTGCCGAGAGTCGAATGCCAAATCGGCCAAAAGGCGCGGTTCATATTTCATACTTAGTGTTTACATTTAGTATGTATAGTAGCGAGTTATGAATGGGGCCGCAGGGGGAATAAAGAGCCACGAAATCTTTTTTGCTGCTTCAGCTGCGGTGGCTCTGTCCATTGCTTTTTTTTACGCTGGGAAATGCATTTATGCACCCCTCATGTAAGGGCGACGGGTATGTGGGACTCGCTGACTGCGGAGCCAGAATACCCACTAAAACCCAGCGGTGCCGGTGCCCTCATCGTCGTAGTAGGGCGCCACGCTTTCGCATACAATCGTGACGCCCCGACGGTTGGCCCGCCTCTGCGGGCCGCCTTCGCTTATAAGGCACTCGCGGGCACTGTGAGCGCTCTATTGCCCTGGTGGCGAGTGGGAGGATGTGGTGCCCTTTCCCACTCTATTGCGGAGGGTGGAGGAGTGCATATTGGCGTCTCTTCCTCCCTGGTCGTCTTCTCGGAGCGGAGCGAGTCAGCGTGTGCGGCTGCTTCCCGCTCTCGCTCCGCGGCCTCCTTCAGTGCCAAGACCTCCTCACAATATGAGGTCACAGCCGACCAGCACCTCTCGCTGTCAAGCATGCAGCGGACCACACTTGACAGCGAGAGGTCTCCACCTATTACTGCCACAAGGGCCCTGCGCTGAGGCTCCCAAGCGGCGCATTCCTCCAGGGTGTGACGCGCCGAGTCGATTGGCGCGCCACACTCGTGGCAAGCAGGGGTGGCTTCTCGCCTAGCGATTTGGTGTAGGTACTTACCGAAGCAACCGTGCCCGGTAAGCACCGGCAACAGCCGAAACGTAAGCACCCCATGCCGCCTGTTGACCCAGCGACGAAAGTGAGGACGTCGCTCTGTCCATTGACTGTCTCAATTCTTTGTCGGCACCTCGCAGGTTAGTCCCATTGTCGGACCAGATTTGAGCAGGTTGTCCTCGTCGCGCTTTCATTCTTCTTTAATCCATTATCACTGAGTCTGTGCTCAGTGACGTCGCTATCTCTAGGTGGATCGCTCTTACAGCGAGGCACGTGAATACTGCCACGTAACGTTTTTGTTGGCTGCGTCCCACGGTGACTGTTAATGGACCGAAGTAGTCCATCGTTGTGTATGTGAAGGGTTGCTGATGGTGAGCTAGGCGACACACAGGTAGGTCTCCTGTTCTCGGGTATGGCGGGATCACTGCCCTAATCCAGCAGTGTAGACACTGTGGAAACAGCGTTCTTGTGACGGGCCGTAGGCGTAGTATCCAGTAGTGCTGTCGACATTCGTTCACAGTCGCCTCAACTCCCGGGTGATGCTTCGTTCTATGCATCGCTATGATCCACAACTTCACTGTGTGATGATTTCCGTCTAGTGTCATCGAGTTTTTAGATCGCGTTGATACTTGCTTCGCGGCGTTAATGCGACTTGGGACTCGGAGGGCTCCCTCTGCACACTCGATGCTCAGCTGCTTGAGGCGACTGTCTCGGGTGACCGACTTCCCGTCTTTAATGCTTTCTACTTCATTTGAAAAAGATTCTTCTTGGACTGTTCTCATGAGTAGGTCTTCAGCTTTCCTGATAAGTTCCGCGGAGACCGGACGAGCCTCCAAAGTTTCTTCGAGCTCTACTCTTATTTTCGGGCGTGTTTTCAGCTCCTTGTTCGTCGTTTTCCAGTCTGGGTCTTTTAACACGATTTTCTTAGTACTTTTATAGTTGAGTCGTTGTGTATTGGCTCGACAGAGTTCTATAAACTGTAGCACTCGAGCCGTCGTGTAGCGGAGTCTGTTCCAGCTGGAGCACCGTGTGCAGTCTGGTAACCCTTCTTTGAGTCGCGGCTGTTTACGATCGGTGACGTGATGAGTCCTTTCTTCGCCTGTAGGTTCGGTTGACGACGACGAGGCGGACGTTTCCGTGGGCCAGGTGGACTCCGGATGATAAGGAAATTCAGGACCTGTGTACCATCTGTGACCACTGCTGAATCCCGCTGGTACGTCTCGCGTCGCGTCGTCGGCTACGTTTAGCCTGGTTGGGACCCATCGCCATTCGCTGACCGTCGAAGAATCTTCAATTGCCGCTAGCTGCTAGCTAGCCGCTGTTATGTGAAAATACTAATATAACTTATTCAAATTTTGGTTATGCTAATATATCGGTCTAAGACATCGATGATAATCATTATATTCTACCTAAAAATAGATTCAGTGTTCATTAAACTTACGAGTACTTACTTACCTGATCGCTTTTCTAAGCTTACGTAGTTCACGTCTAGATATTTTTTTTTATTTCTAGTTTTATTCCCCATTTTATATCTACACTACACTGCTATACAGTAAAAACACTTCCAACGTTGTTAGAGTACTAACTAAACTAATCTAATAAAATAATCAATAATAATCTATACTAATAGATAAAGCTGAAGAGTTTGTTTGTTTGAACGCGCTAATCTCAGGAACTACTGGTTCAAATTTAAAAATTCTTTTTGCGTTGGATAGCCTATATACCGAGGAAGGATTTTGGCTATATAACATCACGCTACGACTAATAGGGGCTGAGTAATAATAAGAAATGTTACAAAAACAGGAAAAAATAATCTTTTTTGAGAGCTTCCGTTGCGTCCTTTATTATTTTTCTTCTCGAGACATTTTTTAATTATAGTTCCACTTTTAAAGTAAATATAACACCACTCTTTTACTGTAAATTTTCGAAAAAAAAACTCAGTAATACGTTGAACGACCCAAGAATCAAACCTGAGACCCCTTGCTCGGCAGTAACGCTTGGGACCACTGAACCAACGAGGCGAAAATATTTAAGTACGTTTTTCCCTCAAATTAACGCGGGTGAAACCGCGGGGCAAAGCTAATACTAAATAAAATTATCCAATCTATTCCTCAAACCACACTATCCATTCTCTGAGGATAGAGAGGTTCACTGGCGCTCGAATTCCGAAGAGACAAGACCAGACCCTATACATCGGTTTTCACACAAGAGGAAAAGAAGACGTTGATAGACAAGGGATACGGCACCGGACAGGGATCGAGCGTCATGACTATCCACGAGGCACAGGGACAGACACGCGAGGCAGTCATCATCGTCCAGACAAAGACTAGGAGGCTGCGGATTCCTGACAGTGTTCCGCATGCTGTGGTCGCGGTGACCAGGCACACAAAGACCTGTGTCTACACCGACGACGGTGATGATGCAATCGGTCGTTTTGTCGGCCTCGGTGGAGGCCACAACGAAGGAAATACTCGAGCACACCCTCAAGATGGCTATACATAAAAGAGACACCGCCGTCATTGAGGATGTGCTCGAACAGCTTCCCTCGGGGGATGGCTGCGGCAGAGTCTCCAATAAATAATACAAAAATAAAGAGCCCAAATGTAAATGTAGACAAGCCGTAAAAATGTGGTGGCTGGTATGTACATGTACTAACAAGCAATGAAATATTAGATTATATTAGATCAAGGAATAAACGCATGTACATAGAAAATAAGAACATATATATATATATACATACATATATATATATATATATATATATATATATATATATATATATATATATATATATATATGTGTGTGTTTGTATATGTATATGTATATATATGTATGTGTGTATATTTGTATATGTAAATTATATTTGTAAATAAAGATTGTTTATTAAAAATGATTATATGTATGTAAATATGATTATATGTATTAAAAAAAATTATAATAATAATAAATAAATAATTGTCGCGTCATAGAGATCCTGACAATAAGTCTAGCTAATGTAAGTCTAAAATAGTACGCATGAAACTATATTAACATTTAATTAAAAAAAGGCACGGGCAAATATAAGCCCGTGGATATTTTTGTTATAAGAAAAAAAAATCCAATCTTTAGAGGGGGGGGGGACGCCGCCAGACAGCAGAGATACAGGTCCTACTTCGATGACGCCTCGCAGGCAACTAAAGCGAGGCGCGCGGGCCGTTTTCTTATATAATTTAAATATTTAATATTTAAAAAAAATAGAAACATTTATTTAAAAAAGTAACCGTTAAATGTTCTACTAAAAGTTATTACCTATTTTTACATGTGAATATTGTAACTTAAAATCTGATATTCTTCAAATAAAACAAGAAAAATAATCAAAAACATCCTTTCTTTGTGTTTTTTTTTTTATCGAGTCAAGTTACAATTATCGTGTTTTGAACCGTTGAATAATCAAGAACGTTTGTTAAACTATAACATATATTTTTAACGGATCAAAAAAATGAATATTACTATGTTTAAAACTCTATCAAAAACAGGTGATTTGGGATATACTGGCCTTAAGTAGTTTATTCTATTATAATTATAGTTTTAACTTGTTTTTCCAGAGCCCGCTTGGATTTCAATCTTGAGCTTGGATCATCAACTGTCAAATCGACCTAAAATCAAATATGTATATTGATATGAAAAAAATGGTAGGTATTTGGAAACATGGTGGAGCTGCACTTTAGTAGGTATTTGGTATTTTTTTTATATTAGAGGGGGCAAACGGACAGTCGAATCACCTGTTGCTAAGTAAAAACGACATCCATATACACCCGCTACATCAGAGGATTAGCGGGTGCGTTGCCGGCCTTTAGGGAGGGGTGGGATGTTCCACCGGATCTGTGGAGGGAAGGGAAGGGATGGGCCAGGTAAGGGATGGGATGGGCCACAGTATCTCTCACAAACCGAACGAAACACGACAACAGTGTCGTCATTTCACGTCGGTGCGAAGTACTTCCTTGCGCGCACCGGCCCACTCAGCTGCAAGCAGCATGGCTCTACTTCGGTAACATTTACAATAAACCCCGTTTAATTATTATCGAGGATAAAAACCTAAACTTTGACGTCTCAGTGATTCAAAATATGATTGTTATCAATCGCCATAATTCCTAATGAATACTTTTTAAGATGTTCTAGATTTATTTTCGCTTAAACTATTATTGCGATCGTTGTCTGACTGTGTATGTAACCAGTTCTATCACTGTGCTAGATATTAGCTGATGTTTCATTAAATTTTTTTTTAGCAAATATTGTCTTTATTTACCTGTTTGTCGTAAGTATTGCCAAAGTTATCGTGATTGTCGTGTCATATAGAAACAAGATAACTAAATAAATAACATTTACATATCGAGTGATACGAGAAATCTTGTATTTTTATTTTTTATTTTTTCTCGATAAAATCTGTATCTGTATTAGCCTGTAAGCCACTCACTGCTGAGCGAAGGCCTCTTCTTCATGTAGAAGAAAGGTTGGAGCTTAATCTACCACGCTGCTCTACTGCGGGTTGGCGGATAATTTCCTTATAATGAGTAACGATCGTTATCAGGCGTCTATGATAACAACCGGGACCGACGGCTTTACGTGCTCTCCGAGGCACGGTGGGAAGACCCACAAGGACATACACCCAGACCGGAAACAAATATTTGTACAAATACAAATATCTATCCCGAGCGAGAATCGAACCCGCGACTGCCCCGACGCGCGGCTTTGAGGCAACTACTCACACCACTACACCAGAACGGTCGTCATAACTCGATAACATAAATGTTATTGATAATTACCCACTCTGTCTGTCTGTTTCGCTGACCGCTCACTAGCCGCGAAACCTATAGGACCAAAATACGAAATTTTACATAGAAATTCTTTGAAATAATAAAAAAGGTCATCAAATTCAGTACGTATCAAAATCAATATTAATTAATAACTTATAATTCACATTGGTTTCCTCGAAGATACGGGTAACGAGCTAGAGATTGACGTAAACGAAACAAAAATATTTACCTTCAGTCGATATATTTTCGAAACGATCTTACAAATAACATGACAAGAGATAAGGTTGATCCGTGAATCATGGAGACGCAGCGCTATCGGGCCGCAGCCACTCGAGTTAATTGATAACACTCGCGACGTGCGAGCTGGCGCAGCGGGTCCGGTGGAAAATTTGAACAGGTCTGAAGGACTTTACATGTTTTTTATGTAACCACACTCGTTTGTTACATTAGTTCCTGACATGTGAGCCTACAACTTCTAATGCATCAAACATACTTTAGAAGAATATTTAGGAACAAGGATACTAATAACGGTGCAGAACTATCTTATATTAACATAATCTTACTAGATCTTCGTTTTATTACACTATGGGCTTGTTTCACCGGTTGCTGATAAAATTTATCTCGCAAATAAGTTACTGATAGGGCTTATCGGTAGGAGGTAAAACAAGCAATTAGGACCTGTTTCATTTCAACTTATAAACTACAGCTTTTACATTCCCAGATTGCAAGGCCGGATTTAGAGTTGTGGAGGCCCAGGGCAACGGAGGAGTGGAGGCCCCTTGAGCTGAAATTGTTTTTTTTTTTTGCAGAAAAAAAATGACGATGAAAAAAAAAAGGTCGTCGCGATCTCACGCCAATATATTATTATCTTTCCGGGGGAGATATTCCTAAAAAAAAAAGGTCGGCCCACCTCCGACCCGCTGATTCTTATTCCATCGGGGTATATGTATTCCCGGAAAAAAGGTCATCACCGATAAAAGAAAAGGTCGTTACCGATAGAAAAAGGTCATCACCTATTCGTATTCCTAAAAAAAGTCGTCCCAACTCCGGACCGCTCCAACTCGGTTGGCTCTATTGTGGAAGCCCCTCTTTTGTGAATGTGGAGGCCCCTCTTTTGTGGATGTGGGGGCCCCTCTTATGTAGGGGCCCAGGCAAGTTGCCCCGGTTGCTCTCCCCTAAACCCGGCCCTGCCAGGTTGCGAATAGATAGTGAAGTTTAAAGGTGAAGAAGAAATATATGTTATAAACTTTTATCTGTTGGATACCGTTATGGGTCAGATAGCTTTATCAGCAACCAGTGAAACAGGTTCTATGTGTAACGTACACAGTTAAGTGTAAGATAAGTACTGCTTCATATGAAAAGTTCAATTTGCGTAATTACATTAATTGTATGATGCACCGATACACTAATAACAGTCTATAATTATGTATACATGTATAAAAAACAATCAATAAATATAAATAAAAATAACGTACCGTACCGTTGGACGGCCGTCCGCAAGATGGACATACGACTTGAGAAGAGTCGCCGGAAGCCGTTGGATGGGGGCTGCTTTGAACCGGTCGCTCTGGAGGTCGATGGGGGAGGCCTACGTTAAGCAGTACACATCCAATGGCTGATATGATGATGATGATGATGATGATGATATATAACAAGTAATAGTACCAAAAAACATTTAATGATTTTAGGATTAATAAAAATAAAATTAATTAATCCGCGATGCGCCGTAGCAGATTTAACTCCAATAATTCTTCGTAACGAGAGCAACCGGGTCTTGAATTAATTTTAATATAGTAATAAAATGAACATGTACGTAAATAAAAAAAGTTTTAAGAAGAAATCTTAAAATACAATTTGTTTCAACGCAGCTTATACTCGTAGGTACCTACATTACCGGTACCGGTACAGGTATCGGTGGGAGGGATGCGCTGTGCCGCGCTCCCGGCTGCATGCCTGCATGGGTACCACCATCTTGCTTGTTTCTGTCGTGAAACAGCTTTGCTGTGTTTCGGCGAGAAGGGCAAGACATTCAGTGTAATTGCTGGCACCGAGACTTTAACAACTTATGTCTCTGGATAGGGAACACATAGAGGAGTTGCCTGGGTTAGTTCCAGGTAAACTAGTTTATGTTCATGGGCGACGTCAACCTGAATGGTTGACGTCGCCCATGAACCCATCAGGTGGAACGTCTGCCAGTTTGCCTATCCAACTAACATTTAAAAAAAGATGGCTGTGGAAAAAATTATCACTAACAATAAGCTCTAACTCTACGCTACGCATCTACGACGCTACAAGAGCTACAGTTAAGTCAGAGCCGTCCAATGCACGTCTTAAACGATACTGACGACAGGAGTGATCTTGTAATGTACTGTGAAGTAGCAAATGCCCTTTTTGTAGGGACCACAAACACAACACACTTACGCCGTCTTGTCGTCATAAGATGCAGGCGGAGGCGAGGTCCCCGATTTTGACGATATAAAAACACCTAGGCGTATAGGACCGTCGCTAGATCTAGACTAGACTCTGCGTTCCATACAGCGTCTCCCTCCACTCCAACGACGTTATAAGCCGACGTGCGATCTCACTAGGAGACACCTTTAGGACGAACGTCAATACTGAGTCCTAGAGAGTGCCCACCACCAATTTTCACGTCAGAGTCTCAGTACTCGACTCCCCCACCAGTGACGTTTTAAAGGCCGCTTGAGCCAACAGTTACACACATTTCGAACACAAAAAAGACGCTACAAGACGGACTTAGTGACGGGTATTTTTCTTACAGTACAGTTTGTAGAGATCAACAAAAGAATAATTCGAACTTAAACTTGGAGCTTCTACGCGCTTTGACGGATATTCATGTCTCAGAATTTATTTTGAAACATGCAAGCTCAACATAATGTGAAAATTTTCGAGGTTAATATAAAAAACAATTTTAATACTTAAATTGTCAGCGGTATCTCATCTGTTTCGTCCCCTTGGCAGACTATTTACTCGACCCAAAGTCTTCCTTGACTCATTATAAATTTATACAATAGCCATAACCTATTACTATTAAATTACAGGTATATGTGAATTATTGTATGTATTCGTTTTGCAAGTGATTATTCAAGAAACTAAAATTAATTAATTATATATTTTAAATATTTCGCTCGATCACGATTTAATATCTGTTTCGTATCGCGTAATTAATATTGAAATTTATCATTTAATTTATCAATATAATCTGATTTAATTATTATCAATAATTTTGTATTTAGTTTTGTATATATATATATACTCGAATTCTACAACGTTTAATATATTACTTAATAAAGTATATAAAATATTTTAATGACAAATAATATATAATGGATGTTTTTTTAAATATTTTTCATGTAAAACATGTATTACTATATAGATGACTCACGGCTGATCGAGTGCAATGTCCGAGCTTGTTAAATAGTATTATAAAATGTATTAAACGCAACAATATTAATGTTTTATACAAGAAAACGACCGTTCGGGTTGGTGTAGTGGTGCGAGTAGTCGCCTCAACGTCGACAGTCGCGAATTCGATTCCCGCTCGGGATAGATATTTAAATTTGTGCAAATATTTGTTTCCGATCTGGGTATTGCGTTGCTTGTGAGTTTCACCGCCGTGAGTCGGAGAGCACATAAAGCCGTCGGTCGCGGTTGTTATCATAGACACCTGGTAACGATCGTTACTCATGGTAGGGAAATTATCTGCCAACCCGCAGTGGAGCATTGTGGTGGATATAGCTCCAAACCTTCTCCTACATAGAGAAGAGGTGTTTGCCTAGTAGTGGGTTGTTTACAGGCTGGTCTAAAAATGGTTGTCTGTAGTTAAATAAAACTGTTGTAAGCAGCGGAATGAGATACAGAGTGAATCTTGTAATGCACATGGTATCCATATTTTAAAATAACAAAAAAATCTAATTATGGTGTGAGCAAGAACGTTGATGTGTTTTTTTTTCTTTTGGTATCAGGCTTTATATCAATTCTTATGATGAAGTCGTTTAAATATATTCTTATGTAAATAAGAGGTAGGGCGAGGTGGTCAGCAGTGGAGCAGCGGGTCCCGCCGGCGCTCGTCGGGTCTCGTGCAGAACGACGGCTGCGGCTATCGACTATCGACTATCGACAGTAATTAGAGCGATGATCGATGTCTCAAGTAAACCCTGATAAGATAAGGCCAGCGCATTACCGGCTTATCGAACGTTTTATTGTCACACTGCTATTGTAAAAATTATTGTTTTAAAGCAAATGTTATAACGACATAAATTCTAATATAAAAAACGATAAGAGATGTCTTCACACCTGTCGCAATCTTGTAAGAACCTGCGAAAAACATTAATATATACAATTATTAAGTAAACTTCTCATAATACCTACCCTCGAAAATTTTATTTTGTGTAGTGTATTTTTTTTTGTTAACTAGCAGCCCGCCCCGGCTGCATCCGATGTATGTATATATACCTATATCGTCCTCGGGAATCACTCTCTCTATTGGTGAAAACCGCATGAAAATCCGTGCCGGAGTTTTTGAGTTTATCGCGAACAGACGCGGCGGCAATGATTTTGTAATGGCGGATGAATTTTTTGTAATATGTAGATGATAGTGTACAATATTCCGATTGTCAGACGACGCATACACTGAACTAATCTTTGTACCTATTCGTCCTTAAAAGTGAAGCTTTGTCTTTAAAGTGAAATTTTTTTTTTAAATATGGTTTTGATAAAATTCAGATATCACATCTCATAATATTATTCTAGATAATACCTACGATAAAAACACCGTCCGAATAAAACCTGGAAGTAATCTCGTAAAGTTCACAAGATCTCGCTTCTTTCACGACATTTACCTACAACTGTCGTTCCGCTCGGTCACAATGTAATCTTTTATAATCTATTTTAAATTTGAATCATATTTTTCTCAAAATTTTTATATCAATATTGATTTTGTGCGATTTCATTCCATACCCGTTTTATTATTAACCATTTTTGTCTTTGATCATTCAGATTTCCAAGTTCCAAGTTAATAAGTGAACAAGTTATTTCATATCCGTTTTGTAAAATCTAAATGTAAAGATAAGAATGAGAAGAAGAGAAGTAGGTATGTAATAATTTGTAAATCTTTATTAAACTTAAGACTCCAAGCTTCTTGTTGATGATAAATAATTCGCAGACGATAAACACAACCCGATAATTAACAACGAGAAGCAGTGCCGGATTAACCACGTAGCAAGAGTAGCAATTGCTACGGGCCCCGCGCGAAAGGGGGCCATGTATATTTAAACCCACTCATCTCTATCTGAGCGCAATTTTTTTAGCGAAACTTATTAAGATGTGGTATATTGAAAATGAAAATTTACTTAATGTCACAAAAACGTGAAACGTAACAACTTTCGACGTCAGACAATCGGTAACCAAGTATTTCCTTGACGTAAATAAAACACCGAATTTCATACGATAAATGCACAAGTTCTACAAAAAGTTCATCTCTGGCGCCAGTCAATTTCATCTCTCGTTTTTTTGTAGTTGTCAGAGCCTAGCAAGGCCTATGGTAATCTACCAGACTATTAATTACCCACAAAATTGTAACGTATAGATAGCAAATATAGTATTGAGTATTGATTTATTTTTTATCACTTTATACACGCATAGCAGATCAAGGGCCCTTTGAAAGTATTTGCTACGGGCCCCGCGCTTGCTTAATTTTGCCCTGACGATAAGTATAATTTTATTAATCTCTGAAAATCTCAACAAAACGTAATATATATATATATATATATATATATATATATATATATATAAAGTCGTGTTAGTTACACCGTTTATAACTCGAGAACGAGTGGAACGATTTTTATGATTTTTGTGTTTTTGGATTTGTCTTCGTCGGGAATAATACTTATTAAAATATGGTATTCATCAATGAGAAAATAATTAATAAAAAAACAGTTCAAATGTTTCATCCGTACTATCTATATACATATATATGTATGTATGTATGTATGTATGTATGTATGTATGTATGTATGTATGTATGTATGTATGTATGTATATAGATTTAATAAATCTGTCACTCAATCCGTCTATTATAAAATATTTTCCAGTATCGACGCAGGTGTAGGTGATAAAAAATATAAATGTATAATTTTTAAAATTTTAGTTAAAGACCCGTGCGAAGCCGGGGCGGGCCGCTAGTATACAATAATAATTAAACTAACTCTTGTACTACGAACTAAGAAATACATTTTAGCCGAACAATATTGTGAACTACAGCCGAAAGGATACTTACCTACTCGTGTTATACCTATTGTTATACCTAATTCGTTCAAGTCTCTTTCAAGTCTAATTCTCTTGTCATCAGTCTCAAACGTAAAATAAGCTATAATTATACTCCATGCCTGTATTTTTTTTTGTGATGATTTACCTCGTAGATAGTTAAAATTAAATTTTCAAAAACATTAAAATGCGTGTTTATTTACTTCTAACCAAAGAGTAAAGATAAAGTGCTCTATACTTTTAATAAAAAGTAAAAACACTCTCATAAAATTTTCATCCTCAATATTATTACTACCCTTACAATGAAGAGTTCAAGAATACCTACTTCCTGGTTGAGTTTAATTTTAAGGTTAGGTTATGTTCGGCGATGACGAACAAATCACTCAGAACATGTCATAAGTAGGTATAGATAAAATAGCGGGCAAGTCATTTATATTGCTGTATTTTTAAAGTTTTATTCTTACGATGACCTTTCATAACAGGAAAATTAATAGATTAGGAACTTTCAGACAGTTAACTTAAACAAACATACAGAGCATTGATCAAAGAGAGATAATGTAAGTGACCTACTCACACTACAGACGGTGAGGTGGACCCGGATATATAATATTAATTTATACCTTGCGATTAGTGAATAGTTATTATTATAATAAAATAATATAAAATACTTAACACATACACATGGATATCTGTTCCAAATGTAGGTAACTTAATGCCTGTGTTCTCTAGGTAACAGTCGTCTGATATACATTTATTTTAAGTACCTACATATACATACATAATATACAAATATTATAATTTAAATAAATATTATAAAAAAATAATCTCAATTCGAGTTGGCTTCAAAAGCACTTTCGAATTGTTATTTTTCATTATTTATTATTATTTATTAATAGTTAATCTGTACTTGCCATCAACAATTATAAATTTAGTCACATGTAGTGCATCAATTCCAGTGCTACTGAGCCCGTACATATTTGTTATTTGTACAATTTTATTGTGAATAATATGCTTTGACTACCTACTCTCTGAACATGAAACAGTGGATTTTTTTAAACATCGACTGCAGTTGTCTTTTAGGTATATGTATATGAGACTAAATCCACAGGGAAAGTGTTGTGTTATAAAGTATATTTATATAGGAAGATATTAAACATCACGCTATGCGTCGTATAAACGGAGACTAATGAACATCAACGCGGTGGAAACCGCGCGGGTCGGCTAGTGTGTAATAAATGCTAACATAATTATGAAATGTTTACATTTTTTTATTATTTAATCTCAGACAATCGTTCACGAGAGAATACAAGAAAGGTGTTACATAAAACTGCATTTCTTCCACAAATCTCGATTATTCATAGACTTTGGTGTACGGTCTACGTAATTTCAAATGTTTTGTAAATGTTAAAGTGGGTATTCTTTGTACTGTTCATTTCGACAGCTTAATGGATATTGATTTAAGAAATAATTCAAATCTCATACACTCGTATGTTTGTGTTTATCCACATATTAATTAAAACGAGTAATATACTTACGAGAAACATTGTAGTCATAAAAACTATCACAAAAAAACGCTACAGACATAGTGAAGCGAACTATATTCGATGTTTGTAAGGTAAACACTAGTCCGCTGATAACGTCGCCAGCTCCGAATTCTGTTCTATTTGTATAGCAAAGATACTTGTACATGTATTATTAATGTTTGAAACTCTAAAATGTTAAATGAAATAAATCAAATGACGTAATACAAATAAGTTTTATGTTAAATTTGATCTTGTTACGTGATTAGCAGTATCGTCAAAAGTTACGGAATGAAAGGTATTTATTATTATTATTATAAAGATATTTTATTATTAAAGTTGAAATCGTGAATGAACGGAATGCGTTTACATATTTGTAAAGAATGCTTCGTAGCCTCCGATGTCCCCGCGGATCCCTGAAAAACGAGCGCCGTTCGAAGCTAGGGCAGAAAATAATGAAAAACGATTCGACCAATCGTGCGCTGCGCTCGCACGCACACAGACCCGTCGTCCCTCCTCGCGCGCGACTCTCACACACTCTCCCCTCGTCCCCGGGGCCCCGCTCGCTCCGACCCCTCGCCTTGGCTTCAACACCGCAGATAACACTCGATTTGACGATTCCGTGAGTGATAGTGAACCGGAGCGATGCTCCTCTCGCCTCCGCCTGAAGATTTACACTAGTTCATCGGACTTTTCAGACTTTCGGAAAATTAGAAATACTTAGGGTGAGTCGAAACGACGACAATTTTATAGATTCTTCTTAGACTTAGATGTGTTAACATATTTCAATGGAAACGAAACGAACACCGTGACGTGATTCACTAAGCTGACTGTTCTAACAATGTTAGGTGTAAACCCATTTGTTGTAGCAAACCATTCTAATTGTCCACTACAAGTGCAGCGACAGTACCTACTGTCTTCACGATTTTCGAGAACTAACCAACTGCATCTTAATATAACATTTGTTATGTTATTATTAGCGATGATAAATAATAATTAAACGACGCTTAGACGCTTAGACGCTTAGACGCTTAGTGTTAAATAAGAGCCATTTATTTGAAATATATAATGAAATATTTCTAACACATTTTATTTTTATGTCGAAATTGTTCTTTGTTTAATTTTTTTTTTAAAGTAGTTTAGTATTTCTTTATATATATATTATTATATACCTATATACAAACATAGGTATATATTACATATCATTTGTTATTGCGTCCATTCGTTATATAGGGATTATTAGGGAAGTGGACATCCTGATGTCCACTTTCCAATAACTTCAATAATACATATATATTAAATTTTACTACAATAAGGAAATTGGGTGACGTGGCGTTTTCCTACTTTCAGTAATTTAATAAACTTTTATATAATTCATTCAATGTTTACGATCGTAAAGCTTGTTTTGATACCAAGATTATTTTATTATATTTACGTTACTCGCAAGTATAATGATACGTTAATTAAAAGTATAAAAGAGTTTGTTAAATTAGTTTAGAAACCGTATAGATATGGAAATTTGTGTAAATATTGTAAATGAGATGTTGAGATTGTTAGGACAAAATTTGTTACTATTAAGATTAGTATTAAATAATTAAGAACTCGGACACCGTCTGGGTGTAGAGCAACGCTGGCTTTAATACGGGAGATATTTAAAAAAGTAGGATTTGCTTAGTTTCGTGCGGATTTCCTCAGCAGAATGTCCATTTCGAATCGGTGGTAACTTCACGTTAACTATGATTAAATAATTAAGTAATATTGAAACATTTCTATAAGTTAATCGTGCTTTTGAATCATAATCGAAAACAAAATTTTAATTTTGATTAAATTTTGATTTGATTTGACACGCGTTTTATGAAACCACATAGGTAATAGAGACACTCGTATATAACCGAGGAAAATATGACTACCAGTTCGAGATATATAGAAGGAGTTAAAATACAATATTTCTATTAAAAAATATAAAGATTATCATTTTAATTTATTGACCTTAGAAATACCATCGGTATCATGTGAATATCACAAATTATTATCAAGTGAAATCATGTTTAGTGTACCCGACATGATACATTTACAACGACAGAACAAAACTATATACATTTCTCATATTTTTAAATGACTTCAGTGAAATCATCCAAATATATCTGGATAAGTTATTTGAGATCGTATTGATAAAAACAATTGACGTTTTAGATTCATCATCACTAGATGACAAATATTTTTTATAAAAATATATCGATGTTTATATTAGAGTTGTTGTCAACATTTACCATCCTGTGAACAATGGAATGTTTACTAGAGTTTGGTAATTACTTTTACTCCTGAGACTTTGGACAGAATCATCATACATCTAAGATTATTTTTTTTTTTTTTTTGTGAAATGCAACAAGATAAGAAATACTTAATTGTAATTTTTAATAATTAACTAGCTATAAAGATTTACACAAGAATGAACATTCATTCATTCGTTGGAAGAAGTGTGCACTCCCAGTGAAAACCGCAATAGTAAGTGAAGCAGAGTGACAGATTAGGCTCCTACTCTTCTCTTCCATACGAAAAGAGACAGCTCGGCTATGGGAAGGTATGGGGAGGGTTGTTACAGCAAAGCATCCACAGTGCAGCAAGTAATATTAAACATTAGACAATGTCTTAAAAGTGTGGTCACTTAGCCGTCTCATAAAATACAATAATCTAAAAACTTTACAAAGTTATTAGAAAACCAGCTCGATTTTCATTTATAGGATACGATGCGATTTTCAAAATAATTTAATGAAAATAGAACCAAAACTCTCGCGAGTCATCTGGTTCAATGACATCGTGGCAGAGAGCGCTCGGAGCTACGATAAATATTTTATTAATATGCCCGTTATCAAAGATGTAGGGCCCGGTGTGGTTATCGCAGGATCAGTGTGTCGAGCAAACACGCTTGCCATAAAGTTCCATGAGCTCCACAGCGCCGGAAACATCACCTCGCGGCAACAGAAAACCCGCTCTATTTCGTTACTTTGTGGTTCACATTCCTATTTCGAGTCCTCAGACCACGTTAGGGAAACAAAAGTTGTCGTATTGCAACCCGCAAAGGCATAAATTTCCATGGAGGACCGATGTTTGCTAATGATGAGCACACAACGCTCTGACACTCTCCTGTGTGTACAACGCTCGAAATTTAAATGCAGAATTAGATACGATTTCAACCCATCGTTTAACCAGCTATGTAAAAAGGAATTTAACGGCTCTTGTATAAAATGAAAATGTGGTACCTAATATTAATGGACGTCCAAAACAAGGCAACTTCAAACAATCAAACACACAACATTGTCGGTGTGCCGTACATACAGGGCGAGCGCCGGCGCCGCGTCTCGTTCCCTATTTGTATTTCCGAGCCGACTCGGCTTTTCCGGTTCAAAGCCTTTAGTATTATTTGCTTTATTTCTAGTTAAGGTAATCTGTAATGTTGACTTTTACCAAATATATACGACTCTTTTTTAAGTAAAATTATACCTCGATTAAAGAAAAGTAATGCATTTAGTGAATTCAGTTATAAATTTTTATGTTTTTTGCAGAATAAATATGGAGAACGTAACTAATATGGTACAAAGAAATGATGACGCTGATAATAATGAAGCGTTGCAACTCGTAAAAAACGAAGAACGCCAGGATATGGCGGCTAGCGAGTCCAATGTGAGAGGCAACAGTGAAGGCAACGGCGCAGCGGCCGCCGCGTCAGGATCGGAGTCCAATGGGGAACCGCACTCAGTGATCACCTCGCGACGCGCCCTGAGGACGATAACGACAACCGGCCACATAACGGACGCCTCAGATTTAAATGACGAAGGCGTGAAAGATGAACCCCCTGAACAGCCGCAGCAACTTGAACACGAACAGATACAGTACGCAACCAAGCTTGAGGAGTCGGAAGGGCGGAGCGCCGCCGCACACTACGACGAGGAAAGGCTGCGGATGGCAGAAGCCGAAACAGCTCGATACTTATCATTTAAACAGGAACCTTATCGCTCCCTGCAGTCCCCGACGGCGCAAGACAAACGATTACCACCGCAACAACAGTACGCGCGAGGGCCACCACCGCGGCCCGTATACGGCCGAGGACTCGCTCTACGTTACGGACCATCTCACCATGTCATAGTAGCGCAGGAAGGAGAGACTGATGAGCACTCACATGAAGCGTTCCTACAGAAAGAGAAAGCCGAACAATTACAACAAGCGTACGTAGCCTCTGAAGCTGCAAATGCACAGGACGGTAGACAATATGGCGCCGTTCTCAGCGATCAAGTCGCCGTCTCCTCCGCATTAGAAATGATACAGACCACATCTCTCAGTAATCAACAAGCGGTCGGCGTCGCGTACCAGCAGGTAGTACCGGCTTTGAAAAACTGAGTCTATAATCTGTTGCGAGAATATGTTAAGCATATTTTTATTTATTTAAGGTAAAGTACGAGTCGCGGGGCGAGGGTGAGCCCCGGCCGACGACGTACGCTAGTCTGCAGCCGGTGACGTCCGTGCACAGCGCGAGCGGCTACACGTACTCGGGGCAGAGCCCGCAGTACGCGGCGGCGGGCTACAGCACGTACGGGGGCAGCAAGGAGCTGCTGACGCTGTACGGCGCGGGCGCGGCTGCTCCGCGGGGTGACGACTCGCCCCCGGGTCTGCTGTACCGCAGCGACCCCACGCTCTCCTCGTCGTCGCTCAGCACTCGCGGCGCACACGTCGTGTATGGGTCCGTGGTGCCGCAATCACAAGCCGTGTATGAAACGCCACCCAGTCCGAATTCTCAGCAGGTAGCTATTATTTCATCAGATAACGGTAATATAACGTTAAAATACTTTGTTAGACAACATTAATCAAGAAAAAAAATGCAAAAATATTACGAAATTAGATTTTATTCTATACAAGAGGCACCATCATAATGTTGTCCCATGACAAGCAATCCTATATTGACGTATTGAAAATTTGACGCATAAAATTTAACCTAATTTTGTTTTAAAATTAATTTTTTGTATTACCAAGTCGGTCCAATTTCTAGTATCAAACCAAATATAGAATCGAATATTGATGTACTTGCACGATGTCAGGTGAATGTGTTGTACACGCACGGGAATACGGTGCAGTACAAGGTGGGCGGCGAGCACTACCTGGGGCAGGGCGGCAGCGTGGAATACGTGCCGGTGTCGGGCTACGAGGGCGGGCTGCTGGTGGAGAGCTACGCGGCACCCGCGCAGGCCTGGCCCGGCCACAACTTGCTGCCCATCGACGACAGCTTCGATCCCAGTGCGTTACTTGACTTATTGTTACAGATTATATGTATTACTAATTCTCAATATGTGCGATATAAAATATCAAATAGTCTTATAAAATAATACTTCGTATTAAAGGCATGACAGGAATGGGAGAAATGAAGGAGTGCGTGAACTGCGCGGCGGCGACGACCCCGCTGTGGCGACGCGACGGCACCGGTCACTACCTATGCAACGCGTGCGGCCTCTACACGCGCATCAACGGCGTCAACCGACCACCGCTCAAGGGGCAGAAGGCGAAACCGCAGCAAGCTCTCGTAATTCTCAAACTTAGAACAACGCTTTCGATAATTAAAAATCAAATATAATGTGAATAACACTATTTCTTGTACTTTATATAGCCTACCAACGGTAACCGGCGCGTGGGCGTGACGTGCGCGAACTGCCGGACGTCTAACACGACGTTGTGGCGACGAAACAACAACGGCGAGCCTGTCTGCAACGCCTGTGGCCTCTACTACAAGTTGCACAACGTGAGTCTATTGCATGAGCTCTGGTCATCCTCGTATCTGATTATATAATCGTTGATCAATGAACGCAGATGATAATGCAGGAAGTAGTATTTACAATTTATATAAAATCGTAATAGATAGTTCCATATCGCACGAGTACGCGATTGTGCATCGATTACGACGGGCTGCGTCGATTAGACGGCACCGGAGCGGCGCAGGTATCTAATCGCGCCTCTGCAGTTCAGTTATCAGGGAACTCCTCGGCAAATATTGGGCCTGTGTAAAAAATCAAAACACAGGGTCTCATCTAATCTCTCGAGATAAAACGGTCGGGGCTACCGACTGATAGAGAATTATCATCGCGTCCACGAATATTCATAATGAGATAAATAATCTTTTATCAATTATCTCCTCGCGACTAGATACGCTTGTTTAAAGGATGATAGGACCGCGCGGCGGTAGATTACGAGGAGTTTCCCCGTCTGTCGGGGCGCGGCTCGGTCATCGTTCGTTTGTTTAACGACGTGTTTGTGTGTAGGTCAACCGGCCCCTGAGCATGAAGAAGGACGGCATCCAGACGCGCAAGCGGAAGCCGAAGAGCATGGGCGGAGGCGCGGGTGGCGCGGGAGTGGCGCGCGGTGGGGCTCTCTCCGGTACGTTCTGGGCCCTCATTTAACGATAATATAGGGACCGTTCGCTCGATACGTAGCGTCACGCAGACCGACCGATCGCTCGGAGCTTCGGTCTCATATGTCACGCTACACGTAGACTGGATGCGCTGAGACATACGAGAGTCGGAGCACGGGGACTGTGTGGCGCTACGTGTCCCGGGTGCGCGGCCGCCTAACGCTGTGTGGTTGTGTGCAGTGGAGGCACACTCGCACAAGGTGCTGCCTCCTCTGTACGCGGCGGTGGAGGGCGCGGGCGCGGGCGCGCCGCTGCTGCTGCTGCCCGCCAGACACCACTCCGAACTCGCGTGAGTAGCCGCCTCCTACTACCTCGACACCCGCCAGCGCTTGCACGCTTCCGACACTCTCCTTCCGTTTGCTTTACCTCTATGCGACAGCAAGTTTATCCGAATATAGAACCACCAGCAAATGAGGTGATTAATTTTTATGAATCTTAAGTCAAACCGGAGCCGACCGCTCCTCGTCATCTATGCAACTAACACCAGATCTTTCTGACTAACGACTTGAATGCACGCGCTCTCTCCTTCAGTCTTCCATTTCGTAAATCGGAGTCTGTCCGCTCGCTCGCTCTGCCTGTTTGTAATAATCGCACGTCGCCTGTTTGCACGTGTCTCGCGTTATCTCGAAGTTTACGACGGGCTTATGTCGACACGGCTCCGTGACGCGTGGTGTAACTCGGCTCTGTTACAGGGTACCAGCGCTAGAGCGCGCGCCGGGGCCAGCCGCGCAGCACTATCGCCCGCCCTAACGAGCCGACCGGCGCTCAGGAGGCGCTCGTCGGGTGTCGAGGTGGAACCGTTCGAGTGTCGAGCAAGGCTAGGCTAAGTTTATCAGTTCCTTGTCACCAAAGCGCCACCAAAATAGCATTTATGATTGCGATATCAACGGATTATATCGCGATCGCCGATAGCGTTATCGACGTGTTGTAATATATTAGTTTAAAACGAGCAAAAAAAAAAACACTGTTTGTAAGAAAATTGGAATCGTATTAAAGCAACAATATTTCAAAACTTTTATATGGCCAAAGAGAAAATGTCGCCCTAAGGGATATTCCTATTAATTAGTAATAATTTTTAAAACCATTCATAATTATATCTCAGTCTTAAAATCTAGACGTATATAAAAATAAATTTATAAATAAATTAATTTACGTATTGTTTTTTACAAACGACGATTTAAAATACGGACTCTCTCGGGTCTCATATATTATCTATATAAATAAAAAAGCGATTCTTGAAAAGTATTTTGTAATTACGTAAAAAAAATTATATTAATATTTTTATAATTATATATTTTAGTGTAAATAATACAATGCGCTTTCGTCGTCCGAGACGGAGATTGTAAAACGTTGAATTAATGAAAACTATTTTCATGAAATATTGTATAAGAGCCTGGCTATCAGATATGACCGAATTTATTAATATATTTAATATTAGATGTAACGTCAGATTTGTGTGTCTGTTACTGTGTGTGTGTGTGCGTGTGTCTGTTACTGTGTGTCTGTTCTGTTACTTTGTACAGAATTAATTTATACTCGATAAGAAGCACGAATGATTCGTCTTTGTAATATATTTCTAGTGTTAATGTATTGATTTACTTTTGGGTGTAATTGAAATAAACATCTTGCCAATCATTATTTTTTGTGTTTTTCTGTATTTCTATATGAATAAATTATGATCTCAAGCCACATCTGCCAAAATGACGCAAGATCATCTTAATCCATCACGTAGCTGACAGCGGGTTTGATGATTGTCGGATGTAAGTACTTATACATATCATAGAATTTATATCTACGAGTATAGCTATTTTACTTTAACCTAATTTATAAAGCCAAAGTAAGAAATATTTTCCGCAATAACACAAAAATCCATTACTTTTTAAGGAAAAAATGGCCTAGCGGTTCAAGTCCGGATCTACACGGATTTTTTATGTTTTAATTTGTTTAAAAAACATATGCTGTTGAGGAAATTAACGTGAGGAGGTTACTATGTCCATCTACACCGTAGAAGAGGCCCTTGTCTAGATAAAATTTTTTGATGGAAACTAAAACTTACTATAAAAAGTAATTTTTAACAGCAGTTGTAAAAATATTATCACCATTTTTCGAAGATATGTTATTTTAAATTATTTATAAAAATATAAGTAGATATTAATATTGACTTTAACATAATTAATACATTAAAAATTTAAAGGATAAAGTTACATCGTTGATATTATAATCAAATACGAACATACAAACACTCATTGAATATTTTTGTGAATCAAATTTAAATGTTTAACTTTGTAGGTAATACCTAATCCGTTTTTGGTCTTATACATAGTTAGTTATTTTTTATTATTAAAAAAATAGTTTAAGAATACGCTGTACGATTACCTACTTAATTAAAAACAATTATTATAGCCTACAGGTATCAAAAGCCGAATAAAAAACTGAGCAAAGAAATAAATTCTAAGAAGTTGACAACCCCGAGAGGTGATGTGGTAATATCAGAATTTATATATTTATTACATTCATTTATCATGCATGGTATTAGGTACCAATCCCACTTTAATATTATGAATGCGAAAGTTTGTCTAGATGTTTGTTACTCTTTTACGCAAAAACTACTGAACGAATTTAGATGAAACTTTACAGTAACATAGCTTATACATCAGAATAACTCATAGGCTATAATTTATAAAGATTTTGTGTAATTTAGCCATAATATAACACAGTTTAAAAAATATCACGTGGAAACGCCTAAGTGCTACCTATTCCATGGCGCTTACAATGTTCTTTTCCCAAAAATTCGATTGGCCAGACTGGAGTGCCATAAAGTGCATACTATGACTAGGGATGTTTACATAAAAAAGTTATCGATATTTTTATCGATAAAATATATCGTATGAAAACTATCAGTTATTTTTTCGATCCGATATATGGGATAAATGATACGTTTCGATATATCAGATGAATATATCGATAGTTTTAATGTGTCGGAAGTGCACACGAAAAAAAAATGTTATCGCTTCAACGTATTGATATATATCGAATATAATACTATACTACTCAATATATATCGATACTACTCGAATCAAATATATGGGATATTTATATCGATAATTATCAAAAGCATACATCGACTATTTACGAATTATAGATATATCTATCGCACACTCCGAACTATGAGTGACACGTGACGGCAGACGTGCTTGATGATTGTGTTCATTTTGAGTTTTTTAGCTAATTCGATTCTCGGAGCGATTTATGACTTACGATTAGTATAGCAGGTATATTTATTATTTTTTGTTAGTAATACTTTAGAGAAATATAAATTACTTTACTATTTAGTAGAAATATAAATTACTTTTTATTTTTATTTCTGTCGTATTTGAAATGCCTTTTTTTTCAATTTAATTTGGTATAAGGATTGTAGTTAGTTTTTTTTTTTTTTTTTTAATCTTTTATTTTGTGATTAGTTTGTATTTATGTTAATGTATGTTTCGTGGCTAATCTGTTGCACTATTTGTTTTTTATTTTATTTTTTATTTCATAGAACATAGACTACTTTTTATCAACACACCCACGCGGGTGAAGCCGCGGGCGGATGCTATCATATAATATATTTTTAAAATAACTCGCTTCGCTTTATCAGACACTCGAAGTTTGGCACTATATAGTTCCATTTCAGGTTTGGGGCGCCATCTACATTACAAATAAGGATTTGTAGTTGTACTTAATTCTCATAGATGGCCCTACGAGAAACAAAATGAATATTTAATTTTGTATTAGAAACAAAAAATAAAATTATGATAGTATTAAATTTGATTTCAGTTAATTGAACTTCTATTTTTTGGACAATAATACAAAATGTAGGCCTTTAAAATTCTTGATAAATAGTAATGTTCCTAATGTAAATAGGTATTAACATTAAATGAAAATGGTAACTAATAAAAATTAAAAAAATTCTAAATATCAGTCTTTTTTTTTTTTTTTTAATAGTTACGTACCCATTTAGAAAAACTTATTTCATTATATAAATTACGATTATACAGCTTTAAACATTTGGAAGAAGACATCGTAATACTCCATAATGGTTCAAAGATGGCGCTAGTTGTTCAAAAATGAACAAAATAATTTGTATTATTTCGTTTTATTCGGTTTCCGACTTGTTAAGTTGTTGAGCTGGTTTTCGTAATTATTAACTCTTGCAATTCCTTTGTATACTTTTTTTTTACAAATGTAACTTGTTTTAACCGTGCCCATTACTTTAAATTTAAAAAATATTATAACTTGTAAGTTTTAAAATGAACATCTACATGATTAATAAACTTAGAAAAAAAAATGTACTACTTTATACTTTTGTCACATATCAAGAAATAAATTACCCTTTTTCTATGTGGAGAAGAGGCCTTCGTTCAGCAGTGGGTTGTTTTCAGGCTGATACAGTACAGTCACAGTATAAGGTTAATCCTTCCTCTGTGGTAGGTACAGTACAGTAGGTACAGTAGGTACAGTCGTTAATTATAGTATAAATTAATGAGTACATACATATAATATTAATAATAAATAGTCTTTATTGTACATCAAAGAAAAATACATAATAATGTAATATTTAGATCAGACTTGGCTTTGTACAATAGGCGGCCTTATCGCTAAAAAGCGATCTCTACCAGGCAACCTTGTTGCGGAGGATATCATACCCAGTGAATACAGACAGGCATAGGTGTACTTATAACAAATAGAATAATATTATCGTATATTTATATAAATATATAAATAAATAATAAAAAATAGACGTAACGTACATATTTCTTATAATAAATATTAGTGACTAACAAATATATATATTGATACACAGAAACACTTAACTAAGGTAATGTATGACTTAATACGTGAGAAAAATGGATGGGTTGTTAAATTTATGATTACATTAACAAGGATTAATTGATCAAGGATAGTTTAAGGAGGATAGAAGTGTGCTTTTACTAGCTTCTTAAATGTTTCTATTGTCTGAGCGCGTCTGATATGAAGCGGCAAGGAGTTCCAAACCCGAACAGCTTCTACGGAGAAGGACTTAGAATAGAAGGAAGTTTTGTGAGATGGAATTTTTAGGACAAGATTTTCATTGGATTGGAGAGTACAATTGTGAGTGTCACCAATCAACTTAAATCGTAATATTTATCATTATTCGGAAGCTACTTAACTTATAGGTATATCAAAAAACGATTTATAAAGTTTTTTTTTTGTGTGTAAATCTTCAGCTATCCAGGTAGTAAGTTTCAGTACAAGCGATTAAGTAGTTCTTGTGTGAATATTAACAAACGTCCGTCCATATTCAAAAAATTTCGCATTCACATTACTTGTTATGATACGATTACGTTAGATAAACGGCCCATTTAACACTGTAATTTTTAATACTTAGATACATAGAAACATCCGCTACCACAGAGGAGGGATTAATTTTTTTTTAAGATTAGTTTTTCCTAATACTGTGCCGCTACTGTCGTCGCTGTTGTGCGTGTCTAGAGCAAGCTCTGCTAATAAGTTCGCTAATCAATATAAATGCGAACATCCTAAATTATTAATCAAGATAACCAGCTCTCCACTACTTTACGCAGATTTGAATAATTTATTAAATTAATAATAGTTTTTTATAAACTATCTGCGATAAATTATCAGGTGCTAACCATCCTCTTCCCGGATGTGCTGATGTCAGTGATAAGTTTTTTTTTTTTTTTTTTTTTTTTGTTTAATACAAAGTATTTAAAGATAAAAGTCATTAAGATCTAATGAGGTATTATGATTCTCGGAAATAATTTTAACGAAATCAGGAAACTGGCATAGGTTTACAGTATTCTCTGTTTGTAGAAAAATAAAACGAATCTAAACACTAATAGTGGGGAGCAGTGGGGTGTTTATAGGTTCTTAAAAGTGCTGGTAAATTAAAATAATTTATAAAAACCAATTTAAAAAATAGTATATATTTATAAGGATATTTTTAGACATATAAGTAATAAAAATGTTCCGACCTTTTTATTCCGAATAATTTCTAAAATGTATTTCGGAGATCGAATTAAACATTATATTTTACATACTCTAATTATTCCTAATACACTTCGTACAAATTACTTTAAAACTCGGTCTCAGTCTACTCGTTTTACTACCTCATAAAACTAGAATGATCTTACACAAAAAACTTTATGCATTTCCCCGTCGTAACATAACATACGAGAACGAGAGAACACAGGTTGGTTTTTATAATAAAATTTTATTATTAATTGATAATATTTTGTTGTGAATATTTCAACGTTATGTTTACGACGTCCTCAGTGAATAATGTATGTTAATTTGATAGGTATATGTATATGTACGCGATCGTTATCTAATTTCATCTTTCGGTCGCTTTGATATCAAACAAGCACCGGAATGTTCGAGTGGGGGAATTTAAATTATAATTTTGACTTTGTTCCGCCGCTAACGTACGCCTGTGAGCTGGTCGTGCATTGTTGTGTCGTAAGATTACTTGTGACACGTAGATAAAAAACTTACAATTGATTCATTGTATCTAAGGTTTATTAAATAATTAAATAAATGCCTATAAAACAACTTCTACGTCAAAAATTTGAAATTGTTTTTGCAAATCAACTTTTAAAATTTTGGACGCGTTATAGAATTCTTCTCGAAAGAAAAAGACTCCGCTGTCCGTCCAACCATCCCTTCTTCTGTCTGTCATAGGACTATAGTTATCTTTCTGCTATTTTTAAAACTGTAACAGGTAGAAACTTGACATCAACACAGGACATGTATCAACATGGCCGCTGTAACGGTGAATAACTATACAAGAAACGTGTTTCTCCGAATTATTTTGATCGACATATAAAAATATTATGTTCTAATAGATGTTATATGTTAATACGGTACGTTTCATCCGTTCAACTCGCTCTTGGCAACAGTTTTGCTTGATAGAATCTAAAAATGAGGTCTAGACTACTCTCTAAATATGAATTAGTGAAATTTAACTAATTTTAAGTGACTGGTATTCACTTTTTTATCAATGTGAAAAACGTACCACGCAGAATTAATGACTATTCAATGCATGAATATGTGAATATCAGAGTCCACTGATTTGATCATTGAATATTTGTATACCTATGTATTAGTGAGTTTACACAAACTTGGTAATGAAATTCATCGATATGTAGTGAATAGAGCTTCACTAACGTAAATACTGATTCATGTTTAGAGAGTAGAGTGCGTAAAAAATAATCGCAATACGACATTTTAATATTTTTTTCATCTTTCTTCCTTATATGAGTTTTGAATATGAATATTACTTATTATTAATTAGTTATTACTGTTTTTGGATCATATTTAAATATATCAACCTACTTTTCCCTAACGTCGTCGTTCAAAATGCAAAATTTATGTTGCATTTACTTAGATGAGATAAAGACTAAATGCTACCTAAAGGTATGCTCTATAATTTTTTATATTTACACTTAATATTTTAATAGCGATGCGCGTATATATATATATATATATATATATATATATATATATATATATATATATATATATATATATAAAATGATAGAAATTTATACCTACCTATACATAGGTAATTCGTGTTTTGAGACCACTAAAAAAATGTCTGTCGCAATATTCTAAAAAAAAAATAGGCACGTGATATTTAAATATTTTTATATTTATTTTTGATACTTTATTATATGTAAAAAGTATATAATAATACACCTTATTATTAATTAATTATTAGAAATAAGTTAAATTAATTATTAGATATAACTTATGAATATAATAATCGATTTGTAAGAACCGTTTTACCACCAATATATAATACCAAAGGCTTTTTACACAAGTTTTCGTACGCTGTTTTACTCGCTTGATAAAATTATTTCCGTTATAATTTTTTTTTATTTTATTTTAAATGTAGACACCTATTTGAAGACGTGTTACCTAGTGCATTGTTTAGCGCGACTGTCTGTTGCGCTAGCGGTCGCAGGTTTGAGCCCCGCTCGTGATAAATGTTGACATGATAATTGTTATCTGACCATACAGACATTTGCCGTTGTCTCCGGACCCTTGAAACAGAATTAAATAGGCAATCAATCAGAATGACAAACTTCATCAGAAGGGCTGTTCCATAGTTTAGATTGCCATAGTTTAGATTGCTTTAGGTACTTGATATTATTAAGCATTTGATTGTTTATTTTACGAGGACTTATATATCAAATCAAATTAAATCAAAACAGGCAAAGTCAAAGTAAAAACATTTTATTCAGCATAAAATTATTACAATTATTTACTGAACGTCATGAGTCTACCACCAGTTCGGAAAGAAGAAGCCTCTGACCTGATAAGAACTGACGGAAGAAACTCAGCGGGTCTACTATTTTTTTTATCGCAATGGTTTTTTTCCAAAGTAAATTGAAATTAACAATAATTCTCTATATGTTGATATAGCCTGGCGGCGATCACATCATTCCCAAGGCGTACTGTCTTCTAGAAAATCGTTTATCGAATAGTATCCTTTAGTACACAAACATTATTTCACATTTTTTTTTTAAATTTGGCAATAGAAGCTTTTTGAACGTTTTCTGGGAGCCTGTTGTATAAGCGTATACATTGTCCATAAAAGAATTAGGTACTGACTCGGCGTAAGCGAATTACAGTAATTACAAGTTTATGTTTGTTCCTAGTATTAATGCTATGCATGTCGCAATTCCTGGGAAATTCGTGTATATTTTTATGGACATACATAACATTTTCGTACACATATTAAGAAGCAACAGTCAATATTTTTATTTCTTTAAACTTATCTCTTAATTATTCTAGGGCCTAAACTATAAATTGCACGAATAGCTCTTTTCTGCAGGACAAAAATTGTATTAACGGTAGCTGCATTTCCCCATAGTAAGATTCTATAGGACATAATACTATGAAAATAACTAAAATATACTACGCGAGTTGTATCTACGTCAGTAATAAGTCTAATTTTTTTAACCGCGAACGCTGCGGAGCTGAGCCTATTCGCTAACCCCTCAATATGGAGATCCCACTGCAATTTCGAATCGATAGTAATACCTAGGAATTTAGTGGACTTTACCGGTTTTAACATTTCTCCTCCTAATTCTACACCATTATCAACAAGTTTAACATTAGGTGTCGTGAATTTTATTAATTTTGTTTTTTGTTTGTCAGTTTATTTAGCTTAACATTAATTAACATTTTACACCTATGTCTATGGCAATGGGAGGTGACTCAGCTTGTCTGCTATCGTGGACCCGTGAAGCCAGTGTTAGCATTATTTCCTGACAGTATTATGTAGGTGTATATTTGCTCATAAAATTATCGTTTTTTGTTCCAATGTATCGTACAAATTAAAAAATTTTACACAGTTACTTTTCGACTGTAATAATATATATATCCTAGCTCTGAAGTGGAGACCAAAAAAAAAAACCTCATCGCCTACATGTCCATTGTCTATCTAATATCTAATCTAAAAAGCTAACGTAGATGTTTAGAACTGTCAAACTAAATACGAGAGGGCAGTTAAGTACCTAGTTCAAATTTTCATTTCGATGACATTTGAACGGAAAATAAAAACAGTCGTAAAATTATTTTGTGCACGTTGGATTATCGTACATTTTCGACACCTCTATGTTCGATCGTACCCAGTGCTAAATTATGTGATTTGTACGATAATCATGTGACGAATGCTAACACTGCGTGAAGCGCTGATTTTTAGTCCCTTCCTCCTCTCTGAGCTGTAATGCGGGAGTTGTTCCCAGTTGATCCCCCATTCACCATCTGACATTAATAAATTAAACTAGACTAAAAAATGTAGTGTACCAAATAAAATTAAGATAACTTAATATATATAGACATATAGATATTATGACTCCTATAGATATATTGTGTTGATTTATTGACTTCGATTAGACATCGCTTCATCTCGCCAAGTTAAGATAGTGTGACGATACGCGAAGTTAAAGTTATTGCCATTTTTTTTTTTATACCACGACGGTGGCAATCAAGCATACGGCCCGCCTGATGGTAAGCGGTTACCGTAGCCTATGGACAACATAAGACAACACCAGGGGCATCACATGCGCGTTGCCGACCCTTTAAAAACCTATTTACTCCCCTCTTGAAGACTCTTGAATTCGAGAGACGAAATCTATTCATTATAAATCTTTATCTATTGCATTTATGTATCCCTAATACATGATACAATTTATTTAAATGCAATAGAATTTTATTAACTTCATACTAATTGTAAGTTTACGTTTTAAAATTATTGAAGTTTATTTTTATGCACTTGCAAAAAACCGCTTAAATTGTAAAATCTCTTGTACCTTTAAAATTGTCTTGTTTCTATGTGTCGAGATGAGTCTATTTAATGACAACTGTTAAATGGTTCGATACAATTCTATAACTTATAACAAAACTGTAACACATACAATTCTGTACATTGAAGATATTTTGATTTTTGAAGTGAAACTTCTATTTTTTTTTTCAAAGAACACTATAATTTATATCAAAGACAAATTTTTATTATAATTTTTCATTTTTATCTATCTTTCTGTCTGTATCTTGTTGTCGCATCTCGTCAAAACAACTGAATTAATTTTAATGAAACTTATTTCGATACGAGTCCATATTACGAGCAGGATAATTTGTATTCAGAAATTCAGGATGATTCCTCCGGGAGAAGGGAAGATAGTCAAAATGTTTAATGTCGAATGAAGTTGCTTGCACACCTAGTATATTATATTGTTTAAGGTTACATAGAACGAAATGAAGAGATTAGGAATTGTATAGATAATCCTTATAAATGGGCAATCGATCAAAATGACAAACTTCATGAGATGGACTGTTCCATAGTTTAGATAATTACAGATTAGCGGCTTGCTATTGTTAATCAAATCTAAACGATAGTCACTACGGAATATACAGTCACAGAATTGACGCCAGTGAAGGTTAAACGATCATTAAGACGTATTGGAGAAAGAGAATTATAAATAAGGTAAAACAAGTGTAAGTTACGTAGCAAGCTAATTAGAACTTGGAAACCACCTAATTGTGCTAGAGATCAGCATTAATAGTCTCTAGTCAACAAGCAACAAGTGCTATTTTAGTCAACTTTTTTTAGCAGTCTCTGAAAATTATGGTTGCGGTGTTATTCGATTCGGAATGGCATCTAGATGATTTTTGAAAAAAAAAAAATAAAGTTCTGCTTGCAAAAATTGCAAAAGTTATTAATAAACAACAAAAATAGGGGGTTTAGTTTTTTTGCAAATATCGTATCTTAGGTATCGTTCTTGCGAAATCAAAAACTTAAATAAATCAAATAAAGAAATTATTAATAAAAAACGGAAAAATAATATAATAATTTTATTATTTTTTGTTTTAACCGTCAAACCAAAATTTTTATATACGCCAAATTTTCAAATCTAATTTTCGGGTGGAAATGACTTAAATGGCATTAAATATTGATTCAGTAATAGTTTACGTGTTTATTTTTCTAAAATAATTTAAAATAATATAATGTCAGGGATTTATGACTGAAATGGCCTGTGTGGAATGAAATATAGAGATAGTGCCGTGTCCTGCCTGTTCAGGCCATGTCAGTCACCGATGAACGACATGACCTGAACGGGTAGGTACCTACTACATTTGTCAGGCACAGGTGACTGACATGGCAGTTAACATGTTAATTTTTCCAACGGGGATTTATTCTTAACTTAAGCCTTTCAAGAATTGCTCCAAAAAAGGAATCTTAATTTTAGGCCCTTTTTATACGATACAATTGACTTTGTAGTGCGCGTAGTATTGTATGTAGTGTAACATGTATGTTTTGTATGGGAATGATTAATTAAATTATCTTTACTTTGTTCCCTATTTGCAGTTATAGCCGCCATAGTAATATGATATACATATGAAATGTTCTTCTAGAAAAACTTCTAGTTCCATTATTTTTGTTGAGTACGGTTTCAAGTGTACAACATCGTGGCATGAGTGATGAACCGATTTGCTTCAAACAATCTTAGTAACATAGTTCTGTTGACACTCTTTGTCCGAAAAAATAATTCATTTGAAAAAAGGCTAGTAATTCAATCGCAAAGATAATGATTATTATATTTTTTTTTAATACCAAATAGTAGTCATCATGGGTCACACTAATGCCTTGACTAAGACAAACATAAATATGGTCTATACAAATATGTATCATGAGCGGGATCGAACCCGCGACTGCTATTGCCTTTTACAGCCTTCGTCAAATCTGATATCAGTATCAAAAGATGTACAATTTTTCAAATAATAGAATTAATTAAAAAAAATTGATTTCGTCTAATATTACCAGATTAGTTGCTCGATGGCGCTGCGTCAAGGTCAAACGTCGGTCCTCGGAGGGGACTTGTCGCTCCCGAACGTCGTCACCGCGATAGTCCTGGAAGGCGATGGTCTCCTTCTGCGAAACAGTAATGTCGCAGAAGGAGGCCGACGAGCGGGTGAGAGAGGAGGCCGCTTGCTCGATGGACAACAAGCGAACTGTAACTTGTTGTTTATTGTTGTAACTGTCGTTGTTTTTATAACACAAAAAAATGTTGTGTTTTAAGTTCGACACCCTTATCTCTGTATCTGAGTATCTGTGTAGACATCGAAACAATCGTAGCTACCAACCGACATTGATTTTATTTATTTCGTTTTAAGAGTTTTAATTTTATAGTTCGAGAATTTATGTTCAGATATTTGAAGATTGTCCTTCTAGAAGTCCTTCTAGAAGATGAAGGCACATATGTGAGCACCTTCCGTACGTTTCATTGTATCAAAATGTCTTACACTGTTACATCGATCTTATCGTAATATCTATTAGGGTTTTAATTATTACATTTATCTATACTAATTTACTATTATTAGACAATCGTTCTAGGGTAGTAGTGCGAGTAATAGCCTAAAACGCCGACGGTTACTGGTTCGATTTCCGCTCGGGGTAGATATTTTTATAAATATATGTTATGGGGCTGGGTGTACGAGTATGTTCTTGTGGGAGTCTCGCTACCGTACTTCAGAGAGCATGTAAAACCGTCGGTCTCAATTGTTATTATAGGTAAGTAGGTACCTGATAGCGATCGTTATTCATGATTAGTAAATTATTCACGAAGCTGCAGTGGATCATCGTGGTGGATTAAGCTCCAACCATTCTTCTATATGGAGGAGAGCTTATGTATCAAGTTTTGACTAAATTGCTAAGTAAAAAATTATCGCTATTTTTAACTGTAAATACATTATTTGAACTGAATTAGCCTGTTAACGTTTCACTGCTAGCAGGGGTGGATTCACAATTGTGGAGGCCCGGGGCAACAGTGGAGTGGAGGGCCCTTCATTTAACATTTTGGTTCTAAAATATTTTTCTTTGCACACGAAGAAGAAAAAAAAAAGTCGTCACAACTGCGGACCGTTCTTATTTACTCCGTCGGAGGAAATGTACTTCTAAAAAAAAAAAACAAACGTCGCAACTCCGGACCACTATTACTTACTCCGCCGGGCTATATGTATTCCTAAAAAAAGGTCAACTCTGAATTTTAAGTCGTCGGAGTCTCTATTGTACGGGACCCTCTTTTATGGTGGCCCGGGGCAGTTGGCCCGGTTGCCCTCCCCTAAATCCGGCCCTGACTGCTAGGCAAAGGCTTCTTCTCCATATCTGAGAAGCATTGAAGCTTAATCTACCACGAGGCTAGTGGAGTGCGAGTTCATTAAAATTAATTACAGTTAATTTGAAGCCCTCCCCCAAGCCGACTGGTCCTCGTGGGGGAAAAAGACCGCGACCCTCTAAAGCTAAACAAACCTACATCGGATATATACATAGCCACTTTTAATGTTAGATCACTACGAACCACTGAGAAGCGTCTTGAATTTGAATCAGCCTTGGTAGACATAAAATGGGATATTATTGGAATCAGTGAAATGAGAAGAATTGGAGAAGGGATAACTGATTATGGAAACTACATCTTACATTACAAAGGTGAAACATTAGGGCAATATGGAGTGGGATTTTTAATTAAAAAGAATCTTGCACACAGAATAGAAGAAATAAAAGGAATATCGGAAAGAATAACAATATTAAATATAACTCTACCTTTATATAAAGAAGAAAAATGGTCAATCATCCAGGCATACTCACCAACTGAATCGGATAAAAAGGAAGACATATCCAAAATTAATAAATTCTACGAAGATCTTAGGTTCTCTATGCAAAATTGTAATAAAAATATTATTGTAATGGGCGACTTCAACGCACAAGTAGGAATACGTAACAATAGCGGAGAAGAATATACAGTGGGAAAATATGGACAAGGTAAAAGGAGCAAAAATGGATCCAGACTAGTCACCTTTGCTTTAGAAAATAAACTTAAGATCTTAAACAGTTTTTATAAGAAAAAGGAAACAAAAAGGTGGACATGGATGTCCCCAAATGGAATTTACAAGAACGAAATTGATTTTATCATGTCTAATAATCCAAAATATATCAAAGATATTTCCATCATACACAACTTAAATTTCAATTCGGATCATAAAATGGTTCGTGCTAAACTAACAGGAACGAAAATAAAGACTAAAAGACAATTTCGCACAGACAACATATCCATTGTATGTACCGGCAATACCACTCAACTTATGAATAACTTACAGAAAGTAACAAATAAAGAGGCAATGAACCAATTACCAATCCAGGAACAATACGCGGAACTTATAAACCTATTGAAAACAGAAACCAAAAAAGTAAATACAGAAAGCAAAAAAGTAATATCAGACGAAACATATCAGTTATTAAAAGAAAGGCAAGAATTGTTACAAAGGAAAGAAAAGAAAATTAACCGCTCCAAAATATCAGAACTTAGTAAAAAAATTAATTTAAATATTAGGAAAGACAAGAAAATTAAAAGGCAAAATACATTAAAGAAACATATCGAAAAAACAGGTGGAATTAAAAAAGCAATAAAAGAATTAAATAGTAAAAAAGATTGGATGCTAAAGGTGAAGACAATGAATAATAATTATACAAATAAAAGAACAGAAATAATGAAAGTAGCTACAGAATATTATCGAAATCTTTACCAAACCAAAAACCCAAAAAGAATAATAAGTAAAATAAATACTGACTGTGAGTCAATCCCTAGAATATTAAAAGAAGAAACAATAAGAGCAATCAACACGCAAAAGAAGGACAAGACACCAGGTGCAGATCAAGTAACAAATGAGTTATTAAAATCTACTGCACCAGTGATTGCTCCTATATTAACAGACATATTTAACAAGATTATAGATACGGAAGTTATACCCGAAGACTGGACTAAATCTACAATAATATTACTGCATAAAAAAGGCGATAAAGGAGACATAGGGAACTATAGGCCTATTAGTTTGATGTCTAATGTGTATAAAGTATTTTCAAAAATAATTCTATCTCAAATTACTTCTTCCCTCGATGAAAACCAACCAAAAGAACAGGCTGGCTTCCGCAGTAAATATTCAACAATAGATCATATACATGTTCTAAGGCAAATCCTGCAAAAGTACAACGAGTACAACAAAACGTATTATCTGGGGTTTGTTGATTACAATAAAGCATTCGATTCCTTAGAACATGATTACATCTGGGAAGCTCTGCGTATACAAGGGATACAGGGTAAGTACATAAAAATACTTCAGAGTATATATTCCAAAAGCACAGCCCGAGTTAGGCTAGAAACTACAGGAGAAGAATTTCCTATAGAGAGAGGAGTCCGGCAAGGGGATCCTATTTCACCCAAGTTGTTTTCAGCGGCTCTAGAGATTATATTCAGAAATCTGCACTGGGATCATGAAGGACTGAATATAAATGGTGTAAAGCTAAACCACTTACGTTTTGCAGACGACCTAATTTTATTTTCAGAATGCCCAAAACAACTAGAGCAAATGCTGCAACAACTATCAGATCAAAGCGCAAAAGCAGGGCTTACAATGAACACGGCAAAGACAAAAATTATGACGAACACCTCACAGACATATAACATCACAGTCAATGCACAGAAAATAGAATATGTAGAAGAGTACGTATATTTAGGACAGCTTATAGCCGCGAGGAATACTATGCATAAAGAAATAGAAAGAAGGATAGCTAACACATGGAAAAGATACTGGTCCCTTAGTGAAGTAATGAAAAATGAAGACATGCCACTCAAAGAGAAAAGAAGAGTATATAATATGTGCATCTTACCCTGCTTAACATATGGTTGCCAAACATGGGCATTAACAGAAAATTTAATGAACAAAATAAATGTATGTCAAAACGGAATAGAGAGAAGTGTGATTGGAGTAAAAAGAATGGATAAAATAAGGTTAGAAGAAATAAAAAATGTTACTAAATTTAAAGAGGCAAAAAAGACATGCAAGACTTTAAAATGGAGATGGACAGGACACATGCTAAGAGAGAAAAATGAGAAATGGACAAAAATAGTAACAGAGTGGTATCCCAGGAGCGGAAAAAGAAGCAAAGGGCGACAAACGAAACGTTGGGAAGATGACCTGAAAAAGGTGGCTGGTCCAGTGTGGATGAGAACAGCAAGAGACAGATCAATGTGGAAAACTTTAGAGGAGGCCTATGTCGAAGGACAAGCTGTTGTTTGAAACCGATTGTCGAGAATAATAAACAAAATAGGTGTTTTCAGTTGTTACTATATATATTGCAGTTAAATAATTGTGAAAATCCTATTATTTCTAAACATTGTGGAACAGTAATAAAGGCTTATTTTATTTTATTTTATTTTATTTTTAATTTGAAGCTACCGTCAGATTCGATACGTAGATGCCACTTCTATTAGACTCTTAGAAATCTAGATCTGTGTGGTATTTTAAGACTGATTTTATTTTTGTATTTACCCTAACCTAGCAAACAAAATGTACCTTATAATTAATGTCTCAATTTGTACTTCTAGTTTTTGTATCTTTATGTACATTTAACTTTATATATGAACGTCTTACAGCTAAATATTGTATTAGTTAGTGGGTTTCTCAGTAAGCGAATTGATGTACCTAATTCTTAATAAAAAACAATAAAGATCTTAACCCACCACAGATTATGCTGAGAATAACGATCAAGACACTCAACAGTTACTGTTTTTTACAAATTATTACATCGAAACAAAGTTACATTACATTTATAATATACTAGCGACCCGGCCCTGACCGCACCCGGGGTATGTATATGTAGCTAAAACTCCCTTATGAATCACTCTATCTATTGGTGAAAACCGTATGAAAATCCGTGAAGTAGTTTTTAAGTTTATTGCGAACAGACAGGCAGACAGACGTGGCGGAGGACTTTGTTTTATAATATGTAGTGATGATGAAAGAATAAAAAAAAAGATATCGAATGGAAGAAACCATCAAAACCTGTCATATTCTCGGAGAAGTCCTTGTATCGTCTCTCAGACACGGCGCCCGCTGCCGTGCGAGTGTATAATAACAACGAGTCAATATCCGTGTCCGTTCGTCCGTCCGTCCGTCGCTCTGACACGCTTATCTTCCACGGATTTTAATATGACAGGACGGAGCTCGGTATCTCACTTGCTTAATTCACTTGCGAGCAGTTTTTTGTTACAAAAAAAAAAACCTCTACGAGACAAATTATTTTTATTGTTTTTTTCGTACAAAACCTTGTTTTATTTAATGTCTTATTATATTTTCAAATATGTATTTACATGCGGTAGGTATTTCCCTTAAAGTTTTACTTTATAAATACTGAACGTATTCAATGCAGTTATTACAAATGATTGAAATCAGTGTACCTACATACATTTTTTTAATATAATATTATGTTGATTTGAACATATTGTTTTAAACAAAACTACTTGATATATGGCTGTTCGTCTGCATTGCTTATTTATATTCAGAATGTGTGGAGTGAACGTGTCGTAGTGACGTGTGGAGGAAAAACGACAAAAATATCAAAAGCAAAAATGTATACCCACTTAGAAAATCTCTTTGTAAGAAGACAAAAATAAAAATTTCTTAAATTTTTTATAACTTTATATTAAATGAAGATAATACAAATAAATAAAATATTTTCAGATTACTTCCAAGTGTCTATGAAATAAGTCCCAATTCAGATCCATCCAGAAGTTTTTACACAACGACGGATCTCTCTCATTTATACAGATAGATAATATTTATGTTATTTCATTATTAATGGTAATATTTCTTACCATAAATGTTTGTATCATTCAACTAGACTGGTAGAAATATCAATTAGAGTATTTCCGATACTATTTGTGTCCTTCCACACTTTTAATGTCGGTGCTTTTCCACTACTTGTGCTATAATCCGTCGGATACTACAACTCTCTAAACATGAATCAGTGGATTTTTCATTAATAACATTAGTTAAGCTGTATTCACTAAGTATCAGTGACTTTCAATAACAAATTAGTGAATATTCACAAAAACAGAAATATTCAATGATCAAATCAGTAGACTCTGATATTCACATATTCATACATTGAATACTCACTAATTCTGGGTGATACAATTCTCACATTGATAAAAAGTGAATAGTCACCTGAAATTTGTGAAATTCCACTGATTCATGTTTACAGAGTATAACTTTAAATTAGGTACCTACTGATTATGAGATTTTAGAGTTTGATAAAAATAATATGTTTCGTTTGTCATTCTTGTGTGAGATATCTTGATTCGGAACTTATAAATTACTTATATAAGTATAATGTTATCAGTACATATATAGGGTACCTATAACTACATTATCTATGACGACTAAGAGCAACTTTTAGAATAATAAATTACATCTAATTATTTTAAAAAAAAAGTTCTTTTTATATCATCAGTTATCTTAATAAGCAAGAAGCAAAACATTGCAAAAAGATATATTTTTTCTTGATAATAATTATTATTATGATTAATTCTTATTTGTGTAGATACCTACATAAGTTTTTTTTTAAATTTATAAATAAGGGTTTATTATTAATTTACTTATTGGCTGTATTGGCTAAGTTGATCGGAATGCAGGATTTCTAATTGTAAATATAATTTCCTTAGAAGGTAAAAACGGGCTAAAGGACGAATGATCAGAACTGTTATAATATAATATATAATAGCAATCACACGAAAAATCTATTATTTATTGCAATTTAACATTAATGAAACGAAAAGAAACAACAATTAAAATATTTTAATTAATACAATCTTTCCATTCGAGAGCTCCTCGATCTGAAGTTTAATAATCTCCTCAGCCGCCGGCGCGACGTCACCGCGAGTCGCAACTCTGGCTTCGCTTAATTCGGTAATTAGTTTCGCATTTAACAACACGAACTTTAAATATATAAACAGACCTTACAACCGTTATAAACATAACATGTTATTACGGACAGCGGCCCGCACCACGTGAAATATCGTACTTTATTGAACTATAAACGTCGTCGGATGAACCGTGTTGGGTCCGGTGGCCGGCAGTCGCCGTGGTTCTCGTCAACGCATTCATTGTTCCGAGCATTCCTCGCCCCGCTGTCGTCACCGGCCATGAGTGTCACGAGATAAGCAGATGTCGCAGCGTCGCCGTCCGCCGGAGCAGTCGTCGGAGCAGTCGCCGGAGCGGCCGCGCGCAACGGACGGCCGGCGGTTCATTAGCGGACCCCGCTTGATATATTATACGTACGCACGTATCGACTAAATTGTCCCGTCGATAAGTGGGCGTGAGATCGTCTGCGGGGTATGCGCGCATGAACACAATCGCCAGCGACCCAACGTCCACCCTAATTAAAGGTTACACGATTCAATTTCCAATAACGTAGGCCGTACTTGAGGCATTTTGATCCGCACCGGATCATGAGCTATTAAATATAAAATAACATAACTTGATGCTATTGAAACTCGAAACGGGATTCTTTGGCTATGTGTGTAGAGTTGTCTTCAGCTTAACGCAGTGTGTCGCTTGTGTCGTTTTAGGCGGCGGTGCGCGCTCCGAAGGGCTAATGTGTAACCGTTGTCGCGGGCGAGCGCCACTAATGCGGTCGGCGCCGGCGCCCGCCTAAAACAAAAATCTACAACATTCCTGCGTTTAGGCCGCGAGCCTTTATTCCTTTTTTATCGGCTCATGAAATAATAGAATAGGCACAAAGAGTCGGCCGCCGCTTATCGAGCGCCATTCAATTTATTAAGCATACCATTACCGCGGACATTAGAGCGAGTGGCGAGTCGCGTGAGGAGACTGCTCTAGCTAACGGCGACACATCCTTCCGCACTCGCGTGCTCGTGTCGGACACACGGACACCGCGATGATATTCGCGAGGCGTGTTTTGTGCCCGCTTTATTACGGCTTATCTTAATGCCGTACGAATACGGAATCGCATTCAAATCGATATTAAAATTTTGAATACAGAAATTACTTTATTAAAATTCATTCGAAGTGATATTGCTTATAAAAGAAATTAGTGAATAATACAGTTTATCAGTAACTTATGTAAATTTTAATATTATGAGCTTAAGTTTACAACTGTGATGTACTATATTATGTCGATATGTTACTCGTGTTTGTTCTTATTTATGTACATTGATTCTTATTCTCTAGAAACAGCGGTGTAACATGCGGCTTCTTATCGAGAGGTCGTAAATTCAAATTTGGCTAATGACCTCTTGTTCTATTTTCTTAGATTCTTGCTAATTATTGTTGAATTTTGTATTTTTATAACACTCTCAAATGAAGAGTATATAGGTACCGGCTACCGCTACTATTTTTATATTTAAAGTCCTTTAATTAGTTCGTTTGTGACATTTCTTATAAAACAGCAGGCCTGATGGTGTTGTCGTTTCTAAATATTCCACTGACCTCAAATAATTGCTCCCTCTTTACATATTTATGATTTTCTAAAAGACCAATTTTGATGAAATTTTCTCAATTTTTTTAAATATTTTATTTAGGTATCTATGAAACATTACCATAATTATATTTTAAAAAACCAAAGGTAATTCATGTCAGAAATTATAATGTTCTTTTTAGAAAAAAATCCACAAAAGAATTCATTAAGCTTTGAAAATTATAATATTTCAAATAAGGAAACATTGAAATGGGAATGTCGTCTTATCATAATGTAACCGCAAGGGGTGCAGCTCTAGGGGTTATTTCATACGTACCTATATACTTAGATTTCTTTGCCGCAAACGTAATATTTCACATTAAATTCACTAAGGGCACTGAATTATTGTGCTGTAAGCAAGTACGAGTATGCGACGCGTAATGGAAATAAATATAAATATGTTTTACACACGGTCGTCTGTTCCTAAAGAAGGCAAATTAATGCCTGTGTTTTAGGTGGACAGACGGCTGTCTGATAAACATATCTGTATTTTTTAATACATGTATATATAATTACATATAAGTATAAATAGTACACCCAGACTCGGGGCTGGAATCGAATTCACAACTCTGGAACGGCAAACAGGGTCACTGCAATTTGCGCCAACGCACCAGTCGCAAACAAATATCTTATAGCTAATTGTCAAAGAGATTAATAATAAATAAACACTTCACACTTGATTTCCGCGGATTCTATTCCCCTTCAGGACAGATAATTATTTGTATTTGTACAAATATTTGTTTCCAGTCTCGGTGTATGTCCTTGTGGGTCTCACCACCGTGCCTCGGAGAGCACGTAAAGCCGTCGGTCCTGGTTGTTATCATAGATACCTGATAACGATCGTTACCCATGGTAGGGAAATTATCCGCCAACCCGAAGTGGAGCAGCGTGGTGGATTAAGCACCAACCCTTCTTCTATATAATGGAGAAGAGGCCTTCACTCAGCAGTAAATAGTTTAGAGGCTGATAGAGTACAGTACTTCATACTCAACAGTCCCCAGTAAGATGAAATCCCGTATAGTAGGTCTGGAAATAGAATTCAATCTCCAACGACCAGACCATGACATATGAAGGTACATCTGTACTCGTATCTATATATATATAAATCAATTGCTGTTCGTTAGTATCGCTAAAACTCAAGAACGGCTGAACAGATTTTTCTTATCTTGGTCTTAAAATGTTCGTGGAGGTCTAGGGAAGGTTTAAAAGGTGAGAAAAATTCGAATAATTGCCGGGAAAACCCTAAAAACTGCACTTATCTTTTTTACATATAAACATTTTCTAAATAAAATGTAGAGCCTTGAAATTTGGTAGGAATATTACTTTCGCCGAGTAGAGATTGCTAAGAACGGATTTTATGAAATTCTACCCCTAAGGGGGTGAAAAAGGGCAAAGTTTGTATGGGACAACGTGATTCCTTGGTCCAATCTACTTCAAATTTTGCATAAATATTTTTTAACAGAATTGATTGAAGACGTATTTCGTATTTTATCAAAATTCACCCCTAACAGGGTTAAAATGGGGTTGAAAGTTATTTGCTTCGAAGTTGATATCAATAGGTACTCCTTAGTGCTTTTAATTTAAATTACATTTTTATTTGACACATGTTTGACAACTCAATCCGTCTATTATAAAATATTTTCCAGTATCGACGCAGGTGTAGATGATAAAAAATATAGATTTATAATTTCTTAAATTTTAGTTAAATACCCGTGTGAAGCCGGGGCGGGCCACTAGTGTCTTATAAAAGCATTTGTATTAAGCGGGAATCGAAAACCGACAGCTAGCGAAATAGCAAGTAATTATGAATTTATTTTTTTTGTGACGCAGGGGAATCCATTTACGGATGATATCCAGGACGCCCGGGTCGGCAGTCCTAGACCTATGTCCGACTCGGCACTTTGGGAGTGCAATACCGTACTAAACCCCTGCGGGAGCCTTCAGCCGCTTTAATTGGAGAGTCCCGGATCTGCAGGCAACAGGATCCCTCCAGTGACAGGCTGGCCTCGGCGAAAAGGCCAAATTTCTCCTCCATGGGGACTGTCCGGCTAACCTCTGAACAGTCCCGACGACGTGGTGTCTAGCAGGACCGGGTTTCCATCCCGGCCCGACACGGGAAGTTATTATGAATATTGCGCCAGTCGTACGTCAACGCAATAAACAGTTAATATATAATAAATTATAAGTTTTGTACACACAAAATAAAACTTAACTTTTTACTTTACTTACTTTTTAACTCTCTTGAGTCTCGTCGTCACCACGGATCATGTAACTGATTCAAAATATCGACAAAAATCATAAAAAAAAACTATATCGTAGTATGTACCTACCTACTCGTTTTTATCTTTTAAAATAAACCATGTATAAAACTTGTTTTTAAACCACAAATACTTAATATTATTAATTCTATAATATTTATATACCTGTAAAATATTCATAACTTCAATTAGAGCTAAAAGCCCTCGAGATCGTCGTAAAATCCTTGTAAGGCGAATGTTGATCAGTATCATCTCGCAGATCACACGAGATCCGATTAGCTACTTATCTCCACGCTCTGCGTCGTCTCCACGCGACGGTCTCACGAAGTGATTCATTTATACACAAATATAATTTCGTGAAACTCGTAAAACTCTCGTAAAATATCAATCAAGTTTCTAATTCCATCGTGATTTCTAAGAATTTAGTTTCGTAATTAAATTAGCGTAGGTAACTAAAATATTGATAACCGATATTGGTATAGTCTAATACTCTGTGCTGTACTTCGCTGTTACAGCCGATAAATGACGAATAGCCAGTATGCGGCTCTTTTCTTTCCCATTAAGGGAAAGGATTAAAAAATTGGTGAATAGTCATGTCTCGAAATTTCCTCCAAAACCTACCTACTCAGTTTCCAACCAGTTTTCCTCAAACAGAGGATGAATGAAACATAAGTTTTAAGTACATATTTTTAATTCAACTTACTGATATTTATCTGGATCTGAACTTGCGACAGTCGATTACAATTCACATGTTCAAACCACTTAGTCTACTCAGCTATTAAGATATTTATTGAATAATTAAACTTTAATTCCGTGAGGGTTATTATTTATAAAGATATGAAACATGCTTATCGTTCTTTTTTTTCTGAGCTTTGTATTTCGAAATAAAGGAGCGTTACGAAAAATATTTGTTTTTAAGAAGTATGCGTATGAAGTGTAGTTGAGCGGCTACAGTGACACTCTCTCTTACACACAGACATACATACATACACTTACACTTTAGAATTATTTGCATGACACTCGGTACAGAGATGCGAGAGAGAGAGTCTTCAATCCTTGACACAAATAAACTGTTTTATTCAATCAGAACTGTGCTCTTATTAGTCTTATTCCTTCGTGATGTGTTATATGATAGTGCTTAAGATATGAAATCAAACCATTAGCTGGACCGGTCACCTCAATCCACTGAATGTCATAATAATAAATAAATAAATAAATAAATAATAATAAATAAATATCAACCAACAATCACACCACGTTAACCTAGCCCCGTGCTAAGTTCGTAAGAACTTGTGTTACGGGTACTAGGAACGGAAATAAATTTAATATAATAGATTTATATAAATACATATATACATAAATACACATCCATGATCCGGTGCAGACATCTATATTCGTCATACAAATTATCTGCACCTGGCGGGATTCGAACCCGCGACCGCTGCGTAAAGTGCCAGTTGCCTGACCACTCGACCAGCCGGCCGTCAAATAATGGAACACCAAGCACGCTTTCGAACCACTCTACCAGTCTATAGTTTATATCTATATTCTTTTTGTTTATATTAATATTATTATATACACAAGTCTTCTTTTTTTTTGGATTCTCGATCATCTTGTTATTTGTCAAATCAAATGAGAACTTCAATGATATTTTAATCAGGGCTTAATGTATTTATTTATTTTTTAACATTCTATTCAATTTCATGTTTAATATTTGTTCTTGTTATTGTTATTATGGTTCCTGTTATTGTATTGTGCTTTTTCATTTTTTATATCAATTCAATATTGTTGACTGTAAAAAACACCACAATGAGTTGAATTTGTAATGTTGTGTTTAGTTATAATAGTGCTTCAGTGTTAAAAAGATTCTTCCATTTATATTGTATTATGCGTGCTTATCTATCTGTAGCCTGTAACTATTCCTTTTGAATAAAAATAAAATAAATAAATATGAACTGAACTGAATTAGCCTGCTTTAACTTTAGCGTCCCACTGCTGGGCAAAGGCCTCTCCAAATAAGAGAAGAGTTGGAACTTAAACTACCACGCTGCCTCGCTGTGGATTGATTTCCCTAGCATGAGTAGAAATTGTTTTCGGATGCTTATGATAACTACCAGGACCGATGTCTTTACGTTTTCGCCGAGGCACTGTGGAGAGACCCACAATTAATTTATGTATTTTATTATTTGTATACATTTTAAATATGTATAATATAGAGGTTATGCTCACATTTTTGTAAATATATAATTATTATGTTTTATTTTTTATTCCAAGAACATCTAACGCGATGCGATGAGACCGCTGATTGTAAATAGTTAAGATTAATTTCTTTATGTCAATATATTGTATTTTTACAATAAAGTAGACCTACTTACTAAATACAAATGTCTCTCCCGAGAGAGAATCGAGCCCGCGACCGCTGGCGTTAAAACGACTAATCAATTGCACCGCTACATGGTTTTATTCAATTTTGTTGATCCGCAGTTTATATAAGTTGCTCCGTTTCCATAAGCGTGATATAGTCTATCACTCTCAATAAACAGACCTTCTAAAACTTTGTAGATCCCGAGCGATGGATGGATGGATGAATGAATTAATAGTTAGCGAAACAACAGAACAACAGAAAACAGAATTCATCTCTATAATATGATTGAGACTTCATTAAAATCGAATCAGTATCACAGTCGTGATCGTGACAGACGGTTCCTTCTGAACGTCATTAGTGATCTACACACGGTCAAATCGAGTTACAATTTATTTCGCAATTAAGTCCCCGAGGTTCGACGTATTGCTCTTTTTGCAGTGTTTTATGGATATTTACCGAAACCATTACAATAAATATGCCACTGTGGAGCGATTGATGACGTACACCCCTTAAATGTAGATTATATTATGTATGTTTATCGGCATATTCATTGTGTTATAGAACTCTTAATGAATATTTCTTTCTCTTATCGTATTTATAAATAAATACTAAACGAATCTTAAACATCAATTTATCAAATGTAATATTAAATATTTAAAAAAAAATTAAGTAAAGAATAAAATTAATTAATATTGTAATGCGCGGACCTAGTAATGGCGCGACGGTCGAGCGTAGTTGCTATGCAGCCGTCCGAGCGCGGCGGTTAGAACGAGATAGGAATAGGAACACGTGTGGCGCGGCACCGCGCGGGGCGGTGCGCGCGCATAGGACAGTGGATCTAGCGTCGTCGCTTGCATCGCATGCTAACTTTCTCTCCTTTGTTGAGTTTGTTATATTAATGTGTTTTTGCTGTTACTGTGTTTGTACTTAAACTTAAGAAAAATAAAGAACTTAAGCACTGATCCGTGTTTATAGTGGCGTCCAACTAGTGGCTTCGAACTCAAACAGTTAGTATAGTGATATATACCTACTTGTGTTTTGGCGCGAAAACACGCGACGAACGAAAGTGGCCACTTGTATCTATACGAACGATCTATACGTGCACGAATAAGTGTCTCGCCGCGATAAACCCGCGACAGACAAAAAGGAAACCTAGCGTAGCTAGCATTTCGAAGTGCAAGTGAAGTTAAGTGAAGACGAGAAGTTAGTACCTACTCACGTGCCGTTTGTCGCTATGCCGAAAACGAGATCCACGCGTGCTGCCGATGAGCATCGGCAAGCTGGCGACCTGCTAAGCGATGACGCAAGCGACCCTGATGTCTACGACGACACCACGGCGGAGCCGCGCGCCCAAGGCGCCCCCGCCCCCGCTGCCCCTGGCGCTACCGGCGCATCTACGAGCGCGGACACCGAGAGGCTCTTGGCGAATGCCATGCAGTCCTTCGCCAGAATGCAAGCAGAAACCAACAGGACTCTGGTTGAAACTCTGAGGTCATTGTCCTGCAACAGCCCCTGGAACCCTGCGGCTTCCCCATCAAACAACCTCCCGCCTGTCGGCGCTGGTGCTGCTGCTGTGGCTGCCGCCGCCGCTACCACCATGGCCGCCGCCGGATGCGGCAACTTTGGCAAGTGTACGGCGAGGTTTGATGGAAGTTCACGTGACGCAGAAGTACTGGAAGCATTTTTAGACGCCGTTACTATCTACAAGGAGTGCAACAACGTGAGCGACGAGCACGCGCTGCGCGGCCTCCCGATGCTGCTGGTGGGTGATGCCGCCGTGTGGTGGCGCGGAGCCCGCGCTGGTGTCATCTCCTGGACGGACGCCGTGGCGCGCCTGCGTTCCATGTACGGGACACCGCAGCCAGCTTACAAGATTTTACGTGAAATCTTCGCTGACGAACAAAAAGACTCCGAACGAGCTGAAGTGTTTATGTGCAAAGTGCGGTCGTTATTGGCAAAGTTGCCTTACGTAGTGCCTATGCGTATGCAGATAGACATAATATACGGACTATTGCATCGCCGTATACGAAAGCGTTTACATAGAGACGGTGTTGGTGAGACTGTAGATGTATTCATAGATAAGGTTAGGAGTGTTGAGGACACGGTAGCGGAGACTCAAGTACTGTCGAATAGTACGTATTCCGATTCCGGTGCGAGCGCGCCGAGTGTCGAACCGAAGTCGAATCGTTCGATCGATCGCGGCGTTACCACCGGTCCGAGCGTTACTACCGGAGCGCAACTCACTCGCAACTCGAACGAGAATACTAAACGCGATAAGCGCGTTCGTTGTTCATATTGTAAATTTTATGGGCATGTTGTTGCTGATTGTCGTAATTTACAGAACAAAACGGGTAAACCAAATGCTGTTAGTTCAAATATTAGTTTAAGCAATAGTAATAATAATCCGATACGTTGCTATGGATGCGGCCAACCGGGCGTAGTGAGATCTAGATGTGAGACATGCCTTAGTAAAAATGTACCTACGAAGTCTTCGGATTTTAATATCGTCATCGGCACTGCTACCGACGCCGATGTAGACCGCGCGCTGTGCGCGATGAGTGTGACTAAGTGGTCACATCCAATGGTGTCGGTCGCCATCGCGAATAGGGAAGGCGTAGCAATAGTCGACACTGGGGCTACGTGTAGTATTGCTAGTCCCATGTTATACGATATTTTACGTTCGAGTGGGGTACAATTTCGTGAGTCAGAACGAACCATTGGGCTTGCGGATGGCTCTCGACAGCTGAAGGTAGTGTTGACCGCTACGGTGCCTGTAACGTTAGAAGGTAAAGAAGTAGCAACCGAGTTTGTGGTGTTCCCCGGTGAAAACACCCGAACTCTTTTAGGCCGAAGTTTTATTAGTGAGGCCGGCTTAGTACTAGATTTAGCCCAAGAGTCGTGGTATTTTTCGGACAATCCCGATGTTGTGTTCCCATTTGTTCAATCTTTTGTTTTGAATAGTGCAGACCTGATGCGAGCGGACATCTCCGAGGTAACCTTGCGTGATGATGAGGGGACGAAGCTGCCACCAGAGCACAGGGACGCCCTTAATGCCTTTTTATGTCATAGGACGGACCAGTTTGCTGCCACAGGGCCTCCTACCGACTTCGCCACGCACAAGATCAAGGTAAGTGAGAACCAAGAACCTATCGCTTCACCACCGTATAGACTGTCGCCTTCCAAGAAGGAAGCTTTGGAGAAAGAGCTGCAAGACCTGATCAGCGCTAACGTCATAGAGGAGTCGTGGGCCTCCAACGTCGTTCTGGTAAAGAAGAAGAATGGTGGCTTCAGACTGTGTATCGATTACCGCAAGCTTAATGCGGTTACAGAGCCTGATCGCTACCCGCTCCCCAGAATAGAGGACATCCTCCACGCCGCGAAAACCTCCAAGTTCATGACCTCGCTAGATTTAAAATCTGGCTACTTTCAGGTGAGTGTTGACCCCGATCATAGGGATATCACTGCGTTTACGACTCCACTGGGCACCTTCAGATTCAAGCGCATGCCCATGGGTCTCCGCAACTCGGGTGCAACTTTCCAGCGGCTGATCGATCGGTTCAAGTCCAACTTACCAGGTATAACATTAGTCGCATATTTAGATGATTTGCTAGTGTTATCCGAGACCTTCGAGAAGCACCTCGCAGACCTGGAGGCTGTGTTCGACCGCCTCGCCATGTTCAACCTACGAGTGAACCGCGAGAAGAGCCATTTCGCGAGGGACTCAGTGAAGTTTCTTGGCCACGTCATTGTACCAGGTGGTATACATGTAGACCCAGATAAGACGACTGCTATTGCTAATATGCCTGCCCCTCAGAATGTGAAGCATCTGAAGTGTTTCCTGCAGACATCGAGCTGGTTCAGGCGCTTCATTCCGAACTATGCCGAAGTTAGCAAGCCGCTTACGTCTTTGTTGAAGAAGGTGAGTATGTGGAAGTGGGGCCCCGAGCAGCAAAGCGCCTTTGAGACTATTAAGTCTCTTCTAGTGTCAGCGCCGATACTGCGTCAGGCTGATGAGTCGAAGACGTTCGTTCTCAGGACTGACAGCAGTGGTTATGCTCTCGGAGCAGCTCTACTCCAGGGGGAGGGCGTCGACGAACGTCCCGTGGAATACGCGAGTCGCCTCCTCACAGCGGCGGAACGGAATTACAGCACGACTGAACGCGAAGCTTTAGCCGTCGTGTGGGCTGTATCCAAGTTCCGTGGATATATTGATGGGGCAGAAGTAGTAGTTAGGTCCGATCACCAACCGCTTAGGTGGCTCATGAGCTTGAAGTCACCGAGTGGTCGACTGGCCAGGTGGGCCCTCAGTCTCCAAGAGTACAACTTGAAGATAGAGTACACTCCAGGTAAGTCTAATGTGATTGCGGATACATTATCGCGCCCCGCATGTACTGAAGGCGCTGATTGTGACTTATGTTTCACAGCAGCTGTTGATCTGCCCTCTCGCAGCCCCAAGGACGTTCGAGAGAACCAAATTCAGGACGATGAGCTACGTAAGATCGTCGAAGCTATGGAGTCCGACGATCCCTTTAGGGGGAGAGCGTGGGCAGATAAGGGGTATGTACTGGCCGACGGTGTGTTGTACCGTTATGGCCCAGAAAATGAAGACGACGACGACGCTTGCTTAGTGGTGCCGAAGCACGAGCGCGAGAGCGTGCTAGCCGAGTACCACGACGCCCCTACGGCTGGTCATTTTGGCGTAGAGAGGACGCTGCAGCACATCGTCGGTAAGTATTATTGGCCTGGCATGAGGTCCTACGTGGCCCAGTATATTAAGAATTGCGCGGCATGTCAGCGGTACAAGGTGGACACGCGGAAGCCTGCTGGTCTGCTACAGGTGCCTGCCACATCGCGTAGATTCGAAGTTGTCGCGATCGATTTGTTCGGCCCGTTGCCAGAAACTGAAGTCGGCAACAAGTGGATCCTCGTGGTAGAGGATACTTGCACCAGGTGGGTAGAGTTGTTTGCTCTAGGGTCCGCCACCAGCGAAGAATGTGCTAAGATCCTGGTGAATGAGGTGTTCCTGCGTTACGGGGTACCTAGGAGGCTCGTTAGCGATAATGGAGTGCAGTTTATCAGCGAGGTAATGCAACAAACCTGTCACGTCCTAGGAATAAAACAAGCGCTGACGTCATATTACCATCCAGAGTCCAACCCTGTTGAACGCAAGAACCGTGACCTTAAGCCTCAATTGGCTATTCTAGTGGGTAAAGATCACAGTACCTGGGATGCACACCTAGCAGCGATTCGTTTCGCTATGAATTCTACGATTACCGTAAGTACGGGCCATTCACCCGCGTACTTGAATTTTGGGCGCGAGATGCGCGCGCCTGCCGACGTGTTATCCGATATGCGGACAATCGTTGAGAACGAAAACGCAGTCGTGTCTATAACGCCATTCCTGAAGAAGTTGCCCGTCGTGTTGCTGGACGCAAGAGACGTCCATGAGAAGGCCCAGGCAACGCAGAAAAAGTACGCCGATGAAAATCGCCGGCCTGCGCCAGATTATAAGGTAGGTGATTACGTGCTTTTGAAGACCCAAGGCTCCAACGACGCTAGTAGAGGGCAGACGCCTAAATTTATACCCCGTCGTGATGGGCCGTACCGTATCCGGGAGGTCATAAGTGCCACGACTTTTGTGTTAGAGCGCATTAGCGATGGTGTTTCCTTGGGTAAGTATCATGTCTCCCTATTAACCCCGTTCGTTGGTCGCATCCAAGCTCCGGTTCAGGAAAAGCGTAGGAGGGGAAGACCGCGAAAGGCTAACCCGACTTCGAGGGCGTAACGTCTGGGTTAGAGGGGGAGAATGTAATGCGCGGACCTAGTAATGGCGCGACGGTCGAGCGTAGTTGCTATGCAGCCGTCCGAGCGCGGCGGTTAGAACGAGATAGGAATAGGAACACGTGTGGCGCGGCACCGCGCGGGGCGGTGCGCGCGCATAGGACAGTGGATCTAGCGTCGTCGCTTGCATCGCATGCTAACTTTCTCTCCTTTGTTGAGTTTGTTATATTAATGTGTTTTTGCTGTTACTGTGTTTGTACTTAAACTTAAGAAAAATAAAGAACTTAAGCACTGATCCGTGTTTATAATATTTATTTTTTTACATTTTATGTAAAGATGCTACTGTTATAAATATGTACCTATCTGTGTAACTTGAGGTTAATGATTATATTTATTATCCTAAATGTTGCTGTCACTATTGTACGGTCTACGTATGTACGATATGGTACCTACCCTGAAAGCGGTCATTGTAAATATGTGATGAAATTTGATGGTCAGCGTGTGTTATAAATGAATTTCATTTTATTTCAAAATACTTAACATTATTTTTATATTTTTCTATACATATGTAATAACTGCACTAGTCCGGCCCGTTATTTATAGGAATCTACATATAAATAGAAATAGTAAAATTGTCGTCAATACCTAATACAGAAAAATTACATTTTAATATGGCGGTTAGTGTATTATAATCGATATTGGAATTAATTCTAAAATAATTATTGATGGAATCTATCTAGTTGAGAAAACATTTTAGTAGATTTGTTTATGTATCAAGATGATTTTATTACAACGATTCCAGAGTTATAACGTAGAACAACTAATTTAAATAAATAATAATTTGACTATAAATTATATTTTTGTTTTTTATTAAACATATATCGCATACTTATATGTTCCGAATGTACAGGACGCCATTCTAAAATATCGTAAAACCGTTTATAAGCTGATAGAGCTTCGCCGACATCTACAAGAATACAACAATATACCTACTGTCACATGACGTAGTGAAGTAGTGGTAGTGTTTGTTTGTAGGTATGTCATCACTGATTTAAAAAGTAATACTTTCGTATCAGGGAATATACTCTCTAAACATGAGTCAGTGGAATTTCACTAATTATCAATGTGAAAATCGTACCACGTACTATTAGTGACTATTCAATGTATGAATATTATGTGAATATCAGAGTTCACTGATTTGATCATTGAATATGTGTATGTTTATTATTGAGTATTCACTACCTTGTTATTGCGTTGAATTTACTGATATGTAGTGAATACAGCTTTACCAACGTAATTAATGAAAATTTCACTGATTTATATTTAGAGACCTATTTTAATGAACACTAATGGTCGCCCAGTGGGCGAAATTTGACCTAATCTATAATTAACAGCATTATCAACATCATAAAAATATGATTACGCATAACATGGTGAGCATATGCAGCAGTCATTGAACCTGATCTGTGATAAAAAATTTCGATAAAAAATTCGTAGCAAGACCTATATTTAAAACCGTGTTGACAACAGATTTTGACAGTTAAATTACGATTGTCAGAACAGCGATTTTAAAGTTAGCAATTTGTGTATAAAGAACTGAAGCCACCCACCCCCACCCACTGAGCCCACTGAGCTGTTGGCGCCAAAATGATATCGCATTTTATCAACGAGAACCGAAACGGGTGAAACCGTGAGACACAACTAGTGTAATATATATTATTTGGGTTATATGGATTAAGTTCGTTTCATTAAAAAGGTACGAATGCTAAAAGGACTGATTAATTAATGATTAAGGAAAATAGACGATATAATGGACCTCAAGGCAATTAACGTGCGTGTATCTCCGGACCCGTCACGGGATCGCGGGTCATGAAGTCTTCTTGAAATAATAATCGTAATTCATTATCTATTGAAAGATAAAACCACAAAGGACATGTATACAAGCCTGTCAGATATGAATCGTGACTCATTTAAAAAAAAAATTAACTTTTTAAATCGCACTTGAAAATTTTGTTTTTGTAATTGAAGTAATAATAGTTTTCGCTCGATCGCCAGAGAAGTCGATTAAGGTTTTCGACCGTATATTTACATATATATACGTATTGGTTGATTATATAGTAATTGAAAACTTTTCTAACACGTTTTGATGTTTTTTTTTATTTGCGACAATAAGGCCCCTCTTATCCACTTGGTAATCTGAGCAAGTTCCTCGGGCCCTGCAGTAAATGAGGCTCCTTAGTTCTTAATATATTAGCATCCGATATAAACGACCAGTGCACTTATTGTCGTTCTTTTCGAAAATCAAACTATACTTACCTATATTACAATCATATGGGCCAATATTATTTTGGAGCACCCACCAAAATCTACGGGTACACCACGACCACGGGTTACACATAACCAATTTTGGTAACTTTTTTTATTGGATTTGGATTCACTAGATTAATACAAAATAAAGCGCTGTAATTGGCTTTTAAGAGTTTCTATCTGACAGAAGAACGTCAGGTCCGCGTGTAATGTTAATAAAAAAAAAACAACAGTATAAGATTGCTTTCGCCACTGTACATTAGGTATAAATCGGACTACATTTAGATACTACATTAAAATATTACTATAAATTAATATATTATTATTATAGGTTTATATTTTCACAGTATAGTTTTTTCCTGTAATATAAGTAATTTTTACGTAAATAGTTATATTAAACTATACAAAACAAATTACCGAATTCTTTTCTTAATACTTACCTAACTCATATTTCATCATTCAATGTTATGACAAATTTTATCGCTAAATAATAACAAAAGGACACAAAAATTGTGAGAAAATTCATTAGTAACAATATGCATTGTTAAATTATCTTTTTATAACTTCTAATGAACTGTACTGAATGACTCTTTGTCTCGTGACAAAGTCCTTCAATGCGCTGTGGCCGCTTTGATGATCGACTCTAACAAAGAGAGGATCTTACCTGTGGGAGTAACAAAAGCCGTAGGTATTGGCAACCTTTTTTAATATTTAAGACACGGACCAGTAGTTAAATATTATCTCAGTTAAATGTACATTTTTTTTATTTGAATTTTTTTTTACGTAATTAAAATATGGTCATCTTAGTGTAAAGTTTTGTTAACGAAATCAAGGGTACAACTTGTCTATGTCATCGATCTATAAAAAATACAGATCAAAGGTCTATGTATATTTAAAAAAAAAGTTGCTGAATGTAAGTTTCAAAAAAATCTAAACCTCTCTGATTTGATTGTACATTTTATTGTTGTGCTTGTCTCAGTACGAGACTTAGGAAAAATAAGAAATAATCTCAAAGGAAGTACTGACCAGCAAGCGCTACTGTATGCAGACACCTACGATGTTGATATGTTTATCTTATAATCATTTAGAGATACGGAAATGATTCTGTAGACCATGTGATTCTGATTGCGGAATTTATCTTTATTTGTTAACACTTTAAATAAAATATTTAATTAAAGCAACAAGTCTCTCCAGTCAAGATAAGTCTTAAGATTATAAGTCAACAATAACATCAAAAATATTAATAAGAGGTAAAAATACTGAAAACGTATTTAAGTTTATAAAATTAATAAATAGGTTACCTCATCAGCCGTTGGATGTCCACTGCTGAACGTAAGACTCCCCCATTATCTCTGGGGGAGATTTGACAATAGGTACTCGTCATGTTTGGCAGGCGGCATGGCGAGCATAGTGTGTTCTGGCAGGATATGGTGACACTGCTGCCCATCAACATCCTGGTTGGTGTAGGTACAGTTATTGCCACAACTATGGCCTTAGTCGCCTTTTACGACACCTCGGCTAGAAGGAGGTCGGGACTGTTCTTCTCTGCGGGTCATCACACGGCATATACATAAATTAGTGACTTTTATTTCTATTTGGTCGTTTTGATATCTTGTTATTGTTGATATTAGTACCTATTGTTTGTTATTGTTTGACGATTTGTAACCTGAATGTAAATTTTAGTCTTAACATTTTTGAAGTGCGCATACAAAAAAAAAGAACAATCTTGTGAAGTTCAAGACTTTTAAATTTTACAATAAAGCTTTTGACTTTTTTTTACGAAAAGAATTAAGTTTACAATACTTAGCACCTGTTTTACTAAATTTACTGACATACTTTATCAGTAAACTAACATAGCTTTTGGATCCACAGGTTGCGAATAAAAATATCTGTCAGATAATATGGAGTTTGATGGTGATAAAGAAAAATATATAATTATCTGTTGGATACCGTTGTATGTCAGATAGCCTAATCAGCAATCGATGACATAGACATTTATTCTTAGACCTTATTTGTAGAGCATAGGCTCCTAAAACCCAGCTCCAAGTTATTGAAGAGAATATTAAATAATGTTGATTCTACATTATATTTTTTTTTAGTTTATTACAGTATTGTTTATTGATTTGTATTTAGAGGGTGAATATATTATGGTAATTGTAAGAGATCAGTTCGCTAAATCATTCTGCTTTTAAACAGTTTTAAAAATAATGTTAAGTACCTCTTAACAACTTCTCTTTTCGTCATTGTTGTCAAGAATTTATCTATTTATGCGTTTATTACCTTACAATATTAGATGTCTACGAGTATACACTATATAACTGACACTGTCCATCGAAATACTTGGTGAGTCAAGTCTTTACTGCCGTTTTGATGCAGTGGTACGAGTAGACACCTCAACGCAGGCGATCGCAGGTTCGATTACCGCTCGGGGCAGATATTTGTTTATTTACAATTATTTGTGTCTGGTCTGGGTATATGTACCTACTTGTGGGTCTCTCAGTCGTGCCTCAGAGAGCACGTGAAGCAGTCGGTCCCGGTTATTATCATAGAATCCTGACAGAAAATTTATCCGCCAACCAACAGTCGAGCGTGGTAGATTAAGCATCACCCCTTCTCTTATATGGAGAAGAGGCCTTGAATTTAGCGTAATAGCGATTGGAAAGACAGTGGTGCTGGCCCGGGTTTAAACCCGAAACGGTCGATTAATTCACGTATCCTATCATTTGAGTCATCTAAACTTCTAGCGTTAAAATTAAGTCGCGTTTAATCTAGGAATAGTAATGCTTTATAATACATAATGTTATAACATTACCATCAATATAACATTGGTACGGAAGTGCATCTCACACTTAGCCGGCATGAACTTATTCGTTTTATAAAAATCTCAATCGATGCAGAAAAGTCTAGAATAAAATCCACAATTCGTGCACTAATCGCAGCATTTTTCCACATACTCTCTATCATTTCTCCGACGTTATCCGAATGAATCTAATAGATCGATAAGATAAGACCTACAAAATGTTAACGTCGCTCGTCAAAGACCAATCTCAAGATACTTTTACATCCTATTTTAATACTTACATGGAGTTAATAAAGTTTAATTTCCAACGCTGCGAGCGTTGCACTAGTGGATGTCGTTCTCAGCTACATTAAAATGTAATTACCGTGTCAAAACTGTGTTACATCTTGTAATTGCAGTTCACGTCGACTCTTGGTAAACTTGCACTCTGTATGTAGTTGTACGACAGTTTGTACGATGTAAGTAGTTCAACACAGCACGCGCGTCACTGTGTGCGTGCTGTATTTGTGTGCATGTTCTTCCAAATACTCGTATTAAATTTTGACTTGGATAACAGTTTTTTTTGGGTCGCAGGGGAATCCATTTACGGATAATATCCAGGACGCCCGGGTAGGCAGTCCTAGACCTATGTCGGACTCGGCACTTGGAAAGTGCAATACCGTAGGTACTAAGCCCCTGTGGGAGCCTTCAGCCGCTTTAATTGGAAGGTCCCGGATCTGCAGGCAACAGGATCCCTCAAGCGACAGGCTGGGCTCGGCGAAAAGGCCAGACTTCCCCTCCATGGGGACCGTCCGGCTCACCTCTGAACAGTCCCGATGACACTGTGTCTACCAGGACCGGGTTACTATCCCGGCCCGACACGGGCACAGGCGCGTTATGGTGGCGCATTAAGTAGCGCCTTCTTCGCACCCCCATTCGTCGCCCGCGGATGGAGGCCATGTCGGCGGCCTCCTTTCTCACCCGCTCGTCGGCATCCTTCTGGGATATTACTATCTCGCAGAAGGAGACCATCGCCTTCCAGGACTCATCGCCGCCGAGCATCGCGGTGATGACGCTCGGGAGCGACAAGTCCCCTCCGAGGGACTTGGATTACAGTGACGCGAACAGACGTCGTCTGAATAGCACGTCTTCTTTCATCTTTAATTGGAGTTAATTGAATTAAAATTAAAACTTGACATTCTGATGTAAAGATAGAAAACTAGAATATTTAGGAAATCCAAAAGTGTACGCCTTATAACACTCATTTAATTAAGTCTATCCATATTGACTTATTTGTATTATTTAGACAATCTTACTAAATAGGTTTTAATTTTAGATGTAAATATTTCGCGCTATTTTCATCTTAGATAAGAAAAAAAATACTAAATTTTATTATTATAAAAACCATTTTATTAATAAACTACGGGTACTAGGCTATTGATATGAAATAGGTAACTATGTATGTAGTTGATGTTATTCTCAAGATAATTAACAAAACCCGGTTTCGATACGTCTATTTTTTCGGGAGCCATCCTGACCACCTCATTAAAAAAACCACCTGGACGTCCACGTTTTTTTTTTCAAACAGTTTTTTTTTTATAAATAGCAATTTTTTTTTACTGAATGTGAGATAAATTTATTTTAACCATTTAACTGGCTCAGTTGATTTTGTAAAAGTTGTTCTTGACAACGTGTTGCTGGTTTGACTAATATTATATAAAATACCTGCATGCGGCGGAGGATATGACTGAACTGAACTGGATCAGGCTATAAAAAAGCCACTGCTGGACAAAGGCCTCTTCTCCATATAAGAGAAGGGTCGACGCTTAATCCACCACGCTTTCCTTGGGTTCGCGGATAATTTCCCTAAGAGATTCCTTGAGTAACGGTCGCTATCAGATGTCTGTGATAACAACGACGACAGACAGTTTTAAGTAGGTGCTCTCCGAGGTACGGTGGGGACACCCATCAGGACATACACGCTGACTAGAAACAAAAATCTGTACAAATACTTATATCTGACCCGAGCGGGAATCAAACCCGTCGCCGCTGGCGTTAAAGCACTACTACACGTTACAGAACGGTCGTCCAATGTGGAGGATGATATACATTTCTTGTAAAGTTTTTGTTATACTTTTATAGTAAGAACTACGAAGTGAGCTTGTTTATAATATAATAATATAATATAAGTATAAATATTTTACTACGAAAATTGGTGATTCTATTACTACCTACTTTAAATGTGAGGAAGTATTAATAGTAAGAAGGTAGGTACATGTTGTATATATTATTAAAGACCTTTTCGACTAATAAAACCTCAGCTTAACTAAATTATTTATATACTTATACAGGACATCCTACGAATCTCCCACTGCAAGACAAAATAAACTAATTATTATATAAATCAAAAATTACATAAAAATTTCTAATATTAAATCTTAAGTCATTCCTTACAACATAGGTTGTAAGGAATGACTTAAGAATAAGTATAGACTTATTTCATAAATTAATATGAAAAAAGCTCAGTATTTATAGTTTTTAACTTTTATCAATGAATAAAACAAAATTCATTAATTATTTATAAAATATAATAAGTGACAATTCGGTATTATTTAGCTAACTTATTCACCCTATTTCATAAAAATACCTACACTACAGTGGTGCACAGCAGTGGGGTTACTCGAGGAGGAGCGCCACGCGCCGCCATCATGGCTAACAATGCCTAAACACGTAGGGGGGTAACCCACTGAATTATTTATTACAATAAATGTATACCAATTAAATAGTAATTTTCATAATCCTTATTATTTCTCTGAAATTCAGTCACCGGTTACAATATAAATTCAAATCGTTATTACCAATTAAATACGTTGTTAGGAACAACATTACAGGTTACATTTAGCTCATAATTGGTATATATATTTTTTATTAATATAACAAAAATGTAATGATTTGTTTGTTTATACACTCTGAATTAACCAATCATGTCCTAGAAGAAATTTCTTCTAGTGATAAGCACACGCTTCACATTGGTAGCACCACGATATGTAGGTAACTATAATATTTTGAAATTATCGATGGAGGCTATAAATTATAAAATGTCGAGCTAAGACAAAGAATGATCTCGGTGTGACCTGGGTTCATTACGCGGCTGATTTTCTTATTCCATTCATCTAATTAAGCTAGAATTAGTTGAAGTGAGTTATAGATTTATATTTTAAGTTTACAAAACAATAATACAATAACTTAAACTTACCCGATATTAATGACCGTATGATGGTTTAAGTGATTGTAAAAAATATGTTTAAGAACAATAAAAAGTAATAAATTATTAATATTCGTTTTTAATAAGTGCTTAAATTCATCTTGACGGGTTAGCGCAGTTTTCACAGTATGTAGCCATTGCAGTAGCTGTCGCGGGTTCGATACCCGTTCAAAACAAATGTTTGTACACGCTATACAGGTGTGTGTTGTGGTTTCTGTTTGTGTTTCTCGTCAGTCGACATAAGATGTAATACTACCGGTGGCCGTTAATTGAGGCGCTTATTATAATTTATTATTCATCAAAGAATACCTGACTGTATCAGACTACCTACTACGCGCGGGTCTGCAATCGACTACAAGTTTATGATCCTGCTATACAATAAAACAAGCCACGCGAAACTACTCATAATGGAAATATTAACTCTGATAAGTAACAACAGATTACATCACAAGTTCTCAAACTTTTTAGAACAAATAGCCACAAGACAAAACGTGAATTTAAAAAAATCGATTTATAGATTTAAACAAAAATTTTGTATAAAAAGAAGGTAGTATTAAGTTTATTGCACTTGTTGGTTTACTTGTTTTAGTTAGTACCTAAATTGTGTACCAAGAAAACTTTTGTATTTAATAAATATAGGAAATAATATGTGCCAAAACTTTAGATAACAAACAAGAAAACATATATATATTAATACGTGAAGCAAAAACTTTCTACCCCTTTTTACGAAAATTACGCGGATGGAGAAGTATGAAATTTGGCACAGTTAAAGTTTATATGAAGAAGAAGTGCAGAATGCTATTATTTTTATAATATTGATCAAAAATACATTAAATTAGTTAAAAAAATACTACACACACTACGACACACACACATATCTACAATGTAGGTACACTGTGCACAAATTTTGTTTATTGTCAAAGTCTGTTGTCAACACGGTTTTAAATACAGGTCTTGCAACGATTTTTTTATTGATTGATCACAGATCGGTTCAATGACTGCTGCATATGCTCACCATGTTATGTGCAATCATATTTTTATGATGTTGACAATGCTGTTAATTGTAGATTAGGTCGAATTTCGACCACTGGGCGACCACTAGTAATAATAAATGCATAATAATAAATGATTTGACATCACAATTTATTGTATGTGTCTGTCTATATAGCTACAGATTTCTATAACCGAATTCCTCCAATATTCTTTTGGATCTACTAATCAAGGGGCTGTATTTCCCACTTTGAGAACCATTGTAATAAAATTAGCTTTATTCACATCAATCATTTTAGACTATCGTGGTTATGTAATGTAATATATAACGTCCTGCTAGACATGCAGTCGCTCATAAAACTGATACGGACTATATATTGCTGACGGACAAGTTTAAGACGTGCATTTCAATAATTTGCATATTAAAATTGTAACGTTTTATTTTATCTGTATATATTTAGTGTTATACCGTACATCATAAGAATATGATATCTACCGGTTTATATATTATTGTATTATCATATTATATTAAAAAACATGTACCTATATGTTTTAATGATAAATGTTTATTAATATCAGTATTTTTAATTGTTTTAAGCACGCTACGTTTAATTAATTAAAATGATTTAGAGTAACTATAATATATATAGCTCCGCATGATTATCCAGTGAATTGTTTTTCTTACATAAAACAATATTAAATCTATAAATTCATACCTATATGAATTATATACTTACTCGTACGTTTGAAGATGAAACATACAATTATTGCGATATAACGATTAGGTACTAGGTATAGATATATATACTTCAAAGGAAAGTCGACAAAATAGTTACTAATATTCCTTATTTTATTATGTTATATATTCCCTATTATATTATGTACACTAAAATATTAAATCGTTTATATATCAAACATGCCATCAAAGCTATGCCAGCCAGTATTTTGAGCACTATTCACATCTACATCTATCTGTAAATAATAATTAGTTTTAAAGTTTTTCATTTTATATAATATGTATATTGTTGAAAAAATTCGAAATAAATATTTTTTATGATTAATTGTAAATGTTAAAATAAAGTATGAGATGTGTTAAAAAAATTTAAATTATCTTTAGTAAGTATATTAAGTGTCTGCCTATATTACCTGCAGTCATTTTATCTGTAAATTTTTTTATTTTTTTTTTCGGTACCAGAGTGGTCTCTTTATAATATGATCTGATGATGAGTTCCAGAGACACGATAACTATTTAATAGTTTAGTCGACTTCAAAAAATTTCGTGTGTAAATTAAATTATGTAATTAAAATTGTATAAATATGTTCCTAAACAAAAAAAAAATGAAGGGCAGCAAGAGAAAGATATAAATAGGCAGTAAAAAAGGCAGTTCAAAATGAAGATGTAGTCTAGAGGTAGGTACCTCGGCTGAGCCATATATACGAGTTGTAATTCTATGCTTGCACCAAGGTTCCATTGAAATAAGTCCTTCTGAAACATATTCTGTATACAGTATAATCTCAGCTGAGTATTGGAATTTCAACGCTTAACTTTTTTCTCAACAGAATCTATAATCTGAATCCATTGGTTCACATTAACTGAAATAACCTGAACTGATTCAGCCTGTAAACGTCTCACTGCTGGGCAAAAGCCTCTTCTCTGTATAGGAGAAGAGCCATCCCTGGTGGATTAAGCTCCAAAGCTTAACTAGACCAGGGTACTCTACTGCAGGTTGGGGGATAATTTCTGTAACACGAGTAATGATCGCTATCAGGTATCTAAGATAACAACTGGGACTCACGGCTTTACGTGGTCTCCGAGGCCCGATTGGGGAATCACCAGGACATACACCCAGACCAAAAATAAATATTTGTTTAAATGCAAATATCTGACCAGAACGGGAATCAAACGACCGACAGGCGACTACTCGCACCACTACACCAGAACGGTTATCACATAAACTATAATATTTTGTGAAATTCAAAAGTGTTTTTTAGGCTTAATTTTATAAAGAAAATTTTTCATAGCATTTCATTTCATTTCAAGCAATTTTTTCAATTGAAATACGCTGACGATATAATGCAATATGACTATAGTAATAAATAAGTACCTACGAATTTTTTTAATATGAGTCAGACGTAAGGGAAACAGAAAATTATCACAAAAAAAGATTACAATGCAGAGTGAAATCCGTATTGTCACAAACTCAAGTCTGTCATAAATTATAAACGGGTAGAACTTTTCATTTAACTGCTCTCTAAGCATGAATCAGTGGAATTTTCGTTAATTACGTTAGTGAAGCTGTATTCACTACATATCAGTGAATTTCAATGACAAGTTAGTAAATACTCACTAATACGCGTACTCATACCTGATGGCTCAGATGAATCTTAATTTCGCAAAATATTTTACTGAGACATAGATAGGTAGGTATATTATCTGATGGTAATGGAGAAACCTTATACTGTACCTACTGTAGGTATGGTCATAGTCAATGAAAACCCATTGCTGAGCGTAGGACTCCTCTCTTGCGAATTAAGCTCCACACCTTCTCCTATACCTATGTACAAGAGGCCTTTGCCCAGCAGTGGGACGTTTACGTTGAAAATTCCACAGATTCATGTTTAGAGAATACCTTTTTTTCTTCAGTTACCTATCCACATAATTGAATGAGTTGAAATTGTTGTGTGAAATTGTATTTTACTTACTAGTAATTAGCGAAATAGCTAACAATAAATCATCGATTTCCTCGCTAGTCGTTTTATAATTCAGATTTGTATAAAAATCGGATTTTTATTTCTTATTACTACAATTACTTCTTGCATACTACTATACTAGAAAGTGTTTCCTAATCGCTTTAACTATGTCGTAGGTACCTACTCAATACCTTAAGGTTTACTAGAAGATATCGCTATTGATAAGGCCGCCTTTGTACACAATCCATTTGTTGCAATTTTTGCCTGTGTTTATTTATGGAGTGCAATAAAAGTGTCATTAGTGAGTGACAGGGGCGGAAATTTAACCTAAGGGTCTTTTGATCTCCGAAATGTTTACGATGCTAAAGATAATGACGGCTGAATCACTTAGTATTAGGTAACATGATTGTTATTTTAGTCATTTTTTAAGAATGTACCTACTCTCTAAACATGAATTAGTGAAATTTTCGTACTTTGCCCAGCAGTGGGACGCTTCAGTTGAGGATAAGTTAAATTAGTTAGTTTTAATCAATAGGACTTACCTGAAATTACCGTCCCAGGAATTTTAAAATAATAATTGTAAAATAATATCGATGTTTAACTAAAACTTCAGCTGCCTCTCGACTGACCACCGACATATCTTACAGCTGTTATAGCTGGCTGGTGCGCTAGCAGTCGTGGGTTCGATCAGGGCTCACAACTCATTGTAAAGGCTTTAGAAATTATTTTATTCTACGGGAAACCTTTGGTTGGGAGGCGTTTTTTTTATATTAATTACTAGCGGCTCGCCCCGATTGCGCCCGGGGTATGTATATGTACCTTAACCTACCTCATGAATCACTCTATCTATTGGTGAAAACTGCATGAAAATCCATGCAGTAGTCTTTGAGTTTATGACGAACAGACAGACAGATAGGCAGACAGACAGACGCGGCCGATGATTTTTTTTATAGTATGTAGTAATTTATTAATATATATAAATTGTGAAACTCGGGCTTTCTCAAGATCTCATGGGTGAGAAGATGTCATGTCTCCTGAGGCGTCAAACCAGATCAAAATATCCAATCTACTTTGTTTAAGTCGACTTTAAAAGTAGGTACCTACTAGTGAGACTAGAGAGAGCCGACATCTGCGGATATCTCAGTAAGTACCCTAACTTAATATGGTCAGTCCTTAAGTTATAGTTATAAGGTCAACGCTTTCGGACATTCTACAAGTTATGTAAAAGGATTGGCGCCAGAAGTTCGCGTCTACGACATCCTACCGCCTTAAAAAATTAAGTGACTCTCGTCTTATAGTAGGTATCGTTGACGACAGTGTCGTCAGGACGTTTTTTTTTAAATATCTTTTTTAACAATGTGTACAAAACAAATTAAATAAGTTTGAACTTAAATATAATTTTCGATTACAAATAAGTATACGCTATAGGTATACTTTATAAATAAATATGAAAATAGTATTTGTCAAAAGTTTAACGATATCTACTTATTTATGATATAAAAGCTACATTTTAACTTATTGCTTTATCTTAAAATTAAAAATTCATTAATAAAATATTTTAGATTAAAAATATATCCCGATATGGTCAGGTATAGATTATACAGATTTTTTTAGCTTATATTGTTTATGTAATGCAAATTGTACCTATTACAATATATTAATTTATAATTATCAAATAACCTAATGACAATTTTAAAAACAGTAGGTACCTAGGTAGTTGTTAGGTTGTTCTGAAAAGTAGGTAATATAATAAAATTCTGAAACCGATATTATAGGTACCTAAGTAATACTTAATTTTATATTAAATAATATTTATATACATTAATGATTCAAATCGCTTTTAAATAGTTACTATCTACTTGAATAACTTTTTGTTTATTGTAAAAAGAACAATAAATTCATTTCGGAATATATATATCTACTTATATATTTTTTTTAATCTTAAATAATAGATAATCTTAATTAACTTCATTTAATTTAAATTTATTCCTTCCTACTCAAATATTTTTGGTTGATTTATTTTATTTTTGTTTTCCCACGACTTATCTAACATAGAAACTTGATAAGCTTATTGTGTAGATAATAAATACCTCCTCGTTCTTTGTTAGTAAGTCATTTACTTAATCAGTACAAAAGGGCTTTGTTGTAACGTCATATTTCTATGTATTCTTAAGTATTTTAATAGGTCCATCGCTATATTGAACGTACCTACTCGTAATGTATTCTTGGAACTACTCTCTAAACATGAATCAGTGAAATTTTCATTATTTATGTTAGTGAATCTGTATTCAATAGATATTAGTAAACTACAATAATAAGTTATTGAATACTCACTAATACACATACACATATTCAATGATCAAATCAGTGGACTCTTATATTCACATATTCATACATTGAATGTCAAAACTCACTATAACAAGCGAAAAATTGTTCTCTTATATTTACGCGAATATTACTCATTTAATTAAAAGTCTAAATCGGATTTTCGCGTTTATTTGTTTTAAAACTTTACAGTTTAACGATTTTTAATTAATTTAAGTTATTTCCCGACGTTTCGGACCCTTTACAGCGTCCATGATCTCGGGGGACTGAGGTGGTGGGTGTCCGTATAATTAAAAATTAAACTGTAAAGTTTTAAAACAAATAAACGCGATAAAATCCGATTTAGACTTTTAATTAAATAAGCGAAAAATTTGTGAAATTACATCGATCCATGTTAAGAGAGTACCAACCGACCTAACATGTGCACAAAAGCTTAGCGAAATGAAAAGTAATTTTTAAGTGAGCAATAATTATGTTAAAATATTTTTATGTTCTACACATGCGGTATTTACTTAAGTTATAGGTTATAGGTGTCACGCGTAATGTAGTAAAGAGAACTTCAGTACGTCTACCATGAGTTTCCAGACGATACACGTTAGCGAGTGTAGTAGACAATTTGTATGGAAAGTTGAGCAGCGCCTCTACCGGATACTATCATTACTATCTTTGGTACCATAGGTTTTCTTAGGACAGTTAACTTAACTACAATACTACATTCGTAAATGTCGTTCTAGAGTTTAGATACAATTACTTATTTATATATACAATACAATATTACAATTAGATATTTTCATACAATTTGCAAGCATGAGTATGAGACTCATAATAGGTATGGTTTAGATAACTATTCCTGTTGCGTTTCTACGTTTACTACTGTATTATGTCATGTGCTTGTAACAAAAACTCATGGTAGACGTACAGAACACATTAAGAAATTTACTTCGACGTTTAATCGATATAATCGAGTAGGTTGCTATCGCTTTGTTAATTAATTGCTATTTATAAGGTTACGTTATAATGACTGGGTCTACTGCTGCTCCGTTGCGTCCCTTTAGGTATTGGTAATGAACGTTTTAATTCACAGTGAAGTTTCTGGAGTATTGAAAGAGATATCGATCGCGGACAGCCGGCTTGCATCTCGTTGTTCAGCTATCGCGAGACGAGGTACGAGGCGAGCTGGAGACTACGGGAGCAGATAAGGACGCGCTACGCCGTAGCGGCTATTAGCCGGCCGCAATTAAAATCGGATTGATTTAGAGCAAGGCTCACCAATTAATTAGAGAGCGGAGAGACGCGACCCATAAACAACAGCCGCCCGCCGCCCGCGGTCCGCCGGCGATCCATTAGGGCTCGACTGACCCCGCTCGTAAATCTCCGCCCACCGCCCCGCCGCCCGCTCCTCTCTCGCCGCCCCGTCGCCCCACGCCGCCCCCGTCTAATTTATGGAAAAGCGGGAAATCGGCCCCGCCCCGGCGGCCAATGGCGGCAGCCCCTCGCCCGCACCTCGCCAGTAGCCTCCCGCGTCTCCGCTAAGACGGACGCTCGTACATTCACCCGCTCTCGCCTACAGTGACACGTGCAGTGCTAGTGGTACATACAGTACAACATTTGTGACAATTGCTCGCATTACGACCGCCACATACGAAGAGGACTTAAAACGAGGCACTTTGGATTTTTTTTGTAAGTGTTTTTGCTTTTATTCCCGGTTTGCGATTGTCTTTTTCTTTCTTTTGCGTTGTTGTTTTGAAGGCTTGCTAGTAAATACGTTGCTAGTAAATAGTATAGACATGTCAGAGTATAAAAATGTAGATTGCTGCTATATACAAGCCTAAAAATTGGCATAAGACCAGTGGCCGTCGGCTAAAAGGTTGATTTTGATAATTACTAGGTTACATAAATATGTAACTTATAATTTTTAAACATATCTTAATTTAAATCTTCGAAACAATTTAATATAAATACCAAATCATTACTAAAGTATAAAGTTTAAGAGAAAACAATAAATTAGATGTAAGAAGGTAGGTACACAAAAAAATATGCATTTAATATGTTAAATTTGAGTATAGTAGGTATCTTCGCATGAAATAAAAATGTCTACAACATTGCCTTTCAAAAAGACACGAGAAAAAACTTACATCGGAACATCCGTATGTTTATAATTAACATACAAATTGTTACTTACAATGTTTATCGAAACTCGCCGTCAGATCGGACTGCGCGACAGACAAGTTTACTTTTAATATTAGATATTTTGGCTTTAACGTTCGTTTGAAAGGTTTGTAAATTGTCTTATTCGATGGTATTATTTTATTTTTTATCTTGATTGATTGATTTAGCCCGCTGATGTAAATGTGTTTAAACCTTTGAGGGTAGAATGGAAAAATTCACCACGACATCAGTCGTTTAATGTCCACTGCGAACGTAGGTCTCCCCCATTATATCTGGGGAGTTTGCCAATAGATACTCGCCACACTTGACAAGCGGGTTGGCGAGCACAGTGTGTTGTGCCAGGATATAGTGGCGCTGTTGCGCATCGCCATCCTGGTTGGTGTACAGTTGTTCACACCACTATGACCTTAGTCCCCTTTTGCGACACTTCGACAATCAAGACATCGGGACTATTATTCTCTGCTGGTCACATTATTAAAAGTTAATTAATTTTGTATTTTAATGATACAATTTAAAACAATAACACACCTACTAAAACTAAAAAATCGGCCAAATTCAACCGAACTTGTACATGGCAAAATACAGCATGACAGATCGATGGACAACAGAGCTTAGTAATGCGGTTCTGTGTCACCGGTCGGGTACGGAATCGGAATCGGAAGGGGAAAAAAATAGGCTCGTGACGCATAAATAAACTGGCTATTGTATAAATACTCCGTAACATTTGTGTTACCGTTGTGCTGACTGCAGACGGCGCCGCAGGCGATCCGCAACCGCTTTGTACATTAACCGCATAGTAACCGAACGTCTGCAGCATCTACCGAATTGAAATCGTCTAAAAAACCGAACGCATTTTTATCATGATTATAACCAATTTTGATTTTTGAACGGATTTGATTTTATTCGCTTCACACGACACATACCTACCTTACTCAACGGTCTACACTATAATGTGAATCCTGTTTCGAAATTCTGAAAACACACTTAATCAAGCAGATGCTTGATTAAGTGTGTTTTTATAGGGCAGATGCCCTATAAAAATATTTGTCATAAGCGGGTATCGAACCCGTGACCGCTAGGGCATATCAGTAGGTGTGCCACTGCGCCAACGCATCATCAAATTAGAATTTTTTTTTTTTTTACTAATATTATTTTTCATGTTCGTCGGTATTTTTTTCTTCCCACACAAATCTTAGCTTCCTCAAATATATTTTATTATAGATTATACACATTAAATGACAATTTTTAGGACAAAAATAAATATTTATAAAACATAATAGGTATGTTTGCCTTTACTCTGAGGTCATTGAACCACGCGTTAGTGCTCTCATAACGTTTGACAGTTTGACATTTGACCAACAAAACATTTTTAATTTTTAATGTACTTAAAATAATAAATTTAGTTACTTGTACAAATTCTTAATACATACATTGCAAAATATTGCTACTAGCGTTATGTTTATTTACCATTTGTTCGTAAAATGTGATTTTGATTTCAAAAATATATTCAATATGTAATATGTATTATTTATCAGAGTTACTACTAGGTATAGAAGTAATTTCGTGCTCTTTCAAGTTTAGCTGTTGCGTGTCGTACTGTACATATTTATAATAACGAATAAAAGTGTATTAATTTTATTATTTATTTTACAGATTTTCAATTTTTTGTATAACTGACAAAAAGAAAAAAAAAGTATAATTTTATATCGATATTTAATTTAATAATAATTAATTGCTATAAATAATTTTTGTACTGCGATCATGATCGCGAGATTATTGCTAAACGTCAAAATTTTTGGGAATCATATGGTTTGGCGTCGCGCCGGTGCTCATGCGATACTTTTTATTATCATTTTTTTTTTGTTTCTTTCAATAAGTAATATTGTAGACCTACTAGTGATATTGTTAAAGCTTATAATTGCAATATTAATGTATATTTGAATTAAATATCTACCAACTTAAGGCCGCGTCGGTGCGCCAGTCATACATGACACTTCAAATACATTTTTTGCACACTGTGACATCTTCTGCAGTATTTGTCCAGATGACATTACGTATAAGTACCATTTCAAACTATATCAAATACTCGAGTTAGCGTAATTATTTCAATAAGAAATAATAATGAATTGAAGGTTGCGTCGCTAAAACTTACAAATATGAGTTTATATTAACGAAAAGTTATCAAGCCAACAATTCTGGTGTAGTGATGCGAATAGTCGCCAAAAACGCCGGCAGTCGCAGGTTCGATTCCCTTGCAGATATTTGTATTTGTAAAAATATTTCCGGTCTGCCTTGTAGAGGACGTAAAACCGTCGATCCCGGTTGTTATAGTAGACATCTGATAGCGATTGTTAAATCGTTATTAAGCTCCAACCCTTCTCCTATATGGAGGAGAGGCCTTTGCCCAGCTGTGGGACGTTTACAGGCTGACTCAGTTCAGTCCAGTTATTATCAAAACGACACATACCAATTATAGACCATTTTGAGGATTTTTAAGGAGATTGTTAATATATAATTTTGATATCTCCATTAGCTTCAGCAAGTGTTATACGTTGAAAAAATATTTCTTAAGACAGTAATATCCCTTACAAAACGAAATGCAAAATATAGGTACATATAAACCCTTTGTCTGTCGTCCTTTCGATTAATGTGTGTTACGTCTCAAAATCCGTTGCATGGAGTACCTACACGTATTAATACTTATCCCCCAATTCTTTGGGGGGGGGGGGGGTAATAGGATGACGCAGCTGCCCATCACCACCCTGGTCGGTCCATAGTTGTTCACACCGCTATGGCTTTAGTCATCTTTTACGACTTCTCGGCAAGAAAGAAAGATGTCGGGACTATTCTTCTCTGCCATAATGTTAAATAGAACACGGGTTGACGCTGTTGTCACAGTAGCTGACTGTTACGCGAGCGGTCACTGGTTCGATCTCCGCGCATGTCAAATGTTAAAATACGCCATAGATATGTTTATTGCGTTCTAGTCGTTTATGCTTATATTATGTGTTTTCGAATTTTTAGCTTTTAGGGGTCATTGAGTTTAAAACGCTTATTAATTAATTTATTTATTTTATATACATATCCATCTGTCGTCATTTATATGAATGTGTTGTCATATTCATTGCTTATTCCATCTTTTATCGTTGAGATTATTTTATACAGATAACCTCCAACTACGTCGACGATATCTTAAATATATGCTTATATTTAGATTTCATGAGATAAGATCATTGTAGTGAAATAAATCAATTATGTTTTAATCGTTGTCTTAAGACAAAGATATTAGTAATTAATTATATTATACGAAGCTTGTACGTCTGGCTTTTCATAAACTTTAAGTTTTAATTTTTTTTTCTAGATTCGATGACGTCTACGATTCATACAGTAACGTACTCTCTAAACATTAATCACTGGAATTTCACTAATTTGAAGTGACTATTCACTTTTTATTAATGTGAGAATAGCACACTAAGAATTAGTGACTATTCAATTTATTGAATATGTGGATATGGATGTGTATAAGTGAGTATTCAGTAACTTGTTATTGAAATTCACTGATATGTAGTGAATACAGCTTCACTAACGTAATTAATTAAAATTCCACTGATTCATTCGTGTACAGGGTTCACAAATCTGTCGGACAGTTAGATTAACTAGTTCGAAACACCTGAATCTGAGCTTACAGGTATATTAGACGATGATTTCCGTTCGTCGGTCTCGTCGTATGCGGTTCGAGAGGAACTCGACGTGTCGAGTAAATCGAGTGTGGACGCGTCAGACCGAGAAACAAGTTCGTTAGTTAAACGAGCTAGAACAAAACCAGTCGCCGCGCGCGTTTACCTCATCGTCGCCGTTTTTGAAACTTCACTTTCTATCGCGTAAATAAATAATCGAAGTCTCACACACAATAACCGTCGTCGGGAGGATCGTATCCTGTGTACGGACACACACGACACAAATACAAACTGAACTGAATCAGCCTGTAAACGTATAGAAGAGTTGGAGCTTAATCCGCCACGTTGCTCCACTGCGTGTTGGCTGATTATTTCTTTACCATGAGTAACGTTCGTTATCAGATGTCTATGATAACAACCAGGACCGCCGGCTTTACGTGCTCTCCGAGGCACGGTGGGGAGACCCGCAAGGACACACCCAGACCAGAAACAAATATTTATACAATTACAAATACCCATACCTAAATATTTGTATGATCTGTACAAACATTTGTCAGGAGTGGGAATCAAACAGGTAAAAGCTAGTGCGATAGTAAGTTGCTATGACCACTGAACTGACCAATAAGTAGAAAAATTAGAAAAAAAAATTGTATACATATATATATTGTTTTTTATTTTATATATGTATTGTTTTTTTAATGAATCGTATGTAATCGAGCATAGATGAACTCATTAACTTAGAGATTTGAGAGAGGGGTCATGCAAAATCTCACGATATCTCACCAAGATGGGAGGGGTGGTCAAAAATTGCCAAAATTATCCCACGTAATTAATGGGTGCCTTCTTATCTATATAATTATGTATGTATCCTCAAATAAAAATCATGCATCTTTTACTGTTAAATAATTATAATCTCTTCAAAGTTGATGAAGTGATAAGGGATCAGGTGAAATATATTAAATTTAAACTTATTAAAGTTCGTATTTAAAAGTACGAATATTATAAAGCGAAGACTTATTGGTTTGTTTATTTGTTATAAGGCGATAGTCACGTGGTAGGTATGCTACACCGATTAATAAATTGTTTTTATGTCAGATAGCCCTTTATCTAAGAAGGTAAACGCTTATAACACACACTAACTGGGTGACACCGTGCGGGTCGCCTAGTCTATAAAAAAAAATATAAGCATTTTCACATATTGATTTCGCTGCTGTCTAAGAATGAATCACTGGAATTTTCATTAGTTAGATACGTAAGTGAAGCTGTATTCACTACATATCAGTGAATTTCAACAAGTTAGTGAATACTTACTAATACACATAAAATATTCAATGATCAAATCAGTGGACTCTGATATTCACAAATTCATACATTGTATAGTCACTAATTCTGCATGGTACGATTCTCACATTGATAAAAGTGACTTAAAATTAGTCAAATTGGACTGATTCATGTTAAGAGAGTAAACCTGTATTTCAACAGCTTATTTTAGTTCAGTTCAGAATTAACTTTAACAATCACAACGCTTTTAATAAAAATAATTCTTATGCGCATATATTTATGCGCATAAATTAAAATTAATAAAGCGCCATTACATCTACAACAATTTTATTCGCACATGTGACTAATAAGTTAATTGTTGAATTCATTTCAACTTTACAATGAATGTATGCAGATAATTTAATTAATATTTTCCGAATATTCTAAAGCGGCGCCTGTTATTCAATTACAAAATTTTTAATGAAACATTAAAGTGAATTAATCACACCGTCGGTGTTTGTGTATCCTAAATATATTAACTCATTACGGCTACTTAGAGCGAGGATAAAATAAAACATTTATTAAAAAACCACCGGCGGTGTTACAAGGAATGTGATCGGCCGCGCGGAACCGATCTGCACGAAAAAACTCACAGATGCACCGACGATATACCAACTACACGGCACGTACACACTATTATGACACCTATGAATTAACGAATAAGGATTATATTCGCATAAGGGTGAGTACGACTTGCAACCTATCGTAGTTGATGAGACGTTATTTATTATAAATTCTCACTTCATTATTAGCGAGGGTAACACTTATGTCAATCGCTATTGTAAGTTCCGACCTATTTCCAGCGAGCCGTGAGCTCTGTCGTCGAAATGGAAAGTGGATAGACATTGATGAGTTAATTAGGAGTGGAAAAAAAAACCGTTATTGTCTTGAAATCAGTCGTTAATCTGGTGTACCTACATTGAGAGATAAATGTTCAGTTTTAAATTTTTAATCGACTTCAAAAAAAGGAGGAGACTCTCAATTTAAATGTATTTTTTTTTATGTGTTACATCATAACTTTATAAATATGAACTAAAATGAACAAAAACAAAACTGTAGGTAATGATGGTTTGGAAGAGCATCCCGTCACCCGTGGTCCCTTTCTAGTTTGGTGATGTTCTGATGAAGTTCTTCGGTTGCTGCAATCTCATGTATATGCATTGTTTACACAATCACACAATACTTATAACATCACGCCTGTTGAAACCGGTTTTTTTTTTTTTAATTTTTTAATTTTATCACACATGACGTATGATTTTGTTGTCACATATGATATCTTTTTCGACGCATCTCATGATATTAAATAATATTCAAATAAGATATAAATAATTGTTATATTAATGTAAACATTGATAACATATAAATTAATTAGAACAATGATATGATATGTACAATGAAACGAGCTTGTGATAAAACGTTTTCTTTTATATTATAAAGATAAAAAATTTAAACAGCAAATGGTCTTATCTTAACGGTATAACTAGGGCGCAGTTCAGCTTATTGAATCTTCTAATTTTCAATAAGTGAACGCTCTTCTGTTAAATTTTAACTTAATTTGTTTTTTATTTCACATATAATTTACACACGGAGGTACCGTCAATGGAAATGGTATGAAGACCATAAATATAAAATTATATTAGTAGTACACGTCGAACCATTCGTTATGAAATAACTGACGGGATAATGATCTGTCATTGTATTATAAAAGAAGAATACAGAGTTTGTACTTTAATGGACGGTAACAATCTCTTTCAAGTAATTTGATTTACTATTCGAGTAGTAAAAATATTTCCCAGAGGACTTTAAAAAAATAATTTGGACTAGGAAATTTATCCATGTATCTAATTGTACATACATACATATAATCACGCCTCTTTCCCGTAGGGGTAATCAGAGACCACTTCTTTCCACTTGCTACGATCCTTACATACTTATTTCGCTTCGTCCACTTTCATTATTCCCTTCATACATGCTCTTCGGTTTAGAGTACTCTTGACCTGGCCTTTTTTCAAGACGTCCCTGATTTGATCTTGAAACGTTCGCCTAGGTCTACCCCTTCCCGAACTTTCATTCACCTTCGCCTTATACACTTTTTTTGTCAACCGTTCTTCATTCAATCTAATTGTAAATGTGATTAATTTTTATAACATTAAAATATTGAGTGTGAGACGTTTTATTAATATACAAATTGATGGACAATGTTACTTAATTAGTTAATTACATATAATATATTAATTAGGAATATTTTAAAAGTCATATAATAAAATCAGTCATTCTTCAAGACGCCGCGAAGTTGTACATATTAGCGAATGCCGAGGACGCAGGACACTTGTAACGGTAGCCGACTTGTACAAAGGAAACTTGAAATCAATTCACTGACAGTGCTGCCAACCGCTAGAAAACATTTCTCCAACAACCATTTCCAAATTATATTAACCTTTAAGTACTGACGTGGCTTAGATGACTCATAAATTGTGATGTGACGTTTTTTAGACGTCTATATAATCTATGTAAAATATATAAACTTTATTATATTTAGACATTGCTTTTTATTGATAAATGAAATAAATAATTATCTTCTAATGTTTAGTTATAAAAAGAAACCCAATATAAGCATAAATCAACATTTATTAGGACATTTGGTAACAGGTGTGAATAAATCACATAATGAAAATTGTACTTCTTCGTTCTTATGAAATAAGCAAACAGACTTATTTTTTATCAAAAGTAATGAAGTTATCTACTAGTTTAACTTACTAACTAAGAAAAAAATGAAATTAAAAAATAATCAGTCTCCTAAATTCAGTCGTAATCAATAGAGTCGCTGCAAATCGTTTTGGAACACCTCAAGCATATAGGTTTGCGACATGCAATGCACTTATACTTGGTATGCCGCTTCAGCCTTGCCGGACACACCCTACAAGTCTTTTTGATATTATCACCAACAACTGACTCAATGCGGCTAGGCTCCGGCGGTAAGTCTTCTCCAAGAATCCTTATTATTGTCAGCCTTAGCTCTCTTGGAAGACGGTCATTGTAAACTCGCTGAGGTAAATGTGGCAAAACTAATTCTCAGGATAAATCCTGCAAGAATCGTCCTCTAGATATATTTGGTACGTCAGCACATTGCTTATAAAGCACAAAAGCATTCACCCCGCTCAAGGCTAGCAATCTGAAAAAATAGCTAAAGTCCATCTGCGAGTGCGGCGGCTACAAGACTGATTTGAACACTTCTTGTCGACTTCATCCACCCCCACCCTTTGTCTTATTGTAGTCCATAATGATGATAATAGATTTATTGGTATGAGGATCAATTTCTGAGGTGTGATGTATAGATGAAATTAGTAGAACTGCCTTAGACGTTTTAGGTACTCCTGGTTCTCGTGACTTGGATACTTGAAATTCAGGTGGAATATGACGCTTATTTTTTTTAAGGGTGCCGAAAGCGCCTATTTCCTGAAGGCTAGGACCTTCAGATACTGATGTGATGTTTAATAATTTATATACGCAAATACTGACCTCACGTCTCAGGGACACTCAATGGTTATACAGGTACAAGCGTTACAGCCACAAGTACGAGCACTCGACTGACTGATCACACTACCGAATCGCGAAGGTAGCAGGGAGGGCAGGAGCGTCACTTTAAAATCGACTGCGGGAGACTAATTTTTGCATCCATGGCGTCTCTGAGACACCCACGTCACTACTTAAAGGTTAATTTATACTAAGCATGAAGGTAGTTAAACCTGCTTCTTTCACCTTGCATTTCACGTTTTTTATTCATATAATTATTAAAATTTAATTTCTGTCTAGCGTCGGTGTACATGTACAGCTTCTATTTATCATTTGCTTTTGCAGTGTTTCATCCCAAATACTTAATATCTTTTTTATACAATTTATAGCAAGAACTAATTTGCTGACATTAGGAATAGAAAAAAAATATATAAATAAATAAAAACAAACAAACACGAAAAAATCATAGACGCTACTCAAGAAAACTAATAATTATTATTAAAAAGAAAAAAGTCCGAGTCGGACAACGTCCTAGATTTTCTAGGTAGGTATTCTTAGTCCTGCTGATCTGAAGTCTGATGTAAAACGCACGCGTATAGAATAAGAGAACGGGCAACTACGAACCTGTGAATATTGTATTAATATTTAAAAAAAAATACCGTCACGTTGGCAACATCGTCCGCGGAACATTAAAGTGGTCACATCCGGTTATTTATGGAAATTGACCATTCGAAATATACACTATTTATATTAAGAATTATTATCGCAAAGTTAATGCCGCTTTTTATATCCCAGTTAACAGATTCTAAAGATAATAAGTAGATAGATGATATTGATTGAGATCGTACTGAGTCGAAAAACAGACGGAACTAGTGATGTGACGCGAGAGACGCTGCGTGTCGTCGATATATGTATTATAAAAAAGTAGTATTTGTTAGGTTGTTAGCCGGAGGAGGAGAGTGGAAGTGTCTACGGGTAAAAATTTTTTATTAGTAGTAATATTGTGCAATGTAAAATGATATATATAAATATCAAGTTACATATCAAATTGATAACACATAATTATAACATAAACCATACGGCTATATATACAAGTTTTGTAACATTTTGTAGACGAGCACCACAAATATATAACGGTGCGAAAGAAACAAAAAATAATTTGTTACCACAATTTAATAACTATCGATCTTGCAATATATTGAAAAGAAAAGTGTAATATAACCAAATTATGAATTTCAATATACTAATCTATTTTAGTCCTAGACCGTTCTGGTGTAGTGATGCGAGTAGTCGCCTCAAAGCCGGCGGGCGGTTGTGGTTCCGTGTATATGTTGTCATTAACATATACATGGAACATTGAGACATCCGAATATATAAATATGTTTCTGAACTAAATCGATCAAAACAATTTGAATGTTTGTTGATGTAATTAATGATAATGTTAGAAAGTTGACAACCATTCTAGTGTAGTGGTGCGTGTGGTCGCCTTAACGCCAGCGGTCGCAGATTCAATTCCCGCTCGGGGCAGGTATTTGTATTTGTGCAAATATTTTCTTATGATCTGGGTATGTCTTTGTGGGTCTCCCCACCGTGCCTTGGAGAGCACGTAAAGCCGTCGATCCCGGTTGTTTTTATAGACACATACCTCATAACGGTCATTACTCATGATAGGGAAATTATCTGCCAACGCGCAGTATAGCAGCGTCGTGGAATAAACTCCAACCCTTCTCCGATATGGAGAAGAGGCCTTTGCAGTAGCAGTGGATTGTTTACAGGCTGATTTAGTCAGTCAGTACTTAGTCTGTTTCAACTTGTAATAAAACTGTAAACTTTTTAACTATGGTATAACTTCCAGCATCACGTTTCGTAAAATTCCCTTGACTTTTGAATGACTCGAGGTCAAACACAGGTTTAATATCGTTTTTAAATAATAATAATCGTTAATTAAAACGTAACGTATGACTGTAACAGGCCGATCACATCTCTACCGAATTAATAAAAACGGTTCCCGCCAAAATTTATTTATTAATTACTTATGTATTTATTACTAATCAGCATATTAAGTAAATCAGATTTTATCGCGCGCCGTCGTTTCATCGATAAGTTATCGATAACGATCTCGTCCCCCCGTCCCTAGCTACGACAGAATGTGCTCAAAACAAGTGGATCATTTTATCACCTGTATTCAGATCTAGTCGCGGAAAATTTCGACTAATTTTATAATCACCGTTGTAATGTAATGAAATAATTAAATGCTAATTATCACCTGCGAATGCGCTCGCGCTTCCGAGATCAAATAAAGTGTTTAAAATTTACAAAAAATAGGACGCGTTAAAAGAACTAATTCATAATTGAATTTACGACTTTACGAATTAAACGAAAGAAAAAAATTATATAAATTCGTCAAAAATAATTAGAGTTATTTTAATGGGTTTCGTTGAATCGATAAAAATAAATTATCTCAATTTGAAATATTAATATTTTAATTAATCCTAAACAGCACGAATGAGTAATGAAGACTTTCTACGTGCCGAGTACCTACACAGTGTGACGTGTCACGTTAGAGTGACGTATGACGCAGCGCAGGGCTGGTACCTGCAACGTAAATCGGCGCCGGAGCGGGCGCCGTGTGTCGGGCCTCACAGTCGGTCGCATTCCGTGCATAGCGCACCCCTTACTCATTAGCACACCTCTGTTTACGACAGTTGACATTAATCTATTCTGCACAAAAATACTTCAGATATATAAAGTTACAAAAAAAAAGAAAAAACAAAAGATTTTATTGATTGTTAATGTTATACATTTATTGTACTATTAAGAACAGACAGACTTGTTTACTCATATTTTCAAGTGAGTAGAAATTTGAAACAAAAAATTAAACGAAAATATATTTATCTTTTATAAATATATTTACTTGTTTGAACCCGGAAAATCCCGTTCAGAAATTACGAGTCTGACGTAAACATTGTTTGTGTAAGATCAAGTCAAAATGGCGGAATAAAAACTACTAATGTCAAGAGATGTCAAGATATGACTTGATTCAATTAGATATCAGTACCACTTAATTGACTTTAATTCATTCATTTCCACTATCTAATGGCGTTCAATAGTTTCAAAATGGCAATATTTAATGTAACTTATTGTTAGTAATAGCATCTCTCAGGATATACATTTCAAAGAGACCCCCCTCTTAATATCTTTTTTTTATTTTTTAAATATGTTTAACATACACACGCGGTCATCTGTTCCTAATTTTGGCAACTTAATACCTGTGTTTCAGGTAACAGCCGACTGATATACTTACTTACTATAAATATATACATAAATAATACATTATATGTATAAATATATATTATACCCAGACTCGAGATGGGAATCAAACCTTAGAACCCTGGAACAAGGAGCACTGCCAACTACGCCAACGGTCCCGTCAAATTATTTATAGCTATAAAGAGGTTTTATAATTTCGAAAAAAAAAGTCAATAAAATCGCGACCGAAAACTTCTTACGTCAGCAAGTAACTGTAAAAATACGAAATGTGTATTAAATTAATATATTTTTTAATATTAGGAATGTATCTTTCGACAAAATGGCCTCGAGTTTAGAAAATTAATTTAACATTTCGTTATAACTATTAGAACAAAGTTTAAGAATTCAAAACTGTATAATTTCAAAACTATTCGAAGACCTTATATGTCTCGAAGCTGAATTTTCTAACTGAACTAAATCAGCCTGTAAACACCCACAACACTCACTAGGTACCTACTGGACGAAGGCCTCTTCTTCATATAAAAGAAGGGTTAGACCTTGATCCATTACGCTGCTCCACTGCGGTGGATAATTTCCCTACCATGTGTAACGTTCGCTATCAGATGTCTATGATAACAACCGGGACCGATGGCTTTACGTGCTCGAAGCACGGTGGGGAGACGCACAAAGACATACACCCAGAGCAGAAAGATATATTTGTACAAATACAAATATCCGATTTAGTTCAGAAACATATTTATATATTCGGATTTCTCAATGTTCCGTGTATATGTTAATGACATTATGTTTATTAATTATAAGTATGTTAATATATATCATATATAATTATACAAAAGGAGCCGCTTTCGGTCTGAGTCCAGGTTATATTTCGCAGTTGATATTCTGTTTATATAAAATAAAAATAAACAGTTAGGTAAGGAATCACTTCGGTGTCAGCAAAAAAGGCGTTATTCTAAAATGATAGATTTGTCTCACCTCTTCACACATCTTTTTAAACTAGAAAAATCTCTCTTTTTAAAGTACTAGAATTTCTCCCGTGAAACAGCTTTTCTGTGTTTCGGAAAGAAAGGCAAGACATACAGTGTAATTACTCGCACCGAGACTTTAACACCTTATGTCTCTGGATAGGCAACACATACATAGATGAGTTGCCTGGGCTAGTTCCAGGTAAACTAGTTTATGTTCATGGGCGACGTCAACAACTTACCATGAGGTGGAACGTCTGCCAGTTTGCCTATCCATCTAACAAAAAAAAATCACGCGTTCTTACCCGCTTAGATACTCGTCACTTCGGTTGACATTTATTGTCGCTGTTACCGTCGCATGAGTCATAGCGTGATAATTTACAGCCTAACATGCAGCAAATTTTTTATGTAATATACAGCTTGTGGGAGCATCCATCAATTACGTGAGACAAATTTGGCGATTTTTCGAATCCTTAATCTCACGTAAGATTTTTTAAAATGCGTATTTGGAATGTAAATGAGGTAATCTGTGGTCAATTATATTAGATTTATTAATTAAGAATAGTCCCTACCTATTTAAGATTTTAATGACAGAAAAAAAATTACGTGACATTGCCGAGACCACCCTCCCCACACGTGAGATTGAGGGAGATTTCGCTCGACAGTCGACCCCAAAGGCTTCACGTAATGAATGGATGTTAGTCTGTCTATGTACTCGTTGGTTAGGTTATAAAGCTATTTACATATAAATATGACTATACCCTCTAAATATGAATCTACATACAGTAAAAAAATACTAGAAAATAAAAATGAATTTTACTTATTTTAAGTGACTATTCACTTTTATATCTGTGTGAGAATCGTACAAGCAGAATTAGTGATTATTAAATATATGAATATGTAAATATCAGAGTCCACTGATTTGATCATTGAATATTTGTATGTGTATTAGTGAGTATTCACTAACTTGCTATTTAAATTTACTGATATGTAATGAATACAGCTTCAATAACGTAATGAATGAAAATTCCACTGATTAATGTTTAGAGAATAAAATTGGTATCTATTGTGGACAAATCCGTGGTGATAATATTATACTACAATTAGTACATTCATTTGAAGTCAAATCGACTCTCGAAAGCTCTCGCTCTCTAAGCTCTCACTTTACTAAAGTTTCAAGTTCATTAATTGTAATGCGTCAAACTAGTCGGTCACTCTCTAATAGCCAGTGGACTCGTCGCAAGGTGTCATCGGTGTCATAGACGCGTCACCTGTGACGTTCGGCGACAAGTTCAACGTCGTCGGGTCCGGTCGCACGCCCACGACACCACGCAACGTTATAAAATCATGCTATTATATTTACGACATTGTTAAAAACATGTAATTTATGATCAAGTTTATTCATTTTTAGAAGAAAATTCTTGATACGTGATAAGTTAATATTAAAATAAATCAGGACGCGAAGTCGACACAGTCTTACGAGAAATTTTACCGTTTTTTTTTTTGTTACATTTAAAAAAAGTGTTTTCGCCGCCCCCAGCGCAAGTAGTAGCCCCTGTGGTGTGTTAAACGCTCGGTGAGCCCTGTCTACGATCCCCATACACTCTGCTGTTCTACCTGTTCCGATCTCGCTCCACTCGCCACGGATCTACGTCCGATAACGATTTCACTTCCTTTACGATACTAGTAAAATAATAATTTTATTTAAAACAAACATACATTGCTTTATTGTACCTACAAACGATTAAGCGCTACCGTTTCCGAGTCACGTTAAAGATATGAGAAAAAATATAAATCACTACGTCGATCCGCTTGATACTTTTAACGATTGTTCGCGCAATAATATATGACATACAATTTAATTAACACATTAATTAAAGTTTGTATCAGTACCGTACGAGTGATGTAAGTTTTATCTTCGCCATTTATTAACACTAACGACGAGCGGCTTCCTTTACATGCACCTCCGCGCGAAGTCTCGATCATTAGTACATAATTATCACAATTATATCTAACATAATAAATTGAGTCTCTCAATGGTCGCTTCACCACGCGGCCGCGGCTCCCCGCTGCGAGGACACGGGACACACGTCGCCGCGCGGCTCCGCTCGGCCCGCTATCGCGACAATCTCTGATAGCGATACGCCGATAACAATCAACAGTCGCTCCTTACCGTTCTCAACAGCTGGGTCGCATTCCTCGACATCGTTATTAAGTATATTGGCAACAAATCGTCCGCCCGCCGACCGTCAGTGTCCCCGCTCCGTATCAAGACCGTGTAATATTTGACAAATTTTAAAATCGTTATGGTTATTGTGTATGTAAACGATTAGTGAATTTAATTAATACATAATGAAGTTTTTACTAAGCAAATGTATTCCGATTATTATCGGTGGTATACAGCTTCCTGTCGGTCGGTATCGGTACTAGCTGCTAATAAATTAAACTAAAATTTAATTAATAATATGTGAACTCGAATCGCTAATGTGTAACCGATAGAGTCTAATGAGTTTAAAACGGATTACTGGTTTTTTAAAAGGGCAATTTATGCAAAAAATTATCGATACGTGTTCGTTTTCCGTTAATAGATGATATCGAGGGTCCGGATCGGAGGCTAACGTGTAAACAGCTGTGAAAGGAGGCGTGCACCGAACAAACAAACAAAGCTGATAATAAATAATAAAAGAGCAGCGTCACGCCGGCCCGCGCCGCGGCGCCCGCCCCCACGTCATCGAGATCCACACATCGAGTCACGTTAGTCAGTTTTTTTGCCGGCCCTCGGCTCGTAAAGCACACAAAAAGCGGGGCCGGATCCAGACATTTCGCACTTAACTCTCGGGCCCCGTGTACCGCGACCCGATAGTCTCGAAGCTATAAAATTACCATTTCTGACGTCACTGCATAAACAGTCTACGTTATGACCGCCTTTTTTCAGTCGTCGCGATAAAATGTGTACATAATGAGACCCGTGAAAAAATTTACACGACCTTTTTTCAATATGCGCAATTTACAATATCGCTATCGCATTCAACATACTCGTTGCCTACTCGCTTTAATTTAATATGTAGACCTTATTTACAAAGTAACGATCATAATTTTGAGAACTAATGTTCTCTTATCGCGTGGTAGTGTGAAGCGCATAAAAGTATAATACAAAACAAAACAATAATTAAAGATAAAAAATATGATATAGACATGGATAACAAATGCTATTGGAAGAAGAATAAGGAATGAATAAAATAATTACGAAGATTAAGTAGGGTCGGTTGCAGTATAGGGGCGAACGTGGCGCCTGTACATTGGGGGCCGGGTTATTTATAGTGGTACTAGGGTTGGGTGCTGTCTCCCTCGCTCCAGTGCGGTTCGGGTGCGGCTTTCCCTGTCTGTCGTACTATTAGCCGGGCCGGCAGTCACCGACAGCTCAATAACTCTGTTAGGGGACAATGTGTCACTTTTTGCGGAGCTGTTGTGACGTTTACGCAAGCGTGGCTCATGGCTCGTGCCGGCGCCTGAGTCCGCCGCTAATGGCATTCCTGGACCCGGCGGCCGGGACGCCACCCTGCCGGCATTGCGTGTCCGCGATTAATGCGCTGATAGGACGTCGTACACCAGCGATGCCTTCGAGCCCTTTCTCATTTAGCTGAGAAGCTTAGTCTAATTTATATGTTACGGCTCGTTTATGGTTTAAGTCTAAACTTCTAAAGTGACTTCAATACAAGTACACGATCACTTTTAAGATTTAGGTTCGTAGGGCCTCGTGATGTCAGGTCAGTTAATGTAATTACCCGTGCGAGTGAAATATTCGGTCATCCGCCGAGCACCGACACCGAGCACCTTACCTCGCCATTAACATTAATTACGCGCCGCCCGAGTGAGAGCCGCTTTACGTAGATGGGGCAAATTAAACTTTTATAAACCATTGACTTTGACTCGACTTAATAATTTAAACGAAAAAAAAAGTACCTTCTTGTTAATATAAGTTAATATTTAACGTATTTTTCTAAATTTATAGTGAACTGAACTGTATCGGCCTATAAACGTCCCACTGCTGGGCAAAGGCCTCTCCACCATATAGAAGAAGGGTTGGAGCTGAATCTACCACGCTGCTCCACTGCGGGTTGGCAGATAATTTCCCTAACATGATAAGTAATCGTTATCAGAGGTCTATGATAACAACCGAGACAGCCGGCTTTACGTGCTCTCCGAGGCACGGTGGGGAGACCTACAAGGACATATGTCCACCCAGACCGGAAACAAATATTTATATAAATACAAATATCTGCTCCAAGTGATAATTAGACCCGCGACCGCCGGCATTGAGGCAACTTATAGTACAAATTATAGTATGTTGTTTTAAAGGCAAGATGACCCAATACTAAATATTCGCGAGTTCAATTCGAAGCTGTTAAGTTTTCTAGTCGATATTAAATTTTTTAAACATATTTCGTTATCGACGGCAAATGAAAATATTATGAGGAACTTGCGATTCGTTTTCTTCCTTAGCCTGTTCTAAACTTCTTTGCTCAACAGTGGGATGTTTAAAACGTATCACATTACAACACTAGGTACTGTAGGTACTTATAAGATAACCATAGTAATGGTGCTCCATCGATTCCCCCCAGAGAGCTTATTGTGATAAAATCAAATTGAATAATTAACATAATGTAAACGATCAACACCTGTGTTCGATATCTTGATCTCAAGTCAGCATCGAGAAAATTCGAATAATTTAATTAGTGCTTACAAAAGATTTATATATTTAATTACAATATTTTTTATTAAGCATATTCTATAGTAAAAAAAGATGAAAAGTTTGTGTATTTGAACTCGTGAAACTTAAGAATTATTCCGATCTAGTTCTTTTTTTTTTATTGTGTCTGTAATAAAGCCTTCTTTTTGATGCTCGTTATAAGGTATAAACATTATACAGGAGCGGAGCAGGAAATAAATGAGTAAATATGTTTAACACACACACGGTCTGTTCCTAAGGAAGGCAATTTAAGGACGCTATCACATTTTTCCACAAATATCAGTGATTTTCAGGTACCATTTTAATTAATTAGGAGTGACACTGCGAGGATATCTTGGTTTCAAATGAAAGATAATATATTCATCTCCAGAGTAACACCATAAAAAATCTATAGCCCCATACACATTTTTTACACAAATTCGTTTTAACCATCACAGTAATCGCAAAAACTTAAAAAAAGAGGGGTCTGAATAGGAACCAATATAGCTAAATAAACTGCACTAAGAAAAATAAATATACTAAGAAATTGTTGCTTATTTAGTCCTCTGTACGAATAGCTAAATATATTAAATAAAAATAAATAATATTTCCATTTATGAGAAAAATAAGAAACGCTCTCAAATTTCTTCATATAATTTTTACTCCTGAACAATCGTCGTTCGTCATTCTGCGCCCAAACGCGCTCGTGGAAGCACGGGTGTATCGCTTCAGCGCAATTAATAATTACGTAAAAAAGGGCGTGCCTTGTGTATACTGTGCTTGAACGAAATTGATACTTTTTCGGACCGAAATAAAATAATTGTCTTTGCGATGCATTTGGTTTATATTAAAAAATAAAATAAAAGGAACAACATAACAATCTTCGCAATCTGTTGTCTTTACACTGCTTTTTTATATTTTATAATTACTATTGTACAAAGTTTTTAAATAGTACCTAGTTTTAAATAGATAACCGAATTTATGCTTTTGTCCTCTATTGGTATCTATTCTATTGTAATCTATTGTCTTAGAGTATTAGAAAGTAAATTAATGATAATAATAATAATAAATTAATTTATCACGCAATACTCAACTTCGCAACACTCTTTGTTACCTTTTTTTTTCGCTGGGAAATGCATTTACGTATCCCGGCGCCCGAGGGCGACGGGTATGTGGGACTCGCTGACACGGCAGAACGTGCCAGAATACCGCACTAAAACCCAGCGGTGCCCTCATCGTCGTAGTGGGGCGCTACGGGATCGCTTTCGCATGCAACCGTGACGCCCCGACGGTTGGCCCACCTATGCGGACCGCCTTCGCCTATAGAGCGCTCGCGGGCACTGTGAGCGCTCTATTGCCCTGGTGGCGAGTGGAAGGATGTGGTGCCCTCTCCCACTCTATTGCGGAGGGTGGAGGAGTGCGTATTGACGTCTCCTCCTCCCTGGTCGTCTTCTGCGGAGCGAGTCAGCGTGTGCGGCTGCTTCCCGCTCTCGCTCCGCGGCCTCCTTCAGTGCCATGACCTCCTCACAATATGAGGTCACGGCCGTATACGTGGTGGCACAATATGAGGTGACAGCGAGAGGTCTCCACCTATCACTGCCACCAAGGCCCTGCGCTGGGGTTCCCAAGCGGCGCATTACTCCAGGATGTGACGCGCCGAGTCGATTGGCGCGCCACACTCGTGGCAGGCAGGGGTGGCTTCTCGCCTAGCGATTTGGTGCAGGTACTTACCGAAGCAACCGTGCCCGGTAAGCACCTGCGACAGCCGGAACGTAAGCACCCCATGCCGCCTGTTGACTCAGCGACGAAGGTGAGGACGTATAGCGTCCACCGTCACTGAGCCCGCCGCTGGGGACCCCAGATCCTCCTTCCACCATTGGATCAGTGCTCTCTGAGCTAGAGCCCTGATCCTGCCGACTTGGTCCACACTTGGACGTTCGCCATTCGCTCTGCCCGGACCGTAACTGGTACACCTTCGCGAGCACCTCCGCCTGGAGTTCCCAGGGCGGATCGCCCGCGAGAAGTGATGCCGCCGTCCAGGACACCGTACGGTATCCCCGTATCACCCTTACCGCTATGACCCTCTGGGGTCTCCTCAGGAGAGCCTTGTTATGAGCGCTAAGGGCGTCGACCCATAAGGGAGCACCGTACAGTGCCATGCTCCGCACTATACCGGCGTATAAGCGCCGGCAAGGGGAGTCCGGTCCGCCTACGTTGTGGAGGAGTCGTCCCAACGCAGCGGCGGCGTTCTGCAGCCTCGGAGCGAGCTGGTCGAAGTATGGACCAAAACTCCATCGCCCGTCCAGGGTTAGGCCCAGGTATCTCATCTGAGCCCGAACCTCCACCTCCGTTCCCTGGACGGCGATCCGCGCACCTCGGGGAGGGCCTCTGCGTGGGCCATGGAATAGGAGGGCCTCTGTCTTGGATATAGAGATCCTCAGGCCCAGCATCTCGATACGGTCGACCGTTATCGTTGTGCCGGCTTCTGCTAAGCGGGCCGCCTCTTCGAAGCTCCTCGTCGGGGCCGTGAGCAAGGTGTCGTCAGCATAACAGATGACCCTCAGCCCGGGCGGTAGAGGTGCCCGCAGCAGCCAGTCGAAGCCGACGTTCCACAGAGTTGGTCCCAGGACGGAGCCCTGTGGAACGCCGCAGCCAACGCGACGTCGATAGAGTCGACCGTCGCCCCCCTCCCAGAGGACCTCTCTCTCCTGAAGGTACGCCTACAACAGCCTCTGGAGATAGTGGGGCACTTCATGGAACTTCAGTGCCTCCACAATCGAACACTCTTTGTTACCTACTCCTACTCCTACTCCTACCTCCTACTCCTTTATTACCTAATTATCTACATAAAATACAAGATGTTTAAATTATATATAACTTATATGTGGTTCTGAATTATTAAAAATAAAGCGTATTATTATCTATTATATTTTATTGTATAGAGGGGCGAACGAGTAGTAGATACCCTGACGCCTTTAGACATCCTCATAAGGGGCCATTCATTTATTACGTAAGATTTTTTTTTGCTACAAATTTTGCTAGTTTTCGACCCTCTCCCCCCTATTATAAGAAAAAATAAGAATAGGCCAACCCCCTCTCCCCTGTTAAATATTTATTACGTAAGAATCAAAAGTAAAAAAAATCAATAAATGTTGGTTTGGTGTTAATAAATGTTTAAAAATTTGTTTAATGTTTATTTTTCAAAGTAACAATTTTTAGAAGTGTTTATTTGTTTTTACAAAGGTACTATTAATTTTTAGTTTTTGGTAGTAATAAAATTTGGTTTTAATTATTCATCTTTACCTACAATAAAGTAGTCCATGCAAAAGTCAAAACCCACTCGGAAAGTGGATCTGCCATTGAAAAATCTCTAATCCGAAGAACATCCGAGAGAACATCGGCACTCGTGCGTTTGCCCTCGTTTTTTCAAAGAATAATTTTAACTTTGCGCATTTTTGTGATCTTACGTAAGAACTATCGAGACTCCCTCCCACCCCCTTGTAAGAGAAAATAAGACATGGTCGACCCCCCTCCCCCCTAAATCGTGTTACGTTATAAATGAATGATTCCTAAATCATCAATTTATGATCTTTGAGGGCGTCGGAACAATCTGCCCTCAGAATATTCCACCCGTGCCCCTCTCTGCGATACCTTTAAAAACGGTGGGGTAAGTTAAATACTTACTATAGTCGGATCGCGGAGCACGAAGAATTTTGTACATTGACCTTTTACTACGGTCAATGTACAAAATTCTTCCTGCTTCGCGATCCGACTATAGTTTAAATACTTTTACTTAATCAATACCAGTAAAATTAAAAATTAATACTTTCAAGTACCAAGATTAGTTACGTCAGTATAAAATCGAGCGTAAAGCGGTTTCAATGTGTGCGTGTACGCGTTATGTTATTGTGTTGCGATTTAGATACCTAAACTTAAGCGAGCTCAAAATGTAATAGCGTCCTTAATGTCTTAAAATGTAAACGCAATTTTTGGAGTTATAGCTTGAAAAATATTTTTTAAAGGTTTTAAAATGACATCTAATATTCAAGCGACACTTAATTTTAATAAAGGTACTTATAAATACGTATTTAGTGACCGGCGGCCGTGTGAACGACCTCTGGAGCGGTTTCTGCGAATGTGAACTACGATAATTAGGACGTTAATAAAATATTAATTAACGCGTTATTTATTGGTTCAACTTCGCGAAAGTTGAATCAAAATATATTGCGTGTGACACGTGACGTTTATAGATCTAAAGATATAAAGTTTTTAGTGTGTCTAATTTCCCATCGATTGGCCTGTTGGCGCAATTGACAGTGACCCTGCTTTCTGTTTCGGGGTTGAGAGTTCGATTGTCGCCCTGAGCCGTGGTGTAATATATAAAACATATATATACCAATCGGCTGTTACTTAAAACACAGGCATTAATTTCAGGAACAGATGACCGTGTGTGTGTTAAACATATTTATACTTAATTTGATAAATTTAATCTCTTATTCCAGTATAAACATCGGACAAGTACGAGTCAGGTTATCACATAATTTATACTAGATTAATTTTTAACAATAAATATTTGTTAATATCGAGCAAAAAAAAAATCTTGTATAGGGACCACATTTACCTTTAAACGTTATTTTTCTTTTTTTTTCTTGTCCTTATGGCGGCCATAATACATACATATTCTGTAAATATTTAAATATATACCTACTATAGTTCTAAACTTTTAAACTAAAACTTTAACACATTTTACGGTACCTGAAATTTCGTCTAGTGATACTGCTATACCCAGTGAACAAGCAATGGGTACTAGCTAAGCCCGGCCGCGGTAGGTTTGGGGTCCCTCGGGCTAGCCAGGTATGAAAATCAAGCAATTTTTAAAGTATTTTAGGGCATCTGCCGTTTTAATATGTTATATTATACCTCTAGAAAAATTGAAAAATAACTATGGCTGCTGATTTTAAGGGTTGCAGCATCACGGCAGCCACTTTTCAAAATTCGAAAAAAAAAATTTTTTTAAAGTATTTTACGGCGTCTGTCATTTTAATATATTATTTATTGAACTATTTTAAGCTAATATTGAAAATGGCTGCCATTTTGTCTGGTCTGCGCAGTTTGTTGCGGCAGGGCATGGTGACGAAGGATACTTGACCTAAACTAAAAAGAATTTATTATAATCTGTATTTGGGAAACAGATTATAATATTTCTACGGCTTTGGTTGTGGGTGGTATTACCGTAATAATTTTATACAAACCTGGGTGACACACACGTAGGATACCTGTCTAACTTATGTAACTTGATTACACTTCAATATTTGTTTTGAATGTAAGAATCATATATTATATATATATATATATATATATAAATGATAAAAATATCAGTGACATTCAAACTTATTGAAGAGTCACGTCTTAAGATATAGTAGTAATTACATCAATTCTATTCAATGTAATAAATTAATTAAGACGCGCTCTCCCTTTAAATTAAAAGAATTACCAATTCACTTTATCAATATATATAGCCACATGTTTGAACTACTAGCCACACTTCGTGAATTTGCCATACTTTTTGAATCGTGTGAATTTCGAAATAAAAATACCTATTCTATGTATTAGTAGGGATCTCCAGTTATCTCCATACCAAGCATAATCATAATCGGTTTAGCAGTTTTTTTTTATTTTTTTATGTGTTAGTTGAATAGGCAAACTGGCAGACGTGCCACCTGATGGTAAGTGGTCGACGTCGCCCATGAACATAAACTAGTTTACCTGGAACTAGCCCAGCCGACTCATTTATGTGTTGCCTATCCTGAGACATATGATGTTAAGTCTCGGTGCCAGTAATTACACTGCCTGTCTTGCCCTTCTTTCCGAAACACAGCAAAGCTGTTTCACGGAAGAAATAAGCAAGATGGTGGTACCCATGCAGCCGGGAGCGCGGCACAGCGCATCCCTCCCACCGGTAAAACGTAAAAGAAAAAACTTATCAATCGATTGTTAAAAAATATTTGATTTTACCTTATAAGTAGAACTTTTGTATTAGTAGGACTCGTACCTACTGTTGATAGTTATCAAAAGTAGGTACGAGTAGGAGGTAGTGGTAAGCTTAGGATTATTATAACCCACCACCACCACCACATATGCCGTTTGATGTCCACTGCTGAACGTAGGTCTCCGCCATTATCTCTGAGAGGGTTTGCCAATACTCGACACACTTGGCAGACGGGTTGGCGAGCGCAGTGTGTTGTGGCAGGATATGGTGACACTGCTTCCCATCACCATCCTGATTCTACAGTTGTTAGCACCACTATGCCCTTGATCGCCCTACTTGAACTGAACTGAATAAGTTTGTAAACCTCCCACTGCTGGGCAAAGCCCTCTACTCTATATAGCAGAAGGATTGGATCTTAATCCACCAGCTGCTCCTATTCGGGTTGACTGATAATTTCCCTATCATGAACAACAATCCCTATCAGGTATCTATGATAACAACCAAGTGCTTTACGTGCTCTCCGAGGCACGGTTGGGAGACCCTTAAGAACATACACCCTGACCAAAAACAAATATTTACACAAATAAAAATATCTGCCTCGAGCGGGAATCGAACCCGAGACCGCCGGCGCTGAGGCGGAACGTTTGTCATATTAGCTGTAAATACCGTTGTCTTCGGGTGGTTGTTTACTCTTTCCCGCAAATACAACTGAATCCATTGCAATGAAACTTGATATACATAGGCTATATTTTATCTCGGCATTCCCGAGGAATCGGAAGTTACGCGGGTAAAACCGCGAGACTCAGCTAGTCTAGCATTAATTAAACAATATAATTATATTTTTTCTAGTGCGAGTACTTTGCGTAAGAGATTAATATTTTTTTTGCTAAGAAATTACAAAACTGGTCAGCATGCAGTGCTCGGCTATAATTAAGGAAATGCATTCACTATTTGCTTGAGTAATATAACTTTATTTTAAAATATTTACGGTTCAAGATCACTCGTGTACATTCTAAAATATCGATTAAATAGTCAAAAGTTATATTTATGTAATATAAGTAAATAAATAAAAAAATACTATCTCCATACATATAATAAAATTGTACCAAGGTCAATTGTGCACCTATATTGAATATATTGTCAAAACAATAATTAATTCTCATTACTGCGTATTGTTCTAATGCTACTGTGTAGAAGCACGGAGAGTAGAGGTAAGGAGCATATTCTCTGTTATAAAAATTGTACCCGAAATAACCTTAAATAAAGATTACGTTGCTGTACCAGAGGACCGTTTTTTAAAGAACTACGCTAGCCGTTTAACTTTCAATTACAACTACTTGAGTCTATGAGAATACTTGAAATTATTTTAATACTTCCACTCAGCAAACTTCAAGTCGTCTAAAACAGCTAAGTTCAGATCATACACTCCAATAAACCAGCGCCCCCTTTGCTATTTTGTGGACACTTTTTGTGTCAAATAGCCGTATGAGAGCGTGCCCCTCACCTCTACCCTCCATATGTAGAAGGAACGCATTTTAATAGTAGAGTCTGGGTATGTTTGTGTTGTTCTACGTTAAGAGTCTACTATTTCTACGGTCCTCAAAATACTATTGAGGTTTAACAACCTATCGAGATAACTCTCGACCACACCGATTAATCTCCTTCGTGTCCTCTCCATTCTACATGACATTGGCGATCCATGCTCTATTGGCACTATTGAATGCTATTAATTTCAATTCATAATATAGAGATATTAACTATCTGTTCTATGTGACATTGGCTAAATCGTCTGTGTTCGTTTGGCGCCATTGAAAGCCATTAGACGGAGCCACTAGTCTCATCTAGAACTAAACGGCACGAAGGAGATTGGTGTGGTCGAGATTACAAGCTTCGTTCAATTTTGATGACAGAAGAGATGGTAGTAATTTAGTTATACTGAACATTACGAAAGATAGGAATAATAGGAGTCTTATTGTCAATTATTCGTGACTGACATGTAGTTCGATGACCTCTGTGACAATATTCGAATGTCGTCATGTTTTTACTAAGTTACTCTTACTCTAGTTACTTAGATTTAATATCGTGTGTAGTGAGTATAAATAAGTTTAATAATTGTTAATTACTTCTTGCAACAATCATTGACAGCTCCCCACGTGGTGGACGTGGTGACGTAGGCGGATGTCAGCTGTGCTGACGTCACGAGATAACTGTGCAGTTACTACAGGAATCAATTGATAACATATAAGGTTCATATCGTGTGGGCTAACGAGAGGCTTACGAAATGCAGCTGTGACCTGACGCCCACGGAGAGTCAGCTAAACCTTAGCCATGTAAACTTACAACATTATCTAATATTATAAAGATCTGCAATTCGTTTGTTTGTAGTTGTATTTGTAGATATTCCGGTTTATATCAACCGGAGCAGAGACAAATCCGGGAATCTTGTATTATCACTTTGACGACGAGTGTACGCACTGATTACAGTACATAGCGGTTGTGCTAGGCGCTAGCTGGTTCGATCCCATACATGACAAATAACTGTATAATTCATACATTTATGTCGCCTGATTCCCTCCACTGAGCACTGGGAGCCCGAGCGCGTGAGACGTATATTTTTATTATTTACAATGAATGAAATAAAATGAAAATCTTGAAGTAAAATAAAAATAAAATATATTTTTTAATTGCTAGATTTTTGAGAAAGTTCATTTGTGTTTTACTAAGAACCAGTTTTTTATATACTTATATACGATATGTGATATATTTTTTTATGGCAGGAAGTGAAACGAGGAATTCCCGGCTGTTAAAAATTTTATGTTCAATGTGAACACGAACAGAAATATGTTCACTATTTTTAAAAAGTAATCTCGACGAAGCGTTGTCGCAGTGGTCAGAGCTACTGGCTAATTCGCTACCTTCGCGGGTTCGATGTCGCTCATTATAGATGTCTGTATAAGCGACACATATTTACAACAAACTATCGGTGAATGTAATTTCGTTTTTTTTTTTAATATTACAAAGAGATAAAAAAAATTGCAGTTTTTTCTGTTTTACCAGGAAATAAACTAAGTCGCTGAGCAATAAAAAAAAACAGGACAAGCTTGGAGGGATATCAAATCAAATCAAAAATTTCTTTATTCAATTAGGATTCAAAAGCACATTTGAATCGACATTTTACACAGCATATAATACAAACTATAGTTGTTATGAAGACTACCACCTATTCGGAATGTAGATTCTTTGACTGGCCTGATGGCGCAGTTGCGATTGACAGTGTTTTCCGCTCTAGGGTCGTTGTTCGTTTCCCGCCCCAAGTCTAGATGGAATATATGTATGATTGAATGAGCCTGTAAATTTCCCACTGTTGGAAAAAGCCTCTTCTCCATAATATAGGAGGAGAGTAGGGAATGTATGTATATATATTATTAAAATATAAATTTACCTATCAGCCGGCTGTTACCTAAAACACGGACATTTAGACCCAGTTTCACCACTTACTGTTAAGTTCCGGCTAACCAAACTGGCACATTTTTGACAGATAATTGTATGGGTTATCTGTCAAAATAAGTGGCAGTTAGGCTATCCGGAACTTAATAGCAAGTGGTGAAACTGGCCTTAAGTCACCTACCTTAGGAACAGACGACTATGTGTTTATGTTTAACATATTTATTTATTTATATTCATTTATTCTGTTGAGAATAATCGCTAAGAAACTCAACAGTTACTCTTTTTAAGAGCCATCAATACAGTCATTACTCAACCATTATAAATTCAGTCATATGTCACATTAAATACAGCCTCTAAGCCCACACATCATTGTCATTTATATAAATAAATAATAATAATATAATAAATAAACGTCTCACACTCAACGGCCCCCAGTAGGATGTGAATGCTGTGTCGGGGGTCCGGAAACACACACAATACACAAGCACAAACGCCCAGACCACGACAAACATCTGTATGGCCTATACAAATATTTGTCATGTGCGGGAATCGAACCCGCGACCGCTAGCGCATCGGCCAGTTGCTGTGACCACTGCGCCAACGCGTCGTCAGTACATAATCTTGTACAGAGTGATATGCTTTGGCTAATAAAGACTATTTAATATAAACTTTTATATATAAATATATTGAATTTTTATGAGTTTTTATTTTTGTTTTGTGTAGCTCACCGTCCTTTGACGTTACCAATGGAACATTATTACAAATACTAAGCTGTCCGTCCGTCAAATGGCTGTCTCGAAACCATACTGAGACACTTAAAATTTACACATAATATATTACCATGGTCGCTACAAGGCAAATAAAATAAATTTAAATTAAAAGAGGTACCAACAAATAACTGCTGTTAAAACATTATCTCGTACGAAATCCTTCTTAATAATAATTCGACTCACTTTTGGCTGGTTCTTCTTAAAAATTCCGTGTTCGTGAAATACCAAATAATAAAAATATCATATCAAATTTAAAATTCCTCTCTCTCTCTCTCTCTATACAATTGTAGGAATTCGGAATAATTATTCTCATGAACAATTCCGAGTTCAACCATTTGAATATTCATAGTGGATAAATACGATGAAATTTATAATAAACATTTTCGAATGTCGTTATAAATAAAATCGTTTGATTTTCGCCGCTCGGTGATTTTTAATTTTACAACTAGACCTTACGCGCGGTTTTACCTTTTGTTATATATACTTTGATATTTAATAGATATTTCTGCTTAAAATGTTTTATTTATTTACATATTTTTTACTAATTACTCGTTAGCAACTTAAAGGTCTTACACAAAGGCTTAATAAAACGTATCTACACCCGATTCATTGACTGGAAATTGATGTTGAATCATAGTTGAAAAACGCTAATACATATATCTAATGCGAGAATCATCGAATGAATCAAAATGCTATGAGATATATTGTAACATACAAAAAATATTAATTAATATATAATATAAAATATCATTAAATATTGAATGGTGATTATGCAAAAAATTGTCGCAAAACGCCATTAATGGTCGACTATAATTAAATAATTAATAAAAAAATTACGTTAAAAATTATTACGAAATTATTTAAGCAATTATTTTGATTCAATTATAAAAATATAAAATTGTTTTTTTATATATAATTTTAATTAGTACGTTTCTTAGAAAATATAATGTTTATATCTTATACCTACCTATATAATGTTTATATCTTATACCTACCTTTATATCTACCTATTCAAAATAATACTTAATGTCTGTCCGTGTCGAACATTTTTAAAAATGTAAATATGTGATTTAACTATATGGTAATGAACCAATCATAGCAAGTAGACGACTACCGTTCTGGTGTAGTGGTGCGAGTAGTCGCCACAAAGCCGCACGCGCACGCCGGCGGTCGCGGGTTCGATTCCCGCTCAGGACAGATATTTGTATTTGTACAAATATTTGTTTCCGATCTGGGTGTACGTCCTTGTGGGTCTCCCCACCGTGCCTAGTCTAGGTTGTTAGGTATCGTAGACACCTGATAACGATCGTTACTCATGATAGGGAAATTATCTGCCAACCCGCAACGGAGCAGCGTGGTGGATTGAGCTCCAATCCTTCTTGTATATGAAGAAGAGGCATTCGCTCAGCAGCAGATTGTTTACAGGCTGATACAGTACATTATAACAAGTGGATGTTGCGCTAGCGAATGCAGTTCGATCCCCGCTAATAACAGATGCTTAGTCATATCGATGTCTATAGTGGTCTGTCCGTTTGTTTGTGTGTGTCTGTCGGGAACATGGTCCTCATTCACAATGATTGAGAGTTGTAAAACATTCGTTTATTATTTATAGATTATTTCTCAATAATATTATTAAATAAAGGTTAATATACCCAATAACAACATCGAAAGCGTTTCTCCAATCTCGAACATCACTGATTACGAACTGAGACCCGAATTCGATAACTTGTTTTTAATAAATATTTCTTAATATCTAGTATTTAAGACAGTGATTTAATTAGCGTATATAATTAGCAATTATTACTGTTTTCGAAAAGATTCATCAAAAACAAGTGTAAGTGTAAATATACTTCTACTATCCTTTTTTATACAGAATTTTGCGCCATTTTCGTAGTTTATATGCAAGTCCTCTGTTCAAAGGTCGCCTGGAAGAGATCGCTGTATTAGCGATACTGATGCAAGTTGATTGTTTTAAATTCTATTTATTGTTACTTTTGTCTAATGCTATTCAAAAAGAGTAAATAAATAAATGTACTTTTTAAATAGGTATACATACACAGTTAATAAAGGACGATGAAGCAAGCCATTGTCCGACTTAAAACCAATAATATTATAAAATAACTTTAGAAAAATACCTTAAAATAATAACATAAATTTCAAAAGAAACCTCGTGTATTACATATTTTCCGTTAAAAGTAATTAAAAATGTATATATCATTACATAAACTATATTTAAATAAAATATGTGTGCGTGTTTGTTTGTATCAAGTAGAAGAGTATTTAAAAGGTCTCTTAAGACACTAGCCGATAAAAAGTCTGTAGATACATGATAAAACGTAATAATTCTATTCAATACACTTATAGGTATATCAAACGCGATCGACCGCACTCGATCGTGCAAACGCTAGAATGTTGCTGACATCGAAACAGTCAGCAGATTACAGCAATTAATTCGAAAAACTCGAGTTCTGAGCGCGTACTAATTATCATTTGAAAAATAAACTAATTAAGTCCACGTCACATGTGCACATGCCTCGTACGTTTAAATACAAATTGAAATAATTATTTTTATTTAAAAACACCAATCGTCCAACGTTACCACCGGTTCGGAGCAACTCAAACTGCTAACCGTTCATATTAGATTAGTTTATATTACAACACGTAATTTCTATTACGAAAATATTTCGACTCTAAATAAGTCAGAAATTAGAATCAAATTAGAATATAGGTTTATAAATCGAGCATAAGAATAATGTATTGTCAAAACTTCTTGCTTCTGTCCTCTGTTGACATCCACTACTATCAACTACCTATATTATATACTATCAAATTAAATCTTATATTACAAAAACCATTGATAAAAATAAAATAACAATAATAACGATATCATGATGAAACTATAAAAAAAAATTCTAGTAACGTCTCACTCGAATCAACTCGACTGGTTACTCGAAGCAATCAATAGTGTGCGATGATTCATGGTCACAATGAGGTGTACATCGGGACACAATACAGCGGTGCCTCAAGAGAGCCGCCGAACATGTCGGGACATCGCTTAAGCCGCGTTGGGGTTATTAGTGCGGTGACAGTGTCTCGCTGACAGAGCGGCTCGGCGTCCGCTGACCGCTCGCACATGCATTACGGAAAACAGAATTTAAAGCTACTGATTTGAAACAGAAAATCTTTATTGAGAATTATTTCTTAAAATGTAAAATTTGGTAAATTTTCATTTACGTTTGGTATTTTTGGTTGTAAATTGTTTTTGAATGAAAACAAAATTTTTTATGATAAGAATTTCTTAATTGTTATTGTTATTTAGATAGGTACCTAACTGTTATTTTCGATCGCAGATTACAGCGACTTTTTGTGTAAATTCGTTACGGATCATATATATAAGCCTCATTACCCATTCCGGAAAATATTTCGTAGTGAAAAGCTTAAAAAAAATACTAGATCACTAACCACTACATCAGTCGTTAGATGTCCACTGCAGAACCTAAGCCTGCCCATCATCTCTGGGGGGGTTTGCCAATTCTCGACACGTTGGGCTGGCGGGTTGATGAACGGGGTTGTGTGTTGTAGCAGGATATGGTGACACTGCTGCGAATCACCAACCTGGTTGGTGTAGGTACAGTTGTTCCCACCACTATAGCCTTAGCGCCTTTTACGACACCTCGGCAAGAAAGAGGTCGGGACTATTCTTATCTGTCGGTCAACGCACTGCATAGGTCACTCACAATATTATTTAAATGCCATAACTAAAATAATGAAACATTGTAAATGATATCGTTACATATAGGTAACAATAGATAGTTTAGAACAGGTATGCTAGATTTTTTTACCACAAAATAGTCTCAAATATAAATGACAAAGCATCACAAATTGTCACCGAGCGGCTCGGGACCCATTTAATTGACAAATTCTGGTCATCGTGTTTATGAGTCGCGGCGACAACGAAACGACACCGACAACCGGATTAGCAGGGCGTGATGTGAGCGGGCGCCGGCGCTACCTCCGGGACGGGTCACACGGGTGACACTGGTTACAATTAAGAAGATGCACTTAGGTTAAACAAAGGCTATGGATGAAACTTAACTTCTTTCTCGAAATATATTAAAAGGTTATGAGGTCATAGCTTAAAATTTTAAAACTAAAATAAGACCAAATATTACATTTATACATAATTAGTTTCGTTACGTCATCAAAACATTTGTTTATTCTTGTAATAGTTACTTATACATATTTTTAAGTGTTTTTATAGGAGAAAAATAATTGTAAGGGCTTATATTGAAAATTAACCGCAACATTGTAAATAAAATGTTACGAATAACGGTAGAATTTATTCGGTGAGGAAAGTATTCAGGGCGCGCTGTACACGGTAGCTCGCTGTGCCCCGGGACTTAAGTGCGGCTCGCCTCTGAAGCGCCGCCTCGAAAGCCTTTTCGTGTTCCGTGCCCGGCTCCCCCCGCACATCCTCCCACCCCTCCCCGTCCCGCTCCCCCGCACACGCCACCGGACAGTTTCAATACAGTACTACTTATTGACATTTTACTCGAGAAAGTAACTCACGGCTTGATGCCGAGAAATGACTCTAATTACCTCCTTAGTGAAGACTAATTATTTATTTATTTTAAATACATTAAATCGGTTCCTCTGAACTGTTAATTTCGAGAACTAACTATGTGCTCTCTTCTTTCTATCTATTAAAACCAAATAAAACCATTCACGGTAAGTTTTTATTCCACTAAACGTTCGAATTACCATAAGTTTAAATTCTATTTCATTTCGAGGTAATAAAAATGTAAGCGGCTTTGTAGCTTTTTAAGATATCGTTAAAATTTACTCGAATACACGCGTAGACACCCGTCGTTGCTCGCGATTCAAACAAGGCTCCTGATACGTGGTTTAAGTTTTATTACGATAAGAATTTTGTGGTATTTGATGTTACTCTCTATCTGGTACGACTTTGCGTTCCTTATAATAAAGATTTTTTTTTTTTTTTGATTAGGACCAGGTGTCTAAAAAATAAAACTTAGGAGATTCAATTGTAATCTATCCAGTAGTTTTTCGTAATGAACGCACAACGGCAGACCTCTAACATTTTGTTTATATATAGACTTGATCGTTCGCTGGGTACTCGAACTCCGTTACTGGAAACGAAAAATTTTGATATTTTGATATTTATGAAAACATTTTGATTTTTGAAAACGAAACGGACAGTCAACGATGTAATTAGTATTTATTGACATTAAAGCCGTGTCGGTATTATATAAGTAATAGAAGTGTTGATCACACTGTTTTTAACCGACTTCAAACAAAAAAAATTAGAACATCATCAACGTAGTCAATTAAATACGCTTTATTAGGGATAACTCAAAAACGTCAGATCTCGCTCAAATTAAAATTAAAATTTTTAAATTTAAATGGGACAATATGACAGAAACCAGCTTTCGAATTTAAAAAAAAAATCAAAATCGGCACACCTAGTAAAAAGTTATGAGGTAACACACATTAAAAAATACAGTCTAATTGAGATCCTCTTCCTTTTTTTGAAGTCGGTTAAAAAGCACCCGTTATGTTCGCGCACAACTTGTACGTAAACATTAAGCCGAGTTAACCGATATCGTTTGCTAATTTCAGTCGTAACGACAGTAAAACTCGTGATATAAGATCGTTGTCTATTCAATTATGTGACGTAACTCCTAATGGACTCGATCGCCAGCGCCCGGCGGCTCCGTTACAACTCCTACTAATTGCGCCTGCGCCGATCCGCTCCTAAGAGCCTTGTCACCAAATTTTTTTCGTCCCCGACCGACATTCATCGGGAATGCTTTTATACCAGCGACGGCGGACCTGTTAATGTGTTAATCCACTCCGTTTGCCTTGTTTTTCTGTTATTAATAGCCAAACAACGCGAGTCGTCCGTCTCGCTCGCTCCGATGCATCTGCGTCTGAGCGGAAGCGAGAGGGATAGGATTTTACAAGGTACTGCAGATATGATATTCAAATGATCAGCTCACAGATGCGAGACGGGTGAGATAGATTAGCACCGGACATTAATTGCCTCCTCGTCCTTTCGTTATCGCGTCATCTCCGGGAGTCATTTGTAGCGAACGCTCGTCGAGACGGGTGACGGCTGATGACACCCCCCTAACGTGACGCGACGTGACGATATCGTCAACATCTCGTTTCCGTTTGTTTACAAACAAATTATAAACAGAGCGTACTTTTTTTCACATATTAAAATAAATTATGTGGTTCGTTTTATTCGACGGTTCCGATTTTCTCGTTACTGTTTATATTTTATTTATTAAATTATGTTATCATTTTAAAAATATATACATAATGATAATGACAACGTGTCAATAATGACGCACATGGTCCGATCGACCGCTCCTCGGTCAGAAATCATCACACCCATGACACCGTCGATGAAGATCGCGAATCAATCCGATATCGATTCCCAAAGGGCCCGCCCTAATTAATTACCTTCTACAGATCAAGGACTGACAAAAAAACACGGACCTTGTCGTGGCTAAGAGCGGCGGCGCCACTCGCCCGCGCCTGCGCCTGCGCCGGGCCCGGGCGCGGGGGCTCGGCGGGACGGGGGACCACTAATGCAGGCGCCGATAAGAAGATGCATGGGAAAGTGTCCCGGCCAATATCAGGCCCTCGTTACAATAATTCTGGTGTGTCGCAGCGTTTCCATGTGTCTTGATGAGCTTATGAATCGAATTTAGACATTACTGATATCGTACCGTGTCGCTGCGGTAATGTGAGGATAGGTGTCCCCGATAGCGACGTAACAGTGCGATAAAAATTGTATGTATTCAGTGAAATATATGTATAGTACAAAGGCTACGTAATTTGTAATATTATCCTAGAAACTACGTAATGATGAAATAGACACACAAATTAATATACTTAATGTAAAAGTTTAAAACTATTGTATACCTATTATCGACTTTTTGATATTATTAATGAGACTTTTATTAAATTTTTAACCTTTATTTGATGCTGCTACTTTAAAACAGACCGACTCTGTGTGTAGGGGAGAGCGGGGCTAGAAGTTACCAGGGTAAGTTGTTCCGATTGAAATAACGCCGAGAGTGAAAGAAATTAGAGTTGTGAATAAACACGTCGTGAAATGGAACTCCACAGCGCACTGACGGCAGCCATCTTAAACAGGCCAGTAGCGACCGGAATATCGGAACGACAGCAAGTACATCGCTGGTTCATGTAAGTAAATATTTTCGTATTTGTTATTTTTGGTCTATCTTACAAATTTAAATGATTAGCCTTTAGTGTTTCAGTATTTTAATATAAGGATTTAGCTGTTGTTTTGATACGCTATACGTAAATAGCGAATGTTTCGTAACACAAACTATATCTTACTTTTTTTTCAACATGTGTGTTTGGGGCTAGATGTTCCTTTTTGCAGGGGCACGTTGTTACCTCGGAACAACTTGCCCCAATTATTTGTTTCAATAATGAAATATAAATATAGCTTTTTTATAGCATGCAGACATATACCCGAAAAACAACACGAGGTTCTGTGTCACAGGAGTTGATGCAAAGCAGCAGACGCAGTTATCAAAGATAGCAGAAAAATAAAAACTGTTGCCAAAGAATTAGATATTTGCCATATGACATTATACAGATATGTAAAAAAGCTAAGATCTGGAGTAGAAAATATCACGATAGGCTACAATAAAGTGAGATTGGTATTTACCGAAGAACAGGAAGATAAGTTAGCAGATTATTTATTGAAATGTGCTTCAATTTTCTTCGGTTTTCTTTAAACATTTCAAACATCAGGAATAATTCAAAAGTAGTATCAGAGACTGTTACTAGAATAGACTATAATGCAGCTGAAACTGTAAACAATAATACTGATGAAAGACAAATCTTCAGTGCGCCAGGGCCATCAGGAGCTGTGAATCTACCTGCATCTTCTACGCTTAAAGCAGTACGTTCTTTTCCGAAGACACCACCAAGGATTAGAACAAACAAGAGACGTATTAGAAAGTCAGCAATTTTAACTGACACTCCTGAAAAACAAGCCGAGCAGAAGAGCAAAGTAATAAAAAGAAAGTGAGCATCAACAATGAAGACGTTAGAAAAAATAAAGGAAAAAGGAAGGGTAAAACAAAACAAGGAAAAGAAAAGGGCAAAGGAAAGGGGAAGTCTGTTAAATGACAGGTTTAACGAATGAGTAGTGAAAGCTCTGAAAATGAAATTCACAGTTTAGAATATTATTGTATCGTGTGCCGTGACAGTTACTCTAATTCACGTTCTGGAGAAGAATGGGTTCGGTGTCAAGAATGTAAGAATTGGGCCCATTCTAGATGTAGACCTAATCAAGACTTATGACTAAATGTGATTCTAATATATCTTCTGATGATTAATTATAAGGAATATAATATGTTTTCTGTCTATGACGGCAATATGATTGATATTTTCTGCCTTATACAAAGCAATATGAATGAAGACTGATAATTCGTACTATATTGTTGATTATTACTTAAATAAACAAACTGTGATTCTGATATATCTTCTGATGATTAATAATTAGGAAGAGTATATCATATGTTTTCTGTCTATGACGGCAATATGATTGATATTTTCTGCCTTATACAAGGCAATACGATTGAAGACTAATAATTCGTACGATATTGTTGATTATGACTTAAATAAACATACTTTGTTTAATCATTTATTGTTTTTTATTCCACAAATAATAGCTTTAATACATATGGTAACAACTTACCCCAGCTTTTTAACAACTTGCCCCGAGTTGGGGTAAGTTGTTACTTTCCGACTTTAGGCACTAAAAAATTAATAATAAAAAAAGCTCACAAAAACTGACCCAAATTACTGTCTCAATATAAAAATTGTATATGTAAATTTATTTAAATCGCATCGTTTGAACACTAAAATCAAGTGTTCTTAACAAATTTTGAGGTTAACTAAAAATCGGAACTTTTAGCCCCGCTCTCCCCTACCTGAAAATTTGGAGGAGAAGTCTGGCCTTTTCGCCGAGGCCAGCCTGTCGCTGGACGGATCCTGTTGCCTGCAGATCCGAGACTCTCCAATTAAAGTGGCTGAAGGCTCCCGCAGGGGCTTAGTACGGTATTGCACTCCCAAAGTACCGAGTCCGACATAGGTCTAGGACTGCCACCCGGGCGTCCTGGATATCATCCGTAAATGGATTCCCCTGCGACAAAAAAAAAGTACCTGAAAATTAATTACAAAACTTAAAAAAAAAAAGAAAAAAGTTTAATATGTGTGATGAAATCTTTATTTTATTGATATTTTATTTATTTATTATTATTAAAGCAGCTATAGAAATAAATATTCTATGAAAACCTCAAGTGTTCCAAATAAATAAAACTGTGATACGACGGATTGAATTTAAGTTTCGGAATTGAAAATTAAAAGTTCGGACGGTAAGCGGTAAACAAAGAAAGTACCAACTTGGATTGGATAATTGAACTACAGACGTTCTTACTCTCTAAATATGAATCAGTAGAATTTCACTAATTTTAAGTGACTTTTCACTTTTTATCAAATTGATAATCGTACAACGCAAAATTACTGAATGTATGAATATCAGAGTCAACTGATTTGATCATTGAATATTTCTATATGTATTAGTGAGTATTCATTAACTTTTTATTGGAATTCACTGATATTTAGTGAATACAGCTTCACTAACGTTAATAATGAAAATTCCACTGATTCATGTTTAGAGAGTACCTAGTAATAGAAAGCCGTTAAAATCCTTTCGTTATAAAACTCAAAAATTTTTAAACTAAATAATTAAGTTCATAGTCTTTCCTAACACACAAGTTCTTTATAATAATAAAATATACCTAATTACCTAATAAAAAACAACTCTTTTAATATAACCTTATTTTACTAAAATACTTGTAATTACTCCACAGAGTATTAAACGTTTTAGAATACTTTTGAAATAGAGATTAGAGTGTACCTAAAATGTTTAATCTTAATAAAAACACAAAATTTCTAAATCTAAATACTATAGTTAATGTGGGACGTAAGTAGAAATGCTTAGTTTTAAAAATGATTGCAAAATTAATTTAATTATTAAAAAAAAATTACTTAAGTGAATCTGTTTTTATTAAAATTATAATCTCTTTAAATATCTTTTAATAATATCTTAAATTGATTTTATGAGAAAAAAAGCGCTCTCAATAAAAAAATAAATAAAAAATGTACCAATTAGACAGGGAAAAACACTCTTTTAATTCTTTATTTACTCAATAGATGCCGTTATAGTCATCATTAGTAGCGTATAAACTTACATTATTATAATTCAACATAGACTTTTTAGGATTTAACCTAAACTTTGGAAATAATAAATTAACAAAAAAATAATTTCGTTAACAAATATTGGGTTGGCACAAAAATAATGGACACTCTAAAAAAATTATACAATTACTTTTTCAACTTAATTGCTTTCGTTAATATTCTAGAATGTTGTAAAACATTTTAGACACTTCTGATGCGGGCGTATATAAAGCCGCTCTCACGATCGCTTAAGTCAGTTTGAAGAAAAATAGACAAGCGGCAAATTCGAACACTATACTTATAAGAGTAATTTAAATCAGGATACAGGAGTCTTTAAAATCAGCCATGCTCAGGACCACCACTCGCAGTGAATGATGACGATTTACGCCGCGAGATGAGGTTGAATCTGAATACTACCACTCGTGAATTAGTGGAAGCACTTGAATGCAATCGCCACGCCGTGGAATACCATCTGCATGAGCTTGGGTATCGAAAAGTTTTGGCTCGGTGGGTACAGTACATCCTTACAGACACCAGTCGTGCAGTTCGTGTCGCTATCTGTCAATCACTTTTGCTGCGACCCCGACGTAAAGAGTTTTTGTCTGATCTGGTTACTGGAGATGAATCATGAATTCATTACGATAGCGATACATGTCATGCTTTTTGGCTGCCTCAAGGAGAAACGCCACCAACTCAACCGAAGATGAGTCAAAAGAACCGCTTAAAAGTTCTGCGTTGATGTTTCTGGGACGCGCAGGCATACTGTTTTATGAACTATTACACAATGGAAGTATAAACGGTGACAAATATTCAACCCAGCTCACCAAACTATCTGCTGCTATCAATAAAAAACGACGAAGACGACTCAATGTATTTTTACTACACGATAACGCTCGACCTCACGTCGCCTCTACCGTTTACCAACAGTTGAAGAACTTGGGCTGGGAGACGATACCACACCTACCTTATTCCCCAGACCTCGCTCCATCAGACTATCGTTTGTTTAGAGCCATGAAACAACACTTGCGGGGTAAATAATTTAATGATTTCTCTGATGTAGAGGCGGAGTTTAACAAATTTTTCGAGACACAGCCATCAGAGTTCTGGGCGAAGGCGCAAGAAGTCTTAGATACTAATGGTGATTACATCATTGACTAAGCTCTTTGTACTGTAATAATAGTAAAAAATATATTAAACGTAAACCAAGTGTCTCATTACTTTTGTGCCAACCCGATATTTTTAGCGCAATTGTAATATTCTATCCAATTATAAACTATGGAGTCTAAGTAAAAAAACAATACATACACTCAAGATATCGTTAATTTTTATTTTATAATGGAATATTTCAGCCACAACTTAATCATACTGTTTCGTTACACTATAGGTATTAGCCGTGCAGGTCGCGTGTCGCGTCCTTTACTTTAACAAACAACATTACAAGTATATTTGAAACTAATACCGTATAATGTATTAAAATACTTCCACAATGACCCGCTGAATGGTTCATAGTCCCAGATTAGTTCAAATCTCATTGTACGTAAAAACACGAAGTCACATCACGTGGCGTGTCACGAGGGCGATACGAGACACGCTCTACACATCGCTATAGGTGCAGTTTGTGTAATTACTTGTGCAAATGGGATGTCACGTGTAACTGTAATTGTGTGCTAACGTGTATTCAGTTATTGTGTGTGTGTGTGTGAATGTAATATGTTGACTCCAACTAACTGAAATTGCTTCGAAAGTAAAGCAAAAATATTTTGATCAAACATACAAAATATTTATTATATATAATAGTTCCCATCGGGTCCCGTATGTTTATAAAAGTTCTTTCACCCGGGGCTCAAACCTTACAGCTTATTATAACAGCTAAGCTAATGAATATAATATACCTATACAAGCTGTACCCGTACTCTCTTAACATGAATCAGTAGAATTTCACTAATTTTAGGTGACTATTCACTTTTTATCAATCTGAGAATCATACCACGCAGAATTAGTGACTATTCAATGTATTAATAGTTATGTGAATATCAGAGTCCACTGATTTGATCATTGAATATTTGTATGTGTATTAGTGAATATTCTCTAACTTGTTATTGAAATTCACTGATATGTAGTGAATACAGCTTCACTGACATAATTAATGAAACTACCACTGATTCATGTTTAAATAGCAAATTTCTTTCATAACATCCCTTTCATTAAACTTATAAGATAAAGTATATAACCTACTCCAGCTGAAGATGAGCCGCACCTTCAAAGATTTTCTGTACATTCCGGCTCTCAAGTTGTACTGTACTTTACTGTACCTATCAGCCTGTAAACAACCCACTGCTGAGCGAAGGACTCTTTTCCATATAGAAGAAGGGTTGGAGCTTAATCCACCACGCTGCTCCACTGCGGGTTGGCGGATAATGAGTAACGATCGTTATCAAGTGCTTATAATAACAACCGGGACCGACTGCTTTACGTGCTCTCCGAGACACGGTCGGGAGACCCACAAGGATATACACTCAGACCGGAAACAAATATTTGTACTAATATCTGTCCCGAGTGGGAATCGATTCCGCAACCGCTGGCGCGCGGTTTGAGGCGACTACTCGCACCACTGCACCAGAACGGTCGTCTCTCCCAAGTTATTTGCTCCTAATACTGTTGCTTATGATGTCTGTAAGTTTTGAACTAACAAACCAGAAACCTTGAATATTTACGCGATAATCTTTAAAGTATTTCTGTTATAACAAAAAAGAATCAATCAATATACACAACTAAGTACACATTTTTATTTTCAATGGTATATGAATTATATATTATATTATTATATGTATGACTAGCTTCCGCCCTCGGCTTCGCCCTCGTGGTTGTATTGAGAAAAAATACCTTATATCCTTCCCTAGGCTTCATACTATCCGTTAAAACGGCTCGGTTACAAAGACTCTCGTACAAAAAACGTTCCTCCACGCTCGCAGATAAAATAAATAAATAAATTTTTCTAGTAGACACTTTAGCGAATTCGTGCGAAAAAAATTAAGGCCGTAAGCTACGTGGTTCAGGCGTCACTTATGCGTTTTTTGTGTAATAATTTTTAACTAGCTGTCGCCTATTGGTCGAATTTCGACCTAATCTATAATTGATATCATTGTCAACGTTATAAAAATATGATTGCGCATAACATGGTGAGCGACATATGCAGCAGTCATTGGACCTGATCTGTGATAAAAAAAAATTCGATAAAAAATTCGTTGCAAGACCTGTATTTAAGTTCATGACAGACTTTGACAATAAACAAAATTTGTGTATATACATGTACATTGTACATATGTGTGTGTGCCGTAGTGTGTGTAGTGTTTTTTAAATTAATTTAATGTATTTTTGAGCATTATCATAAAAAAAAATATTAGCAATCTGCACTTCTTCTCCATGTAAACTTTAACTGTGCCAAATTTTATACTTCTCCGTCCACGTAATTTTCGTAAAAAGAGGTACAAAGTTTTTACGTATTAATATATAGATTTATGGTATATTATGGCCAAATTACGCAATATCTTTATAAATTGTAGCCTGTGTGTTATTCTGATGTATAACACACAGGCATCATATTCCTATAAAGTTTCATCTAAATCCGTTCAGTAGATTTTTCGTGAAAGAGTAACAAACATACATTTAAATAAACCTTAGCATTTATAATATTAAAATATGATACTCTCCCACGGGACCTTGCTTCCCAACATCTTTCTTTACTTGAAAATATGCAAACGTCGCCATGCGAAATTCAAAACGCCGATTAATTATTGGCTAAGTATATCCGTAATTTAATTTTAATAAAAAAATAATTAAATAAAGTATTTTTCTAGAACAAAGATAAAGGATTAAGAATTACTTTGTTAACATGTCATTATCTTGTATTATACAGATAAACCTTTGCGAGAAAAAATAAATTAAAAGTCAATTATACATAATTATAATGAATAATGTTTTATTAACAATCATATTATCAGAGGAATGCAGTAAAATTATCTTCACAGAGATAAGGATTTATAATAAAAATTTAAGTATTAATTAATAAACTTTATTTAAACTACTAAATCATTCACAAAGAAATAAATATTTAATTCGATGAAAAGGAAAAAAAATATTCCAATTATATTATAATATCAATATTTATGAAAATTATTAATTAGGATGTATATAACTGTATCAAAATTGAAAATATGTAATTAATTTATTTATCATCATCATCGACCTCGAGAGCAACCGCCTGGGCTCTGTTATTGCTGGTCCTTTTGGGGGTTTCCCCAATACTCGTCACGATTGACAGGCGGGTTGATGAGCGCAGTATGTTGCGGTAGGGTATGGTTACACTGCTGCCCATCACCACCTCGTTTGGTGCAGTTGTTCACACTATTACGGCTTTAGCTATCTTTTACGACACCTCGGCAAGAAAGAAACCTTGACTATTCTTCTCTGCTGGTCATCGCACGGTAATATACTTGTAGACTCTTTAAAAATATGGGACAGCGACCATGATTCATGGGAACGAGAACTGTCTCGTCTTGAGTTGTCAATAAATTATCTTGTACCGATCCGTCATTAGGTTAGGTTTAAAGATCTTTATTTTTCTCAAAAAAATCACTTACATGAGAAACACACTATTTATATGAATATACATTTGGCTGGGATTAAACAGAGATATCACAACAATATACTAGTACTACTTATATCAGTTAAAACACAATACACTCACAATCGCGATCAAATCATCGCGACCGATGAAAAAACTTCGATATAGTACAGAACTAGATGAGCCACAAATATTTAATTTTCAACACAGCACAATTTAATTGTATTTAATAACTTTTTTTTTAATCATATTTTGAACTTTATAAATAAGATTTAAATTAAGATTTTAATTTTAGAATGCATTTATTCTCAGTAATTATTATTATATATTTATTTATTTAGTTATTAATTATTTCAACTTTATTCTGCACGTAGTATTGTATTTAAGAAGTCTTTTAAACGTCAAGGCAGATTTAGCATCTTCAATATCGTTTGCTAACTGGTTATATATTATAGTTTAGCGCCTGTAAATAAAATATTTTGTTTGCCATGGTTTGTACGTGGTGCATGTGAAATAAGGTTAATTAGTACATGTAAAACAGGTCATTCGTTAATTCATTTGGATTTATGTAGTAATTTTATAGTTAACTCTTAATCTAGAACAAATCAAACATTTAAAATACCATTAACAACTAAAGGTATGGTCAGTTTTCAAACTTAAATCAGATGAAACTGTGAGGACAATGTTATGTATACTCGTATACCTATATAAATTGTAAATGCCAAATATCTACTTAATAAAAATATATACTTATCAACGATATCCTGGGTGAGTCAAAATAATATGTGCAAATGTCTTCATAATTATTAAAAATACCCTGACTTAAAAAACTTAAAATCGATCTAAATATAATTTGTAGTCAGTTTTCAAACGTACAGATTATAAAATTTAAAAAGGAATGACGTTCGTGGACGCCATTTTGAAAATGACCATTTAAATATATTTGCAAAAATTATACACAATTATTCTGACATTTTATGAATATACCTAGTAGTATTACAAGCTGTACCGACTCGTTTTATCTGTCCGGAGAGAACGTATAGAACGAGTGCATAATAATTCCTTATTCCGATACAAGCCAGGGCCGGACTACCCCTAGAGGCTGTCTCCTATTGACCTAAACGCCCTTTACCCAAATATTATTTATGAATGAGTTATAATATTGACACATCACTTTGTTTTCACATTTGGATTGATGAGAAGAGAACAAAAATATTTAAATTTAAAATATTATAAAGGTATATATATATATATATATATATATATATATATATATATGTATATATATATATATATATATATATATATATATATATATATATATATAAACAATGCGTATACACTTAAACACGATGAACAAAAGCCGAGATCTCATACAGTACCTAAACTAGTGAAGTAACAACATACTTTGAAAATATAAAGTATAGGTACTCAACTTGCAATGTGACTTCAGTGTTATTCTTTAAAGCACTGTTATCAAATTCAAGAGGCCCACCAATATTACAAAGGTTTTTTTGGATCATTATTTAATTTTTAAATAAGGTTTAAAAGCTAGTAGAATATCTAACTATCTTAAGATAGATTCTTAGTAAGTAGGTTTTTAGGGCCCCGTGACTCAGTTAGGGGCCAACACGTTAATACGACCCTGGTCGAACCGGTGGAAGGCCGTAGTATAATGACAGCAACGCAAAGGGCACATAAAATGCAAATGCGCGCGGGACATGTGCACCGTGTCGGACACCGTGTCGCGACACTACCGCTATCCACTAACAATGTCACTACCTTCGGTATTTTCGTACGTTCCAATGTCTATAAATAACACACACAATAAATCTAATAAATTTTATTAAGATAGCCCATTTGTTAAACAATTGATGATTTTAATTACTATATATATCGAGAATGTAAACGATTTTCCTTTAAATGTATTAGTATCTATTAACATTGAAATAATTTCTAAAGTTCAACTTCAGACACAGAGAATAAAATTTATGTTGCACAAATAAGTATACAAAACAATATGTTTGAGATGTTATCATTGCCAAAAGAGTTCGTATACCTAAATAAAATCAAAACGCTTATTGTAACAAAACATAACCTTAGGCTGAAATCAGAAGCTTAGAAAATAGGCTGCGAGCTGAATGACATTTAGCTCGCACATTAGAATCTGTATAGTCACAGATTATAATTTTTCCAATTTACCGGTTCTCCCGCGACGTCTTCTTCTATCTCCAAGCATGAGATGAATTTTAAACAGACCGAAAGCTCGGTGATGTGTCAATTATATGTGTAACGTGGGAAAGTTATTTTAAAATATTTAAATCACAACGAGCCTGTTCCATTTGTATGAATATATTTATCAATTTCGTCTAAGATAAGCTTCACAAGGTTCACGAGAGCAGTCCTCGTAATCCACATGTAATGTAGTATATGTGTACTAAAACATTTTCATACAATCCAGAGTTAGTATATTTACAAATATAAACAGAACTATAGTACCTACAGTTGTGAATTTACCTAAAAGAATTTAAAAAAAACCGTGTCTGTGTATGTACGTACGTACGCACTAAAAACTTATAGGTAGGTACTTCTTTAGCATAACAGAAGAAAAATAGTTAAAGATTTCACCCGTAGGTATACCACAGCTCTTTGTTTGTAAAAGGAATGATAGATTTATAAAAACCAGTGAGATACCTAGTAAGAGTAATTTTTTTAAAATAATAATGCAAATATATTAATTTATAATGTAAACAAATAAAAAGAATAAATACCGACAATTAACTTCAAATCTATAAATGCACATAAAAGTTTGTTTGTTTTTTTTTATATATATCACATAATTATACCCGTGTATATTTATGAATAAATATATATTTTTTATCTTCATTGATATAAATGTTATGACTTTTCATAGATACTTTAGTGACAGTTATGAGCTAACTTCTACATGTCTCTTTTTGGCTATCGGTGTGCGCGCGGATCATAAAAATTTTACTATGATTATTTTTTTTACACGCGTCAAAAGAAGTAAACCTTAAAAAAAACAGTAAACACTTCTTGCTAAAATAATTAAAATTCTAATTAATTTTTATTTAGTTCTAAAAAAACCTTGTTTGTATCCATCACAAATGAGAACATTAATTGCTCATAATATAAATAACAAGCACGGGCAATAACACATACTCGCTCATTTACATTATTCTTATAATTCACTTCATTCATTTATTACAACTAATGGCTTTCACCAGTAATACCAAGATAATTTTATAGTTTACGTTAACCCAGATAATTAACGTATCAGTTAAAGAATATGAAACACCATGCACTAATATGATCAGAGCCACTCCGAGTACCTTCACACACGTCCACAATCACAACATCAACACCGACATCTGTATCGTAAACGATATCGCGACTAAAATTTCCATACAAAGGTAAAAGAAAAACGATAAACAGTCAATAATTCAAACCATTACACTTAACTCGATATTAATTAGCAAACAAAATGGAATCAGTGTTGTAAAAAATGATAATAAAAAGCGATATAAAAATTTAACAAGCATAGATAAGGCGAAGTAATTCCTCGAGACAATCGACTGAGCTGCGATTCGTTCGTATATTATAATGAGCTATATAAACACGGAGGCAGTAAACACGGTGTAAGTCGCCTCGTAAAACTCATAATTACTCCTAAACTTCTCATTTATCTAACAATCATTCCATAAAGTTTTAATTGACTGCTCTCGCTCCGGACTCTATTAAATTTCGTACATACACTAACTTGGAAGAGGGAGTAGGTGTACTAATGTATGCTATGTAGTATGTATGTATGTGTGATAAAAGTAGCAAAATTTAATTAAAATATGGTGTAAAATTATGTCTATAACTTTATTTTTTGAAATAATTAGTGTCATCAGAATACTGAGGATTTTTGGCACAAGTCGATTCCATTTGTACTTGAAGGCGTTCCTTGGCTGAATAAGTTTGTACCTACTTAAATATAAATTACAGAATTAACTGAATGGTGAACTGTACTGAAATGAATTAGCTGTAAACTTCCCATTGCTGGGCAAAGGCTTCTATATACGAGAAGGGTTAGACCTTAACTCGCCACGCTACCGACAACCGACGGATTTACGTGCTCTCCGAGGTGCGGTGGGGAGACCCACAAGAATATACACTCTGATCAGAAACAATTATTGGACAGATGTAAAACAAATGTTGAAATAAAAATGTGTAATTTTTATTTTTTGTTTAGTATATAAATCGATATCAAACAAACACACGCGTCAAACAGATAATTTTGTTTCAGTAATTTTATTCCTGTAAAAAGGAGAATGCACTAGAGTCTAATTGTTGTTAAAATTAATTAAATAAAATCGATTTATACTGCATAGTTTTTATTAAGAAATCAAAATGGGAAAAGCAATATAATTCAAAAATAAACATTTCCTTTACAACGAGATGATAATTACTTATATTAATATGACTGGCCCATTGGACCAGTAGCCAGTACCCTACTTTCTTCTCCAGGGTTGTGGATTCGATTCCCTCTCAGAGTCTGGGTGTAATATATATTTATTTATATATGTTTTATTTATATGTACTTACCTATATATATATATTCCAAAAAAAATGAAACACAAGCATTAAGTTGACCGCATTATGAACAGACTACCGTGTGTGTATTTTAAACATATTTATTTATTTATTACAAATAACTAATTCTTTATATATACCCATATACTATATTATAACAATATGTCCACATAAAGAGGATCGGACTGGCAAAGCTTTTGGTCCACTGTACAGTGTACAGTGACTCAAACAGACCGGTTTATTATTAACACACACCGCTGAATTAACACGCACACAGACGCGTAATTAATATGCGTCGGTGTTTGAACAGAGCGCCAACTAGGGTGACTATAAATATCGTTTTTATTTATTATATATTTAGTTATCTATATATGTCAATTTATGTTTAAAAAAATTACCTTTTAAAGTTTTATACTCATGGTACATGGATATCACTCATTTTGTAATAATTATGAAGCTAACGACAATACATTTATAAGGTATTTATGACCTAAGAAGTATAATGAAATTAATATACATATGATTACTCATAAATTGTCTTAATTATATAATCAATAGTTAAGTTTTTCAATCATCAACTTTTTCAAGCAAAAACTTTTTATATATAGATATTTTATATATTTTTATAAGAAAAATACGATTTTTTTTCCTTAACATCAATCTAAGTAGAAAGTGCAGACTGAAAAACCATAGGGTAAATGTGGGATAGTCGCCTCAGTGGGATAGATGCCACAGTAAACACATAGCAACATTTACAAGCAATAACCTCGCGCTGTTTTGTTATAATGTAAGCCTAGCCCCTTCCCCTCGCCAGTCAGTGCCGAAAGTTTCGCTGGTGCGCACGTGTCGAAATTTGTGAGAAGGAATATAAATTATGGAGCAACTCCTTGTTGGATTCGCCTTGCGTTACATCTTATTACTCTCGGAACTTTTGAGGTTATGAAGTAAGTATTTAAAATTTTGTATTTTTAATGTGTGTATATATCATATAAACTCATTTCAATACTTTTAAAGTGTTTTTTGAAACTATTTATTTTATAACGGAGGAGGGCGTCTATCCCTTCAAAAAGGATAGATGCCCCAGTTTTTGTGAGTATAGATGCCCTTAGAGGCATCTATCCCTTTATTGTGTTTAAGTCGTTTTTTTTTTAAGATATGCCACGCAAATACGTGCGTAAAGCTGGGGCACGTCCTCGAGGCACATGGACAGAAGATGCCCTTATAGACGCCTTTGAAGAGATGAGGCAAAATAAATATGGTATAAATGAAGTATCTCTTCGTTATGGAATTCCAGCCAGAACCCTAAGAAGACGATTTGCTAAACAAGATACGAAAAAAATCACATTAGGTATTTTGTTAACTTATCTACAATATATTTTAATATATTACTTTCATTGTTTAATAATTTCAATAATTTTAATAGGTTCGAGGAGTGCGTCATGTGTAAAAAGTGGCTGCACGAAACCTGCACAATGTACGGCGATTATTGTAATCCATGTCAACGTTTAAAACTACGTCAAGAAAAAAAAATGATTATACGTAAAACAAAATGTTAAGCGCATAGCGCTACCGAATAAGACTTAAAATTGATGCTAATTGTTTTAATTGATCTCAATTTAGTACATTCCAAAGATGATTGTGTTATTATATATAATTATATTAGAGAAAAGGTTAATTAAAGTTAACAGAATCTAAATAATCTTTCATTTAATTACATAGGGCAACTATCCCACAAGTCGAAATATCACTGCGGCATCTAACCCACACAATAGGCATCTATCCTCATTTATAAAGCTTTTTTATTTCGTTTGTTACTAAATAAATAAAACAGATTAAATTAAATTATCTTAATTAGGTTTTACATAAATAAATACACAATACATCATAAAAGGTCACGATTTGAAATTGCTTATTTTCTATAAATTATTCGCCTGTTTCAAAAAGTGTGGCAACTATCCCACATTTACCCTAATGGTTCCTGTTGACGACATATTTATACCTAAAATTATTATATTTACTCATAATAGCTGTTATATCTTGTACAACATTGTTAATAGATAATAAGCAAATTTAAAAGATTCGTGGAAACACAACTACACACCAAACTATAGAACACAATACCTACGAACCTACTTGACAGATGACAATTAAAAATATAACACGTTCGCCATTTTACTAATTGGCCATTGAGTGTATTAATTAAAAACATTATTTTATGTACGAGTTACGACTACGAACATGTGTCACTCTGGAGATAAAGCGTGACGAGTCGGTTCATTACTTGCCAACAATTTATTAATTAATAAACAACAACAAAAAACTTTACCAGTCGAACATAACACGTCAAAGAGATGATGATAATGGGAAAATAATTTAATTTATTGTACTCGTACAATACATGGTCACCCTAGCGTACAATGACTTATGACAATAGGGGGGCCTATCGCCATTAATCGTTCGAAGGCTGTAGGGGCGGGGCCTCCGCGTGGGCGGGGCGAGGGTGGTGCACGAAGGCTCTACGAGGCGCGCCCTGAGCTCCACATCGCACGCTCCTATACTATTTATGTACAAAAATAAAATAAAACCCTTATGTTCCGACTTCAGAGCACAGCAGGTGAACTGTAATTTGTTTATTATATTTCATTCGATAAAACGGTCGTTCTGTGTGATATTGAAACGTTGTTCGAATTCGTTGGATATAATTTCGTGTTTACAAAAAGTTAAAAAATATTTTTAACAAATAATGACATCGATAAAATAACTTATGTAGACTCTTAATAGGAACAATAATTGTTATTTTTTACAGTTTTAAATGTTAAATAATTATTATAAATAATAAATTAATGTATTATAAATACTTAGGGGGGATAAAACTGCTGGAGTCATTACACGTATAGCGAGTAATTACTTATATATTAATTATGTATTTAGGAAAGAAAATATATAAAAAAGAGGATATTTAAGACTCACATACATTTTTTTTTTCAATAAAAAATCAGGCCAAATATTTAATTAATATTGAAATGTTTCAATTTTATAACGTAGGTATATGAAACTAGGAATTTGGAAATGAATTATTTTCAAAGCAAATTCTTAATTCGTTTTATTTTTAATTCTCTAGTAATCATTTTATTAACTTTTTTCAATCAGCTTAAAAACGAAGAGATTGTTCTTTTGAGTGTAATAATATATTATATATACCTACATATAGTATATTATCGTAACACAATGACATCCATTACCTACTAGCTTTAAGAGCTAGAGGCTAACGAAAGCACACTAATTTCCTCCTTAAATTATCATTGATCTGCTTATTCCTAGTTACTTAAATCCTAACTTAAATATTCCACAATTTCCTCTTATTTGTTAAAGCTACCTGCGCGGTTCATGGTAGAGATGGTAGAGTACCTACCTAGTTAAGACTCATTTGTATGTATCAATCTGTAGCATTTTTCCTTGATATATAATAAAATATATTAACTTACACATATATTGAGTTTCTGTGTGTATCTACATTAATTTATCCGAAATTTCTGGACCATATTGCGTCCTTTAAATTCAAAAATATATATCATAACTTCTCAATGATAAAAATTTCTTTTAAAGTAAAAAAAAATATTAAATACAATCAGTCTTTAAAAAATCGACTATAAGAATAAATTTAAAACATTAAAATGTATATAAAAAAATAATACTTATACAGTTATAGATAGGTATTTTACGTTTTGATATATTTATATGAATATGATAATAATATTTTAGACATTTATCTTAAATAAGAATCTACACAATTACCACAAGCGATTCTAAATTGTGTATTTTACGTGTTCAAAATATTTAATTTAAAAAAATATATGGATATTTTCTCTATTTAATATACCTATATGTAAGTACTGTACTCTTAATCTTCAGAGCTGTCTATATAATTTTAGTAACTACGTATAACCTAACGGTCGAGTCTAGAGTCAATAAAGTGCACTGAAGCAATTCTACTGATAATATATTACATTGATTGTTACAATATAATAGACATAGTCGAGTATATAATTATATTTTTACGATCGAAACCACTTCGAACTACTTCAGTGTTTTCTAAGTTTTACGAACGCATTTGCATACTAATTCCACTTTTATCTTCACTAACGCTATCTCCCCGACTAGTAAAGATTATTTGTTAATTATTAATAATTCGGAAGGTTAATGGCGGAGCATGGTTATGGTGTAATAAATCAAAATGAATTCGTAAAAGCAAAGTGAACTCGATTCGGTAATGTAACTCGCTCGACAGAACGTAGTTAAAGTTTTACGATGCTTAAACAAATGCCATAAAACATAGTTTGTATTCAAACAATGGTAATTGATTAATTATTAAATTATGATGTCTTTGAATACTAAACCGTATAAAAAACATTTTTTTTTAATACACTTCTTCTGGCACGTTCAAACGAACTACTTTTAACGTCAAGAAAACTACAAAATAATAAATAATATTTCAGTTTGTGTTAATACCTGTATCATTTCGAAGCCTTGGCGTACACCTGCTAGGCCTTTTAAGCGTATTAATAGGTATGTAAAAATATGTATTATACATATACGGAACGAATGAAATTTTTTGTATATCATTCCAAGTGAATTATTTTAAAGTATAATATACAAATACATACATGATTTTTTGTACAGAAAATCTAAATTAAGATTCAACGAGGACGCAGAGGAGCGCATCGTCTCGCTACTGAATTATAATTTTATCCTTATTTCAAGTTTAACAAAGATATTTAAAAGTTATACAGCATACAAAATACATAATAAATTAACGTTTATAAGTATCGTTTCAACTAGTAGGTGTACCATAAACCTTAATCATCCGTCAATATAATTTATTACAAAGTCAATAACATTGACTTAATTATAAACAAGTCGATATCATCGACTTTATCTGCGTTGCTTTTTATATTAACAATATATTTTTCACGCAGAGAAAACAAAATATATATAAAAATCGCGATATGAAAACACACATCGTTGGACATATAGCGCTCATGTTAGGTTTTCCCTACAATTGTTTATAGAGTAACAACTCCACTCCTAGAGGGTGTATCGATATGAAACCTGTACTAGACTTTAATTTAGACCTCCAGGATCACAATGGTGAAAATAACATCCAATTTGATGCAGTAGATATTGCGTGACGACGAAACAAACATACAGACAGACGAAAATTCTACAAATAATAATTTTGGGTTCTGAAATTTATCTCGTCTTGAGACATCGGCCGCTTACAATTTGTTTTATAATGTATAGATCAGGGGTCTCCAAACTTTGAAGCTTTAGGGCCATAAAGAGTTTTTCAGTATGTTCCAAGAGCCAAAACGGTTTTAATTTTTCGGCCCTTAACTATTGTATATTATTAGCCAGACTAGTCGCAAAGTGCGTGACATAAGCAAACATGCTTTTAATTTTGCTACAAACTATTGTTGGTGGAAAATAACAATTACATAAATCTCATTAAAGTTTTTTGTTTTACTGTGATTAGTGGGATTCATTTCAATTATTTAGTAGTTATTAGGTAATATGCTCAAGCCTTAGATACTTAAGTTTTCTGCGTCATCATTTCTGTCGTTAAGATTTACCTTGCAAGTATAAATAAATCCGATTAATTATTTATCATTATGTGTTTTCTTTTTCAACTTATCACAGCAATAGTAAGAAGAATAAGACATTGGCTGTCGCGATATGATGGCACTGGCGGGCCAGATCTGGCCCGCGGGCCGTAGTTTGGAGACAACTAGACTATAGATAAACGCACTACTTAACAATAAATATTAAACATTTTTATAGATGCTTTCAATGATCAATATAAAATCATTTTACGTCTAAATTACCTACAATTATATCGTAAATCTTTCTCCAAATTAAAAACTATCAAGCAGTAAAAATAAAACCAGTAGCCGCATTGCAGCAATAAACAAGCACGGCAACGAGCCGAGGGCGAGCCTACTGTTTACAACTGTTTATATTATGGGGACAAGGCTTATAATTTGACTACTAATGCTAGGCTAAATGATGATTTAAACTTGCGAGATGAACTGAGATCTCCCAGTTCACATATGAATTTTAACTCCTGAGTTTTCAAGGACCTTTGCTTGAAAATTTATTCATGCGGTGACAAACATGAGTCTCGAGCGATGTGATGAAGGTACTGTTACGTATGCTCATAAAATAGCATGCTTATTAACATGCTTAAAACAAGCGTACTCTTCAAACTGACACATTTTCTCTTGTTTAGCATGCTTTTTATTATTATTATTATTACTGTTTTTCATATATTTCAATTAGCAAACCTATTCAGAGGCGTTAAAATTACGCTCCCTTCCACCCATGCTGCAGGTAGCATGCTCAAAAATCGCACGACCGTCGATTTTTGATAATGCTCGAAATTAGCATGTTACTAAGTAATAATTGCTCATAAGTAGCATGCTTTCGTGCTAGTAATAAGCATTTGTAACTGTACCTTTATGGCATTTGTATTCGATAGTCTGCAGTGGAGCAACATAGCGGATTAATATCTGATTCTTGTTCGCATTATGAAAATTGATTTGTAACTCTGTTTATCAAATTTAATGATTATAAAAATACAGCGCGGAAATTTTTTTCAGTGAAACGCAACGAAAGATACGCTGATTTGACTTATTGAACAGACGTAGGTACATATTATATTATAAGTAGATACATCTACGTAAGCATTTGTACTTTTTACTGTGTGTATTTCTTACGTTTTATATCTGAACTAAACTGAAACAGCCTGTAAATGATCCACAGCTGCGTAAAGACCTCTTTTTCATGTAGGGGAAGGGTTGGAGCTGAATCCACAAGAACATACACTCAGAACGGAAACAAATATTTGTACAAATACAAATATCTGCCACGAGCGGGAATCCGCAACGCAACCGCCGGCGTTGAGGCGTCTACTCGCACGATTACAACAGAACGGACTCTAGTCGGTTTTATATCAAATCGAAATACCTAATAGGTTTTCAGGAATATAAAACTTATACCTTAAAATTCTAAATACTAAATCTCATTTAATTAGAAATATTTTTCAATCGTAAATAATTCATTCACTAAAACCAGAACGTTAAATGTATAAGAAAATGATTAGTTAGTGTCAGACATGTTTATAATAAATCTGTCGTAAACTCATACTCGTAGACACTGAACTAAAAACTCGGCACCTTTAACCCCAATTTACGTCGCATGAAATATCGCTGACACGTAGTTATCACGAACTCACGAAGCTATTCGTAACGCGGTGTCCGCTTTCCGACGACACATGTTATGTCGATGAATTTGTCGCTATTAGTGCACGCTTGTCGCCCGACCTGGATTTATAACCCGCAAAAACCGCGCACATGTGCGCTATGGGGTTGAAACTAAAATACGATAATTGATTAATGTATCTATTAATTTAGTTATAGGGAAACTGTAAACGATTGCACAAAAAAAGTGCAGCACTTTAAGTAAAAAAAGGAAATATATCTGTACAATTCATTGATTACCTAAGTACTTACTTGTGAATATAGGTATACAACTTTAGAATAAAATATTATTTATGTTCGGACATCATCACATTTAGTATGTATATAAATATTTAATGAATTATGATTTAAAAGCATAATAAGCAAATACATCTTTTTTTTTAATGTTTTATAATATTTTTGCCAGAATCTTCACAGAGGTGGAGGGAGGTTTTACTTTCTCATTACATTACAGGTTAAACTCGTGCGAGTTAATATAAAATATTTAGTATCTTACAATACATTTGAAACGCTCTATTAAATACACATATTTCAATTTTAATGTGCCTAATACTTTTAATAACAATATTTTCCGACTTTAATGTATGATTTAAGGACTTATTTCGTAGTTAACTTCTTTGGCAAATAATTAATTACCTATGTTGGTATGTGTTCGTTTTTAAATTAAAATATTATGTTTCGAATTTAAGTTGAAATATTTACATGAAAGATGTGAGATGGAAATAGAGAGACTATTGCAGTATATCATCGGACCTGACACAGGAGCAGTTACTCAGTCACCCAACACCTCTCTACGGAATCCACGCCCGTCACCGTACTAACGACATTCTTGGCTCTCTCCCCATAACTTCACCCGATTTTATCACTATACCCCGAATACAACTCGCAACTAGTTCACGCCCACAGCTTCGCCCGCATTCATTTCGGTTCGTTGTCGATAGAATTTACTTAAATTTATTATTGCAACGATGTCTATTTTGTTATCAAAAAAAAAATTTTCTCTGTCCGTAGTCTTACTAAACTTTATTAAAGTTAGGCTTTTAAGTTTAGTAAGATTACGGACAGACAAAGAAACTTAAGGTATTAAATATTTTATGATAAAAATAATTATTATTATGAATTAATTTATTAGATAGAAATATGCTTTCGCAGACTTTTCTCTAGGTCTTTTTGAAAATATGCTTCCCTACTGAAGTAAAGATTTGTTATAACTTCGTGAGAACAATATTAGAAGCGACGGCTCCATCTACATGATCTATGAAACACAGAAGACTCTAACACGACTGTCGACATTAATGGAACTTTCGTCATCACTACAATACAACGATCATCAAAAAAGGACATTATCAAATACCTACAATAGCACGGAACATTTATATCAAAAATATAAACCTTACTCGCCGCTGATTCCTGCCGTCCGGTCGCGTCTAGTGTACGGATTTATGCGGTGCATTAGCGCTCGGCGGTCTGGCCGCGATTTATGTGCGCCTCCCAAAAATTATGCGTCGGCTACACTCACCGCGCGGCCGCAACTCCACATAAGCACATATTATGTACATAACAGACCTATCGCACGATATCGAGAGCCTCTTTCACGAGTTTTTATTACTAGGTATAAGTATTTATTGTAATAAATGTTAATAGGTTACGTTGATAATGTTTCCTAGTTCTTCCATATTTTCCAAATTTATCGCTCTACATAGATTACCGTTAAGTGTTTTATAATTATAACAATTTGAACGACGATTTGACGATAAAAACACTTTATGAGTTTTTAAACGCTTAAATAAAATAAATGGATTAATTTTTATTTTTCATTTTATATTCTTTTACGTAGCTCCCGCTAATGGATCTTTCAAGTTTGAATTTATAAATATATATGTATTCAGATCTTTAAAACTGTATGTTTACTTTATGACAGATAATATGTTAAAGAGATATGTTATCAATGTTATTGTTTTTGTTTTACACGATATATTTACTACTACTTACTTACCGATTTCGAATTGATTTTTATATTTATAAACTTATTTTATAGAAAGAAAACTGTGATTCATTTTTTTTTTTCGAAAGTTTACAATAGGTACCTATTATACATATTTACAATGTAAAGCTTAACTAATTATTTACAGACAATTTTGGTATAAATCATGTCCGCGTGGAGTTCAGATTCTGTGGCCAAAAAATGCACCAGCCTTCCGGTCATGAGTGGAGGCTATGAGACGGGGGCTCAATTCTTGTAGTTTTTATTGCACTTGCAAAACATAATTATAAAATTCTAAGTACAACAAAGGTACTATTAAGAAACAAAGGGTTAATAAATAAAGAGATATCTGGATATGACACAGTAATCACTATGTATTTGCATCTTATGTAAATGTGTACGATAAATTATCTTCGAATTCGTTACAAGAGATCCAAACGCTCGGTTCAAATTCCGACGAGAATACCACGCGGAAATGCGGTTAACAAAAAATATTACGTAAATTTAACGTAATACAATTAAAATATACTTGTCTCTGTCATTTATCAGATATATCATATTTAAATAATAGAGATAGAGCATATTATATATTAACGTTACTAAATAATCAAGTCAAAACTAGATTGAGAAAAAATATAACAAGTGTATGAATCGTATATAAATTCAGTGTATTCGTTTACGTGTGTGAATTTTTGATAATAATTCGAAATGAAGCCGACATTTGTGCGTATTGCGGTAGCGAGCGCCTTAATGATCTTGAATGTTAGTTTATATGTAATTAGTGTGTAAATTACTTCTTTATTATTCAACATAACTAGCTGGTACCTAACATCATCAGGGTTGCTTATTGTATGTGTGTATCTACCGTTTAGAGGTCAAAACGACTAAAAGTCGTCTGTCTTTAATACACTATCTAGAAGGCAAGACGACTTCTAGTCCTTTTTATTACACCGTCTAGAAGTCAAGATGACTTCTGCTTGTTAAATCAAGACGACTTCTGTTTGTTTTTAATACACCGTCTAGAATACAAGACGACTTCTAGTTGTTTCGTAATCTAAACCAGATTATAAGTTATACCTCTAATTGTAAGATCACAACTGTGAAAACTGCCTTCAATTTCATTCAGGAGATTTAACTTCACCCAGGAACAAACACAAAAAGACAGACAAGCAGACAGACAAAAATTTTAAAAATAATAATTTCGGCTTCTGTTTCCCTCATAAAGACCCCTACAATTCGTTTTTCGTACCTTCCGGTTACCGTTTTATTATTAAATAGCGGCCCGCCCCGGCTGCGCCCGGGGTATGTATATGTACCTAAACCTTCCTAATAAATCACTCTATCAATTGGTGAAGACCGTATGAAAGTCCGTGCAGTAGTTTTTAGTTTATCGCGAACAGACAGACAGACAGACAGACGCGGCGGAGGACTTTGTTTTATAATATGTAGTGATGTGTATAGATACAGTTTAAATCCTATCAGTATACTAATAACATGAAACTTAAGTGTTTTTCCAACACACAGCGGAGCAATGTGGTAGATCAAACTTCAACTCTTCTCCCTTATAGAAGTGACTTTTTAAAAATTTCATCAATTTGTTTTTTCGCTCGCCTGTTCCTAACAGGACGGAAATCGAACCTACAACCCTGGATCAAAAAGCAGGTTCACTACCAACAGCGCTAACTAGCCCGTCAACCCGATGCCCGCGACTTTGTTCGCATGTCATTTAGTATATTCATAAGTTCTATATTCTATAAGCGCTAATCTAGTAAAGTCATTGGTATATTTTTTTATAATGAACAGTATATAATGCTTTTGAAAAAAAAAACAATAACGTTTAAACAGACTTAAGAAATTGATTAAAACAGATGTACCTAATAATAAATAAAAAAAAGTCTAAATGTGATATCAGTAATAACTAGTGTGTCTCATCATCATCATCATCATATCAGCCATTGGATGTCCACTGCTGAACGTAGGCCTCCCCTATCGACCTCCAGAGGGACCGGTTCAAAGCAGCCTCCATCCAACGGCTTCCGGCGACTTTCCTCAAGTCGTCTGTCCATCTCGCGGAGTGTGTCTATGAAAGTGAAAATATAATACCCATGTTATTGCATCACGTACTTACGAAACGTTATATTATTTATGATAAACATCTACCTCTCACTATTCTTGAGACGAACAAAAGCTTATTTCAATGATATAATAAGAAAAATAAAAACTACTGGTTTTGTTTACAAACAATAAAAGAGATTGTTTATCTCTGATTGTAGGTAACATTAGCAACTACATTTGCCTACATTAGAAACAGACGACCATGTAGGTATGTTAAACATATTTATGTATTTTTTTTATCAATACTATATATTAATATTATAAAGTTGAAGACTTTATTTGTTTGATCGCGCTAATCTCAGGAATTAATGATTCAAATTGAAACATTATTTTTGTGTTGGATATTCCATTTACCGAGGAAGGCTATTAGCTATATAACATCACGATACGACCAATAGGGCCTGAGCAATAATAAGAAACGTTACAAAAACAACAGGGATGAAACCGCGGGGCACAGCTAGTGTATTATAAATTCGTTGTTTTCATCGTTGCTATATCAATTGTATTCCAATATTATAAAAGCATTATGAGGCTACTGATCGTCCACTAGTCTACTATTATAAGATCGATCGTTCGACATTTTCGACTCTCAATATGAATAGACCAAAATTTCGAAAACAGTTGAACGATTAGCGACAATACTCTTCCCTCAACGCGGGTGGAACTGATCCGTAAGAGAACGTAATTATTACAAAATTAGACCTAGCTCAAGCTCGCAACGTAACTCCCTTTGATGAGAACCAAATACCCGGCAAGTGTCCAAGGTGTAATTGAGTCGATAAGTGGTGTACTATTTGTATCGCTCGCCTGCGTTCGTCTGACCTAGGGCAAGGCGGACGGCGCTTTTAGAGCACTTGAGCCGTCTGGCGGCGGCGCCGGCGCACCACTCAGCCGCTCGCCGTAGGGGTGGCGACACCGGCAAATATTTTACTTATTTTTGTTTTATCTACAATAATATTAGAAGGAGAGAAGATATTCACTTTGATAAAAAGTGAATAGTCACTTAAAATTTGTGAAATTCCACTGATTCATGTTCAGAGACTAAGAACACAAGTACATTCTTTCTTTACGTAAAATTCATATTGCGTTAATCAATTTCAATTTTTTTCCAATTTAAAATAATACAAAATTTGTGTACAAAAAAGAAGTATAGTCTTTATTTATGTGTACGATAAATTAGTGTTAGTAACGCATGTCAGTTGAACAACAACTGCCGCATCACTGTCACACAAATGAAGGCCATTTATTTAAAAGAACACGCACACAGAACTACGCTTAGCTATATTTACAAACTCAGACAACCGTTCTGGTGTAGTGATGCGAATAGACACCTAAACGACGGCGATCGGGGGTTCGATTCCCGCGTGGGGCTAATATTAGTATTTGTACAAATATGTGCTGAATTTTGTGGTTCCCCGCGGTGTCTCGAAGAGTACGTAAAGCTTTCGGTTCCAGTTGTTATCACATACAACTTATAGCGATCGTTACTCGTGGTAAGGAAAAATTTCCACCAATCCACAGTGTAATGGATTAAGCTCTAACCCTTCTTCAATATGGAAAGGAGGCCTTTGCCCAGTATTGGGACGTAAACAGGCTGATTTAGTTCAGTTCGGTTATACATACCGATCTATATTATTTAGTAAAAAAATAGCATATTTAAATGCAGTTTATATATTTTATTAGTTTTCCATTATCTCTACTTATTTATTTCAATTTATTATAACGAGTAATCGCGAAGCGCGGTTGTGCCACGCTTGTATTGTGACATTTTGTAATCTTCAACAAAAAGGCAGTCTGATAGAAAAACATTTTTTTAATTAATACAAACAAACAAAGTCATAAATTTTATAATACTAGTGTAAAGAAAAACTACAAATTATAAGTGAAAACCACAAAATAACCATCCTTATCATTTGTCTCTCTGTGTACAGAGTGGCTTTAATAATAATTAACCTTCTGAAGCACTATGTTTTTATATCTTCACATTTATAAAGTAGATACATATGACTCGATGTCTATCTGAGGTAATTAATAATATGTATGTACGTATACGGAGTGTACGTGTACGGAGTCTGGTACAGGCGCAACGTCTGACTCGTTTCACGCGTGTTAATAAATATGGCTGCACCGATGATAATATTTTTATATAAAATTATCGATTACGTTTATATATTTAAAAAAAACTATAATCGCATGGTAGCTTATCGCGATTTATGGCTATTAGATTAGGAATATCAAACATTTTAAGTATAATCTCTAAATATGAATCAGTGGAATTTATGTATGAAAATGAGAATATTTAGAGTCAACTGATTCGATCATTGAATATGTGTATTAGTGAGTATTCACTAAATTGTTATTAAAATTCACTGATATGTAGTGAATATAGCTTCACTCACGTAATTAATGTAAATTCTATTGATTCATGTTTAGAGGATAGGATTTGAATAAGGATTAAAATAACCAGAATAGGTAATAAGTAATTGAATAATTTCCTCTTTGTTCTCCTCTATGATGATGTTTCGCTGATGAAAATATTCATATCTTAAAATTGCCCTCAAAGCAAACAGGCATGTTAGCTGACCTTATGATGTCCTCTATCACCGCCGAGTATGAGACAATATTTTAAAAAAGCACGTCAAATATTTCAGTTGTCAACCCTGAATTAGTCCCTAGCCAGTAGGCCATCTCGACTATATTTAGAACGAGTAAAAGATGTAATGTTATTAGGTCGTATCGTGCTAAGCAACCCTAGCGAGAGGTGACGTGATCCAGTATCTGGCGTATCGCTCTCGATAATCAATCAATGTTGCTCACACACCCGGACACGCTCCATCTCAGATCTATTTGCAACGAGTATTACTTAATGCAGTTGCTATTTTGTTCTGCACAGGTTCTTCCATCTTGCGTTTATTACTAAGAATCATTCGATCAAAGCTAATGGGACAGCATCTTGGAAGAATTAGTCTTAATACCGATTAAAAAATATACTTATATTGGCGTAAAAAGCAGCTTTTAGTAGTTAAGTTAAAGGAGCCAGTCACTAGACATACAACACAATACCATACCATTCAAATACAAACAATATTTACTGTATACTATATATACATACATATATAAACATAAGAATAAAAGACAAAGAGAAAAAGAACACAGACTAAAAATTAATGCACTAAAGGTGGTCTGATCGCTAAAAGAGCGATCTCTTTTAAACAACCTTTGGTCAAGGGACGTCAAGATAAAAAATCGAAAAGATGTGCTAATAAAAATTTAATATATATAGGTATATATTCTTTTAGAAGTTTTAGATATACAAAGTGCGCACTCCATTATTTCTAGAACATTTTACTAGTTAATGTAACATTATATTTTTATTTTATGTAGGTACAGTGTTTCTTTTGTACAAGTGTGATCGCAGGCGATACAAAAGTTTTTTTTTTTTCGACAAATGAATAAAAGAATGTATATTTACAAACGTAGTGTGCGTATGTATAGATATGGGTAGACCTCAGTTTAAATTATAATTTACATTTGAAATACGGAACGGTAATAGATTTATGAAATTTCGAGTGGTTCCTAAAGAAAAAATTACGCGATCAGACTTTAGTTAAACAAGAGTAAAGACGCATTTAGAATAACGGTACTCCGTCGAGTTCCCACACAAAAAATTTTACGAGATCTCCAGCGCCTTACGACTTTGTGTTGGGGATTGGAATACTTGTGGCCCGAGCCGGCATGTGGTGTCAAGTGGCGACACAGCCGACACGCAGCGCGCACAGGTGCACGCTCTTCACTTTTTGTGCGTGCTAACCTTTACATACTCTACTATATGCTGGAATACAAACAGTATTACCTTTACCACACGAAAACATCATTAAATTATCAGGCGCTGCGAATTTTACGACGCTCGTACGCAGATACTTCCTTAATGCGCCTCGTGAATTATATTTATGGTTGTTTAATGTGTTATAAAAGTGTTTACAGACGAATCATCTAGTCTTGATCCTTATCCTTTAGTTAACGATTAAATTGAGGAAAAGGGCAATGTATACGCATTCTCAAGTGTTAATTGCCCCTTTATTTTCCACTAAAGGTTGTTATGTGTGTTATTCTCACAATTAACAAGCACTATATTCATAAAACTAAATAAAAAACTATGAATACTCGCATCATTTGAAAAGCGGAGGTCAGGCTTAGCGCATACCGGCGTCGCGAACTAACGCCGCGCTGTTGTATGATTGAATTCTATTGTAACTGTAGTTGACGTTTCAGGTTTAGACTCCTTGTGGGTCTCCCCACCGTACCTCGGAGAGCACGTAAAGCCGGCGGTCCCGGTTGTTATCATAGACATCTGATAACGATCGTTACTCACGGTAGAGAAATTTTCTGCCAACTCGTAGTAGAGCAGCGTGGTTAATTAAGCTTGGAGCTTCGGAGCTTCTCCTATGTGGAGGAGAGGTCTTTGCCCAGCAGTGGGACGTTTACAGGCTGATTCAGTCCAGTTCAGTACAATGATTGATACCTACAACATACCGCCCATAACCCTCCTTTATAAAAAAAAGTATTTAATTTCCGTTATCATATTGAATAAACAAACTTTTCATATTTGTTTCATTAGTATAGATTAATACATGATGACGCAATGAATGAAGTCGAAATGTTTATATTAATATTTATTTTGTCGTGTAGGTGTTTGTAGTTGTGGCTCAGCATATCGTGGAACAATAATATGACAGATTAGACTCCAACCTTTATTACGTGAGATGAGGCCTTTGTCGACATTGAAGTAATATGTACTAACGTACTCAATGTTTGTCGAACAGTGGAAGATTCACAAGCTCTTTCAGTTAGTTATTGATGAGAGTTGTTTATTTTATTTTATTTTGAAATATCAATCAAAGTGATAATAGTTAGATAATGAAAAAGTTCAAATTATATTAATATTTAGGCAACTTCTGGACTTTCTTCTAAAAATTGATCTACAATTGAAATTATATAAAAATACATCTTGATCCAAATAGGTATACTCGTATACTAAAATCATAAAAAGAAAAGACTTTTTTTGTGTATGATAAACTCTGTAACCACTGAACCTAATTAGCATTCGCGTAATTGTCAACGCGTGTGACACCGCGAGTAACCTCTAGGTTCACGTAAAATCACTATATATAATTATATATAAAATCCACGCCATTTCAATACATTTAAGGTTTTATTAAACATAATTATATAATATAATATATTTTTATTGTATGTTTATTATACACCACCTACCTATTTCTTCTTCTCAAATTCCTACCCTAAAGTTGCCTGGAAGAAATCGCTATTGAGCGATAAAGCCGCCTTTTTGTGCATTTTTGACACTCTCATACATTTTTTTTTTGGATAATTTTGTTTTGTGTGTGGTGTACAATAAAGAATATATAATAATAGTTAAGTACAATGTAAAGTATTATATATATTATAAGTATTTTTTGCTATTCGTCTGTTTTTAATATCAAGTATCATATAATCATAAAATATATATATCATAAAATCAGTACAAATATAGAATATACAACTGGTTACAATTTAGGCTATAAAAATTAAGCTATGGCTCATATTACTCGTATAAGCGGAGCAGTAACGTAAAACGCCAGCACGGTTAAAACAGCGCGGATCGACTAGCGACCAATAAACTCTCAAAGATGGCAAATGACTGCTAATAATGAGTGATAGATAACGTCCGATGTTATCTCGATCTAGACGTAGATCGTAATAGCGCCATTAGTCCGGGGTGGATGGAAAAAAGGCGCGTGCCGCCATCTGCCGGAGATTAGATACCGCTGAAATATAGCCCGCAGCGGCGATAGTGGTGCGCCCTACAGGGCGGCGCGCCGTTACTTTGATTACATTCGTTATACATAACTGTTTAACGAATGTTCTGCTTCTGGCTTTCTGCGAATGTGAAGTGTAACACTGTAAACCGTTGCTAGAAATTTAACAACGATTTGTTGTGATTTCGTTATTAATATCGTTTTTGTTTACTTTGATTTGTTACATGAAATTAATTTATGTTGTAATTAATATTATTTAGATGTACGTTATAAATATAGATCGTACAAGTCATCTTGATACTCGCAAAGATTTGTGCGTGTTCTTGAAATGTACAGCTTTGATTTGTATGACGTTGAAGTTTAATTCGTGGTTTTTAGATTTAGTGACGCGTTTTATTTTTTTGTTTAATTTATTTCTATTGTGGGAAAATTATAATATAGTTTTACATTTAAAATAATAACATTAAATTATACATTAACCAAACAATTTATATACTAAAAAGTTAGACGTAAGCATTTTGATTTAAAAAAAAAACATATTACAAGAAAATTTATAATAAGAGCAAGAATGAAAAATAAAATCATAAAAAAATAATTTAAATACTAATTTTGATGCCATAAATTCATATTATATCAAAAATATATATTTTAAAACCAATCAAATAGACTGGATAATATTAACTCTAAGATTATAATTTTGAAAATATTTTGGAACGAACCAGTGGCAGCGTTGGGTTGTGAGGTCTTGGGTGGCACATTTTTTTGAGGCCCTGTTTTTTATGAACATTAAACGTAGGTACTTATGAGTCGGTGAAAAAAAAGGCAATTCGATTTGGTACAGGGTATTATTTATGTTATAACTACCTATCCATATATTTTTTAACACACACACACAATGACTTGATGCCTATGTTTTAGATAACAGCCGACTGATATACATATTTATATATTTTTTTAAATTAAATATATACAAAACATAAATTACGCCCAGACTCGGGCAAGGTCATTGTCTGCTTCACAGGCTGCTATAGGTATAATTATAATTTCGTTTATATAAAAGTAACAACACATAATTGTTACAACTTGTGTTCGGTACCTACATATTATGTTCTGTGTACTAACTTTAGGATTGCATGATATACATCGATATTTCGTAAATACTCGATATATGAATGCAATATATCGCATCAATACGATAGCATCGATTCATCTAGTATCGATATATTTGATCCGATATATTTCATCTGATATATATCGAGTAGTATCGATATAATATATCGATATGTAGAAACGGTGACCTGGTTTTTTGGAGTACACAGAGCTCTATAGACTTTTCGCGTACATATTCCAAGAATAGTTGAATATAAACAAATGATGATGAAACGACCATTCTGGTGTAGTGGTGCGAGTAGTTGCCTCAACGCCGCGCGCCGACGTTCGCGGTCCGGTCTATGTGTATGTCGTCCTGGGTCTCCCCACCGTGCCTCGTAGAGCACGTAAAGCCATCGGTCCCGGTTGTTATAGACACCTAATAACAATCGTTACTCATGGTAGGGAAATTATCCGCTAACCCGCAGTAAAGTAGCGTTATGGATTAAGCTCCAATCCTTCTTTTATATGGAGAAGAGGCCTTAGCTCAGCAGTAGGCTGTTTACAGGCTGATACAATACAAAAAAAAGTAAATGACATTCGATATATCGGAGAGTATCGAAACAACGATACGATTCATTATATTGAAAAAAAATATCGATACTTTTATTACATGAACATCTCTTACTGGGATTTTTGGATAGCTTCATAGTTTGATTGTTCAGACGGACGTCTCCTTTAACGAAACTATATGACGACATATTTAATAATAATACGCTTTATTGTATATCAAGATTAAAATATTATATAGAACAAGAATATAGCAAAGTGTAATATATGGTATAAATATATAAGGTACAAAGGGCCTTATCGCAACAAAGCACTCTTCCAGGCATCCTATTTTAGAATTTTAAATAGAGACAACCGCGATGGTTTGTAAAGAAAAAATATGAAAAAAAAAGCTTTGAAAAAAAAAAGCGCTTTATTTAAATAATATTAGTTCTGGTCATAGTAACCAAATATTCACTGTTTTAAATCATTTTAATACAAAAAGAAAAAGATATATATATATTTTCAATTAACAGTTAGAAGGAAGTTGTTAAGTCAATGATAATAAAAGTATTTTGATGAAGAAACATCAAACGAAATTCGCTATCGAAATTTTATACGAATTTAGTAATTATAATTTTTAATAAAAATATAAAATTAAATGACTCGACAATAACTGTACTTATATATGTATATAATATGAATGTTATGATAAAAAATATTATAATAAAATGCTAGAGTTGCCTCGAATACTCGCTATTATTCGGTATTCGGCATTAGGTACTCGACATTTTTTTGTTATTCGTCGAATACCGAATAATAGCCAGTATTATTCGATATTCGGCGAATAGTTGTCTCAAATAAACTTTAAATGAACAAAAGAAAAAAAGCTAGCCTTAAAAATAATCAAACTTAAATATTTATTAAAAAACAAAACACAGTATTAATTATTATCATTAATATAAACAGTTAGTCAAAAATCACTCATGTCCTTTTGAAGTTAATTAGTTAAGCTTTTTAATTAATATTTAAAGTCCAAAAGGCAGATTGTGGTGAAAAAAAAAACTAGTTTTTCTATACGATTGGGATCAAGTCGGTTACGCTTTTCTTCATAAATCAAACCTGCATCAGAAAATAGTCTTTCTGAATAAACAGAGCTTGCTGGTGTGATTAAGTAGCGTTTAGCAAGCTTACTTAAAATGGGGAATGCATTCTTATCGGTACTCAAAGCCCCAGGCCCACATGGGTTTATATTTCTGTCAGCCTTTGCTAACGTGATGTAGTAGCCGATTTCTTCAGCAGTGGCATTCTTGGATTGCTTTTCAGAAGGCTGTTCTGTTGTAGATTCTTCAAAACATAGCCAAAATAGTTTATTACTAGAAAGTAATAAACTATTTTGGCTATGTTTTTTATTATTCAGAAGAATCGAAATTTTTACAACTTTCAGTGTCTAAACGAGATCTTTTGGACGCCATTTCAGGATCCGAATCACAATACTACTTAAATGAATGGTAAAACTGTAAGTAAATAAAGAAATAATAACCTGGGTGTTTGAATTTCAAATGATTCTGCAAGGCTGTTGTTCCTGCTTTTTTTGCTGTTCTACTTATTTTTACACCACACAAAATACACTTAGCACTGTTTTCTTCTTCCTCAAAATAACGCCAAACGTGAGATTTTTTTCTCTTCTGGGTTATACGCAACGAGGTATTCCCCGTAAAATAGGTATAAGAAAATGCTTGCCAGCATTCAAACATGTAAAATCAGTATAATATCAGATTGATTTCTTTAACTTCGTTGTTTTCTTTTCTCGTAACCTTAGAAAAATTTTACATTACAGTAACAAATAGATAATATTGGTAAGTTTAAGACTACTTACTACAAGCATGATATTATTATTTGATAACAAATAAATTATTTTTTATATTCCCTTTTTTATGGCGAATAATAATGGCGATTTATTCGACTATTCGCCATAGGGAATGGCGATTAATCGGTATTCGACTATTCGCTATAACAACTATTCGCTGGGCTTAGACTTCAACCCTATTCCTATACGGAGGAGAGGCCTTTGTCGAACAGTGGGACGTTTACAGGCTGATTCAAAATATAAATATAATAATAAATAATAATAATAAAGAATATTTATTATTATTATTATTATTCAATTCAGTTCAGACGCTCGTCGTGTAGTGTAGCCGGATTTTATCTCACCGCTCAGCTTTTTATACAAAGTGATGATTTATATCCATCAATCCATTCTGATAAACAAGCTTTAAAACAAACAAAAATGTAAATTCGGATTAATAGTCGATATTACAGCTCTCTAACAAACAATCAGATTCCTTCAATTACATTATATCAACTATAAACAGTGTACTAAATATTGTAATAGCTAAATAGTATGTATTACGAAATATATAATAATTATTATAATTAATATATTATTAAATTATATCGATAACTATTTCTTTGTTACACTATTATCAATTTACCGATAGTTTCGCAAAGCGTGCAACATTAAAGCTGTAACCTTTTCGTAACAATATCTATACTTATTCCTAGAACAAGTCGAAACGTATTTCGTACGATTTGTTAACATTAACACTTGTAACGATACGAGAAATTGAGTCACTGGTGCAAGATGCGACAAGCATAACTCTACACCTGTTTAAATTATCATAATCTGTATCACTGTGACATAAGGTTGTAAATCGTTTGATATTCAGTATTCTAAACGCAGAAGATTATTGAAAGCCGTGCGTGCTCTATCACACTCGGCTATCGCCCGTGATATACTGTCCTATCGGTTCTAATTAACTAAGCTAGAAATACATATCTCCACACGGCACAAGGAATCGTAATGTTAACTATCGTTAATACTTCGTTCCTGGATCGTAATTGGATAAAATTCGTTTTGAATGACCGTTTTGAGTTTATCTTTTATGTCAAACGGTTAATGAAACGACAGATATGTGTAATGAGAGAAATCGGAAAGAAATATCGTTTATGTATTTTACAGTATCAAATTACAATGTTTTTTTTAAATATATAATTAGTTATGATAATTTTTCGGGCTCTGAAACCGAATAGAATCTTATTCTGAACCCTAAAATTTCACTCCTAGTCTCTCCGTATGTTATATCTTTGGAACTATATTACCTACTCTCCAAAGCTGTATTCACTACATATCACTGAATTTCAATAAATTAATGAATAGTCACTAATGCACATACGAATATTCAACAATCAAATCATTGGACTCTGATATTCACATATTCATACATTGAATAGTCACTAATTCTGGTGGTCTACGAATAGTCACTTAAAATTAGTGAAATTCCACCTATTCATGTTTAGAGAGTAGGTAGACACTCGATTTAATTTGACTATTGCTAATAATAATTAAAATAAAATTAAACTACAAATAAAACAGACATTTTATTGTTTTGTTTCGATATTATTATGTGGATGTTAACAAGTAAGACATTGTTAAATTAATATTACAGCAGTACGGACTTACGGAGCCCTTCGTACGGGAATACTACTCGCACTTGGTCCTGTTATAAATACAATTGTAATATTATATTACATACTGAATGGAAACAAAATTTAAACTAAATATAATATTTCTTCATCATCGAATATGCCACCTTTGAACGTTTTTTTTTTTTTTTTTTTTTTGTATTTTTAATTCTATTCTATAATAATTTTTGTTACGCATATTTAAATACCTATTGGAAAGATATTGATTTTGAATGCTGTTAACATTATCTCTAATATAATTAAAGGAGAATCATAATAAAATATAGGCTTCTACAAAGAACACTATAATATTCTTATTAATACAATATACTATATATGCCAGGCGCTTTAAGTGTACAACTACAACAAGATTAGGGATGTAAATAAACAATTGATAGCAATATCATTATTGTAATTAACAAATTATTTGCATATGTCTGATTACGAGACACACTATCAGCATAAACAAGATTACATTTTTTACAATTACTCGTATATAGATTTAGTCGTTTTATTACATAAAACATTTGTGTACACATTAACAATAAACTTTACATAATTATATTATATTTGTTCACAGATCAGAATCGAGTCCAAATTATGAAAGCTTGAAGAGAATTCGCGGACGGTATATTGGTCCCAGAAGATGTTCGGCGGAAGCGGCGGCGGTGGCGCGTACGGCGGGGACTGCGCCGACGGCTACGGGCTCGGCTACGTGGCTGGCGGCGGCCGGCTGCAGCAGTACGCGCACTTCGCGCCGCACCAGACCTGGCACCACCACGCCGCGCACCACGACACATACGGTAAGACACCACGCTCATAACGTACTCCAACTACGAATACTTAGGATGGTTGGTGCTGTGGCTGCAGCAACTGGATTCGATGCTCGCTCGCGTCAAATCTTAATTTTGTGTCATACAGATAAGTGACCACCCGTAGTATTTGTTAAGACACCCCCCACCCTCCGCAATTTTTTTACATAATAATTCATAAATATGTTTTTAAATGATTTTTTGCAAACAGAAAGTTAAAAAAGTGTAGTCAGTAGTAGTAGTGGTAGTGTAGCTTAGTGTTGTAATCTGTGAGTTTAAGAAGCGCTAAGCACTGCGCGCCATATTTGAATATACGAGTAGTCATATATCGTCGTATAGGTCGACCACAATCACAATGAAGCTTTATTTTGCTTGAATAGAGTTATTCGAATTTGAGTTTTTATAAATATTTTAAAAGTAAATTTGTGTTTGTAATTATATGTCAATTATGTCGGTAGTCGCTTCCGATAGTTATTATAAACACCGTATAATAATCGTCATAGTCACAGTAACATCACGGTTTAAGGTAAAAAACTCGTCCTTGTACAGAGATCTTTGCTTATATTATCAGATCAGTTTAGATTTTTTAGAATCTAATTTTTATTTACACAGGTTGAGAGTTCGAGTTTGAATTCGTACTCGTAAGCGTATGAAATAATTGTCAAACGAATTTATTATATTTAAATATATACTTTTTTAAACGATATCAAGTCAATTAAGTACAAGTGTTACCTTCTTTTGTAGGGAGTTTTTGTATTTGATTAATTTATTTATTTTTTACAATTTTTATTAATCATTTTCAAACCCATTCGACTCTACCAATAATAATAATAATTGACAATAAGATACCGTCCAAGTGCCAGTCGGACTGCCATAGTTCCCACGCCAAGTCCGTGTAAAAACGACGAAAACGCACATATTGCAGAGATCCTCTTTAATTTTCAACTTAATTTTATGTTTATTAGTCGTTATACATATTCTGTAAAAATTTCAAGTGGCACTTACTATTCCAAATATATATTCTCGTGGTAGACGTACGGGTGAACGACTGACTCTTACTAATGGGGTTCCGTTGACATCCATATACGAGTACATATACCGCATACTACTCCATTTGGTGTGCATAGCTTTCACCAGTGCCGGAGATGACAGCGTTCTAACAAAACACATAAGATTTATTTTATCTATATGCGTGAAGCAAAAACTTTTTACGAATATTACGCGGACGGAGAAGTATGAAATGTGGCACAGTCAAAGTTTATATGGAGAAGAAGTGCATAATGCTAATATTTTTCATAATAACAAAAAATACATTAAATTACCGGTGGGAGGGATGCGCTGTGCCACGCTCCCGGCTGCATGGGTACCACCATCTTGCTTATTTCTTCCGTGAAACAGCTTTGTTGTGTTTCGGAGAGAAGGGCAAGACAGGCAGTGTAATTACTGGCACCGAGACTTTAACACTTTATGTCTCTGGATAGGCAACACATAAATGAGTTGCCTGGGCTAGTTCCAGGTAAACTGGTTTATGTTAATGGGCGACATCAACCACTTACCATCAGGTGGAACGTCTGCCAGTTTGCCTATCCAACTAACATAAAAAAAAAAAAAAAATTAATTTAAAAAAAAACATTACACACACTACGACACATGTACACATACATATAATATGTACAATGTATAATACACAAATTTTGTTTATTGTCAAAGTCTATTGTCAACACGATCGTAAATACAGGGCTTGCAACGATTTTTTTTTTTTAAATACAGGTCTTGTAACGAATTTTTTATCAGAATATTTATGACTGCTGCATATGCTCACCATGTTATGCGCAATCATATTTTTATGATGTTGACAATGCTGTCGATTATAGATTCGATCGAATTTCGACCATTGGGCGACCAGTAGTAAGTATAAATATCAATAACTTAAACGATTTACAATAACGCCGTAATAGCCATGATAAAATTTACATATTTATTTATATTTATCTTAAAACGAAAAATCACACGCGTCATAAATATGTAGGTATACTCTCTAAACCTAAATCATTGGAATTTCACTAATTTTAAGAGACTATTCACTTTTTATCAGTGTGAGAATCGTACCACGCAGAATAAGTGACTATTCAATGTATGAATATATAAATATCAAAGTACACCGATTTGATCATTGAATACGTGTATGCGTATTAGTGAGTATTCACTAACTTGTTATTGAAATTTCAGTGAATCTCAATAACAATTTAAGGTCATTAACAGATAACGTAAGTATATCTTGTTCGAATAGAACAGATCATCTCTAGTGCCATAACATACTTAATATTATTCGTCAGTCTCTTGTTAAAGTAAGTTACTATAGAAGCTTGTCCTGGTTCTTGAAGACAGTAACTGACACAACATGGAACTGGGCTGTTCGCTGTGGGATACCACGTGTGTGTCGAGTATGTTACTCTCTTTAAAAGCCTTTCAATCCCACAGCGTCTACGGAGGTTTAAAAAATGTTACCAATTATCACGGCCAACAGATGACGCAATCCAGCCAGTATTCTGGTCACGATACCTCGATGCAATGGTTTTGATAAAGGCCTATCAATTTCTGTAAAAAGTTTGTACATGTTTTTGAAAAATGGTTAAATTTTCTACTATTTATCCTTACTTTTGATATATTTTTAACTTTTTATCGTAATTACGTATATAAATATAATAAGTTATGTTATTTAAAACAGAATTGGTAATATGGTTTACCTCAAACCAATTCACATTATTTTTATTTTGTAATGTAATCTATTATAATTATATGATAATAGTAACGGCTTAGGAAATTATAAAAATATTGACAAATCTTCCTAAAAATTAATCTCTATAACGTTCATGGCATCCACGGCACCTCGGGTATGCTGGGCTTGCTCTCTGTAACTATTTTATCAAAATAAAGTAGATACAGACACGTATAAATAAATTTAAAAAAAAGAATTAAACCAAAAGGACGACCGTTCTGGTGTACCTAGTGGTGCGAGTAGTTGCCTCAACGCCGCGCGCCGTGGCGGTAGCGGGTTCGATTCCCTCTCGGGACAGATATTTGTATTTGTACAAATATTTGTTTCCGGTCTAGGTGTATGTCCTTGTGGGTCTCCCCACCGTGCCTCGGAGAGCACGTAAAGCCGTCGGTCCCGGTTGTTATCATAGACACCTGATAACGATCGTTACCCATTATAAGGAAACTATCCGCCAACCCGCCGTGGAGCAGCGTGGTGGATTAAGCTCAACCCTTCTCCCACATGGCAAAGAGGTCTTTGCCCAGCAGTGGGACGTTTACAAGCTGATTCAGTTCAGTTCATCAGATCAACCTTTTAATATTGGTTTCGTTAGATATTTAAAAAGTAATAAATTAAAATTTTGCATTGTAAATATGTATAATATTCTAAAATTTCGGAATAAATAACTTTAATTGTTATACATAGCATAAATAAATAAATACGCTTACGCCGGGTCAGTAATTCTTTTTATGGACAATGTATACGCTTATACAACAGGCTCCCAGAAAACGTTCAAAAAGCTTCTATTACCAAATTAAAAAAAAAATTGTGAAAGAACGTTTGTGTACCAAAGGATATTATTCTATCAACGATTTTCTAGAAGACAGCACGCCTTGGGAATGATGTGATCGCCTCCAGGCTATTTCAACTTATAGAGAATTATTGTCAATTTTAATTTACTTTGAAAAAAAAAAAAAAAAAAACTTCTTCTTTCGCCAGTTCTTCTACTGTAACTAACTGTAGTATTTGCTAAGACCCCCCTCCTCCTCAAATTTTCACCTAGTAATTTATAAATATGTTTTTAAATATTTGTTTCCAAACAGAAAGTTAAAAAAAGTGTAGTCAGTAGTAGTATTCATAGTGTGTTTAAAAAGCGCTAAACACTGGGCGCCATATTTGATATAGCTCAAAAAACCATGAGATTTCTCTAGAGGATATTGACTTCATGACGAAAACCTAATGCCCCCCGCCCCTGTGACCAAGCGTGATATTTTAACACCCTCCACCCCGCCGAAAGGGTCACGTAATATGGGTACGTTCCGCAAACACTAAAAATTCATTCATTTGGATTCATGCGTTTCAATAGAGCCAATATAGCACTGATGATTTTACAAATGTCATGTAGAATGGAAAAGACACGAAGAAGATAAATCGGCGTGGTCGAGATTAAAATCTCAATAGCATATTAATATTATTATTATTTTTTATAATAGATACTTTGAAGAACAATAAACTAAACATCATTCGATCTATGAATACTGTTCCTGATGACTCGTTCATTACAATCGGTTACACGAAATTAATAACGTGTAGGTACTATGACTGACCGACTTTTGGACAAATTAATTTCAATGTTTCCCGTATGGTTTTGTTTAATGATAAAAGCCGACATACTCGTACAAACAGACGTGGCTTGGAAATTACTTTTCAATCGTCATTATAACAATATGGTTTTATTATATTAAGTATAGATACTAACCGACAACCGTTCTGGTGCAGTGGTGCGAGTAGTCGCCTCAACCGCGCGCCGGTGGTCGCGGGATTAATTCCCGTTCGGGACAGATATTTGTATTTGAACAAATATTTGTTTCCGGTCTGGGTGTATGTCCTTGTGGGTCTCCTCACCGTGCCTCGGAGAGCACGTAAAACCGTCAGTCCCGGTTGTTAGCATAGACATCTGATAACGATCGTTACTCATGGTAGGAAAATTATCCGCCTACCCGCAGTTGAGCAGCGTGGTGGATTAAGCTCCAACACTTCTTCTATATGGAGAAGAGGCCATTAGGTGGGCGTAACGAGTCGAAGCAGGGGGACAGTAGAGCAGCAGTATAGAAGTATAAGAAACTTATTCAGAGAAATACATATTAAGAGAAATTAAAAATATTGATATATTTTTAATTTCAATTTGATATAATATTTTAAATAATAGAAATAATTAAGGGTCAAATAACGACGTATAGATTATTAGCGATTTCTCAAAGACAAAATAATATAAAGGATGGTTTTAGCTGCCGGATCTCTCGTTGGACCTCAACGAAAAACAGTTGTAAGAATTATTGCACGCCGGCGCCGATTTTAATGAATGTTTAGTAAACATTGTTCAAACCGGTCGCACACGAATTACCTGCAGCTAGAACCTACCACATCGAACTGTGTACTGTAATATATCGAATAAAAAATAACGATATATATCGAATGAAATATATCGATAATTATCGAATGCATATATCGAGTATTTACGAATTATGGATATATATCGCACACTCCTAATACGTTACTTAGAGCGGAGTAGAGTATTAAATACACAATGTGTAACAAGAAATACATCTCTGAGTACTTACTCATTATCGACTGCTAACACAAAACCAAGTAAACCGTGATTGGAATTAAATTCATCGTTGCGCTTATCCGTCTACCCGCAATGACGCAGTTGATACTTGATACCACATTCTTAGAAGAGGTCAGCTTGGAATATTGATTCCTTTAGCGTTTTATAAAATAAAAATAAAATAAATTCAGTGTTGTAATTACTTTTATAGTGATAGTTATTTTGATAGACGAATAGTAAATTTAATAAACGTTTAAAATTCCTCACAAGTTAGTGATGCTATATTCACTACATATAGTGAATTACAATAACATGTTAGTGAATACTTACTAATACACAAAACAGATATACATATTTAATGATGAAATTAGTGGACTCTGAATTCTGATATTCACATATTCATACATTGAATAGTCACGCATCCTGCGTGGTACGATTATCAGAGTGATAAAAGTGAATAGTCACTTAAAATTAGTGAAATTCCACTGATTCATGTTAAGACGGTACCATGTCTTCTTACTGAACTCGTAAGAAATAAATTAAAAAAAATCTATATACGGTCTAGTTTAATTGCAAACGGTTTAGGAATCTTAGGGCCTGATTCACCTGTTGCTGATAATATTTATCTCTCACACAAGTTACTGATTACGCTCTCTACTCTTATATTAAATTATTATTGAAATAAATATAAGAGAACAGTATATCATAAGGTATTATCTGTTGGATATCGCTATAGGGTAAAACCGGGATAGATGCCGCAGCGGGATAGATGCCCCATATTCTAAAAACCTAACTTCCCGAACTCGTGGCTAAGAATTAATTGTATAAGTAGGAGCCGCAGTAATCCCGCATCTTATTTACCCACGGAAAATAGTGCAATGAGGATGCGTTTTGCTCGTGCGTTTAATTATCTTCTCGGCGAAATTCATGAACACGTCAAAGTTTTAAGGGTTAGTATTTTGCGTTGTATAACTTTATAATTAATAACAAATTCCGTTATATTTTTTATAACGTCAATACACTGGTTCATTGAGTCAGCGTTTAAGTGTAATTAGATGCTATTTTGTTGATAATTTGTTTAAAAAATGCTTGGGCATCTATCCCTATCACAAAGGATAGTTGCCCTGATTTTTCGAGGTATAGGTGCCCTTAGGGGCATCTATCCCTCCATAAACCATATATGAAGTAAGTGTATATTTTTAAAATATTTTTAAAATTAAAATATTATAATAATCAGCAGATATTTTTAATTCAAAAGAAAATATAAAACACAGGAAGTATGTGGCTGAAAGAAAGAAAAAAAAAGAATAAAAACAAAATGAGTCAAGAAAAACTAGACTGAAACTACCAAAGAACTTAAGAAAACAAAAAAAGGAACCACCAATACGAACAAGACAACAAAAATAAAAAAGAAAACAAAATGAAACAAATTCTTTTGCATCACTGAAAAGACAAATTATTTACAGTTCAAGCAGCGAAGGTTAAGACAATTCACCTAACTGTAAAATTAAATGAAAAAAAAAACTAAAGGTTTCCTTGTAAAAAAAAAAGCTAGGAGTGATGGACAGGATAACCCTAAGTTTACTTAGGGGATTTAGAGCATTGAATGTTTTGAAAACTAAAAAAGTACGAAGTCACAATCCGTCTGGATTCAATATGTTATGTGTCAGAACTGTCTTCATCAAAACTGTACATTTTTTTTAATTATTGCCCAAGATGTGAAAAATTAAAACCACTATCCTAACTTCAATTAGGTAAATTTGATAAGATAATGAGGATGTGTTTATTGTGTTATTTTAATATAAGAAAGTATAATTGTGCATGTTGTTACTTAATATCAATATTTTATAACAACAATTTAGAATATTTTTTTTTTTAATAAATGCTTGTAAAATTTAATTTAATAAAAAAATATGGTTAGGTACATGTTGAAACTTAATAATTTATATTTTAGTTAAACAAACGCTTTAAAATTTTAATTATGGTCATTTGTGTGATAATAAAATTATCTTCTAATGATAATAATTAAAATATTAAAAAAAGAAACACAAAATGTTTTACATTACGTTTCTTGGAGACAATAGCTGTTTTAGGAGTATAACTATCAAACATTTGGTGTGGGTTTTTAATTTACACGGTATAAAGGGCATCTATCCTGCACTGCAGGCATCTATCCTCCACAGTATTTCCATAGTGGGGCAACTATCCATATAGGTAGGCATCTATCCTCAAAAAAAAGGTTCCACGAAAAGCTGATTTCTGCAAAATCTGAATTTGATAGGTTAAAAAATAATAATAATAATTCAACATAAAGGATTGAGCTAGCTACATTAATAGAAATTATTCATAAAAAATTAATATTTTAAAAATTAGGAGGCTATTTCAAAAAGTGGGGCATCTATCCCGGTTTTACCCTACACCAGGTAGCTTTATCAGCAAACGGTGAGACGGACCCTTAGCGTGAAAAACTAATAAACATGTACCAACTTGTCGACCTACACAAACATTTACATTCGTAATACAGTTACAATAATAAAAGTGTTATATACCTACCCATGACTCTCGTGGGTTTTCACTTTTCTACTTGTAAATATCGAAACACCTCATCAGTTTGTCCCGCCTCATACCGCGAAGCGGTTGAGGTTGTGCTTTACTCTCGACACGTCAAATTTAAGCAATTTTTTACTCTTCAACTGCTTCTATCACAACCAATTGGCACTTATACTATAAGATGAGATGTATTTTAAGAAAACAGTTTAAATTTTATCTTTTATTCCGTAAAAAACAATTTAATTTTGCTATGTAAATAAAAAAAATTGAAAAAAGTTTTACGTGGACGTCCATTTAGAATAACATCAAATAGTTACCTATTCCATATCAATAGCCTAGTAGGTACCCTACCCATAGTTTATTAATAAAATCGTTTTTATATAAAAAAGTTCACTATGTACATTTTTACAACTTTTTTTTTTCTTATCTAAGATGAAAATAGCGCGAAATATTAAAATCAAAAATTAAAGCATAAAAATAAGTCAATGGTACGGTACGACATGTTTTTTTTTTTTAATATAAGAGTGATATGAGGCGTGTACATTTGGATTTTCCAAATTTTATAAAATGTAATGAGTCAATATTGACTACATAACAACATGACATGACAACATACTACGCTGATAAACAATACCGAATACGACTGTATTCGGTATAATATATTGAGAACCATTATACCTATTAATATATTGAGAACTTTTCCCAAAAGTTTTACAACATATAAAACCGTTGATGTTAATTATTGTTCATTTCAATTGTTATTATTGTTCATTGTATATAAATAATTAGTATTAATACGAGCATTGCTTCCGTAATGAACCGTGACAATATCACGAGGCGTCAAGGAAATGCAATCTCGCGAAATCTCGTACAAATTACCTACGAGATCTTGCGAGATTACAAGAATATAATAATATACCTTGATAATGATATATAATTTTTACAAACTACTGACACGGGACGTTGAAGAAATAATGCCCAGTAGGTATATTTATACTTAACTATAATTTTATAGTGGCTGTAAATAAATTCTAGTTTCATTAGCTAAAGTTAATTTAATGAGACTGCGCATAAAGTTTTTTACATAAAGTGATTTGTATATATATATATATATATATGTTTGTGTGTGTCTTTGCCAACCCGCAGCGGAGCAGAGTGGTGGATTAAGCTCCAACCCTTCTTCTCTATATGAAGAAGAAGCCATCGCTCAGCAGTGGGTTTTTTACAGGCTGATACAGTATGTCTTTAATTATAATAATAAATAATGTTACATTTACATTAATTTCATGAAAAATTGCCTAATATATGTACTGATTCACTGCGTCGAATTAAAGCATCTCCTATTCATGAGATTCAATCCAAAATAAAATGAAATTTACATCTAAATAAGTTCTAATCACATAACTCTGCAACTGAACGATCTGACCTCGTAGAAGGAAATTTTTATTACTTTTGAAAATATTATAGGTACTACTTAATGTTATAAACCTAAAAAGTTTTTTTTTAATAGTAAGTATAATATACATATATTTAATTTACATAATCGATTTCAAAAATTATTAGGTACTTACATCTTAAAAAATCTGTTCATTGAGTAAGATTGTACATTACGTTACGGCTCGTGGAAACGAACAAACAACCATAAACGTAGGTGAAACCGAAAGGAATATTATCCGAATATTATTATACATATTAGTATTTAAATATTTATAATACCTACATACTTATGAGCAGCAGCTACTCGTAGTAGTTAGGACGCATGTTCGAAAGAACATCACTAGAGAAAGGCTTTTGATATTTGCTGGTTTGAAATTATAATATATTTTACAATTATAAATAAGCACGTGAAACCTAACGTCCGTTAGTCACGTTATTTATTTACATTCCTTTTTACAACAACAATGCGTTACAAACACAAAACACGCTACCCACTTACGACGCTCGTACTGTCGATAATACTTGACTACTGATGTTATTGTAACGATTATGAGCAATATTTTTTAAAATACAGTCATTGAAATTAAACTGAAACAGTCTGAGAACGTCCCACTTTTAAGCAAAGCCCGTCCGCCTTCCGTACAGAAGAGAAAACTAAATCAACCACGCTGCACCACTTCGGGTTGGCGGTCTGCGAATTGTCTACTTAAAATAAAATAAAACTTTTTCTGTTACTTACATATAATAAAGTAGTCTAAAATAAACAAAAAATAATAATCAAAACCCCGACTCCCTTACAAATGATAAACTTAAATCAAATAATTTAAGAAAAGTCGGAGCAAGCTGGACTCTCAGCTTCAATAGATTTAATATGCAAATGAGTCCCACCTGCTTCTCTCCTTACGCTTATCTGCTTTTTTCCTTTTAAGTGAACATTTGTAAGTCAGTCGGGTTCTTTGATTTTTTAAACAATTCATTTTATATACATTCATTCAAATTTCACACAGTTTAGTTTAAATAAAATATACACCTACCTAGCCTATCGTGCCACTAGGTTAATTCAAATATGCTTGAAAAAGGTTATTATATAACTTTATTAAATTTTTATATAGGTATGGTGAAATCCATCACGTTCCTATACAAATAAATAAATATGTACACATACATACAAACACACGCTCAAAGGACACAGCCTTCCATCGGCTGTCGAGTATGACGTCATTTCGTTATTACAATATACGCATTCGTAGTTTATTTAGCGATTAGTAAATCACAAAAATGGGGCAACTTCTGGGACATGGTAGTTGTGATGTCGTTATCTCGCTGCATGCGCGCACGCAACCGCAGCGACGCCGTGAATCAATGGTGCCATCGACAGTTATTCCCAGAACGATATGGTTTTCCTTCTCGCAGGATAAACGTCTTGTATTCGACACATTTGTTTTGATATAAAATTTTTACTTAATAAGTTATAAATTAATATTAAAGTCACAAGCGATTAGCGATTATGTCACTTGATAATATCTAACGTATCTAAAATATTTTTTTTGATTTATTAATCCTTCCTTTCTTAATCCATTTCGTAATACACTTAAGTTATTCCACCATCGATTCGTTGGCAACAATTATATCGGATTTTAACAATATACTCAGAAATAGATCGTTGCTTTTCTTGTTATATGATTTTCAAATAGACGGTAAAAGTAATAAAGGTTACATAATATAAAAAAATAGATAGTTAAAAGTTAGGTCCTAAATGATCGAAGCACGTCACTTGAACGGTAGCGTAACAATAGGGTCCGTGAATCAGCCGATAAGCGTGCTAGAGGCGCGCGCGCAGGCCGTCAGTCTGTGCACTGACCTCTGACCGCGGAGACGTGACACGCAGACGAACACACAACACACAACACTATGGATAACCCCCTCTCGCAAGTATGGCTGCGAAACATAGCCTTGTTAGCAGGTTTGACCCTTATCTTTATCGCTTATAAAATATAATATAAAGGTCTTATCAGCTGTAATTGTGTTGCTGTTATTGAGGATTGTTTTTAAACGCTCCATCGGGGGATTACTTAATTATTATTTGCTTATGCTTTGTAGATAATCGTGATTATTAAATATTACATTTTTTTTTCAGATATCTAATTGTTGTCATAATATTTTAATTTAATCATTGCTAAAACTTCAGTAGAGCGAAATTAAATTGGTATTAAAATTCTAATTTTCGTGTCAACGTTGTTTATTTATTATTTATATATTATTAAATACTACTACTTTAAAAAGTCGAAAGCGATAACGACATACGGTAAAAGATACTATATCTATAATTTTATAACAAAATCTAAGAAGCATTTACTAAGGAATTTTTTGTCCAAATTAATAAATTAACATTGGTAGTTGTTGGCCATTTTATGATATGTCAATATTCCTAATTGATTTCGAAAGATTGAAGCTATAACTAAAATTTATTCGGCAGCAGGCAGCAGCGGCGTGGGCGGTGTCGGCGGCGTCGGCTCGGTGGCTGGAGGACTTTATGGTCAGAACATGGTCATGGGTTCGTGGTGTGCTCCATACGATGCCCTTCAACGACCACCAGCTTATGGTAAGGATATCATGATTATAATTAAGTATCGACACTGTACCCCACTGACAACAAGTGTCCTCGTTAATAGCAAATATTACTTCTGAATCATACAATTTTCTAATTAAAAACATTATTATAATCGGTTTAGTAGTTTTAGAGTTAATCGATTGCCAATAAAAACATACTCTCTATAATATATGTATGTATATACCTAATATGTAATGTCTTTCGATGAATATTTTGTCATCCATTGTTAAATTATATAAATCTGTGATTGTTTGAAATTGCTGTTTTATACTGAATATGTTTTAATTTGTTTCTTTATAGAATACTAGATTATAACTGCGGTTTTGCCCGCGTGGATGTCGGTTATCGCGACCAAAAAAAAAAGTATCCTATGCTAATGCTAATTCTAATACCTCCAAGAATATGTTTACAAGGTTTCATGATGATCGGTTAAGTAGTTTTCGCGTGAAAGCGTAACAAACAAACTTACTTTCGTATTTATAATATTAGTATAGTATGATGTGCAGATTAAAGATAATAAAAATAAAATATTTATATATTTATACATACAAGTATGCAAAAAGATTATTATTTTTAAAGATTCATATTTTTATGCTTGTAAACAATTTTTTTTTTTTTGCTAAATTATTAACCCTAGAGTGGGCGCGCTATGAGCATTTTGCCGCCCTCTGCAAAAAAACGTTAATAATTCTTAAAACTATTGCACGTAAACTTTGCGCTTCTTAGTACCTGCCCCCACATTCGTTCGTAACCCATACCGAAAAATTGGACGCCATCAGTGCGCGGAGGACTGCTTGAGAAGGAGATTGTTATCACCAAGAGTTGTCAGCGGCAATTTGCTCACTGCGCGCCTACCCACGTAGGTAAAAATTGTGCTATATATTATTTACGGTTTAAGATCAGCTGCTAACTGATCATAAAACGAGCATCGTTGGAACTTTACGTAAAAATAAAAAAGAAATTACACCTGGTTTTCTGAACACTTGACACTTGATCACACCTGACACTTGATCTTTAATCGAAAGAAACCATCTTCGATGTTTGGGTTTGACGAGAAGAAAGTTTTGCTGTCTTATGTTCCAAACAAGAAGCAAAAAAGGTAGTATTACTATTATCAATTTTTCATGAGAATGATAGAATCGACGAGAAAACACCGGACCTACTGTAAAGCCTAAAATTATTACATTTTATAGTGAAACCAAAGGTGGTGTTAATGTCGTAGTCCAAATGAAAAAAGAGAACTCTGTTAGTAGAATGACTCACAGGCCAGTGAGGTTTTTTTTTTCGATGATGAATATTGCCGGTACAAATAACCAAATAATTTACAAAGTCAATAACTGGAAACTTAGCTGGCTACGCCAACAGTATTTGAAAGAAATTGGGATAGTCCTGGTTAAGCCATATATGACCGCAAGGTCTTCTGTAGACACCTTCAATATTTCTCTGAGGAACCAAATTGCTCGCTTAGTTCCTATAGAAAAATCATCATCTTCAAAGAAGGAAGGTAAATGCAGCATATTATGTCCATCAAAGAAAAATAGATGCACAAAAAAGGGTGTTGCAGATACTCAAAATTACTGTGCAATGAATATTGCAGATACTTATGTGAAGACTGTTTCGCTAAAGCATATTCTGTAGATTTAGAAAATATTTAATTTTGTTATTTTTTCCTTTTTTTATAAACATTATAGTAGGATAATTTAAAAAAGTAAATTAAAACGTTAAATTTTCTGAAGTCGATTGTAAACTAAAGTTCCTTAAACAAAATTCAATAAATATTTTGATTTGTCATTCCTTATTTGTGTTTTACTTAAATTCTGAGAAAATAAATTAATTAAACTGTAGTGTTCCTACTTAAAAACTGCCAAAGAAAATGAGCGGCAAAATGCTCAACGCGCCCACTGACGTTTTGCGGAAAGACGCGCCTACTCTAGGGTTAAAGACAGTCGACGTTGTGTTAATGAAGTTAATGAGACTAATTTTGGACATTATCAAATGGAAAATAAAATAGAGAATAAAATTGCAATATTTTTCAATTAGATTTCTGTAATAGTTTTCGTACCTATAGATAATATTACTTTTTAAAATTTTATTGTCAAATCATAGTTATTTCATTGTAATTACTTACAGTAAAATCTCTAAAAACGTACGGGGTAACCCAGGACATGTGATGGCGATTAGGTTCAAGGGTAATTTGTGACATCTCGAATTATATCATAATTTTAATAGTTACTAGCAAACCGGCGAACTCCGTTTCGCCACCAACTTATTTTCGTGAGAGATACTCACATCACGTACTGCCGCCATGCAAAACCATATTTGTTTGTAGTACATGCTATGTATCGGATATGGCGCTTTATGTGAAAAATGATTTTCCCTGTTTTCCTGCTTTTCTGTTGAAAATTTTCCTGAATTTAGTTTGCTATAAAGCTCACGGAGCCCGAGATCTTTCCAACGAATGCAAAACCGTGGAAATCGGTTCGTCCGTTCTGGAATTATAGCGTCAGGAAGGAAAACCCGACTTATTTTTATATTATAGATTACACAATATTAGTCCTATAACCTGTGACATAAGTAGGTAGTGGGTACCAATCATAAAACAAATGTGAGATAAATTTTATAATATAAAAACTTTATTTCAGATCAATTTTCCTCTTATCGAACAGTATAAAACTATCCAACACTTACATTATCCTCAAAAGCGAAGTTAATTCCAAATCGTATTTCATCGACTTATTGAAACATTTAAACAAAAGTTATTTATTGTTAAATTGAATCAATGAATCAGTCATTATCTGACGCGGTTCGTTCTGACGTCAGGTTCGCGAGGAGTCTATATTAGTGCTGATAAAAAAGAAATACCTAGCGTTATTCATGCCGTTTTAAACGAATCCATTAATTGCAATATAATATTTACATTTATTACTTTTGATTCTATTTTATAAAAACAATTTTAAAACAGTACGAGCCATTATAAATATCGCATCTTTCTATAATCGCTTAACTGATTAATGTATAGCTCTATCAATGCAATATCAAATAATTATTCGAATCGATCTCACAAAATACAACTATCAATTATAATCGGTCACTCTAATGTGGGCGATCGACTGCTGCTTTTGGTATATACCTACTCGTGTGGATTTTTATCTCTCGTGTACCCTTTTATTATTTCAACTGATAAGATTATAATTACATTGTAATGAATCATCGCAGTCAAATAAGCGCGTAGGTACCTACTGCACGTTATCTCCCGGTACCGATTAGAGGTTATAATAATAATACCGATGAAATCTGTCGTTTAGATTTAAAATAACAATAGGAAAACTGTTTATCAATATGTAGCATTGTTTAACGTAAATCCCCGACCGCAACCCAGCGATGATACAAGCGTTATCCCGCTAATTATCCTCTACTGGTGACGATATCATCCTTTTGTCACATTGTCCTAATCGCAGCTCATCGACGCAATTCAACAATAAACTATAAATAATAACTTACTTAGAACGTAGTGCAAACGGACTTTGTTTTACAATACGTGGGCGATAAGGTGTAGGTACCAGTGGTGTATAGATAAAATTATAATACGTCGCCGAGCGAGGATAGCGACGATAACGAATGTTAATTACATTATCGTTCCGACCATGTGTCGAATATCGCTAATATTAGGCGCCCGAGGTGTACCTACTTGTTACGCTCACTAATGTAAGTGATACCGCTATAATATACAAATGAATGGATCTAGGTTAGCGCTTAGCGAACACGCACTACATCGCGATACATAGTTCGTGGACACCTCCGCTTGTTATTGTTCTAGACCTTCTCGGAACCGATAACGGATCATCGACATTGTAGGTACAGTAGCCACAGGGCTAGGAACGCTAGCGTAGCAAAGTCGAAAACATTGTTAAACAATGTTACGATTATTTTAGGATATTAATATACTGTAGGTACTTAGTAGAGACAATGTAAGGGTATGTTAGGTAGGGTGTATGGTACGGTGTGGTGACGTGTGGTGGCGCACAGATGGCGTGCTGGAGGCGTACGAGGAGGGTCGCGAGTGCGTTAACTGCGGTGCCAACAACACGCCGCTGTGGAGGCGCGACTCCACCGGCCACTACCTATGCAACGCCTGTGGGCTCTACCACAAGATCAACGGCGTCAACCGCCCGCTCGTGAAGCCGAGCAAGCGGCTGGTGAGTGATTTTGGAACCCTCAGTAACCCTTTATATTGCGACAGGTGCCGACGCGGAGTTGCTGACCCGCTTCTATAAGGACGGCTCCGTGCAGAGGTGGATGAGTGTGGAGGGCATGGCCAGGGGCATGAAGAAGGTGAGTCGGTGGCGTGTAGACTAGTGCATGCGCCCCGCCCCGCCCGTAACCCCGCCTTCACCCAGCACGCGTTTCTTTCTCTCTAAGATCCCATCTCGCCGCGTTCGCTTCCGAGTAGGGAACTACACGCTACCGCTCCCTCTTCGACGGTGCGAGCGCCGCCTCGAGCGCTCTCGTTTCGAATCTAATGCCGACCGCCTCTATTTACTCCTGGCTATGCTCCCGACACAAAATTAGAATAAGTTCTTCGTTCATCGAGATAGCTTATCGCCGAGTAATCGTCCGCCGACTTCAGTCGCACCGCTTTCGTCCATCTTCACCGGTGAACGCGAGCGGAGCGCGTAATGGAGCTCTATCAATCGGCGAAGCATCGGGAGGAACCGATTGGCGAGATAAGGCCGATAATGCGCGAACAGTTTCAACGCGAGCGATATATAGAGGCAGCGGTGCCGGTGAGGACGATCGATGAGCTATCTCGGAGACGAGGCGCGCTCGCGCAGCATGCGGGCGCATTATGTATAGCACGCGAGCGCCGAGCAGGTAGCGTCGTCCAATCAGAGGCGGCGGCGCGGCCCCGCCTGCGCGCGACCATTATTATTGGACAATGATACCGCTCGCGGTGCGCCGGAGCAACTATAGATATGCATGTGTCTTCCTATTATCGGCTGCGCGGTTTATAATAAATAAGTAGTTAACATGGTGGAGGAAAGTACGATGCTGTACTAAATTTAACACTCCTTTATTCAAGTGTCACTGCCTGCGTTTAATAAAAAGAACATAGGAATAACTAGAGGGATGTCTATTAACTATTATTTTTAATTGTAGATGTACAAACTGACACCTTACTTCTGCATCAATTTTTTTTTTTTTGTAGATAGTCGTAGAAGTAGTTGCTTGGAATTGTAGTAGAGTTTGTAGTTGTACCTACCTTTAATTTAGTTATTTTACCTTGTTTCGATAATTTTAATAGTGCTGTTTTAGTTGCTGTGAAATATATATCGGTAATTTTGTTTTAATTAGATTTAAATATATAAAATTTATTAATATGTACTCTGATAGCCGATTGATTAGCAAAATTACAACTTACAACTTTATCAGCTTAAGTACCTAGAAACCTAACGAAATTTCAAATCACTGAAATTCATTATTTAAATTACGAATGACCACAACTACTTAAACCTATATACCTACCTAATAAGTATTATTCTTAGGTATTTTCACAGCAAGCAAAATATCACTTTGAAGTTGTTATTATTTTATTCACTTTTTTATATAAAACGTATGATACAATCTTTATAAGTTTTTATCATACCTATAGAATTTCGATAATTCTGTGCCTTAACTCTCTATGACAAATAATAACAGATAGAAACATGTGATGCTTATATTTCTTTGTGTTTCGACGAAGCCTTTAAAAATACTTTTCGAAGCATGATAGCACAAACAATGGCCTCACTGGTTTGTGTTTAACCGTCATAGAGAATAAAGGCCGTGAGTGATAGTGTCGTGTGTCGCAGTCGGCGGCGCGCCGGCACGGCCAGTGCTGCACCAACTGCGGCTCGCGCAACACGACGCTGTGGCGACGCAACAACGACGGCGAGCCCGTCTGCAACGCCTGCGGTCTCTACTACAAGCTACATGGCATCAACAGGTGACGCAGATTATCATAAACGAAAACGCCTCACATAGAACGGCCCCCAGTAGGATCAGTCCTATATATCGGGGTTCCGGAAACACACACACATAACTCCAGAATACGACAAACATCTTTATAGTCTGAACCAGGGATTCCCAAACTATTTTGGGCAAGAGATCCCTTTTCCAAAATGAACTGATACCTCAGACCCCATAGCTAAATTACTTTGAAAATCATATCTCTAGTATTTTTCCTATTGATACAAAATACTTACCAATTTATAAACTTTGCGGTTGGTTAAATGGATAAGGTCTTAAGTGGTCAATTTCGACCCCAAGGGTTCGATATCGACCCATTTAGGAATCCCCGGTCTAAATAATAAAATAAATAAGTATGAGTGAAAATCGAACCCACAGCCGCTATAGCCAATTCCTATAGGTTACCACTGCGCACAGTGACACGTCGTATTTTTTTATGCAGTACACTGCGCATTCTAATAATATTTCATACATGTTAAAGGTCTTTCTTCAAAACAATTACCGAAATGAGTGACTCCATCATGAGTTTCTAACAAATTAAAGTTATTTTTAAAATAATGACAAATGAATGACTAGCGAGAACACTTCGATTAAAAACTCTGGAAAAAAAAGTTGGTACAACTCCAAATACGTACTTACACAATGCAAGAACATTTAAATAATAAATAGGTACCTACGTATGGTCACAGTTATCACGAGGTTTTATATGCGTAGTTATAAGAATAGATTATTAATTTTTATCGTACCTACACACTTGCAATTTAATAATTGTCATAACTGCCAAATGTCTATATTTTTGAATATGTTACAACTGGATTTACATCGCTAAAATCTTTGTTTGTTTAAGTAATGTTTTATTGATATTTTATTTTATAACCTTCAGACCTTTGGCCATGAGAAAAGATGGGATTCAGACGAGGAAACGAAAGCCGAAGAAATCGTCAAACGGTGTGAAACCTCCGCAGGAAACTCCCAAGAAGGATGGTGCGAACTCGCCGACTATTGATGGTCAGTTTTTTTATAAAGTATTAATATTAAAGTATTATACTACTTATACGACAACATACAGACAACAGTTATGGTGTAGCTGTGCGAGTAATCACCTCAACTCCGGCGATCGAGAATTCGATTGTCGCCCGTGGCAGATAATACCTATTTGTGTTTTTACAAATATTTGTTCCTGATCGAGTTTCTTGGTATGTCTATATGGGTCTGTCTATCGTGCCTCGAAAAGCACGTAAAGCCTATCATATATATCTGATAGCGATCATTACTCGTTATAGGTAAAATATCTGTCAACCCGCAGTAGAGCAGCGTGGTGGATTAAGCTACAATGCTTTCTCTATATGGAGAGGAGGCCTTTGTTCAGTAGTGTGACGTTTATACGCTGATTTAATTTAGTTCAGTTTATTGAGTTATATGTGTAGATAGAAATTAATCAAATATATTGCTCTGAGTTAATTTGAAATTATATATCTAATATTTTAATCTCAGTAATACATATAAAAAGTTACGAGACATAAATATCGCGGCTATCATATAATATAATCTGGTGGCAAGCCTCAAAACGTAGTTCTCATCTTACCCCGTCAATTGCTTGTCGTTACGAGTAGGTACGTCATTCTGAAAACATTGCAGTGTTCCGGTTCCAATAAGTTTTGTAGCATTTGACGTGAAATATTTATAACTTTTTTCTTTTTTATAGTTATTAAAAAATGTTAAAAGATTAGTAAATTGTTTGTTTTTTTTTTTTTATTCATACGTGTCTTTACTTTATTTCGATAAAATTATTACAGAGAGCAAACCCAGCATACCCGAGGTGCCGTTGCCCCTGACGGCGATGTCGGGCCACGCGGCGGCCAAGAACCCGCGCGAGGCGGCCGGGCCCGCGCTCTCGCCGCACGCACACGCGCACACGCACGCGCACGGCCACTCGCACGGCCACGCGCACGGCCACGCGCAGAACGCGCAGTACCCGCTTGGCATCCCCTCCGCGCCCGCCTTCCTCTCCAACCCCTCCCTGTTCAACATCAAGAGCGAGCCGAACGCCGCCGCCGGCTACGAGGGGTACAGCTCCCACGCGACCTCGAATGGACCTTACCACTCGCAGCAGCACTACTTACATGCGTTACAGGTATTACGTTATGTTATTTTTATTTCACTTGATCGATCTTTCTATACGATAATTAGTGTGAAATTAATGTAGTTTCATTTTCTGCGAAATAAAATATAAATTTAAATTAAATAAAGTATTATAGACACTGGATAGGTAGGTTATAATTTCTCCAAAACGTAATTACTAATTATATAATTTATTTTTACTTTATTTATAATTTAATTTTCTCAGTATGGATTAAGCAATGGCGAAGAAGAGGAAGGCAGTGGCTTCCTACATCAGCGCAACGTGACTGCACACGCGAAGCTAATGGCCTCGACGTAGCAGAGACCGCTCCGATCGTTCGTAACGCACAAAGAATGATTTTTATATTGAAATATTATACTCGTACTACAGTTGTTCGTGGCGAGTAGTGTTTTTGGCTAACTGTCGATTTAAGTAACTATGATCTCTGCTCAGTCAATTAAAATAATACAGCAGTGAGCAGTATTAAAATTATCAAGGTATTACTCTTAAACGTATGAAGACCTTCTTTACGAGCTTAATAAACAATCGGTAGAGTTATTAATTAATAATTGTTTTAGTTACATAGAGCACTGTACGTCTGTACGACTCGTTGGTAAAGACTAGTCATTACGGATGTCTAGTTCGATATTGCGGTGTCATTTATTGTATTTGTATAAATTTTAACTTGGTAAGAGTTCAATGATAGGTAGGTACGAGAAACGAAGATACTAATGTACTTAGACTGTAAATATTTTTACGTTAAGTTTTCGACTGAATAGTAGTCATCGCCGTGTATTTATATCGGGGCTACGTAGTGTAAAATAGTTTTGAAGTTTGTTATCGTTTGTTCGTACAACCTTTGATACATCATGTAAGCCTTGCCATTTTGTGTTATTTATAGTATAAACAATAAATAGAGCTGTGTTCCTTTGTCTCATTATCTGATGAAGTCGCAAACTAGTCTCATTCGACTATTAAACTAATATCTTAGAAATAAGGTTTTTATGAACTGCAAGTATTCCCCGAACAACAAGGAAAAGCAATAAGAGGTTTCAACTGAAAGAGCAACTAACAATAAGATGGCGTCACTAGCAACGCGCTATGCTTTGTAGCCAACTGATTCACGTACCCATTTAGGCGTTTATTTTGACGACTAGCTCATTAACGGAACAAGGATATCTAACTCTAGATCTAATTATAGTTAAATGAAAGATTTATCCATCCGATTGAATTTAATTGACTACAATAATAATATTGGTAATGAAAAATACAAGAAAGATTTTTGAACAACTAAATAATTCAATTTTAATCAATTATTAAGTATTTAATTATAAAAAAGGTAGAAATATATTTATATATACAACTGTTACTAACTATACAGTTCTATTTAGCCCATAAATTAATGAAATCTCTATTATTTGTAAAGCTTTGTTTGAAATATTCTGTATGATAAAACACATTTGTTTTTACACATCATTCAAATTCACTTCACATCAAAGTGTCATGAACTCACTGTAGCGAACTTATGAATTAGACGTAAGAACAAATGGCATTTATGGATAGATGTAAATAATAAACATAGTTAAGAAAAATACGGTAGTGCATTTAAAAAACTTTATTAAAAACAATTTAAACATTTTCAAACAACTGATGATCAGTTTGTTGTAAAAGTATTGAGAATGTGATGTAAAGTTCTATCTTTATCAAATATATTGATGCACTGACAGTCTGGTTTTATTTAATTGTCCCTAGTAGCGCAGCTTGTTGTAATGATTCCCCTGTAAGCCGGTAGTAACACCACTGTTCAGATTTTGTCAAGTTAGTGGCTCCCTTTCCTTCATAGAACGACCGAGCGTCATTCCATTCCAAAACATGGAAGTCTAACCTAGAAGAACCGGATGCTTTTGCTTCCTGAAAAGGTAATGAAAGTGTTATTTTTGAAATGTTTCGTTGTTAAATTTATTATTTAATTCTGTAATTATAAAATTTCAGTTCTACAAAACAAAAAATTTATTACAATAATGACACATGTGTTCGGAGTAATAAGTATTTTATTTGTATACATGTAAGAACTACAAATATGTATATTTTAACAAATAATTAAATGATTTATACGATTTTAAAGTGAAGAACCGTCATGGTTTCACTTGTTTTGATATTTATGACTACACAACTAGTAAGAGTCCAGATGGCCTGTTTGTTTTGGATAATGTACCTTTCTAATGGTAAGAAAATTATTCCAAATTTATATGTAGTTTTAAGTTTATTGATTATTCACAACCAAGCAAATCTTTTATCTTTGTAATATGATACAGATATTAGACAATAATCCTAATTTTACTTAAGATCCCACTCTTATCTTATTAAGACTTTAGCAAGCAAATAATACTGGCATAATTAGGTTAGAATTCTATTTAAGATTGAAGGAATATTAATTAATGATAATTAATTTAATGAACTCACATTAGCAACAGCATTGAATAATTTATTACCAACTCCTCGACGGCGTTCACTCGTTCGTACGTATATATCTTCCAGCATCATAGATTTACCTTCCCATGTGGAATATATAGGAAAATAAAGAGCATAGCCCACAATTACATTACTATCTCCTTTAGAAACCTCCGCGACAAGACATTGAAACGCAGGCGGCTGTGATTCGAACCCATCACGTTTTAAATCTGAATATTATAAAAAGTTCGATAATTTCATGAAGTGAAAAAAAAAACATTATGTCAAACAAATAAATGAAATAAAAACCTTTCACAGATATCTTCGGACCGTCTGACATTTTCTCAAAATCGGCAAGTTCCTGAAAATATACCGTGATATCTGATTTTGAGTTTTGATAATTATTTTTAAAACTCTATATCTGTTTCTCACTTGTATCATTTCGGCTACAGCGTTCATATCGTCCTTTTGAGCGCGACGTATTCTTATTTCACTGTCACTGTACTTCGTGCTCATTTTGATTTGAATAGGTAATTATTTGTGATAATTATGGTTTGACTTTTTACTAATGTTTTATAAATTGTTAACTTTGTGATTGTTACCAAAGATTTAAATCGTCGATCATTAAAAATCTTTGATTGTTACTGTAAATGATAAACTAAATAGATAAATTACACATAACTGATAACAGTGTATTTTATCTACATCTATCGATAACAAAATCTTGACATTGACAATTAGTAAAAAGTTGCCAACCCTAAAAAAAACAATATTATGATTACGACAAAATAAGCAGCAAGAGCTCCGTATAGTTAGCAGGTAAAATGATCACTTCTTGATTATAATTACAGAAATCATTAGGGCACAGATCAGGCAACTTTAGGTAATCATTTTTTCACTTTAGGCAACAATAATTCGTTTATAATTAATGAAAAACCATTGACCGTATAGTTAGCAGAAATAGGTTAATGTTTAAAGTTCTGACTGTTGCATTCGTTGGTGCATACTTTGGGCAAGATTAAGCAGTTGTTTTAGATTTTATGAAGCAATAATTAGTACCTAACAATCGGAAGTATTGTTATGGTATTCACTTGTCATTTACTCTATGGTTTGTCATTACTTTAGGTTTATCAAGTAAAATGATCATTTCTTGATTATAATTACAGAAATCGCTAGGGCACAGATCAGGCAACTTTAGGTAATCATTTTTTCACTTTAGGCATCAATAATTGATTTATAATTAATGAAAAACTATTGAACGTATAGTTAGCAGAAATAAGTTAATGTTTAAAGTTCTGACTGTTGCATTCGTTAGGGCATAGTTTGGGCAAGATTCGGCAATTGTTTTAGATTTAATGAAGCAATAATTAGCAACAATATAATAGGAATTATAAATCATGTCCCTAGCAGAAAATAACGCTTAGAGCCGCTGTAATCACTAGGGACTTTCCGACCCCCCCCCTCCCGTTTCAGCCTGCACTTATAATAATTCGTTAATAAAAAAATACCAGGCTATAGATATTTAATTGCCCTTTCATTCTACGTAAGATTTAGAATTTGCCCTCTTCTAGTTTTCTCAGAAAAAATAAATAAATATGTTAAATTTCATCCGAATTTTAAATTGTCGTATCTCTTTAAACAAAACGTTTCTGAAAATCTTATAAACGTAAAAAATTGCCCTTTTGTCGATTCATTTTGCCCTTCAGTTAAATCTGAAAAATAAGAGATAGGATAGATACAAATTAATGAAAAACTTCCAGTCTTGTTCCTATTCACCCCGCGATTTATGGCATTTAAATTATTTATTTATTTTTCCTGAAAACTAGGAAAGGCAAAATTCAAAATCGTAGGTGGAATTGAAGGGATGGTCAATGTCTATAGCTGGGTATTTTTTTTAACAAATTATTAATAAATAATACATAATAATAAAAACTATCACAAATCGCGGGGTGAATAGAAACAAGATGCTGCTATACGTTCAATAGTTTTTCATTATGTAATTATAAATCAATTATTGTTGCCTAAAGTGAAAAAATGATTATCTAAAGTTGCCTGATCTGTGCCCTAGCGATTTTTGTAATTATAACCAAGAAATGATCATTTTACTTGATAAACCAAAGACCATAGAGTAAATGACAAGTGAATACCATAGCAATACCTCCGATTGTTAGGTACTAATTATTGCTTCATAAAATCTAAAACAACTGCTTAATCTTGCCCAAAGTATGCACCAACGAATGCAACAGTCAGAACTTTAAACATTAACCTATTTCTGCTAACTATACGGTCAATGGTTTTTCATTAATTATAAACGAATTATTGTTGCCTAAAGTGAAAAAATGATTACCTAAAGTTGCCTGATCTGTGCCCTAATGATTTCTGTAATTATAATCAAGAAGTGATCATTTTACCTGCTAACTATACGGAGCTAGCAGCAAGTTATTACTATGCTCTGTGAAGCAGCATGGCGTTTGGTTGGAGCTTGTTCCAATAGGAACGAATAAAAAAAATAAGTTGCCATTATTATTAAAGGTTTTTAAAATTTAATTAAATATTTACAACCATACGGAATATTCATTATATTTAATATAATTAGCATTTTTTTCTTCTTTTATTATAATCTATTTTTCTTATCTTGAATTTAAGTTTAGCTTTACTTATGTATATGACTTCCTAATTAATATTATAATTTTACTTTAAAATAATGCAGAATCAAAATACTAATCTACTACCTATCAAAATCTGTTTTTGTTTTTTCCTTCATTAAAAATCTTAAATACTATTAGCCTTAACTAGTCTTAAATAATAAAAAATGTATAAGAAAATTGTTTTTAGGGTTCCGTACCCAAAGGGTAAAACGGGACCCTATTACCAACAATAAGACTCCACTATCCATCCATCCGTCTGTTAGGCTGGCCAGGCCGGCCAGGCTGTATCTTATGAACCGTGATAGTTAGACATCAATCACAGATGATATATTTCTGTTGCTGATTTAAAACATACTAAAAAACGGAAAAAAATATATTTAAGGAGGCTCCCATAAAACAAGCGTGATTTTTTGCTCGATATTGATAACGGCCACTGGTAGATGCTTAAAATATTTAAAGTATGTTTAGTTATATATTTACTTTAAAAATAAATAATTAAATTATAATAAAAATATTTAAAAGAGGCTCCCATACAACAAAAATGATATTTTTCCTTGGTTTTGCTCGATATTGATAACGACAAGTGGTGGACGCTTGAAATATTCATAGAATATTGAGTTATATATTTCACTTTAAATATAAATAATGAAATTAAAATAAAATTAATATTTAAGGGAGGCTCCCATACAACAGAGATGATTTATTTGCCGTTTTTATAGATAATGGTACAAAACCCTTCGTGTGCGAGTCCGACTCGCACTTGGCCGTTTTTTTTTAATAATAATAATAATCTATGTAATGCAAGGAATTTATGTTATGATATAAATTCTTTGATGTAATGTAATCGAGCACAGGTTAAATCATTTACATTACAAATACGCATTATGAATAATCTCACATGAGATTAGGGGACGGGGCCGGGGGTCGAGCAAAATCTAACTAAATCTTATCTATAGCATCGATGTCTATTAGGGAGTTGCAGTTGTGGAGGAGGGCGGGGTGCACGGCGGGGTGTTTAAAAAATCGCCAAAATTGTCTTACGTAATAAGGAACTTAATAAGTGATGGTCAAATTACGTAGTACATCTGATTAATTTGAATTATTGACTGACCGTTAGCGCAGTTTGCAGTGAACCTGTTTTCTGCTCCAAGGGTTGTGGGTTCGATTCCCGCCCCGAGTCTGGGTGTAATATATGTTTATTTATTATATGTAGTATTTATATGTATATTTATTTAAAAAAAAAATTATATCAATTGGCCGTTACCTAAAACACACGCATTAAGTTGCCTACCTTAGGAACAGACGACATTGTGTGTGTGTTAAAACATATTTATTTATTTAATTTTAAAACTTAATAAAATGTAGTAAATTGTATACAGCGACATTTCCTGTTAATTGTAATGAGTGAGATTATTATAGAAATAATAGATTTATTTTTATTTTTATAATTAAAGATTAAAAAAAATATATATAAAACATTAAATTTAACTACCGCGTTTGTAGTCGGAAGAAAATCTAGCACTGATGTGTTGATAATATATTGTATATTTTATGTTACATACTGTTTATGAAATAAAAATGTATTTTCATATGATAGGAGTTTTACATATTAATTTCAAATAACCGCTTGAGTGTCCGGGCAATGACCTTTTAGTTTACCAACTGCACAAAACTGCCCAAGGCCTCTCACGTTTTGTTACGTAATTTCCACCGGTGATAATGTCCAGGTGCGCTTCGCGTACTAATGCCCGTATCGAAAAAAAGTTGACACGGGCAATATAGCCATAGCGACCATTACTTGACACAGGCGCTTGCGGTTAGTTTGTAAAATCTTGTCAACTAGTAGTTGACACAGGCAGTTGAGCGGATAAAGAGGCAAATAACGAGCATATTATTTCGACATGCTGCCGTGCGATGTTACCAGATTTTTTTATTGCAAATGGTGGCCTAACATCTACACTGGTAGTGAATTCAGAACGAATAATTTTATGAACTTCAAAACAAAATATCTCTCTGCATTTACCGGAAACCACACTTATTTTTGGTCTTAAAAAATCGCAAATTGTCTGAACTTATAGAAGAACAAAATATTTGAATTCTTTTAAAAATTATTTCGCTTCCGGTAAAAATAAAATTGAGTAAATAGTGACTTTAAAATGAATTATTTCGGTTAAATAAATGGAAAGGTAGCCATTATATATAGTTTTTTCATATATAGTTTTTTCATAAGTTGAATTTATATGGTAAATCTTCATTGTTATGTTTAGTTACATTGTAAGCCTTATCAAATTATTATTACGTACTTGATGCTAGTGTCAGTGCTCTTAAAAATTCTATTTCTTAAACTAATAACTATCCGTGATAACCTGTAATTGGATTTATGTGTTCTAATTTGTTAACTTATAACTTCCTGTATACCATTGGTTGTCCTTATTATAAATAAATAAATAAATAAATAAATAAATTTCTTTATATTAGTCGATTCAGAATCTTTTACTCTCTATAATATTTTAAATTCAAGCAGCCATCTAAATATTAATAAATATTATACACATCCTTAATGGATGCCTTCTAATCTGTAGTTCCTTAAAAGTTAAAGGTAATTAATTTCAATGAGAAATACGCATTTTTTTATAAACTATAATTTTCATAAAAGGGGTTCATAATAAATTCACAAACAATTTAATGAAATATTTTAATATCATATCAGTTACATATGTTACATGTTCGAGAGAGTTCGCTTTAAATATATATGTGCAGACAAACAAAGTATATAAGCATTTGTCGCCATTAAATTATAATAATAAAAACCAATCAATATCTCTAAGTTCGCGTTGGGCTAAAATTCTAACATTACAGAAAGAAAAGAGAATATTGACGACATATAACAATAAAACTGTTACCATAAAAAAAAAGTATTATGAGATATATTTATGAGGTTACAAATGATATTTTCATATCTTCTAACGATGATGTTAAAACAAGAGTAAAAATTGTTAATACATTACTTAAACTATTTAATATACATTTGTCGAAACAAACACTAGGTTTATTGGTTCTTCATAAACCTTGTTTTATTGTTCAACCAAAATGATAATTATATTTGATATAATAATATTGGATAAAACTGAGGTTTTTTAGTATTATTCTCTTGTCATTTCATCAATTAATAGTTTCTTATATCAAATAAATATTATAAAACATGGTCCTCCGCCGCGTCTGTCTGTTCGCGATAAACTCAAAAACTACATGTGATTCATGAGGAACATTTAGATTCACATTGATACCCCGGGCTCAACCGGGGCGGGCCGCTAGTATCAATAAATAGAAGATGTCTGGCGTTAGATATCAGTTAATTTGTTTTGTGTGAAATATTAATATAGTTCCTATTAATACAACTAACGTCTGAAACTCTACCGTATATTGTACACGATACCAGTAGAAAAATATTCGAATTGTTTTTTAATATTTATATAATAAACTTATGAATACAAACGTAACCTATCGTACATTTTAACATCTTAACATTATTATGTACATTAAATAGTGACTAATATTTTACATAACATAAAAGTATCAAGCGATTCAACTATTTACCGAAATCATTATTAGGATTATAGATACTTATATTCCATGACCGAAAATACGATGCATTCTGGTTGGCGTCATTGACGTCAGTTTTACTAGGCCGTGGTCTAGACATCTGTTAATGGCAATTGGTGACAATGAATGTCGGCCGTGTTCCGATATATACTGGAGCACTGCAAGGTGTGACGTCATTTCAGTATACTGCGAAGCCGTTCCTTTTTAGTTTGCTATACTACGCTATACTGGGTACTGTTTATAACGGAACGAAGTCCAGTATACTGGACTACTGTTGTCATCCTCATTTTACGACTTTTTTTTCAAATGAAAATATTTATCATGTACGTTTTCTATTCATTAAGAAAAATTATTATTTGAATATTGTGGACATTTTTGAATAACAATATTAATAAATAATAATAACAATCATTCGTGCTGTCATATTTTTGATCACGTGATCACAGCACTGAGCAGTACTGAGAGCACCTTACCTCGAAAGCTCCAGTGCTTTCAGTGCAAAAATGGCGACGATCCATGATGTCATATATGACGTCATATACTGCGGCAGTGTACTGGCAGTCTATAACGGAACGAATTTTCAGTACTGAGAGCACTAGGGCAGTGCTCTCAGTATATATCTGAACACGGCCGTCATTTGATGACAGAGCAGGGGAGCCACGCCTCCAGCTGTCCCTCGCTTAGAAAGAGAGAGACGATCGCGGTACCTATCTGTCTGTGTATATATTTCAGTATTTCAAATAACTTTATAAGGTTTTTAAGTTGATTTGATTTTATTATTTGGGGTTGTCATAATAACAAGCAGTCCTTTACTGCACATGCGTCAGTCGAGAAAGCCAGATGGGGGTACCGCGATCTTATCTCTCTTTTTAACCGTTAGACGTTTCCGCTTACGGGCAGCCGTATGTCTTCCCTACTCTATCTATAATACCTCTATGTTTGTCATCGATCCAAGGTGACTTTTGATTGTAATATATTTCGGAAAACAAACAGAATAACTAGTAAATATTTACTTCAATTTCTATATAAAGTCACGTAAAATAATAACTCGCAATTTAATTTTTATTATCGATCACATATTGCACAGAAAAGAAATAATTTATCTATATTAAAATTATTGTGAAATAAACATAATATATTGCTTAAGGTGCTCTTTCAGTTCATTTACGTTTTAAAAATTTATTAGGTATATAATTTCGTATTATTTACACAATGAGAACAATGAGATTAGTGTCGATATGCATTTATATGGAACGAAAATATATGCAGATTATTGAAGGTAAATACAACTTTAAAATTTAAATATATTAAAATATCTGCAATTTCAATCGACTATGTAATACAAAGTAGAGAGCAAATACTTTTGTTTTATTAGCGGATAAATTTTAAAAGAAAATCAAACAGCAATAATAACAGTTTATCAGTTACATATAAGGTTTTATTTACAATATAATTAGAGATGTCATTGGATATTGTTTTCATTGTTACTATATCAATAACGTTTTTGTGGATACAAATTACATAAAATAACAACACTCTTGTGCTCAATTTATAATCAAAAATATATAAAATGAGTCACTGCAATTTTGCAATGCCTTGTTCTGCAAAATTATGCAATGGCTCATTTTGTAAAATTTTACAGTCTGAATGTAATTTATATAACAAATATACTAGTAGGCTAAAAGTCAGTAGGTACATGAAAATTAAATCTGGACTGTCAAAGATGATGGTGGAATAAATGACGTTCAACTGATCAGATAGCAAGATGTGTTCTATGGGATACAGGGTTGATAACGATTTACAATTCGGCGACTTCAAATAGTTTATTGTTGATGGTCCGTTGTGTTGCTGGTTAAAATTTATCGACAGTTTGTAATTTCGCGTCATCTCAGTGTGATGCAAGCGACGTCCTCGAGGCGAGCGAAGTCGCGCAGTACAAGCGTGCGCTAGTGCGAGTAGTCGGTCCGCAGACCGAACTCGGCCGCGTACACGCCCGCCCACGAGCTGGCGCTGATCACCTCCGACGCTGGAACAGTCACTACGTGCTCGACACTCGTGACAGGTGACACGTGACACGTGACACTGTGTGTGTGTGTGTGTCACCTGTCAGTGTCGCGTCACGTGACGGCGGTCATCGTGCGACCGACACGTGTTCTCAACGGTCCAACTGCGATATCTTTGTATCATATTTTAATTTGAAAACACAAGAAACTGTCATATTCGTCATGCGCTTTTTGAAATTAAACGCTCTGGGCCGCGTTGACATGCGCACACAATTACTGTATCTCTATACTATACAAGCTTGACTCACACACATCATTATGAGTCGAGATAAGAATAAAAATTAAACATGTATTAAATATTTGTGTATTAAGCTCGATCGTAAAGAAAAATTAAATGTTAAATACTGAATACATACATATTTGAGGCATGTGTTTCTGTGATGACGCCGATGAGGCTCTCGTTTCAGGACTACGGTTGATTTTAACGTCTGAATCTGGAGAATTTTAAATTATTATATTTGAATTTATAATATATTCCACAGATCTGTGCCTGTGAATTAGTTAGGTACATAAATTGTTTATTAATTAACATAAACGCTCCATATTAATTGTTTTATCTTTTGCAGTATACAAAATCATAAATACAATCTCATATACATACAGTCACTCGTAATTCGTGTATACGAGGGTCATTTGAAAAGTTCGTAGACTAATATAGTTAGGGGGAGCATGTTATTTTAATGAAACTACCCTCATTTTCAAGCTACTTTATTCTTAAGTAATTGCGTAAAATTTCATTTCCCTATTTGCATTCGATACGGTTTCTCACATTATAATGTCGAATAAGAAATGATAATTTAAAAAAAATGGATAAAATCGAACATCTTGCTGTGATTTGATTTGAAAATTGTGTTTTGATTTTATTTGACCGGAGATTGAACGTTAAGGAGATAGCTAGCACCATTGGCATCTCATCTGAACGAACGGACCACATAATTCTCACTGAACTGAACCTTTAAAAAGTTGAACAAAAACGCGTTCGACTAACGATTTCTCGAGAATGTTTAGGGGTTTTTGAGGCTAACAAAACTGAATTTGTTGAGATATTTGTGACTATGGATGAAACCTGAGTGCACCACGATATTCTAGAGATAAAAAATTAAACCTAAAAAATGGAAAAGACCAAGATCTCTAGCTCATAAAAAGCTAATAAAAAATTATCGAGTAGTTACGAATCTTACAAATACTCTGACTTATTAAACCACATAAAAAGTTTCTTTGACTCAATAATAAGGCTGGCTCGTACTGGCTATTTAAAAACTAAAAAAAAGAAAAGAAAAATTCTGTTCTCTTATATTTACGCGAATTTTATTCATTTAATTAAAAGTCTAAAAAAGGATTTTATCGCGTTTATTTAAAGTTACTGTTTAACAATATTTAATTTAAATTATTTCCCGACGTTTCGGACCCTTTACAGCGTCCATGATCTCGGGGGACTGAGGTGGTGGGTGTCCGAATAATCGGTCCGAAACGTCGGGAAATAATTTAAATTAAATATTGTTAAACAGTAAATTTAAATAAACGCGATAAAATCCGTTTTTAGACTTTTAATTAAAAGAAAAATTCGCTAAGAACTCGAATATTAAATTATTTTTATTTTAAAAATTAGTTTTTTTTTTTATAATTAGTCATTTGTTTAATGGTTAGTGTTGTGTGTTAAAGTGATGGTAACTGTTTGTTGGTCTAGCGCCGGTATAATTCATCGCGGCTTCTTACCAAACGACATGATTATTACTGCAGATGTGTACTGTGAAGAACTAAACACAATGATGGGGAAGCTCGCACATCTCCAACCAGCTTTGGTCAATCGCTCGGCTCCGCTCGGCACGACAACGCAACTCATACTGCACAGCAGATGGTCTCCAAGTTACAAGAGCTGGGGTTGGAAGTTTTCCGTCATCTACCGTACTCACCAGATCTTGCCCCAACAAACTTCCACTTTTTCAATTCAATAGAGAAAAATTCAATACCCGAGGGGCGGTACAAAATGCCTTTAAAGAGTTTGTTGCCTCCCGTCCAGTCGAGTTTTAAGAAAGGAATCAATAAGTTACCACTACTTTTTTAATTCCATTCTATGAATTACTTTGAATAATAAAAATAAAAAATATAGAAAAAAGAAATTGCATTAACTTATTTCATCAAAAATGGCAATTTCATAGGTAAAGACCTATTACTTTTTCAGAGATTCTAAGTGAAAATAAAATTTCAGAATTATTATTCATACTTAGTTAATTTTTTATAATTTTTTCAGATTTTTTCCACTAGGGAACGCATATTTTGAAGGTATGGAAGATTTTTTTAAAGCTGCTATAAAAGCCCTGCCTGGCCGATGGAGGAAATGTATAGAACTTGGGGGAGAATATGTTGAAAAATAAATAATACATAAATTCCTAACTTTTCATTTTCCTTGTTAGGCTACGAAGTTTTCAAATACCATTCGTATCTTTTCAGCACTAGTTGGAAAGACGGAGCAGAAAAGAAAGGTCAGGTTACTGGACAGATAGGATTGCTTACATGTTGTAATATCAACAATGATAATGTGTCTGAATATCACTAGGTTCTAGAATAATATTAGGTTCATCCATAGCTCGCAGTTACATAATTTAGTGTAAATATTGTAATGAAAGAAAAAAAAATACAAAAGTTTACACAGATAACGTAAAAGCATAAGTCGATCTAAAATATTGTTGTATCCCCATTTAATTTTTCATTATAAATGTAATTTATAAAAATAAAATAAAAAACAATCGAACTTCACAACTACACAGAACTTTTGATTACTTTCTAAGAATATTATAAAATCCTATCCTATTCTAATATTATAAATGCGAAAGTTTGTTTGGATGATTGTTACTTTTTCATGCAAAAACTACTGAAGGGATTTACATGAAACTTTACAGTAATGTAGTTTATACATCAGAATAACACAGGCTATAATTTATAAGAATTTTGTGTAATTTGTCTATAATATAACATAGTAAAAATTATGACGCGACAACACGTAAGTGACGCCTATACTACGGCGCTTATGACCTTCTTTTCACTAAATTGTCGACTGGAAGCATTTATTACTGTGTATTCTGCGAGCGTAGAAGAACTTTTTTTTTGTATGAGAGTCTTTGTTACCGAGCTTTTGTAAGAATTTTATACGGATAGTCTGAAGCCTGGGGAAGGACACGACTACTCTTTGTCGATAAGATGACGTGGGCGGAAGCTAGTATACAATAGAGATACCTTTGTCGTCGGTCGCGGGCGCGGCGGCGGGCGCGCGGCGCTGCGCCTGCGCCTTGAGCAGCTTGCTCATGGTGTTGCGCGGCGTGGGCGGCGGCCGCTCCAGCGCGCGCCCGTGCGCCGCGCCCGCGTGCTTCTCCAGCTGGTAGCGCCGCTCGAAGCGCTCGGGGCAGAAGGCGCAGCGGAACAGGCGGCGGCGCGGCGCGGCCTCGCCCCCGCCCCCCGCGCCCCCCGCGCCCGCCTCGCCGTGCGCGCGCGCGTGCGCCGCCAGGTTGTAGCGCTCGGAGAAGCGCTTGCCGCACACGGCGCACTCGTGGCGCTTCTCGCCCGAGTGCACGCGCTTGTGGCGCTTGAGGTGCGAGCGCGTCATGAGCGCCAGCCCGCACACGTCGCACGCGTGCGGCTTCACGCCCGAGTGCGACAGCTTGTGCATCTTGAACGACGACGTGTGGATGAACGACTTGCCGCACAGGTCGCACTGCAACAACCGCCGCCCGTCACTGTATGCCACTACGTCGATAGGTGACACGTGTCGCTAAACTTTTTAATAGACACTGTAATGCGAGTGATACCTTTCGCATAATATTAACCGACGGCATACTGAAACTTCACAGATTACTCGTAACTCGACCAAATTAAATATTTCGCGTAACATTCCGCGTATCACGCGTACTGTAATATCTCACATTACTCGACCAAATCAAATAATATACATCTTTTAGCATCATCCGTATCACATTACTCGACCGAATGAAATATAACGCACGTTGTTTAGTGATCGGACGTTCGGACTATAGTCAACGGGAATGTAATGTGTGATTGAATGAGAGACAACTTGCTTGCTCCAAAGTTCGTTTATTAGTCCTTTCTTTTATTATAGTAACACAATTTATATAAACACTACTGAAAAAAATTAAAGAATCAAAAAAAATAATCCAATTTTCAACAGGCCGTAGCTTCGAGAGAAATAGTCGTATAGGAAATTAAAAAAAAGGAAATTGTACCTCCAAGTGTCTAGTTTTTGGATTAGAACTTTAAAATTCTGTAAATTCCGCGGTTTTTTTAGTAATCGTAGAAAAGCCAGTAACAAAAAAAAAAATTCAATTTTTTTTAGTTTTGTTTTTGGTCTATGGGCGTGGATTTTTTTTTTAGCTTAACCACTATAAGGATCGGATACTTAGTTCATTTAGCTTTAATTTGTTTTTAATACACCTTGATACGTCCACTTCTCGCCGAGATATCCGTCTTCCAATGGAAAAGGATCCTTTTGTCTTTGATTATTGATATCTCAGCAACCAATGATCGCACAGAAAGTTAAAGGCAGGTTTCAAGAACTTGAATAAATCCTCCTTAACGACTAGACATTGCTTTTCAGAAAAAAAAAATTCTTTTTGTCACATGAATTTGAAAATGCAACAAAATAAATAATAGTTTAAAAAAAACTAAAAAAAGCGCGCTTTTATAATTAAAACAAACTAAAAAGTAGAAAATATTTTTTTTAATAAGTCAAATTAAGGATAGAGTGATAAATAAAAGTAATTATTTTAATGTTAAAAAGCGTGGGGTGCATGATATTAACATTCCATTGATAGGGTCATGTGGAACAAGTGCTCCATCATTAGATCAGACCCTGTTAACCATCTAAAAACAAAGTACTCGTCAAGACGAATCAAACGAGCCGAAACTCGATGAGGTTATGTCGTTTCATTGCGAAGTTCCTATGGCCACCTTCCAGCTCCATCATTAGATCAGACCCTGCTAATCATCTAAAAACAAAGTACTCGTCAAGACGAATGAAACGAGCCGAAACTCGATGAGATTGCGTCGTTTCATTACAGAATTCCTATGACTACTTTCCAGCTCCATAATCAGACCCTGGTTACCATTCACCATCTTCAGATCTTGGTATGGCTAACAGGACTTACTATTTAAATTACTGCAATGTTATGGGTCCTGAATTCGGTAGCATATTCGAGAAAAGGGTGATCGAGTAATGAAAAACAAATCGCTAATCCTGAAGATCCTGGTAAGGATAACAGGACTTACTGTTTAAATTATTGCATTGTCATCGGTCCTCGATAAGGCTACCAGGAAGTGGGTCAAAATGAAGTACAAAGAAGTCGTTTACAAACATACAAACATACAGGTGAAGCTAATAAAAAGCGTGTAAAAAGGGCTTGTGGTTCTTTTTGAAAATCAAGCGCTAGATCGAAAATATTGAGGAAACCACTAATGTTAAGTGTACCTTTTACAGTTCAATATGTCCACAAAAACCCTACAATAAGCCAAATTAATCCAGCCAGCCGTTTTTTTGTTTCACTCAATCGAATTTTTGAAAAAATTAAAGGATCACGTTTTTTACTCTGAAAAGCATTTTTGTTGCTGGCTTTTCTACGATTACTCAAAAAGGTTACAAAATTTTTAAGTTCTGATCCAAAAACTAGACACTTGGAGCTACAATTTTCTTTTTTTTTTATTTCCTGTATGACCATTTCTCTCGAAGTTACGGCCTGTTGAAAATTGCCCAAAAATTTGGATTTTTTTTTTGATCCCTTAATTTTTTCCAATAGTGTATAATCGGCTTAGGCTTGGGGAGGCATTTTTATTTTTTATTTATTTTTATTTTTCTTTTATTTTTTTTATTTTTTTTTTACACACAAACACTACAGGAAACATCATATATTAACACCTACGTATTTGTAGACGATGAAAGGGTTTATCCTCCGCCTGACTCGCAGAGACTTACATATTTTGTGGATGCGCGTAGATTTTGATAGCATCACATGTATTTACGCGTGCCTATACACTCTTAAAGTGAAGTCGATCGTCTCTTAGGACACGTCAAGAAGTCTGCAGTATATCCTGATATACACCCTCTCTGCTAGATCTAAACTAGCTAACCACCCGCCCGGATGGTAACCAGATAGCTATTAATGCACCGTTAGGCTCATCTGACTATTGCCTGTTACGCACCGGTCGCACCCGTAATACGCACACACGTATACCTTGTCCAACCGTTTATCTTTGTAACAGCTCACGTCTATAAATTATCGTTTTTTTTTCTCTCGGAATAATGTACTACGGTAATGTCGTACTTTATGGTACTTTATTGACGGGTAGTTAAGTGCCCTGTGCATAAAAAACAACCACAGACTATGAAACAGTTCTTGAGATATGATCGATTTGATCATATGATAAAAATAATTTGACTTCATGTAAGTATTTTTTCTATAAATTTAATAAAATAAGGAAATAAAAATAGTGTCTATGATTCCAAGATTGATTATTTGTAAGGAATTAAGTCGAAATCTTGGAAAAACCAAGAGTAAGGAACACTAACTCTGTTCATTCGTTTAATTATTTCTTGACGACTGCCTTAAAATGTAACTATGCAGGCGTTAAAAAAAACTAAGAAACGAATAATTAATATTTAAATTAAAAATATTTCATTGAATCGATTGAAAGTTCTTCTTAAATAAAATCGATTATTATTTCAAATCGAATTGGTAACATATGAGGGTGTCACTAATGTCGAAATTTCTTGAACCGTCAAAAAGATAATAAACGGTTGGACAAGGTATAATTAGTGTTAGCGGCTTTTATCAAAGGCTTTCCGTTGTCCATTTAAACTTATTTCTTATACAATGAAATTAACATTTTCATCAACGCGCACTCGTTATATATATATTTTTTTTAATATTTATAACGTCACACTGTATTAATTATTACTTGTAGTAAATATCATTATTTTGCCTTTTTTTTTTTGTTGAAATTGTTATGTACAAGTAAAGTGAATATATAATAAAACAATACAGCTTAGCGGAATCATATAAATAAAACAATAATATACTTGATGTGATGTTTGATGTATATAATAAAAGTTCAATAGCAAAATCTAGTAACTAATTGCACTGATGTAGTGTAAAAATATAAATGTTTAAATTCAAATTTTATGGTGAATAAAAAAAAAACACCTCTTTATGTTTATGACATCTCTTTGGAGAATAAATAGAACGCGTTTTCATATTACGCGATGTTATGTCCCTCGCATAACACGTGTTTTCCCCCATATAACGCGGAGCTTTCCCACGTTATATTTCTGTATTGTGATTTTTATAATAATTTGTACAGTTCATAATCAATTTCGCGTACGTTGACATATTGTGTCAATTGTATTCTTAAAAAATTTAATAAATGAATATATTGTTCATAACGCGTTATTCGGGATCAAAATAATATATACTCGTACAACGCGTTTTCCTATAACGCGGAACTAATCTACCGTGTTATAGGGGGGATTACTGTATAAGCAAAAATGCGCGCATCAACGAGTCCTTTTTATAAAATACCTCTCCAACAAAATATTTCATAAGTATAATTAACATGTGCATCCAAAAAAAAAACAATTAAAAAAAAAACGAATTTATCTAACCTGATAATTAAGTTTCCCAGTGTGTATATTGTTGTGCCTCTGTAGCGCACCTTTAGACGGAAACAGTTTGTTACACTCCTCACACTTCCAGTCGCTTATACCTGGAACATAGAAATATATGACATATTAACTCTACCATTATAATATTATGATATATTAAACTAGCTGACCCGTACGAAAATTTCGCACAATATTGTAATCAAATAATAAATGTTAATATAATGTGAAAATAAGTAAATGCATAACATAGCAATAACATCTTTGAGTAATTATATAGTACATTTTTTTTATGAAATTTAAAAAATATATATTTTTCGTCAAAAGCTGAGAACAAAAGCTTTAAAATGGTATATGAATTATTATTTTTTGTTAAGTATTTAAAAAAAATTTAGGGTCTCCAGAAAAAAACACATATTACAAAATAAGTATGATGATATTAAAATAAATAAAAAATAAATTTTTATTAGGAAGTTATAGTATATGAATGCATATTATTTTGTGTAAATACTAATTAGTATACAACCTTCAAATTTTACACGGTACATTGTTACGCGGCCTAGAATAAATTTCAATTGGTAATTTTCATTATGAAAATTAGTCATCAATGCACAATAAATAATAGTCGAACCTCGCGAGATATCATAAAGATTCATTTTATTCACTAGGCGTGCATTGCGTTTTACTCGCGTTGACTATAATAGCTATTATTTTATTACTTGATATGAATGTAGCTTTGTAAAGATAAATAAATAAATATTCTTAACATACACACACAATCGTCTGTTCCTAAACTAGACAACTTAATGCCTGTGTTTTAGATAACAGCTGACTGATACACATTTAATAAATATACATATAATTATAAATAAATATATATTAAATCCAGACTGGGGGCGGGAATCGAACCCACAACCCAGGAGCAGAAAGCAGGGTCACTGCAAACTGCGCCAACGGGCCAGTCACAAAGATGAAGGAATTATTTATATAGCGCTAAATACTATTACCCGCTTGAGTGTCCGGGCAATGACCTTTGGTTTACTAAGCCAAAGGCCTCTCACGTTTTGTAACGTAATTGCCCGCCGGCGATGACATAATATACGTTAGCCAACCTATAGTTGACACGGGCAGTTCGCGTACTAACTCCTAAACTAGCAGATTACGCAAGCAAAATAGCCTTGTCAACCAGTACTCGACACGGGAGTTTGCGGTTATTGCGGTAAGTTTGTAAAGTCAATCAACTAGTAGTTGACACGAGCAGTTCGGCGATAGTAGAGATAGATGAGAGAGGTACCCTTGTGCATGGCGACGTGTATGTCGCAGGCGCGCTTGTGCTTGTAGTGCGCGCCGCACACCTCGCAGATGAACGGCGGCTTCGAGTCCCCGTGCTTCTGCTTGTGGTGCTGCAGGCGCACTGCAACCACGCGGGATACAGTGCCAGACACCGTGACATTTCACGTCGAAAATATACTAACATATTATGATATGTACTTTTAAATCCGGCTCGAAGGACCTCAAAAGTAACATCAAGGCTTATAGTACTGTATCGTAATGTATCAGCCTGTAAACAACCCACTGCTTTTGGAACTTAATCCACCACGCTGCTCCACTGCGAGTTGGCGGATAATATCCCTAGCATGAGTAACGATCATTAGTAGGTGTCTGTGATAATAACAAGGACCGACGGCTTTACGTGTTCTCCGAGGTACTGTGAGGAACCCACAAGCACATACACCCAGACCGGAAACAAATATTTGCCGAGCGGGAATCGAACCCACGACCGCTGGCGGTGAGGCTACTCGCACCACTATATCAGAACGGTCGTCGTCGTAAAGATTATTGATACATTTGAAATAACAAAGGAAAATATAATTACCAATGGTATAACACTGTACCAATATAACAACCGTTAGACGCAGATGAGACCAAATGCAGCAGAGTACACTAGCAGCTAGCAGTATTTTTAGGAATTTAATAACTATTATGTATAAACTTTTGTGTAAGCTTATCTACATACTATCAAATAAAGTTATGTTGATGCAAGGGAAGTATTTTGATCAGGCACTGAACAAATCTTCTATGACTACATTCCACTTACCCAGTGAGGTATATTTGGCATTACACTGATCACATTGGTGTTTAATTTTTGGATCCTTCTTTTTCTTAACACCTGTGCTGCTATCTTTTCTCTTCCGCCGAACGAGAAGTTTGGTTCTTTTACTGTGCTTTCCATTGCTCAACTCTTCGGGAACAAAGTTAGAGCTTTCATCGTCATCATCAAAAACTTCAGATTCAACTTTGAACATATCATCCAGAACGTTGAAGTCTGGACTTTGAGACCTGAATAGAATTAAAATTTATAAAATTTTAATATTAAAGTAATGGAGAAATTATACAAAATAAACATTAAATAACCAAACAGAATGTAATAGATCTGTGGAGTAAGTAGTAACTAAAATAGACAAGATATGTAATTGGTATATTAGAGAAAGCTTAAATGTAGCTCCAGTAAACAACAATTAGTAGTAGATAAATCTTCATATGCGCATTATGAGGACAGATTGATTCTCAAATGTTTATTACAACCATGGTGGGATATTTGCCTAAGAAAAAAGCGGACGGGTTGCATAAAATATAGTAGGAAAAAAAGTCAATGGAAGAGAACATATTGTGGCAAACCTACAAGGTGGGACCAGGTCAGGTTGGGGGGAGTAACAAACGACATTACATCATACATACTAATATTATAAATGCGAAAGTAATTTTGTTTGTTATGCTTTCACGCGAAAACTACTTAACCGATCATCATATATTCTTGCAGGTATTAGAAGTAACATAAGATACTATTTTTGGTCGCGATAACCAACATTCACGCGGACCACGCCGCGGTCAGAAGCTCGTAATTAATAAACTAGCGGCCCGCCCTGCTTCGCCCGGGTATTTAACTAAAATTTTAAAAATTATAAATTTATATTTTTTATCACCTACATGCGCCATCTATCGTATAATGGAAGCATATCGTTTTTATTTTTAGTGACATTTAACATAATAGTACTTATATTAATTGAAAATGATGTTTATCTAAAATATTAAAAGGATTTCTATTCCTATCCGACATATTTAGTAAACTTTTAAGTTTAACAAAATAATAACTCAAAAGTAAGTTTTGGGAGTTTTTAAGATTCCTTAGACCAGATGGCGTTGGCGGCGTAGGTACCTATTTCTATTTTCTTAAATATTTATTTTTAAATTTAATTACAATGAACTAAATTATACTGTGAGTTATGCATAATTTTTATGTATTAAAGTTATTTACATTGGTTTTGTACTTTTTACGTGATACGTGCACGACCAAAAACGATAAGAGATGGCGCTGATACAAAAAAAAAACGCGCTATTAAAATTTATTCTTGATGATATATAGTGTATTAGTAAAACGGAGGTTTTAACCACGAAGCAATTACAAAGAGGAGGTGCCATAAGAAACTTTATTCATACAATGTAGTGTCGCAACTGCGCGGGGGTGCGCTGCAGCCATCTAGCGACCAGTAGCTAAACCAAGTAATTGACTAAATTGACAGACGATATAATTGTTCTACTATATGTCACTAGGTGTCTGCCAGGGCCGTACTCAGATTTTTTTATTTAAGCATAGTAATTTGAAGTTGGATGGCACACACTGCTATATAATATTATATATCATGATTTACTATTGTATTGATAAGCTGATTTCGCTTTGTAGGATTTTAGTACAATGAGAGGTCGTCATCCTATGCTAGAAAATTAAAGCTTGATATTATGTAGCCATGTGTAATATCGATTTGAGATTTTTCTCAATACGCAATTATCGACCTTTTGGTCAATAATTGCGTACTAAAAGTCAGTTTGCTTTTGCATATGCCATAAAGTTTTTATCATCGGAGTGATTTAAAAAAAACGGAAAAGACACCAAAAATGATAAACCTTTTCCAAAGCCAGACGTGGTGTAAATAAAATGGAATAATGCTGTGTAATATGATATATAACATGCTTTTATTTTCATAAACAACAGTTATAAATTGTAGATACTGATAGTTTTCTCATTATAGCAAGAAAGATTTTTTTTTATTACATCAGGTTATTCAAATTCAAATATTGAACATCAAAACTAACTACTATCTGTTCGAACCTTAGCCTAGAATATAAAATTACATAATTAGAATTTTCACTACAATAATTCGACTGAAATTGCCCCGGAAGAACGCCTTATTCGCTGATTGAGTGAGCTATCTATATATATAATAATGTTTTATTTTTATTTTGTAATAGCCTTCACTACATACGTTAATTGACATTTTTTTTTAATTTGTAATTGAAAGCTTTTGAACAGTATCTGGGATCGTATTGTAGAGAGATACATATCCCCTTTAAACTATTACCTAATTTATAAAGTCTGATCCAATTTATATAGATATTTTTATATAATTTTTTTTTTCTAATTTATATATCCTAAATTATATAGATGATTAATTTATAAAGTACATCCAACTTATGCTTGTTACGAGTATTTAGGCCATGCTCGTCGCTTTTTTTTTTACAAATTCATTAATATTTTTACGAATGTACATAATATTTTCTAAAATATACAGAGAAGAAACAGTTAAATTTCACTGAATTTCACAATTTACAATATCTATTTTCTTAAATTTGTCTCTTAGTTATGCGTTGGGTGCTAGCTTGTAAATTGATCGAATAGCTCACTTCTGCAGCACAAAAATAGTATTTATATCGGCAGCATTCCCCCACAGTAGTATGCCGTATGACATATCACTGTGAAAGTCACTAAAATAAACCAAATAATAGTGTCGTATGTCCAACATAGGATCGATACGGGCTGATGATGATGATGATGATGATGAATCGTGCCGTAATTTTTAGGTATAAGAAATTAATCTCCCGTAAAAAGTACAAATAAAAAAAAGTAAAAAGTAAAAGTGCAAAGAACAAATCTTAGTGTATTTGGTTGGAGACCAATCCTTTCTATTTATATTTTCGATCCATTTCTTTTTGAAACAGTCATCCGACGGAAATCTAAAAAAATATTACACAAAATACAATATTATATATATATATATATATATATATTTGTTTACCGAAATTGAATTTAAAATTTGTTTACCGACTTCCAATAAATTCCGTCAGTGTCCGGCTTAATAAAAAATTCTAAGTACGGCCCTGGCTAGACCAGTAGTTTTGCTACTTACCGCTAGAGGCGTGGTAATCACCGAACTTTCTAGACAAAATAAATAATATATTTAATTTAAATATTACTTACGAGTGGAAAGATATGTTTATTCCATTTGATTTTGCTTTATTCGTGTAACTTCTGCACGATACAACACAGCACTTCATGTTCACAACGTGCGCGGGTCGAGAATATTTTTTAAATATATAAAAAGGAGTTAGTCACGAGAGCAACTTAATTGTCCGGCAATGACAGCTGTACTGACGAAAGCGACAACTGCTGGTGAGTAGATCTACTACGGTTTGATGTGTGGACTACATTGGTGGACGCTAGACTACATTGATTACAACACCTCCTCTTTGTAATTGCTTCGTGGTTTTAACAGATTTATTAATTGTATAGATTTAAATTCAGAATATACTATATCCAAGGTTATTTTAAAATTTACTTTTGTGAATTAAGATATTGTGATCTATGATAATAGAAGCTTTTGAATTTTACTACTTATAATAATGATCTCATTGATTTATTTTTTTTTTGATTCATCAAGATCTATCTTTATTCTCATATGAATTTTATATTCACTTACATGAGAATCACTATTCACTATTTGTTACTAATAAATTTACGCGTTGAGTAAATTGCACAGATGATTAGGGGTAAGTACCTGGATGACCGAGCTTTGCTCGGTTAAATTATATTTAGATACATTACATACTGATGAAACATAAATAATATTTCGATCTTACCGACATAATAGTAAAATAATAGGAACTGGTTATTTAAATAAAAAATTAAAAGAGCTCTCAATAACAGTTTTTCTTAGAAAAGAAGAAACTTGAAAAAAAAAGGAAAAAAATCGTTCTGTAGACACCTGGATTCGAACCCGGGTTTTCAGATATCCAATCCACCCGATTCCCATCCGAGCTATTATAAGCTTATCAATGACAGCGAAATTTACCTTCGTATTCTAATGATATTTTTTAATTGCGTAAAAAAAGGGATAAAACAACGTTTTCTAAAAATGAATCCTAGCTAGATCGATTTATCGCCCCCGAAACCCCCTGCATACTAAATTTCATAAAAATCGTTGGAGCCGTTTCCGAGATTCGGATTATATATATACAAGAATTGCTCGTTTAAAGATATAAGATAACACATAGAAAAATTAAAAGGCTTGAGGGTAGTGAATAAAAATGTTAGCTCCATAATGATTTGTGCTCAACAGATCATTTACATAGATCTATGACCACATGCCCGGAAGTGGCTCATTGTAGTGTAGTATTCATAATGTAGTGTTGGAGTCTTTTTTAAGCGTAAATATAGATTTTGGCTGTTTTATATCTTGTGGTAATTTATTATACATGTTAGATCCCACATTCATAATGCTTTTTTTCCATAATTCTTTCAGGTAATTGTACTTACACAATTCCAATTCTTTTTCTCTTCTTAATTTCATTTTATGATATATTTTTTTTACAGGATTAAGTATGTGTGCAGATGTTTATTTTTCGTATAAGAATGCAGTTGTAGTTTTTATATGTTTGAGTAATATTCATGAACTTTGTATTTTTATATAGAGTTTGTGTTGGAAAATAATAATCATAATGAAACAATGTTTTTAATAATTTACTTTGTGCTATCTGTAGTAAATTTATATGTGATAATAAATCATTAACCTCATAAAAAAAATTGTTTTATGTAAAAATTAAAAATATATTCTTATAGGAAATGTAATTTTTGAGATTAGTGTGTTCTAATAAACAAACACATTAGCTTTACAATATAATTATGCTTTATACATATAAAGCAAAATATTTTCAGTTTGTGTTAGAAAGCCAAATGTTTATAGCTTATACTGTGATACAAAGGAGTGATGCAGTGATAGAAAATGTGCAAGATGCTTAGTAGATATTATCATAAATATCAATATTCACCTCTCAGGTGACTCTTCTTTCTTCACTTTGCCAATCTGTATGGACCCTTGTAACGTGTGTGAGAGCAGCATGTGTGTTGTTAGTGCATCTATGCCTCCCGTCCGTCCAGTCACCTCACACTCTGTACACTCCCAGCTGTAAATAATATAGGATTTACTAATAATAACAATATTTTGTACGAAGAGCTGCCCATTTCTGATGCGCAAAACATTGGAGTATTGGAAATCAATGCAGAACTCCAATGTCCTACGGTACATGATTATGTCTCTGGATCTAAAACGAAATTCAAGTTGCTACCCTTAGTTTTCTCCTAAATCTACATATTATTTCTTTTCTGTACTGTGTTGTTTAATCCTTGAATATCCATGTGAAAGAACATTTTCAAAACCTCAGTACACGATTTAGATTCTGGACATAATAAGTTTTTACACTAATTTAATAACATTACACAAAACGTGCCTGCGCACAGAACTGATGTCTTTAAAAAGTCATTAACTGCAGAGGTCACCTACCTATGGAATGTGCTTCTATGACAAATTAAATCTGCTAAATTGTTAACGTTGAAAACCCAAGTTAAAGAACACAACATGTCACTACTTTTGTCACCAAAAGGTCCAAAACTATTATTGACATCACACTAGCGACAGATGGAGTATGTAACACTATATCCAACTGGCATGTATCCAAAGAAGCATCTTGCTCGGACCACAGATGGATACTCTTCAACCTAGAGGTAAATACATCCAGCCCAACTCCTCGCAGGAAACCCCGCAAAACGAACCCCGCCTTATATAAGACGCTGATGGAGTCGTGTTTGACGAAGGAATCAGTTCCGGAGAAAATAATGGGAGTGGAAAATATTGAGAAACAGGTAACACGAGTCTATGACGTAATTAAAACCTGCTATCACACTGCATGTCCTCTTACCATTCCCCCCTCGGGCAAGCCAAAGGCGCAACCATGGTGGGGACCTGAACTAGAGAGGCTCAGGACTAAGGTTAGAAGACTTTTAAATCGTGCAATGAACACAGGCGCTGACTGCGACTGGGATCGTTACAAAGACTGGAAACAAAAATACAAGAAACGCATCAGATACAGAAGCTCTGGAAGCTGGCGTAAATACACTACTGGCATAGAATGCCAACATCAGGCTAACAGGGTAAGGAAAGTCCTCTCAAACCAGCCCAAACAAATACTGGGTACCTTACGCAGGCCAGACGACACTTTCACCGGCTCCCCGGAAGAAGCAGAGCGGCTCCTCCTGGAGACACACTTTCCTGACTGCAAATTTGTGCAGAACATGGAGTGGACGGAGGAAAGTACAAATGCTAATGAAGAAAACTGGGCAATAGCCTATAGGGTTGTCACGACCGACAAAACCAGGTGGGCTATTAATACATTTCACCCTTTCAAGTCGGCAGGGCCAGATGGGGTTTTTCCTGCCCTATTACAATGGGGAGGTGAGACCCTACTTGCACTGCTAACCATCATCTTCAGGGCGTGTCTAGCGCATGGATACGTTCCCAGAGGTTGGAGAGAGGTGAAAGTTATCTTCATACCTAAACCAGGTAAATGCGATTACTCTAATCCTAGATCATACAGACCAATCAGCCTCACCTCCTTTGTACTAAAAACATTGGAGAGGCTGTGCGAGAAAGAACTGAGGGAAAACTACCTCCAAAAATTACCCTTGCACCCAAACCAACATGCGTACAGTCAAGGTAAATGCACCGATTCTGCACTCCAGGCCGTGGTAAGTGTCATTGAAAGTGCAATATCGGATAAAGGCTTCTGTCTGGGTACCTTCTTAGATATCGAGGGTGCTTTCGACAAAACAAAATTCATCAAAATAAAAGAGGCCCTACAACGTCATGGAGTATGTACAACTCTAAGAAATTGGATTGGAAACATGCTTCAGGGTAGAATATTACTGCTCGTTGAGGGTGAATCGCAGAAGGCAATTGTAGCAAAAGGTTGCCCGCAAGGTGGCGTGATCTCGCCGCTTCTGTGGAATATGGTGGTCAATGACCTCATTACTGCCCTCAATGACCATCGCTACTACACGGTAGGTTACGCAGACGATCTCGCGATCCTGATACGCGGAAAGTTTGTCAATACTATATGTGAAGTTACGAACGCAGCATTGAGAATCGTGGAGAAATGGTGCGGAGACAACGGCTTATCAGTGAATCCTGCAAAAACTGAACTGGTAATGTTTACGAACAATAGAATCTTTGGAAACTACAAGCTGCCCAAGCTGTTCAATACTGAGCTCCAGCTGGCTAACGAGGTAAAGTATTTAGAAGTGATACTCGACAGCAAGCTCAACTGGGGCGCGCATCTAGATGCGAAACTAAGTACAGCCACCATATCCTTCTGGCAGTGCCGTAGAATGATAGGTAAGACGTGGGGCCTCTCCCCAAAAATCGTTCTATGGCTCTACACAGCAGTGATACGGCCCATAATATGCTACGGAGCTGTTGTATGGTGGCCTCGCACCAAACTCATAACGGCACGTAACAAACTACAGAGCTTCCAACGATTAGCATGTTTAGCTATCACAGGAGCCATGAGGACGACACCAACTGCAGCGTTAGAAGTTATGCTGAATCTCCCAGCCCTCCACCTATTCATAAGGCAGGAGGCAGCTTCTACAGCGGTAAGGTTAAAGACACTTCATCTTTGGAAAGGAGACTTGTCCCCCCAAGCGGAGGTTCTAAATGAGGTGATGGAAAAAGAACCAATGCTGCTGGCGGTAAGCGACAAACTTCCAAAGCAATTTGTTTTCGACAAAAAATATAAAATACAGCTTCATGAAGATCCAAACGAAGCCCTGAACACAAAGGACGTAAGGATCTTTACTGATGGCTCTAAGACTGGATCAGGTACAGGATACGGTGTATTCTCCGAAGATCTCAACATACAAATAGCCGCCCCTCTGGGTGCTCACAACCCCGTCTATCAGGCGGAATGTATGGGTATCATAGCAGCGGCCTCAGCTACTCTTGTTCGAAAGGTAAAGAACTACTCCATCCGAATCCTCTCGGACAGCAGATCAGTACTACAAGCTCTTCAAAGTCACTCTATCACCTCAAGACTTATCTACAACTGTCACCAATCCCTGATGGAGGTATGTAATAACAACAATAACGTAACTCTTCAGTGGATCAAAGGTCACAGTGGCTCCCGTGGTAACGATGCCGCTGATGAAATGGCCAGAAGAGGTTCGGAGATGGCTGCGATTGGACCAGAACCAATTGTCCCCCTTCCTACAGCATGGCCTACATCAGTCATTCGACAACACATGAAAGAGCTACATAACAAATACTGGATGGAGGTGAGTGGATGTAGACAGGCGAAACAAGCTCTCCCACACATAGATCGGAGACTGTCTCGTAAGTTAATGAATCTCACTCGCCCACATTTACGCAAAATTACTCATATTATTACGGGCCACGGCCCATTCAACAAACATCTGTTTAATGTAGGTGTTACTGACAGCCCCCTGTGCAGAGCCTGCCTGGAGGCAGAGGAGACGGCCGCCCACATTATTCTGGAGTGCACGGGCGTGACCACCTACCGGGCCAGACATCTGGGGTCACCGAGGACTCTCTCCGAAGTCATTGGTGACACCAGAGGTTTGATAAATTTCTTACAGGAGTTAGGGTGGCAAGACTAGCTGCCCACTCCCACACGCAAAATAGGCGCACAGTGACGTCGAGTTGCGGAAACAAGCCCGTGCCTTACAAGATACAAGAAGAACATGTCACTACAATAAAGTTTACAGCATTAGGCTTATAATTTAAATACATAAGTATAATGTAATTATGTATATAAACCTACAAAATGTTTGTATGTATATATTTGCATTTTAGTTTATGTAAGTATATGCATATATTACATTTGATATATATTGTCTAGTTTAATCATTACTCACATTACCTACTGTCTTTCCACAAACACATTATCTATGTCTATGGTTGTCCAGAAGAGATTCTATTTATTACTCAGAGAGTTTATATTTATTTTAATGTGAGTTGTTAATTTTTAATATGTGTATAATAGTGTTAAATAAAATAAATAAATAGGTGAGCATCAGGTGATTTTGACTGTGATATGAAACCAATTATATGATAATAAAAGCAATATCTTTGACTTTTTTATTGGTAAAATTTTAGTCTTTAATTTTTTTTAATTAGTGAAAAATCAACAATAATTCAAGAATAATTTAAGAATGTTTGCTACAAGCATACCTTTCATCACAACTTTTAGTGCGTACTTTACGCTTGCTATCTGACAAAGTTTTCTTTTTTCTCTTATCGAGTCTACTATGTCGCTTCTTTTTTGTAAGGGAGAGAGGTTCATCTTCAGAGTCATCATCCAAATTTTTATCTGCATGTGTCTCTAAGCTCTCATTTTTAACAGGATCGAGGGTTACCGTAACTTGTAAATTTTTGGTTTCAAATAGTGGGTTCTTGCTGAGTATTGATTGAAACTCTTCTTTTAACTTTAAATATTCTAATTCTGCACGCTCTAATATATTAACTAGATGGAGGCAAGTTTTACAAATGAATTTAGAACCGTTTATTGTTTTCGCTATATCGGTTGGAATGAATTTATACAAATAATTACAGAGCGTCGTGCCCGCAGCGGTACTTGCAGTACTGACGTCGCTGTGCTCAGTTGTCCGGTTCAAACACACTAAGCACTCAACTAGTTCCTGCTTCACAATTACTTCTTGCTCCTGCTTAACGCCTATATCTTCATTATCCTTCAATAAACTTTTATTCTCATCTGTGTCGCAATTCATTGCACAGGTCTCGGTCATTTTGTAGCCCGTTATTTACTTCACTCGATAGAAACATTACATAGAAACACAAAGTTGTAAAATATAACCACAGCTGATAAATCAGTTTGTTAATTATAACCACGAAGTATATCCATACTTCGTGATTATAACTATAACATGAAGAAGAAAACAAAAAAATAGCGACTTGTTAACTTTGAAGACATGACAATTACATGACGTTTTTCTGCACAGACTACGTAAATACACATACAATAAAATAAATTTACACACAGATGATAAATTAATAAATATAAATATAAATTAGTGCAATTTATTATTTGTGTTTATTTTCATGCTATTTAGCTATACTTTATTAACCAAGGTTTATCATTGACCTGAAGTAGAAATAAAAAAATATCTTCGATTCGTAGTTATATTTGAAGTACTGATATAATTTGATAATGTCCATACTACTTGGTCGAAATATTGTAATGTTTAGTAGAAAAAGAAAAAAGCTCGGACAAGACTTACATATAAAAAAGACAAGAAATATAACATCCAGTCTCAGGTAATCAATTGTATAATAGGCTAAAATTCAAAAGTAAAAGATTTATAGGTATTTTTAAGCTTTACGAAGCATCTTTTCCTTATGAGTAAAATATAATCAAACAATTTTAAAATACTTTTTAGCAGTTTGATAGTTTCTCAGTAATTATGACCACGGATTATTACTACTATATATTTATATAAAGTTTATTTTTTTTTTCTTTAAAAGTCATCTATCTCTTAAATTACAACTTTGAATTATCATGAAAAAAAAAACAAAGATTGCGATGAGATATATATATTGATAGGCAGTATTTATTCAAATAATTTTTGTCAAATAAAACAATAATATTTATCTGGCTTAAATTATAGTTATCGTATCAAGTAAAGTGAATAATACCTCTTTGCTGGCAATACTGTTTTACTGTTGCTATGAAATTCAAAATTGCTAGTTTGCGGGAAATACAGCTCGTGATAACATTGTACTGTCTTGGTCCGGTTATTTGAAATTTTTGATCTTTCGCGACTCGGAAATATGATGAAGTGAAAAATAAAAGTAAAATAAACAGTTTTCTAATTTATTTAAAAATAATTATAGATAATTTCTTTTACTTAGTGCAAAAAATATTTGTCACGGTTTGTCATTTTTCTTATACAATTAATTTGGAGGAAGATCGAAAATTAAAAAGTTGGATTATTTCGAAAAACTTGTAAGTACAAAAAATTATTTTTAATTTTATTTTTATATTATATTATGACTATTGTTTTAAAAAAACGGGTACATATTTTAATTGATTAAATATTAATAGAATATGATATTTTACACAAAATAAATTAATATGGTTCATAAAACAGTATGTATTATAATTAACCCTTCGCATGTGAACAATAAATTACAGTCGTGACAGTTAATTATTTTATTAAAAAGTAGGTATATCAAAGTAACGACCTTATACGAAGACGTAAATTAAATATAATCAAGTAGAATTTCGTCAGTTTCCTGTATTAATTAGACTACATTATACCTAGCTAACAGTATCATAATACGGTGCTGGTGTGTTCAGAGATGTTTGCTTTGTTTACGCTCGAGTGCAGGCAGCGCCTGCAAACCACACAGCATTGCAAAAGTTCTATTTCGTACGGATGATGTCTTCACACATTGCGTTCGAAATTAAATAACAGAACGAAAAACAAAAATTAACTAAGCAAAATGTTTTTATTACAAAGTAATTTTGAGTTTTCATCGCGTAATGTCGCATCTGTCGCAACGTATTTTTACTTTACAGTTAATCTGATGAAATTTTATAATTTAAAGTAATTAAGAAAGCGAAACATTTCGAGTATATAACAGTGTTATAAAAATAATTTAGATTCTAATAAAAACATCAATTCGTTCAGTTTAAGTATCAAATAATTAAAAAAAAACCTATAGTATAATTTATTTAACATTAATAATGGCGTTTCTTTTTAAATTTAAAATATAAGTACTATTAGCCGAATCCTGCCGAACCCTCGTTGATTTAAATGGTTACAAAATTATTATTGTAAAAAAAAAAATATATTTATTTTGGATTTGGTTTCTATGTTCATAGTAAAGCTTTATTCATAATAAAGGTTTATTCATAGTAACGATAACGGCAGTCGGTATTAAAAAAAAATGTGTGTACGAAATGACGTTACGATTTCACTACAATGGATTATATTAATAGCTCCACTTCTAGACCGTGTACGAAGATGAAAGCTACACCAGATTTTAAGTCAGAACTCCATGATCACAAGTGAAAACCACATAAAATTTTATACAGTAAATTTTGCGTAATGCGAGAGTATACGTACAGACAGACAGACAGACATACAAAAATTCTTAAAATAATTCTTTTGGCTTCTATTGCTATCATAAATATCCGGGTTGTCTGGAAGAAATCTTTCCTTAGCGATAAGACCGCCTTTGTACATTTACCTAAATACTCTGTACATAAACATATAAATACTCCTATAATCTTATTATATCTATAGAACTATGTCTATGTATGTCATATTATGTATGTATTATGAAAAATTATGTCTATATTATGTCTATAGAAGATAATAATTGTAGTCGCCTCAAACCGCGCGCCGGTGGTCGCGTTCGATTCCCGCTCGGGACAGATATTTGTACTAATATTTGTTTCCGGTCTGGGTGTATGTCCTTGTGGGTATCTATAGCGTGCCTCGGAGAGCTAGTAAAGCCGTCAGGTCCGGTTTTATAGACACCTGATAGCGATCGTTACTCGTGGTAGAGAAATTATCTACCAACCCATAGTGGAGCAGCGTGGTAGACCTTCTTCTATATGGAGATACAATTAGGGCATAAAAAGGGGCATAATTTTATCCTAGGGGCATCCATGAACATCCTTAATATAAGTCTTGCACACTCGCCATTTTCACCTTAGGCCGGCCTTGATACCGTGCCTCGGAAAGCACGTAAAATAATTCAACAACCCGTTGTGAAGTAGCGTGTTGGATTAAGCTCTAACCCTAATCCTAATAGAGAAGAGGCCTTGCCCAGTCGTAGGACGTTTAAAGTCTGTTTCAGTTCAGTTCTACTACTTCTAGCACCACGGGTTCTTTAGCCATTCTATATCTATGTATTTAGTTAAAAAGTCTCAATAATAAAATCAGTAAAAATTGAACAAATATTAATTTATACCAAAAACATTAAGTAAAAGATATGAAGCTACTTTTAGCTTTACTAAAACAAGTTTGTCGAATGGCCCGCGTCGTCATAAGGCTTCGCTATATAGGAATAACAATAAAATTTTTAATGTCGAAAATTATTTATGGTCAACTTCCTAATATTATCTATAGATAATATTGTGTATTTCTCATTCTAATATTATAAATATGTTTTAAATAGATGCTTGTTACTCTGTTACTCAAAAACCACTGAACCAGTTGCAATGAAAGCCACGAAGATAGCTGGAGATAGAATACTTTTTTATCTCGACATTTACGTGTGATCGGAAGTTACCCGGGTGAAACCACGTGGCGCAGCTGGTATAATAATAAAATCGTATCGTTTTAGATTTGTATACCCACTTTAAATATTTTTTGAGACAATTATTGTTTCTTTCCTTCTTGTTATAGTTATTTTATTAAAAATAACATTTCTAACGCGTAGTTCTTATAGTGCTAAATCGATTTTGATAAAACATAATTATACGTATAGGTTTTAACTTAACTATAATTAAGTTCAGTCATCTAAGTAAGTTCTAGAAGAACTAAAAAATTAATGACTTTGTATTAATTCAAGAAGCTCAATTATAACTTTTACGTTATGATCGATAAATAAAATATGTATATTATAACAGTTTTTTGAAATATCATGTAAAAATACACATACAGATTTAGAAGTTCAGCCAAAATAAAACATAGATGTAATTTACTAAAATTATGTCATCATCATCATATCAGCCGTTGGATGTCCACTGTTGAACGTAGGCCTCCCCCATCGACCTCCAGAGCGACCGGTTCAAAGCAGCCTCCATCCAACGACTTCCGGCGACCTGCCTCAAGTCGTCTGTCCATCTCGTGGACGGCCGTCCGACGCTGCGCTTGCCGGTACGCGGTCTCCACTCGAACCTTTCTGCTCCATCGGCCGTCAGTTCTTCGAGATATGTGCCCTGTCCACTGCCACTTCGCTTGCAAATCCGTTGGGTTATGTCGGCAGCCTTCGTTCGTCTGCGGATCTCATCATTTCTGATTCGACCTCGCAGAGATATACCAAGCATAGACCTCTCCATTGCACGGTGTGCGACTTGGAGCTTGTTTAAAAGGCCCAAAGTCAGAGACCACGTCTCAGATCCGTATGTCATCACTGGTAACACACATTGGTCGAAGACTTTCGACTTCAGGCACTGAGGTATGTCAGATGAAAATACGTTTCTTAACTTAAAAATTTATTTAATAAATACTATTAATGGTCTCATCATCGTCATATCAGCCAGTCCACTGCTGAACGTAGGCCTCCCTCGTCGACCTCCAGAGCGCAACGATTCGAAGCATCCTTCGTCCAACGGTTTCCGGCGACTCCTTAAGTCGTTGCTTACAGTCTCAATAGATTGTTTTATAACTCAAGACATATTTTGAGCTTTTTTTTTAGTTAATCAAATAATAAAGACATGAGCATCACTTTATTACTAATGTGTAATATAATAAATAGATCAGTGGAATTCCTGTAAATTATTAATACATATAAAAAAGAAACGGTAAACGGAACGATAGCATAAAATAAATACATTTTAAAACCGTTTTTCCATGTAAGCCCATGGTGCGTTTATGCGGTATTAATGCATGGTGTCGCGAGCGTGGTGCGTGACGCGACAACGGGCAGACCCAGTTACGATACAGAGACATTATTACCATTTTTTTTTGTATGTCGTAAAAACTTAAACGTAACTTGAAATATACCACAGAGCTATAAAATGGAGTAGGATAATAAATTTTGATTCTAAATTTGAATTTTTAGTAAAAATAAAGAATAGTATTAAAAAAATGTTTATCTATAACTAGAGGATACAACGGACGATCACAGTACCCAAATAAGGTTAAAAAAAAAGAAAATAGTTTAAATTTTAATATAACAAAAACCGACTTCAACAGACGTGAATGTGATGTTATATTGTATAATTGTGTAAACAATGTATATACCTACATGAGATTGCAGCAACCACGGCAAATTTGTTGTCTTTTATTGAAGAGTTCTAAAAATTTTAAACGATTAACAAAACCTGTTAAGGAATAAATACGAGTACGAAGTGACGCACCCTTTCCCTAAAGGAAGTACAACCTGATGCGCGTACGCATGAGTGGATACACTCGACTAGGGTTACTGGGGTCGTCACGGATGCGTAGTATACTTTGACAGATCCCAAAAATATTGTCATTTTATATATAAAAATTCAAGGATTATTAATATAATAAAAAAAAAGTTAATCGGATTTGCTAAATTGATAATAAACAGAAATAAAATTTTTATGATATTTCAATGATTTAATAATTAAGGATTACGTTTCTTTAATAAGCTACGAGTACGTTGCATTAAACACGGGTCACAAGCAAGACGGGCTTAAATTTGGTTTACTACCGCTCAGTTCCGCCGAGTTCTGAAGTGCTTAGTTTGCTACACTTTTTCCGTATTGAAGAAAGAAGGTGTAAGATAATATTTAAAGCTCACGTGTAGATGTTATCACATCTGACCGATTGTAAAATAACTTAAACCCTTGCTATAGAATAAATAAATAAATACGTTTTAAAATAACACACGGTCGTTTGTTCCTAAGGTTTAAAGCTTTAGGCAACTTAATGCCTGTGTTTTAGGTAAGGTATTTTTCTTTATTATTTTATAATCAATTCCTAAATATTACATCTAGACTTAGGGGCGGGAATCGAAACCACAAACTTGGAGCTAAAAGCAGGGTCCCTGTTAGCCTCGCCGACTATTCATTATCAAAAATATATGATCTAATAAAATAAATAATATCAGATCAGATTTTAGTTTATAGGAGAATTAACTGAATCAGCCTATAAACAACCCACTGCTGCGCGAAGGCCTCTAACTCTTCTCCATATAGAAGAAGAGTTAGAGGTTTTCTCTACCACGAGTAACGGTCGCTATCAGATGTCTATGATAACAACCAAGACCGACGGCTTTACGTGCTCTCCGAGACTAGAGCGGGAATCGAACCCGCGTTCGCTGGCGTGAAAGTGTCTACACGCACCACTCCACCAGAACGGTTATATAGGACTCTACCGGTAGATAATTGACTAAAGCTTGTATGTGGCTGGCTCGACAGGGGTTGTACCATTTTCTAACAGAAACTCAGTGCACCCTTACGGAAATGAGGTAATGTGGTGCGGTAATAATCCAAAATTCCTCTTTTCAACCTTAGCTTCATCCTTTCGTCCCTGGTCAGGAACTCATTTTTAACTCCTTTTAAGTTGAAAATGTTCATCGGCAGTCGCGAACAAATCAGGCTACTAGCTTTTTACTGTTTCAAATAAAATATATAGTAACCTTCAAGTATATGAACTAAACTTATTAATGCTTAAAAATCGCAAACGACAATGCAATCAATCAATAAAATCAATCAGTAGTCAATATTCCCCATATTGATATTTTAGTAGAGACTAAATGGACTACTAAAATTGGCATTATTGGTGCCGGTAAATAAAAAAAAAATCTAATATTCTCTGCTTTCACAATAAAGTGATAAGAATCTGAGAGTAAATGATGTGCACGCTGAAGGATGGTGATGAAATCGACAGCAGAGGTAACCGCTCTTAGGTGACCGCGTTGCGCGCTCCGCCGCCGGACCAACTCGCTCGGAACCGCACTGTTAACTTAGAACCTGCTAGGAATACTACTTATACAAAAAATAATATATAAAATATATTTGTTTAAATTATACAATATCTTTTAATATTAGAATATAAAGTAACGGAATGCTTGTCTTTAGGATTATGACTCAACAACGGCATTGCAAGAAATCTTTATGTACTAACATTACAAACTTCGGAAAGACTTTCTTGTCTTTTTTTTTTGTAATTCATAAGCTGAAAACTAATGGACGGATTTTAGTAATTCTTTTACCATTACAAATATATATTATTCTGATGTAACATAAGTGAAAATACCCATATTACGTGCCTTATTATTTTTTTTTACAATTTTCTACCTCCTCATTCAACATTGGTGACCACCTGTAGTATTAAGACCCGCTCGTTTTCACGTATCGATTCATAAATATGTGTCTAAATGATTTGTTGTAAACAGAAAGTTATAAATGTGTAATTAGTAGTAGTACTGGTAGTGTGAGTCTAAATAGCGTTAAACACAGTTAAGTTAACAGTTAACTATATTTGAATATAATTTGAAAAAGGGCGAGAGATTTCTCTTGACGATATTGACTACGTTGCGAAAACCTAAGAACACCCCGCACACCAGTGACCAAGCGACCATTTTTAAAGATAAAAACGAATTACATAATTCTATATTTGATAGTAGAAGAGTAGGTATTAAATGTCGACTAGAGTAAAACAGTGTCTTGTAGATGTATAAACAGACATACACTGGTATGTTTATCAGAAAATAATCATACTATTATATATGTAACTACCACTAACAACCAGATTGTAAATTATTAACACGAACAAGGATTACGGTCACTGCACTGAATCGAAACAATCAGAAAATGTTCCGCTAGTTGGCAACCACAACTTCTCCTACATAGCAAAGGGTTGGAAGGGCGAGTACTGAGCATCGCCCTGGAACAACTGAGAGGGCGGCTTCGGGCCCTGTTCGACAAGTGCCTCAGCACCGGACAGTTCCCGAAGCCGTGGAAGACGGGCCGGTTGCGCCTGTTGCGCAAGGAGGGTCGACCATCTGATTCTCCCTCTTCGTACAGGCCGATCGTGCTGCTGGACGAGACGGACAAGATGCTGGAGAAGATTCTCGCTGCCCGCTTCGTCCAGCACCTCAAAGAGTCGGGGCCGGACCTCTCGAGGGCGCAGTTCCGGTTCAGGGCGGGCAGTTCCACCTTGGACGCCTTGAATATCCTGAGGGCCCTCTCTGCGGAGGCGGTGGCCAGTGGAGACGTTCTCCTGGTCACCTCGCTGGATATAGCGAACGCCTTCAACAGCCTGCCTGTTGAGACCATCGTGGAGGCACTAAAATACCACAGGGTGCCCCACTATCTCCGGAGGTTATTCGAGGCGTACCTCCGGGACCGAGAGGTCCTCTGGGAGGGAGGCGACGGTCGGCTGTACCGACGTTGCGTTGGCTGCGGCGTTACACAGGGTTCCGTCTTGGGACCGACACTGTGGAACGTCGGTTTCGACTGAATGCTGCGGGTGCCTCTACCGCCCGGGCTGACCGTCATATGTTACGCTGATGACACGTTGGTGACAGCCCGGGCGAGGAGCTTCGAGGAGGCCGCCCGTCTCGCAGAGGCCGGCACATCGATCACGGTCGACCGTATTACTATGCTGGGCCTGAGTGTCTCCATATCGAAAACGGAGGCCCTCCTCTTTCACGGCCCACGCCGAGGCTTAAAAAAAAGAAAGAGGAACTTAATCCGTGACCCTGCCCCACTGCAGGAAGACGGATAACTTTCCTACCAAAAGTAACGATCGTTAACAGGTGCTACCAGGATGACCGGCTATGCGTGCTCACCGTTTCTCGGTAACTGAATGCTTTGGACGACGATAATGTAACGGAAAGGCGTTACGGCGATGACACGTTTATATAACATTAGATTTTTAAATATTTAAAGTATAATGATAATTATTTAATGTATTTATTATGTATAATGCTTGATATAAATGTATATGTTACATATTGTTATATTATCAATATATGTATACTTTTTTAAATTCTAACGTGATTTATTTTTGACTTTATCGTCATCTGTCACAATGTCTAAGAAGTTTTACTTTAACCGCGTATACCGGTTACACATCCTCATTTCTTTTTTTGTATTTGACTGAAGATACATATTATAATTCTAGCAGTACGTTATTGCTTACATGTGTCCCACTGTTGGACAAAACAAGGCTGAAAATTTATCTGCCATACTTATTTTGTATTATTACTGTACACTAACAAATATTCCTACATGTCTCAGAATTTATTGTTCACCACCGCCGCTGAGCACAATGTGGTTTTAGAATTAAGGGTTTAAAATCACGTCGTTACTTGCCCCGATTTGAACCTGTGACCGTCTGGTTTGATTGACTAGCTCTATGTTACGATTACAGGTTCCACTACTATATAGGCTCAAATGTAGAAAGTTCTAGAAGCATTTGAACTCGCTTAAGATTCACCAAAGTCACTGGAATTAAATAAGTACCGGTGCGACTATTACGTAATTTGCGCGATCACGAGAAATCGCTGTGGTGTCGAATTTTAATACTAGGTGATCCACAATTAGTATTAAAATTCGACACCACAGCGATTTCTCGTGATCGCGCAAATTACGTAATAGCTCCACCGGTTTTCATAATTTTTCACACATATGACCTGCAGGTTCTTTTGTTTTCATTTGGATTGTACATATTCACATAAATTATTTACTTATCATATACCATATCATAGACCATTTCATTATCATATCGCGTGTAAATAGTTTAGAATATGAAATGCATCGATAGAGTATAATGAATTATTAGTATGCAAACATAATGTAAAAACAAAGTTTATGTATCAAAATATAATCAAAATACCTCGAGCTTTTTATATGAAAAAGTTTATCTCGCACATAAGTTGCTGATATCCTATCAGTGACTTTATTAATAGGCAGTAAAACATTAGGGCCCGTTTCACCTCAACTCGTATTAAGTACAATTTTTGGTATCCCACATTGCGAGTAGAAATAATTTGACACATAAAGAGAAGTTTTTATAGTGAAAGAAAAACATGTCGGTATCTTTTACCTGTCGGATATCGTTATACGTCGGACAACTATCGGAAACTTTATCAGAAACCGGTGAAACAGGCCGTAAGTTTATTAGTGTAGCCATAAAAGCGTGTCCCGTTGTGCAGTTCAAACGCAAAATTAGAAATTTACTATAATTTTTCAGTTTATTTTTTGATTCTTATCGGTGGTATTATATAGGAGCATAATTGGCTTTTATTAAATTTTTATTATTAAGTTAATTTTATTTTATTAAGTTGTTTCTATTAGCGTTTCAATACTGTTTGTTTTCTAAAATAAATAAATAAAAATAACATCGATTGAATGACTAGCGAAGCTGTATTATTACGATGATAATATTTAAGGCTTATGTCTGTGCTTAATAATTTTCATAGATAATGAAAAAATCATAAACGAAGTTGATTTACACAAGATCGTATTATGTAATACCATATACAATAGAATTACGATACAGAATAATTAGAATGTACGTCTTTTACTAATGGTTTTTTTAGAATGGATTAAACTACTGGAATGAATCAATGTGGCCCAATGAGGATACTTTATTTCGTCCGACCTAAGCAATATTTCATCGTTCCGACAACCGATCTGGTGTAGTGGTGATTTCCACTTTTTAGTTCTACTAACTACAAAAGCGTGTTTTTAGTTGTTTTTTTTTTTACTTTTATTTATCTTTGTTAAAAAAGAAAAAAGAAAAAAAAAACTAAAGCCGTTAAGATGTCAGCACGCGCCCTGTGCTGGGCACAAAGATACTACCGGGTATCAGATATGAAAAATCGCTAACCCTGAGTGTCCTGGCAAGGATAATGTGACAAACTATTTAAATTATAAAATAAATAAATAAATTATTGCTTTGTCATCGGTCCTTGATAAGTGTGCAAAGTTTCAAATCAATCCGACATTTTTAAGGGGTGAAAATCACGTTTAAGGATTCCGTTTTATATATACATACCAAGCTAATAAAAGAGTGATCAAAATATTGGTATATCTTTATTTTATATAATGTTATTGAAGTTTTAATAAACAACTATTTCTATAAGCACTACATACACACGTGTTTTTAAAAAGAAATTTTCTAAGCAAAGTATATTTTTGCTTTCCGTCTTTTGATATTAAATTTATTATTTATTTAATTTATTAATTATTTATTAATTTATTATTTTTTTTTAATTTATTATCCTTATTTTAACTATATTTTTAGATATAAAACTGTCGAGCTGTAAGTTTTCTGTAGAAAAAAAAAATAAATATATCTTCCTCTGTTTAAAAATTTTAAAATACATCGTTAATATAATAAACAAAGCAGACGTAATCGCGGGTATCAAAAAGTTGTAAATAATAAAATATAATTGTAATTTCCAAATTTCTGTTTAGAAGTTTTCCTTACAATACGGAACCCTAAAACCCACTCACACGGACATTACAATATTGCACAAAAATGCAATCAATGTTACTATTCGAAGCGCGCTAGAGGCGGTGGAGGCGGAATACACACAAGGCCGACAGCCGACAGCCGTCAGCCGTCAGCGAACCGGTGATGTTCACAAACAATGCCTGTTACATGTAAATGACGAAAGAAAGCGAAATTAGCCTCAACTCGCTGTGATTTTGATATTTTTTCCGCTTTCTAATTACGTCCGTAAAGGCCTTACGAGCTTAGGGAGGCGATATGATTTTGAGACGATTGAATACGAGGCCGCTGAAGTAGGTAATCCCTTGGAAGTGACGCAGGCTGTGCACCTATTGAGAATGTTAATATTATAATTGAGTTAAGAAAAATATGAGCAGTTTTATTTTTAAAAAAAAAGTTGCAAAATGTAATAAGATTCATTTGTTTAGTATAATTACATTAATTTAAATTTTATATATTATATAGATTTTTGTATATTATATTATATTGTATATTTAAGTCAATAAAATTAAGATACATTTTAGTTCATTTTATACATGGTGCCTGTTTTAAAATAATAAAAAATTCTAAATAATTTATCGTTGTCCGTTATAAAAAAACGTCTTTATTGTTACAAAACAAAAAAAGAAAAACAGAGTCATTTATAATTACATTTTTCGATAATATATTCTTTTTTTTTGTGTCTAACAGAAATACTATGTCGTAGGTATACCTACATATCTAAAATAATTGACCCCGCGTTTCATAGCCTCCACCAGTGACAGGAGGGCTGGTACATTTTTTGCCCAGAGAATCGGAATTGCGATTCAACGGGGAAATGCTGCCAGTATTATTGGCACCATTCCACGCGGACATGATTTATACCAAAACTGTGTGTAAATAATTAGTTTAAGTTTTGCATTGGAAATATGTAACATAATATTGTAAAATTGCGAAATAAATATTTTATTAGTAAAAAAATATATATTATTATTGTTTGTTTTTACACAAAACATTGGATATGGAGATGTGAGATCGCCGTGTCTAAACATCAGAAAATTGTAAATCTTTGCCTTGTGCAGTGATATTGTGAGTATATTGATAGTGCAGTTGATATTGTTAAAACTTTGTTTTTTTTTTCTTTTATAGAATTTTAAAAAGTTACATCCATACATATAATAAAATCACAGCGACGCTAAGTCTACACATTAAAATTTTTTTAAGAATAATTATTACGTTTCACTTATAATACAGTGGCTAAAATTATATAAAAGATTCTCTTTTTCTGAAAAAACAATTTGTGAATTATGACACGGAAAATTTAAGATCGGAAATACATTATAAATCAAGTAAAAGCTCCAAATAAGCTTTTTATATTACTATTTTTACAGCTCTAAGTAGAGCTGTAGTAAGGGTTTACTGTTTTTAAATTACTAGTTAAAATACGCTCATGTTTTAGTTTATAAAAATAAAAATAAATCTTAGTTACAACTTAAATATAACGTTAGGCATAAAAAGAAAGCGTTGAAACTGATCGTATCAGCGATGTTTGATACTTGTAGTGTTGCTATAAAGATTATGTGAATCATGTAAAATGTTACCGTGTTTATGATTTATCTACTGCATGTGACACGTGCGTGTCTTTACGAGAAAAGTAAGGGACATACGTAGACCAATAATAATTGTAATGTTTTACCAAGTTTTTGCAAATGTGGGTGATAAATTATTATTAATAGTACATTATTCTATCACTATTGGTAGCGTGCTTTATATTATCGAAATAATTTTTCGTATAGCATTAATAGTTTCAACTATATTCCCCATAAAACTTACCCCCTATTAACGTAAGACTAAATGAAAGTAATACGACTAAATAGAAATTCTACCTAATTAATTATTCAAACTTTTTGCATTTCTCGAATGCATTCATTGAATAATATTATTTAACTCTTACGTAAATACTTTCGTAATATCTGTAAATAACCATAATTAAAACTTAAAAGTATGCTACATAATACTTTTTATTACTATTATTAGTAACTAGAAAATAAAAGTTCGCGTTTTGACAAGTTTATGAGAAACCAAAAATAAATTTTGTAGAGTACACCAACTTTGATGAGTCTTTCTTGGTCCTATATAAAACTAAAAAAAAGTAGCAATAGTAAATAAATCTAGCTATTATGCATAAGATTCTTATTTTTTATAAAATATATTTACTTTAGAAGTTTTTAATAAAACATTTATTTTCTCTTTTTGACAAACGACAGAAAACTAAAGTCTAAAATAAAAAGCTTTGCATATAAAAAATCCTTAATCTGATTAATATATGAGTGACTAATATTCATTTAATGTCATAAGCATAACGAACCATTTTGTTACAGAACAGTGCGTAGGGCGCAGAGAATCGGCAGTGTTATTGCGGGTGTGACGCGCGGGCGGCATGCAGAGCGCACGGTAGCAGCATGGCCGCGCCGCTTCTGCTGGCGGCGCTCGCGCTCACTGCGACGCCGGCCTTATCGCAAGGTAACTCATATTTTTTTTAGTGCACGCTAATTAATAACAGTGGACCGCAGGTCAAGATCAATTAACGTAATTAATTAAATACAATTTTATATTCATTGAACTACACGAGAATTGAGCAGTCGGAACCGCTTTGGTCAGTTGGCAGGCTGGCGACCAGCGGTTGCAGACTGCCTTTTCAACAGTTAGCATTGAGTGCTCGAGCGTATGTTGGGTTCAAGTGTGTGTTAGCTTAGCACAGGTGCCCCCAAACTTTAAAGCCTTAGGGCCATTATGATTTTTTCAGTATGTTCCAAGGGTATGGCCAAAACAGTTATAATTTTTCTGCCCTTAACTATATTTCTATCTAGACTAGTAGCAAAGTGCGCGACCTAAGCAAACATACGATTTTTTTTGCATTTCAATTGTATAATTTTGCTAATTTGCATTGCTATTGTATAATAGCAATTGAAATGCAATTGTGTTTTCTTGTTTAACTTATCCCAGCAATATTAACAACAATAAGACAATGGCTGTCGCGGGCCAGATTGATGACACTAGTATTAAGCTATCGCGGGCCGGATTGATGTTACTGGTATGTCGGATTGATGTAACTAGCGGGCCGGATTTGGCCCGCGGGCCGTAGTTTGGAGACCCAGGCTTAGCGTCTCAGTTGATTTCAAATCGCTTTATACTTTTTTTATTTGTCATTAAACAATTTGTGGCAATCATTAGGCAAATTTGGATAAAAGCGTATATAAGACGTGGCAGAATATACTTACAGAACATACATTTTACGTTCTGACTGGACCGTTAGCGCGGTTGGTAGTTACCCTGCTTTCCGCTTAAGAGCTGTGGGTTCGATTCCCACCCCGAGTCTGGGTGTAATATTTGTATATTATGTATACGTATGTAAGTTTACTAAAATAAAGTATTTACGTATACATGTCGACTGTTACCTAAAACACAGGCATTAAGTTGCCTACCTTAGGGACAGACGACCATGTGTGTATGTTAAAATATATTTATTTATTATTTATATGTAATCTTGTTGTGTGTGTGAGTTAATAAGGAAATAATTTATGACTTTTATATTTAATAAATGAATGAATGTTACGTATTCATACTTATTTTAATACAATACATATACAACAACAACAAAAAAGATAGAAAAGAACTACTATACAATTATACTATCACAAGAAAATGTTAAAATTAATTTTTTTGAATCACTTATGTACTACTAATCGCGACACGTATGTACTCGTATGTGTATTAAAACAAAACACAATCATACATTCTCATAAAAACGTTACACAAAATGTTTCGGCATTCGATACATTGTTAAGTTGGCGAGATCGATATAAAACTGGCTCCTTAATGGACAGACGGACAGTATAATGGTTTGTTTGTTAGCTATTGTTTGTATCGCTTTGATTTGTCGGTACAGCGATAGTATAGTATTTAGTACTGGTATACAATGTCCACCCACCGCACGAACTTGGGTCTTTTACGGAAATCGTTTATTTAAATCAGTTCGAATTTGGAACGATGATTATCAGGGCCGTCCTAAAACTACTGAGTGCCCTGAACAGCTTAGGATAATGGGGCTCATGAATATTACATGTCAGTAATTATCTTTTGATTTTTGAAAGATATATGGCAGCAGTGTCAGGTATGTCGGTCAGCCTCAACGATTACTTGGTGCTGGGCTCAAACCCACAATGCCCAAGGGATAAGAAACGCCTGATGATTATTATAATTCCTTTTGATAGAGGGCTATCGAGATATTATAGACATTATTTATATGCGAGAGAATCTGTTCTCAGTCCATCTTTTAAATATTAACAATGAATTGAACGATAAATTGTCATAGCAACATTTCAGGAAATGAAAATGATGAACTTTCACATAAACTGAATTATAACACCCTATAAATATATTTCTGGTGCTAGATAAACCCTTTCTCTTATGAAGTAAAAAGCTTCGAATTCAACCCGTTAGGCTATATTACTGCGGTTCGGAGGATAATAGTAAAAAAAATCTTCTAAAATATGCTGGTTTCTTCGTGATATTTTCTTTCAGCGTCGATCATGAGATGAACTTTAAAGAACAATTTAGTATTGGAAGAATTCCAGCTGTGCCATCACAGATGAGATTCCGTGATAGTTTGAGTGAGTCATCTTGACTATAGTCTACTTACCCCCATTTTGTTTTTAATATAAAAAAAACTTCCTTATTTTATACAATAATTACGTTATATACGGAATTGTTTAGCTAATATTTTGCTTATGTAAATATAAATTAAGATTTAGCGTTTTTATCTTTTAGCTAATTAGCGTTCAGATTTATTAGGCAGATATCGCAATTTTTAACACAAAAGTAAATATGAAACAGCTTGTAACAAAAGCAATTACATATTTTAATTAACTGAACTACAGACTCATCAATTCATAACAAAGAAAGAAATTATAAAAATTGCAGACTGAAACGTTGTGATACTTTCTTCATAAGATTCTTATTATCTCTTTACGATTCTGATCGCCTCTGAAATCGGCGACATCTCAATAACCGTGAAAAATCATGAAAATTTTATGCCTTTATCAACAAAATATCTTTCTTAACACTCGCATTTAAAAAATACATATTATTATGTGCAAAATTTCCTCATTGTTTTGTGTACCGTGTATGACGTACGTTATTGGTCAGTCAACAACTTCCGTTAAAAACTAATAAATTGAAAAAGAATTTTATTATCTGAAAAGCTATATTAGTGACAACGTAGCCTTAATTAGATGATGATAATGTAAAATAATTAACACCTATTTTGCAACAATTTACTGAAAATATTTTAAAAGACTTAGTAGGTACTGAATTTCTAACTGGCTTTCAGTACAATAAATGTAATCGAAAACCGTTCTGGTGTAGTGGTGCGAGTAATCGCTTTAACGCCGGCTTTCCGTTTGGGGTAGATATTTGTATTTGTACGAATATTCGTTTCCGGCCTGGGCGTATGTCCTTGTGGATCTCAATACTCGCCTCAGAGAGCACGTAAAGTCATCGGTCCCGGTTGTTATCATAGACACATTATAGCGATCGTTACTCATGATATGGAAATTATACGCCAACCCGCAGTGGAGCAGCGTGGTGGATTATAATCCAACCCTTCTCCTAAATAAAGAAGAGGTTTTTGCCCAGCAATGAGATGTTTATAATCAATATTAACTTTATATATAATTTACTTAATAGATTCCGTAACAGATGATTTAAAATTAAATTCGATGAGTAGAGTACAAAGAGAAAGATAGATATAGAAAGAGAAAGAGAAGAGTACAACTCATATTTTTGAGTATCTAAATATGAGTTGTAATTACTCATTGTCGTGTAAAAATTTTACTATATACGAGTATAACCTCGTTGTAAACAAAAATCTGATCGTGTAATGAACAAGCGGCATGAATCACGGCGCCCTCGCCACCCCGGGGGTGATCGTCGGCCGTTCACTCTACAGAACGAGGTCACTCGAGTCTCGACACATTTCAATGACGACGTACGGTGTAGAGTTACGTCGACTTAGGAACTGACCCGCTTCGAATAATGACATTACATATTATTGACAAGTCCATTAACATCGGAAAATAATTTTTTTTATAAGTAGATGTAAATTTTGCAATTATTATAAAATATATAATAATATGTAGTAGTTAGTCGACTTTAATAACGCAACGAACGTGGTTAGTAGTATACTATATATATATATATATATATATATATATATATATATATATATATATATATATATATATATATATATATATATATATATATATATATATATATATATATATATATATATATATATATATATATACTGAAACAGTTAATTAATTTTATCACGTTTAGATGAAAAGTTATGCAGTATTCATCATAATCATCATATCAGCCATTGGATCTCCACTGCTGAACGTAGGGTAGCCCTATTTGGGGGAGAAGTATTGCAAATTAAAAATTAATAAAATGATTAAGTAAGGTCATAAAAGCGAAAGAAATAAAATAACTTAAATTGTCGAAAAAATTTTGAAATTCATTGAGTTAAACGCATCTGTACAAACTTTAACTGTCGCTCTGCAAAAGTCAATCGAAATATTAATATATCTATTACTAAGTTAGTTACTAGACAGTAAAGAAATTACTTAACATTATGCAGAACATTAAGTTCCTGGATTTTACTGCAACACACTTGCAGTAGGTACTACGCGCTTACAGGGCATGGGGATTATTTGCATATTTCTTACTTTTATTAAAAAGTCTTCTAATAAACACCGTTTCGTGACTTTATAACGGTTCTGTAAACAACATGCACACAAGGAAGTGATTTTTGTTAAAAAAAAATTCATAGTTTTCTATGCGTTATTTAAATACAGTTCCACAATGTGTTATGCATAATTTTTAAACCAGTTATTAAAATTTTTAGAAATATATTCATAATTTTCATCTTCTACTCAAAAAAAAAATCTGATTTCTTAATCCTTATACTGGTACTACATACTCGTACATTAAGGTAGACCGTGATATATGTAATTACTGTTTTCAATATCGCCGGATGTTAAGACCGAAAAATCAAAAACGCCGGTACACTCTTGCAGCATAGGACGTTACGCCAGACTACAGGGCACTGATTGATTTCAATAATTGTCACCGGTAGGCGGTGTTAACTAGCGGATTCCTGATTTGCTCCGCTGGCCAATGCAGGGCCGCTACTTCCTTTGATGTAATTATATTGGTTTCTACAGGTATTTGAGGAACAAAGGACGTCACTGACCTCATTCTTTATTAAGTTGTTCGTGGTCATGAGAGTCTGACTATTTTTTTTTAATATTTCTTCTTTTATGATTTAATATTGAATGAGCTTCTTGCTTATTGTAGCAGAAACAGCTTGACTTATTTGTATCTCAATTTTATTTTTTATTTTTTTTATGACAGATAGACAGGCATTTGACCGCTATCTCACCTGATGTTAAGTGACGATGCGGTCGAAGGTGGAGCATGCCTGCCTAATAACAGCCTATTCACTCTGGCCTTGAAGGCACCCAGGTTGTATCGTTCGGGAAACACAGACGCGGGCAACGAGTTCCATTCCTTAGCCGTGCGCATCAAGAAAGTATTGCCAAAGCGTTTTGTGCGCGTAGGTGGCATATCAATGACATAAGGATGGAACGATCCACCGCGCCTAGTGTCCCGATGGCGGAAGGTTGTTGGGGGAATTAGATCGTGCAATTCCTTCACACACTCACCAAAATATATTTTGTAGAACACCGATAGACGAGCTACCCTACGCCGATGATCGAGACTCTGCAACTTGGTGTCTGTCAGAGTAGGGTCACCTATGAGTCTCTTAGCTCGTTTTTCCACCGAGTCCAAAGTTGCCAGTTGGTATTTGGCGGATCCATCCCAAAGATGGTCCAAAGATCAATGAGAGTTTATTAAGAAATTAAAGGAAAGAAATCACTAGTTTCGTTATTTGCATTGTTAAATTTGTTTTTACGAGTATGTTACGAGTATTAACGTAATCTAATGCCAAACGATGAAGCCAAAGACTTTGGACTGAAATCTCATGTAAGGTATGAACATTAAAAAAAAAATTTTATAAATGCGCATGATAAAAATTATTATTTGTTTGTTATATTGAATATCACCAAATTATTTTTTAAGACAATTGCGGATAGCGATAATTGCATAAGTGATTATCGAGTCGGAAACGCATTGTTCGCTAGGATGTGAGCCATCAACCATGCGCCTACGTACATACGCCTTGCATAAATAATGTTTCCTCTTATTATTAATATCTCCTACTTCAAGGTCATATATATATATATATATATATATATATATATATATATATATATATATATATATATATATATATATATATATATATATATATATAATGTAAATATAAAAGTATAAATAGAGTTGTGTTCATTGGTTTACTACTTGGTAAATTTTCTTTTTAGAAACTTTAGAAAGAGTCGAAATGAAAAATTACACATTTTTAATCGACTTCAAAAAAGAATGAGGTTCTCACTTCGATTGTATTTTTTGTATGTGTGTTACCTCATACATTTTTACTTGGTGTACCGATTTTGATGATACTTTTTATATTTGAAAGCTTGTGCTTTTCATGCGGTTACATTTTGAGCGAGATCTGACGAGTAGTTGATAATGTTCTTATTTTATTGCTTGTCGATGTAAAATGAACAAAAAAAAATCTGTATAGGATAGTTTGGAAGAGCATCCCGTGGTTCGTTTCTAGTTTGGTGGTGTACTGATGAAGATCTTCGGAGACATGCAACGGGGCTCTTCAATAAACGACAGCAAATCTGCCGTGGTTGCTGCAATCTCATTGTTTACACAATCACACAATACGTATAACATACGCCTGTTGAAGTCGGTTTTTGTTTTGTTAAAATTTTTAAATTACATAATATTTTATGATAGTTTATAATCGCTAATATCTAATGTCTTATGAATATAAAGCAGTCACTTTCATAAAAGAATCAAAACATTTTAAAATACCATAATTTCACAGTACAGATCGAGCGGTTCGAGTTGTGCAATCGTAGATAATGAAATTATTAAAATAATTTGTTTGGGTTTGGTTTAAATTAATGTTGTGGAAATCGTTTTCATTTTATTTAAATGTAATTTGTAATTGCATCAAACCGCCTGTCGATAACAAGACACTTCCGCGACTAATTCGCGGTGGAGAGTTTCGAACTGGAACTTTTCGATCTTTTGTTTTCGCAATGATATCGACAATTGAAACTGATTATTTGCCCGTGATGATGTTTACTGCTGAAGGTAGGTCTCCCCATCATCTCTGGGGGGATTTGCCAATACTCGCCACGCTTGGCAGGCACGTTGACAAGTGCGGTGTGTTGTGGTAGGATATGGTGACGCTGATGCCCATCACCATCCTGGTTGGTGTACAGTTGTTTGAACCACTATGGCCTTTTACGACACCTCGGCAAAAAAGAGGTCGGGACTATTCGGGACTATTCGAATCACCGCACTGCACTTACACATTATATTTTACAGAAATTTCATAAGGAATTTTTGGCGCTTTATTTCAGAGGAAAGGAAAACATTTTGAATTCGAGTGTAAAATATTTTTTGGGTTGATTTGTTTTTCAATCGAGAGTGATCACTCAGCTGACCCAGGCACTTCCTCTCTAAATGAACAATATATCTAGAACTATTCTTGAGAATATTGTTTTATTTAACGTTTCCAATAGTGTGAGAGAATTGTGTATCACATAGCATATTAATACAGTTACTAAAAAGTCTCCAGTGGTTCAAATTATATGATATTCATTTTAAAATACAATTCTTAGTCTGTAAATGGTATGAAAATAGGTAGTAAATAAATCTTAGATAATAGAACAGACAATGTCTAGGAAGGTGCTATTCGGGCTGGTCATAGCAGATAAGCGGAAGCACGCTCGGTGACTCGACCCCGCCGCGCTGACCGCCGACCGCAGCGACACAACCCCTACTCACACAAACTTGACGCAACGAGACATTACAAGACCTTTAACATTACACTAATGAACAGTAGACCAGTCAACCACGAAGAAATAAATATAGGGTATATGATTTTTTTCCACAGTAATTTCGTCCGTATTGATTTTGATTTCTTAATAAAATCTGTATTTTTGATCCCATGAACCATTACTGACTAATCGACTTAGAAAAAGGTTTTAACTTCGATTAATAATTATAATTTTATAATTATTAGATCGAATTATTACTATTCACTAACGGAAATTTTATGGATAAAAAATATATATAACTCCTAGTACACCGTTTCTTACTTCATTATAAACTAGATCGGAAGTTATGACAGATCCGAAGAGACAATGGATTCGGGAAACAATTAAAATATCTTTGTCTAAAACTAGTAATTTATATGTCATTCTATTACACGGTACAATAAAACATTGATCTATAATGGCAGGTATCGAACATTAATTCATTAAATTGACTGAACATTTTTTTCTTCTAATGATAATAATAACAACCTTGTTACATTATGTAGAGAGCGAAGTGAAAAAAAAGGTGTTTTAAGCTTTCACTTTTAAATACCAAATTTTAGATTAGTAAATAATTTTCGAATATAAGTGAAAAAAAAAAATACATTTGGAACTGACCTTATAAATGACCTTTTGGAGATGTTACGGCTAAGAGAAAAGTAAAACAAATGCAATTTGGAAGGGTCTACTTCGAGAGTTCCGCTAGCATACTTCAGTTACACAGTTACCATCAGACCGTGTCTCATTCGCCATAATTAATTTCTCACTACAATGTAACCAATATCATCAAAATAATAAAAATAAGCCTAACATTATTCAAATTATATTCGAAGCGATGAAAGCTAGAAGGGCCTAAAAAAATTAAATATTGACTTATAATGCTTTGCCGGTGTGGTCTTTCAATAATCACGGCAATGCTAGTGTATTTTTTGGAATTAATATAATATGACGAAATAATAATTTATATGATATTTTCATAAATAAGAAAAACTGCCCAAAATCTAATACACTTATTTCCCTTCATAACTTATTTCTCATTTTGATCGGGTAATTTATGATTATAGAAACCAACTCTCGGTTGCGCCCCGTAGATTCGAATGGTCAACGCCATTTTGAATTTTAAATAAAGCGGAAGTTGCGAGGGGGGTATATTGCGATACAATCGTCCGGTGCCCCACTTGTCTACGCACCTGCCGTTAAAAGTTTTTCGATGCTATTAACGAAATGGGCTTCTATCGATTTGTGTTAACATACTTTAATACCATTAAAATAATGAAAAAAATATTAAATATTGTAGTTATGACATACACAGGGCCTACTCCAATCCCTGCGCTCGCAGCTATAGCGCTCTCCATACGTTCTCGGGGTGAGTAACTACCCTAAGACAGCACTACGCTTCTTGTGAAGTTGTTGAACCACGGCACAAGTACATCTGTGTTACTATTACTGCATGATCACTATCACTGCTGTAGTTACAATTGGAATTTAAAACCTTACTACGTAAAATAAAGTCAACCGTACTTAATAGTTAGAATAGTAACTATGTAGATTAGAATTTTACAGAAATACCATTATGATCGATGTCTCACTAATTGTGATGAATGATATATTTGATTGGTTATAAGTCTTATCTAATGGCCTAAAATTTTATGTTTTATTTATAAAGACTGAAGAGAAGAGACTATTACGCTTAGATATAAAATTAGAAGTCTTCGAAGCCAAAAAAGTTAATAGAGCTCTATGTCAGTGACCGTGTGAAACAGCATCAACATTGAATGCCTCGATACGATAGGTCATGAGAAAGCAACGAAAGTATAAATTACGTCAATTGTCATAATGACACCCGTGTTTACGATTCGCTTTCTTGTTTGACCGTTGACCACAATCTGTTGATCTAACTTCCTTCGTGAAATCTGTAATTTCGATTTCATATACTGTACATTACTTGTCCCTTTTTAATACTTGTGATTGTGATTCCGCTTCAGAATCACAAGTATTAAACGATATTTGATTGCAATATTTTTATTTAATTATTATTAATCGAGTCACGGTGACGCTTTTATATATATAATAGGATCACGCAATTCGCACTTAACGTTCCGTAGCAAATGTTTCAATTAATCGCACCTACTTTTTGTTCAATTATGATTTTTTATGCTCTGGAAATCAACATGCATAATTGTTGTGTTTAATGTGTCACACGATTGTGGCGCAGTTGTACATTGTCTTTGACGAATTCCGGACAAATACCATTTACAGCTTTTATTTTTAATACAAACCGGCTTAAAATTATATTTCATTATAATTTACATCATTCCTGTTTAATTTATAATTAATAATCATCCTACACAATAATTGGTACTGAAAAAAAAACATGGAACATAAGTCGTCTTCGTTTTCGAATTTTATTGAAATATTATCATAATTTTAATTAAGAAATCACTATTTATATTCAATATTTAACAGGAATTAAAAAAAAAAGAACAATATAAACATATATTCTTCGTAAACAGTATATTTGTCGGTTTATCTTTGATCATTGCGTATATTTTACATAAACAGATGCTGTTATTGTTCTATTCAACTCTGATCAAGATTCTAACTCGTTAATACCTTGTTAATGCCTTTGCAGTGTATTTATATTATTTGAATATTCTCACAGTTAATTCAATTCCCTATCCTTCAAAATGTGCATGATTTTGCTATGATAATAATATTATCTCACTCATCGACACTTAACACCTTAGTTGATTCTTTTACACTTTTTATATTATGGTTATGATTCGATTTAGATTTTGTTGATATTTATACCTGTCTATTATTTTTAATTCGATGCATCTCTTCGGTTATTTGAAATCCAGGAAAGTATCCCTTGTCATAAAGATAAACGCCGGACCGTGACGTACTTTCGCTCCGATTATATTTTACAGTCGTGGCCTATTCGCGATGCAATTAATTTGATTCGTATCGTGATTCCGTATCACTATCAATATGTTATTCTTTCTTGCTCCAAATTTTTACTTTTTATCTAAATTTTAATTGCTTATTGTCATGTACACCGGTCATTGTTTCAATGCTGTTTTATTTTCACTTTTATATATCTAGTTTGAATTAATAGATTTTTAATTAATTTAGGTTTTTTGTTTAATGACTTTTTTTTTTGTTTTCAACAACGGATCGTTTTCAGCTATCCAAGATAGTCGGTGCTATTTGATGAACGGTGGAGCCGTCGAGAGCTTCTTTATAAGTGAGGATACGCCTGTCGGCAGCATTATAGGTGAATTATGGATTTTTACTAACAATAAATTATACTGTTACGAAATCTGTTAACAATTTTTGAGAAATAATTAAGGCGTGAATTAAATAATTTAAATTATATTTAGCAATCAAATTTAATTGCATTAAAAAAAAATTATAGAATATTGTGACTAATTTTCGTAGATCTTATAGATTTTGGGTTAAATGTTGTATTTGATATTTCAAGGAACGCTAAGTGTCAATGGGGACCCGAATGAATTGAGCGGTGACATATCGCTGCGGATACAGGAGAAGAAACCTCCAGTGGCACTGGCACCTGGTACTAAAAACCTGACGTTGCTTCGACCCTTGGATAGGGAGGAGCGTCTTGGGCCATCTAGTGTATACGTCAATGTACGATGTGACAGACGACATACAGCTGATCCGGTAAGTAAAGTCATCGTAGCAAAGGATGAATTTTTATAAACTACTCTTATTACTCATCTTTATAGTAGTTTAATAACTTATTGATTCTGAGGGTTGACTACAGTTTCTTTTTAATATTGAATAAAAATTTCTGATTTTCCTTTAGCTGTGATTTAAATTTTAATATTAAGTAAGACAATGTAACAGATAATAATAATTACACTTTGAATAAATAAATAAATAATCGTCTCACACTCAACGGCCCCCAATAGGATGTGAATCCTGTGTCGGGGGTCCGGAAACACACAAAATACACAAGCACAATCGCCCAGACCACGACAAACATATGTATGGCCTATACAAATATTTGTCATGTGCGGGGATCGAAGCCGCGACCGCCAGCGCATCAGCCAGTTGCTGTGACCACTGCGCCAACGCGTCGTCGAATAATCGTCGTCTTCGAATAATATATAAGGACCTAATATTAAGCCCTGCAGTAAACCACAAAGCAGTGATATTTACATCCCATTCTATCAATATTATAAATGTAAAGTTTTGGGATGGATTGAAGTTAGTCCTTCACGCTTAAACTACTGAGCTGTTTATAATGAAATGTGGTAGTTAATCGGAGAGCCAGATCCACTGGACTCTTTGGCTCTCACATATTTTCTCTCATTTAGTTAAAATCACGCGGCTAAAAGGGTATGTCCATAAATTACGTGGAGACAATTTAGGCGAATTTTGACTCTTCGGTGAGATTTCGTGAGATTTTGCTCGACCCCCTCCCCCTTACCCTATTCTCACGTGAGATTGTTCATGGAAAAATATAATCGATTTTTGTTAAGTGCACACGGAAAAAAGGTCATCGTGACCCCCGTACCGATGTTTCCACCTCCAGGCTATACATTCTCCTAAAAAAAGGTCATGACTGGTACATGAAAACTATTTCAGATTTTTTTATGACGGAAAAAAAACGTGATATCTGCCGAGAAACGTGATTTCGCTCCCCCCTTAACGCCTCACGTAATTTATGGATGCCCCCAAACAGCGAAGCCAATGAATTGAGTAAAATCTGTGCGATGGTCCCGGTCGGCAGAGCTTCGTGATCCCGGTGTCGGTGCGCGTGCTGGACGTGAACGACAACGCGCCCGCGTGGCTCGGCGCGCCGTACCGCGCGCGCGTGTCGGAGCTGGCGCCGCTGGGCGCGCGCGTGCTGGCGGCGCCGGCCAGCGACCCCGACCAGGCCGGCCCGCACGCCGCCGTGCGCTACTCCGTGCTGCCGGGCCCGGCCAGCGTGAGTGCACTGCGCCTACCACGACTGTACATTATATCATTATAGTCCGCGCGCGAGCTCCGAGGAATCGGAGGCTGAGGATGCGGGCGTGTGTGCCCCGCGCCCGAACTTCGGTTCATACCCCACATTCTCCCACTACTAGTGATGACCTTGACTTCAGACAACACTTATCGAGTCATTATTAATTAAGAAATAATAATTCATTTATTTATTTTAGATTTTATTTAATAATAATATTTTTAATAGGATTATCGTATAAGTATTTTTAAAAAAAAAATTAAATAGAACGAATAGTTATTTTCGTTTTACTACAGCCATATGAATAGCAACAGCGTTAAATTAAATACATACGTGATACTTTTTTTTTAAATTTGAAGTACATAATACCCTCATAGAATTATTTCATAATTTACACTCGCGCGGAGACTTAAGATGCGTTAGTATCGGTAACGCAATATCGACTAAATCCAACTCTAGCTCATTACGTCAACGTTCCTTATAATTGCGCGCGGACTAAAACTAACCAAGTAACCGCAGATGCAAGTATAAATTATGATCCCTTTCGTAGGAGTACGTGGGTTTCCTGAGCGAGCTGGACAGCACGATCGTCGTGAAGCGGCCGCTGGACTACGAGACGCTCCGCAACTTCACGGTGCGGCTGCGCGCGCAGGACGGGGGCTCCCCGCCGCAGTACAACGACACCACGCTCTCCGTGCAGGTGCTGGACGCCGACGATCAGAACCCGCGCTTCACGGCCGAGCACTACACCGCCACCGTGCCGGACGACGCGCACGACGTGAGTGAACTTGCACTTCTTATGGGAGGGTAAAATGCTTCGTTACGTAACGCGTTACGGCGTCAGTCTCTGGCTTCCCTTTCTCTCATGCATACGGATGCGGTAGGCACGCTGCTCCTCTCTCACTCTAACGTATGGTGCTAATCGTATTCCGGACAGATGCTTCCCTCTCTCTTTACTCAGTGTTTAGTGTGACATTGATATTTACTGTTGACAGTGTTATTAAATAACCTTTCCTCACATTAGCATATTAAATAAAATGTAAGTAATAACCTAAGCTTTTCTCAAGTTAAACAATTTAAATATTAAATAGTTCAACTTAGAGTATGTACAATTTATCACTATTGTCGTGCATCCCGAGACGCACACGTTTTTTTTTTTAACTTCAATCGACTCGCTTGGAGCTCGCAACCAATAATAAATACAGAATGTATTTTTTTTTTAATATTCTTACGTATAACTAAGAAACTATAAACGATTTCGTCAATATAACCTAATTTTTCGTGTGAACTAGGGCACGATCCTGGAGACGCTCCCGGGGCCGATATCGGCGGCGGACCAGGACCTGGGCATCAACGCGCCCGTCTACTACAGCATTAGCGGCGAGGGCGCGGAGCTGGTGCGCCTGGACCGCGACAGCGGCGCGCTGGCCGCCGCGCCGCGCCTGCTGCGCCTGCGCGCGCCCGCCACGCTCGTGCTCAAGGTGTGTGTGGGGGGGGGGGGGGGGGGGGGGGCTGGTGCGCCTGGACCGCGACAGTGGCGCGCTGGCCGCCGCGCACTCGCCGAGCCGGAACAGCATTTCTCTCCGCACGTGACGGAGCGCGAGTGCTCGCGCACACACGCGCCTCGCGCTCGTACTAGTGTACGTGTCGTAGCGCACTTATATGAAGCTTTGTCTCTGTTCCGTTTCTTTACTCATGTGGTGCTCGCACTACGCGCGGACGGCGCTCTACTCGGCGGCGCTCTACTACGGCTCTCTTCTAATTGAAGATTTCTTCATTTTGATAGGAGCGCATGCGCACATCATACAATCATTATGCGCGGAAATGGAACAACATGGTTACTTTTGTAGGTAGCTTTACTTTGGTAGGAGAGCATGTGCACATCATGTTGTTCCATTTCCGCGCATTTTGAATGTTGACATGCGCATACACTCCTATCAAAGTGAAGAAATCTTCAATTAGAAGAGAGCTGCGAACGTACCCACTAATCAAGGCTCAGGTATTATCAAAATTCGACACCGCAGCGATTTCTCGCGATCGCGTAAGTTACGTAATAGTCGCACCGGGCAGCGCTCGTCTGCTTTACCTGTGCTACTACTCTAGCGGGCAGAACACGTAAATCGAAACACTTTTTGAACGATCTAGATAGAGCTATGTATAATATGCTAATTTTAATTGTCACTAATAGATGGCACTGAGTGTCTATTAAATCGCGCAATCGTTTGGTTCTTTCTAATTAGTTAAATTATACATTTGCATTGATGTTTGTATGCACTCCAAGAAGAAATATAGCAAGTACCACATTAATCACTGGTTGTTTCATTGTGTAATTGTGAGTAGTGAGTAGTGAGTTTTGAAGCAGAAGAGTAGAGTGTACATTTGGTTCTTCGAGCCCGGATACTGGCCTCCTAGCCAGTATTTTTTCGACAGTCGGCATCGACGTGGTGGCAGATTGCCATCGATGGTGCCAACCCTGGAGTTCTGAGCCAGGGATTTCTGCCTAGAAGACAGGCGGTGACGTCAGCGGTATTGGAGGGAGCGAGAGAGGTAACAACTGATGTCACGGAGACGACCCATGATGACACGACCAGACCCAGGAGTTTGAAGATAGTGTACCAATTAGTGAGTGAAGTGCCGATAAACTGTAAGTACATTATAATCTTTGATAATAATTGCCAAATTAAAGTGGACCTTAAGTCAATGAAGAATATAACATTAAAATCGTAGTTGTGAATAGACATAGACTAATCATCGTAGAAAAGTGAAGTGACGGGGAATCTATGCCCAAATTTGTATATGTCCCAAATTGTCAAACATTTAGTAGAATCAATTCTTTGAATATTGACTTAGAAAAATTAGTGTGAATGAATTGGACATTGAATATTTGTATTGTTTTGTTACTTGAATTTTTTAATGTTTGTAATTTTGAATATTTGTAATATTTTGTAATAATAGAAAATTAACCTCTTTAAAATATTTATATAAGTGTCATTCAAGGACTGCCATGGAAACGTTTAATAAACTTCAGGAGAATAATAAAGAACTTATCTCTAAAAGTAAAATCAACTTTAGGAAATCACCTAAAGATCGTATTTCAGTATCATACGTTGAAACGCGTTTAGAGGCTTTAGAAAATCAGTGGCAATCTTTTTGTGACATACATCGGCAAATAATTACAGAAATTAGCAAGAAAGAGTTAGAAACTTCTAGTTATTATACAAATTCAATTTATGACCAAACCGAAAATGTATACTTTGATTATAAAACAGAATTAAAAGATGTCTTAAATAAATTAAAAACTAACGTTAAATCTGTAGCAGAAACTTCAAACATTGAAAATACATCTAATTGTTTTGTGAAACTACCGGAGATTAATATACCGAAATTTTCGGGAAAGTATTCAGAGTGGACAAGTTTTAAAGGTCTTTTTACGTCATTGATTCACAATAATATTAAATTAGATAATGTTCAGAAACTGCATTATCTCAAAGGTCATTTGACGGGAGAGGCGGAGCAGCTTTTAAGACATGTTCCTATTACTGAAAAGAATTATAGTGTTTGCTGGACTCAGTTAACTAATCGTTATGATAATAAAAAATATTTATCTAATAATATTCTGAAACGTTTCATGAGCCAGAAGTATTTGCAATATGAATCATCGAATGCTATTAAGGAGCTATTAGATAATATGAACGAATGTTTAAGCGCGCTACAGAACATAGGCGTTGACGTTAGTAATTGGGATATAATTGTTATTTATATATTGATTCAAAAGCTTGATCCTGAGTCCAGAAAGCAATGGGAATTAAAGTCAAATGAAACTGAAGGATTGCCCTCTTTGTCTGCTTTTAGGGAGTTCCTAGAACATAAATTTAGGTCATTAGAATTTTTAGACACTAAGAATATTATTTCTAAGCCCCATAACGCACGAAAGGCTATTAATGTTGCTCAAGTAGAAAGTTCAAATAATGCTAACTTTAATAATACCAATTTAAACTGTCAATTTTGTAAGGCCAATCATAAATTAATAAATTGTAAAGATTTTGCTAAGGGTGATTATGAAGCACGACACAGTTTTATCCAGACCAGTCGTTTGTGTTTTAACTGTTTCAGCCCGAACCATTCCGTTTACTCATGCCGCCAAACCAATAGATGTAGAGTATGTAAACGGAAGCATCATTCTCTGCTACACCCACCGAATGTAGTGCAGAGCATGGAGAGTGCCGAATCTAAGGATAAGGGTGTAGTAATTTCTTCAGCAACCACCTCACAAGGTGTAACTAAATTAGACACCTGTTATTCAAATAGTTACAGCCAAGTCCTCTTGGCTACAGCTATTGTGGAGGTAGAGTCGCGAACGGGTATTGGCCTAGTTTTTAGATGTTTATTGGATCAAGGCTCACAGGCTTCGTTGATCACGGAGTCAGCTGTCCAAGCCCTTGGACTGAAGAAAATTCCCAACAAGGTTCACATTTCTGGAATCGGAGGTAGAAATGAGACTTTAGATTCTATGTCAGTAGTTGAAATCAAACTAAAGTCAATTCATAATCCTCAATTCACTTTGGTCGTCAAGGCTCATGTGCTCAGCAAACTGACATCTTTTCTTCCCTCAAGGAAATTAGATGTTCAGTTGTGGCCAGAACTAACAAGGTTAAAGTTAGCTGACCCGAAATTTGACGTACCAAATAAAATAGATTTGTTACTTGGCGCAGAAGTGTATGGTCAGATTTTAGTTGAAGGTCTTATCAAAGGTCCTCCCGGGTGTCCTGTAGCCCAGAACACCCAACTGGGATGGATCTTATCTGGTCAAATCCACTCAGGTCAAGGTCAAAGTGCAGAGTCATGCCACGGAAATACGATTGTTGTCAGCATGCACACCCAGTGCCGTGACAATGATCTTTTGAGAAAGTTCTGGGAATTAGAGGATGTTTCATTTAAGAAGAAAATGCTTACTGAAGATGAGCAGAAATGTGAGGAGATTTTTTATAATACTGTGACAAGAGATGATCGCGGACGATATATTGTGAAGCTTCCCTTTCGTGATGTCAACCCAATCTGTAAAAAGGGAAATTTTAAAGAAATTGCAACTAAGAGACTGTATCAACTAGAAAAGAGATTATCAAAAAATACAGAATTTAAGGAACAATATGCTCAAGTAATAAACGAGTATTTACATCTTAATCACATGGAGTTAGTTCCTAAAGAACAGCGCGATAAATCAGATGTGGTGTATTTGCCACACCATGCCGTAGTACGTAATGATAAGATAACATCTAAGGTTAGAGTTGTCTTTGATGCATCCTGCTTTGGAACTAATGGTGTGAGTCTAAACAATGATCTATTAGTAGGTCCGGCTCTTCAGAAGACGTTAAGGGAAATTGTTATGCGATGGCGAAAACATCGTATTTGTTTGGTTGCAGACATCGTTAAGATGTACCGACAGGTGAAGGTAAAACTGGAGGATGCAGATGAGTTCCAGCGTATCTTGTGGCGCGATGAATCTGGAACAATACAACATTATAGAATGTTACGTGTTACCTTTGGAATTGCGTCTGCACCTTACCTTGCCGTTAAAGTCCTGCAGCAAGTAGCCTGCGATGAAGGTGTAAATTATCCCGCTGCTGTGGAGAAAATAATTAATGATTTTTATATGGACGATCTTATGACGGGTTGCCAAACGGTCGAAGAATGCCTGGAAAGAAAAAATGAAATTAGTAACATATTGGGTAAGGGAGGATTTCAATTGCAAAGATGGGCAAGCAATAATAAGGAGTTTATGGAGAAAATAGGAAAGGGAAGAGGAGAGAAGGAGTCTAGGTTAAAAATAGGAGAAGGAAAGGAAACAGAAGCTATACAGAAAGTGTTAGGACTTACCTGGAATAGTAGCACAGATGAAATTGAATACAGTGTCCGACTACCACAGTTAGAATTTCCAGTAACAAAGAGGAAAGTAATTTCAGATATTTCTCGTTTGTTCGACCCTTTAGGGTGGATAGCCCCAACTATTATTACCTCTAAAATCTTTATTCAAAAACTTTGGATATCAGGTATAGATTGGGACCACGAACTTCCACCTCATTTGTTACAAGAATGGCTTACTTACCGGTCAGATCTTGAAAAAATTAACCATTTCCGCATTCCTCGATGGATTCATACAAATGCTGATGATAAAGAAGTAGAGCTGCATGGATTCTGTGATGCGTCGAACCAAGCCTATGCTGCAGTTGTATACACTCGCATCATAGATAAGAATAATGAAGTGCATGTGAATCTTATCACATCCAAAACTAAGGTTTCTCCAATTAAACAAGTCTCCATCCCTCGCTTGGAGCTCTGCGGAGCTCAGCTTCTTGCCAAGCTCATTTTGGAGGTTTCGGAGATATTGGACGTTCCTAAGGAAAAAATTCACGCTTGGACAGACTCTTCTGTAGTACTTGCTTGGCTTAGTAGTCATCCAAGTAAATGGAAAACCTTTGTTGCCAATCGCACTTCAGAGATCTTGACAATTTTAGATCGAAGTCAATGGGCACACGTAAAATCTAAAGACAACCCAGCTGATTATGCATCAAGGGGTGTCAAGGATTATGAAAATTTAAGCTTGTGGAGATATGGTCCATCTTGGCTAAATGAATTCACTATCAACTACAGTCCACAAGAAGAAGGTCAAGATACCAAACTGGAAGAAAGAGATAAAAGACTTTGTCATACGGTAGATAGTATTGAGTTACAAGAAGAACTATTTACAAGATTCTCAACGCTTCGGAAATTAATTAGATCAGTTGCTTATTTGATACGTTATTTTAAATGGTTACATTCCTCTCGTAAAATTGTTTTTCCTACTTATCTTGCAAATTTAGAGTTAAGCAAGGCATTGGAAAAATGTATTATGTACTTTCAGAAGAAATTCTTTGCTTGTGACATCGAAAGTATCATTAAATTTAGATCAGTAACTAAGAAGAGTAAACTTGTGTCTCTTAATCCTTTCATAGACGGTAATGGTTTGTTAAGAGTTGGAGGACGTTTGCAGAATGCTGAGCTAAGCGATGACATGAAACATCCTATTTTGATTCCACGTAACTCGCATTTAGCACAACTCATTATCGCAGATGCACACGAAAGGACCCTTCATGGAGGCCCACAGCTAATGCTTAGTTTTATTAGGACGAAGTACTGGATCGTTGATGCTAGGAATTTAGTTAAGTTATATGTCAGAAAATGTGTCACGTGTATACGTCATGCTCCTCCATCTAATCAACCCATTATGGGACAGTTACCTGCGTCTCGAGTAACAGTAGACAGGCCATTTCGCCAGACCGGTGTAGATTATGCAGGACCCATTGCAATAAGAACCACAAAGGGTAGAGGTTATCGTTCTACTAAAGGTTATATTTGCCTCTTTATATGTATGGCTACTAAGGCTATACATCTTGAAGCTGTCAGTGATATGACTTCTGAAGGTTTTATAGCCGCATTTAAGCGTATGGTGGCTAGGCGAGGTCACGTTTCAGATTTGTGGAGCGATAATGGTTCTAATTTTGTGGGTGCTGAAAGGGAGATTAAGAATTTACTTTTGATAGAGAGGTCGAGTGTATCTATGGAGATCGCCAATTGGCTTTCTAGTAACGGCACTACTTGGCATCGTATTCCACCTTATACTCCACACTTTGGTGGATTATGGGAGGCAGGAATAAAATCAACAAAGTACCACCTAAAAAGAGCGATTGGGAACTCAACTCTGACGTTTGAGGAGATGAGTACAGTTCTTTCCCAAGTTGAGGCATGCCTTAATTCAAGGCCATTGACTACTTTAAGTGATGACACACAGGATCCATTTCCACTCACACCGGGACATTTTCTTGTGGGAGAACCTCTTTTACTTGTTCCAGATGCCAATTATGAGAAGTCAACAATAACTAGTCTCCGAAGATGGCAGTTGGTACAGCGAATGACGCAGTACTTTTGGCGAAGGTGGTCAAATGAGTATCTGTCTCAGTTCCTACACCGTTATCGTTGGAATCGTCACTCTCCTGAGCCTAAAATCGGAGACGTAGCCTTAGTTAAAGAAGAAAATCTTCCACCAGCCAGATGGCTTTACGGCATAATTGTTGACAAACATACTGGTCAGGATAATGTTACGCGTGTTGTAAGTTTAAAATGCAAGGGCATTGTCATCAAAAGACCTATTTCTAAAATTTGTATTTTGCCAGTTAATAATTAAGTTGAGAAACTAAGATAATATTGCATGTTAGATATTTGGAAGGTTAGCTTTGTGTAAGTTTGTTGAAGATTGTTTGTTTAAGTTATATTAAAGAAATTTAAATTGTTTATACTGAATATTTGTTAAGTTGTACTGATTCTTTAAAGGTTAATTTATAATTGTATTTGTTAAGTTTGTGTACATATCGTTTATACGTTAATTTATAATTGTTTGCATTTCACCCACAATGGATTAGACTTTGTCCAATTGTTTAGATATATTGTAGAATAATTTCTTATGAACCGTTCGGTCCATGGTGGGCGGAATGTATAATATGCTAATTTTAATTGTCACTAATAGATGGCACTGAGTGTCTATTAAATCGCGCAATCGTTTGGTTCTTTCTAATTAGTTAAATTATACATTTGCATTGATGTTTGTATGCACTCCAAGAAGAAATATAGCAAGTACCACATTAATCACTGGTTGTTTCATTGTGTAATTGTGAGTAGTGAGTAGTGAGTTTTGAAGCAGAAGAGTAGAGTGTACAAGCTAGGCTATTGAGTTTTTCTTCAAATTCACCTAATGCTCAGCTGTGAGAAAAAATATCTTGAAGCTATATGAATATATGAATTAATTCACTAATCACCAGTCATATCCACCAACCCGCAGTAGAGCTGAATGATGAATTAATTTCCAGCTCTTCCTAAGATTAAAGGCTTTTATCTAGAAGTAAAATAATTACAGGCCAATACAGCAAACTTAAAGTAATATTAATAAGAAATTAAGTCCTAGACTAAACTGCACTGGGATGGAACGCTGCTTTATATCGTCGCGCTTCGTTCAGTCGTAAAAATACAATGTTCTGTTAGACAGAGAAATTCTATCGATTGTTAGATAGAGCAGTTTGGCATGTATAGTTCACTTTATGAGTTCGTTCATTAATTAAATTGTCCGGTTTCTTCACCCTTTTAACTTTAACCCCCTATTGTGGGAGTTTTGTAGGTGTTGTGATAACGTTCCGCATAAAAATAAAATTCTTAGCCTTTTTTTTAAGTCGGCTCGAGCGTAAGCCATGTCCATATTATCACAGTTTAACATTACAATGAATCCACGAGAAAAAGAAATAGTTTCAATACGCAGTTCTTAGTTGCATTCGGCAGACAGTATTAATGTACCAATCTACTAACTCTATTTGGTCGCTGTTGGCCGTCCAATGCAGTTGACGCAAGCATATAAGTACTAAGTTAAACTAAAATTAAAAAAAGGCTAGCGTAGGATAAAATTTTATTTTCATGCAGAACGTGATCTATAATGCCACTACGAAACAGCTCCTTTGTAGGAGGGTATATGGAAGCCGGGCAGTCTGAAGCAATTGCCTCGTATATTAAAAAGAGAAAACCATCCCGCACTGCAGGCGACGCAGGTGGACAACCCGGACCGGTACGCGCTCGCCACCGTGACACTGCGGCGCGCGGGCGGCGCGCGCGGTGTGGGGGAGGGGGAGGGGGAGGAGGACGGCGTGCGCTTCTCGCGCCGCGCCTTCAACGTGTCCGTGCCGGAGGACGCGCCGCCCGGCACCGTGCTCGCCGCGCTCACCACGCGCCCGCGCCCCGGGCAGGTGAGTGTCGCCGACGCTGCTCTAGGGGTGGAGGGGGGAGGAGGACGGCGTGCGCTTCTCGCGCCGCGCCTTCAACGTGTCCGTGCCGGAGGACGCGCCGCCCGGCACCGTGCTCGCCGCGCTCACCACGCGCCCGCGCCCCGGCCAGGTGAGTGTCGCCGACGCTGCTCTAGGGGTGGAGGGGGGAGGAGGACGGCGTGCGCTTCTCGCGCCGCGCCTTCAACGTGTCCGTGCCGGAGGACGCGCCGCCCGGCACCGTGCTCGCCGCGCTCACCACGCGCCCGCGCCCCGGGCAGGTGAGTGTCGCCGACGCTGCTCTAGGGGTGGAGGGGGGAGGAGGACGGCGTGCGCTTCTCGCGCCGCGCCTTCAACGTGTCCGTGCCGGAGGACGCGCCGCCCGGCACCGTGCTCGCCGCGCTCACCACGCGCCCGCGCCCCGGCCAGGTGAGTGTCGCCGACGCTGCTCTAGGGGTGGAGGGGGGAGGAGGACGGCGTGCGCTTCTCGCGCCGCGCCTTCAACGTGTCCGTGCCGGAGGACGCGCCGCCCGGCACCGTGCTCGCCGCGCTCACCACGCGCCCGCGCCCCGGCCAGGTGAGTGTCGCCGACGCTGCTCTAGGGGTGGAGGGGGGAGGAGGACGGCGTGCGCTTCTCGCGCCGCGCCTTCAACGTGTCCGTGCCGGAGGACGCGCCGCCCGGCACCGTGCTCGCCGCGCTCACCACGCGCCCGCGCCCCGGCCAGGTGAGTGTCGCCGACGCTGCTCTAGGGGTGGAGGGGGGAGGAGGACGGCGTGCGCTTCTCGCGCCGCGCCTTCAACGTGTCCGTGCCGGAGGACGCGCCGCCCGGCACCGTGCTCGCCGCGCTCACCACGCGCCCGCGCCCCGGGCAGGTGAGTGTCGCCGACGCTGCTCTAGGGGTGGAGGGTGGAGGAGGATGGCGTGCGCTTCTCGCGACCCTTTTTTAATTTAGGAAAATCCACATGGAAACCGCCCGCCTGTTGGTTTTCTACGGTGGAAGTAGCCTAGATCTTTCTTCCCTTAAGGATTCCGCCTTTTTCTTTTGCCTTATGACCATTTCACTAAAAGCCACCGTCGCCTTGCTATATGTTTTAATTTTGATCATGGTAATGGCACTCCTGTGAAGTATGTTGCGCTGTATCTATCTCTATCTCCCATTTGGAAAATTTCCAAAGAAACCTTTCAAAGCATCCTTCAAAGTATCCTGAGAGGAACTTTTTTTTTTAACGCTGGGTAATGCATTTACGCAGCCGCCCGAAGGCGACGGGTATGTGGGACTCGCTGACATGGCAGAACGTGCCAGAATACCGCACTAAAACCCAGCGGTGCCCTCATCGTCGTAGTAAGGCACCGCGGGATCGCTTTTGCATGCAATCGTGACGCCCCGACGGTTGGCCCGCCTATGCGGGACGCCTTCGCTCGCGGGCACCGTGAGCGCTCTATTTTCCTGGTAGCGAGTGGGAGGATAATAGGTGCACCTCCCACTCTATTGCGGAGGGTGAAGGAGCGCGTAACGGCGTCTCCTTCCCCCCGGTCGTCTCCTGCGGAGCGGGTTAGCGTTAGTGTCTGCTTCACACTCCCGCCTCGCCGCCTCCTTCAATGCCATGACCCCCTTACAGAAGGAGGCCGACCAACACCTCTCGCTACCGAGCATGCAGCGGACTACGATCCTGAGAGGACCTGTACTAAACAGAAGATGTGTAGAAGACGTCATCTTTCAACCCATTCCCGTAGGACTGGTCGAATTGCCTGTATTATTCAGTGATCAACAGTTAAATTTGCCGATCGCTGGCTCTGTTGGCTATTTGATCAACATTTCAAGTCTTTCGTAGATCTTTTACTACCTTCTTTTTGGTGCCGTGAAAAAACACCCTCAGTCAGTACTCGAAACCTCGATGCCTCAAAGAATATAGTTCTTTATCCTTTGATTATTCTAATGTCTATAAAACGCTGAGATCAGCGCAGATAACTTACGTTTGTAGTGGTTCTTTCTATGATCTATTCAACTTCATTAGTAACAAGAATAGAATCTGTCTCAAAGTTATACTACTGTCTCATCAGCATAGCACACGATTTATTTATTTTTATTTATTTATTTATTTGAAACGATGGTAACATCACACAATATGTCACTGCGTAAGACCCAATTGTATCTTATGTTTTACAGTAGTAGTTCAAAAATCGATCCCTGTGGAACGCTGCTTCCATCCTATTGCTTCTGAAACTCCCACATGAATAGCTTCGGTCAGTTTTCTCTGTCGAGATGCTTGAAGCTCTTTCGAAGTAGATGCTTTTATTTGAGTCTTAACGATTCAAAGAAATCTTGCGTTGTGTCATTAAACTAATAACAAGAAATGGTTTCCACATCCTCGATAACTCATCAATTCGATATACGATACGCATATCGAGAGACTACGAATTATAACGTGGATAATACTATGGATCCGCCCTGTTATCGAACGCAAGTGTTCATCTAGCCTAGGTTAATAATGATGAGCCCAGTTTCTACTATCCACTCCCCTAAGAATACGCTTTGTATATCCTTACTAAGACATCCCCAGGCCGAAACCTTTGCATTTAGATTGCCGGCAATCAAAAATCCAATGGGCCGCAGCTGGACAAATCTATTTTGAATTTTGCTTCCGCTAATACTTTAGCATAAGTTACTTCTTTAGTTTCTGTTTCAGACTTTAGTGTTAGGATTACTGTTGTTCTACTGCTGATCAGCTGGCAAGATCTTAATTCTTATCTTGTTTCTGTTATTCTACTATACACACACACACATCATGTCCACCGGCGTATGCGAGGTCCCTGATTTTTGACGATCCGGAAACGCCTAGACGTGTGAGACCGTCGCTTGATCGAATCCGTACTTCGTACAGCGCTTCCGCTTCCTAAGCTGAGGTGCGATCTCATTAGGAGACACCCTTAGGACGAACGTCCATTCTAAGCCCTAAAAAGGGCTCCCAATTTTCAAGGCCGGGTCTCTGTACTCGGCTCCACCACCAGTGACGCTGTAAGGCCTGCTAGTAGGGCCAACAGTGACATTTCGAGAAAAAAAAACATAGTCCGACTTTTCTCAAAATTAAACTTGGGAGCTTTTATATCTATGTATACTGAAGTATGGAAACATGCGACGCTTCTTTTATTTTTTTGTAGAATTCGTTCTTTATGTCCGGTGAGTAGAAGAGACTTGTTTAGAGCGCTATATTTACTCACCTAATCTCTGAATAATAGTTTTATCGAACTATCTGTTTTATGGGTATCCCATGCTATATTCTTCACTACGTGGTTTCCATTTCAATACTTTTTTACTTACTTGTATCTTTATTGATAAAAATTATTTTATAAATTTTAGGTTCCACTGCAGTTCTACGTGTCAGAGAGAAGTTTTCTCGATAAGTTTGCGATAAACAACGCAGGGGAGGTTATTCTGCGGAAGCCGCTCGACTATGAGACTGAAGATTCCTATCACTACCAGGTCATGGTCACAGACGGCGAGACGGTAAGATTTTTTTTTAATCTTCAACTTTTTCATGCTGTATCATATATTTTTTATGTTCATTGGACGAAGTATGACATTTAATTAACTCAAAAAATAAATTGTCTCTTAAAAATAAATAAATCATTCAATTGTTAGAAAACGACAAGCAATATTTTTCTAAATTTTTTAACGTAAAATAGTATGATGATATCTAACGTAATACAAATTAACATAATATGTATAATGAAATTAGTAGAACCTTAATGCAAGACATCCGGCAAAATTTATAATTTCGACAAATCCCTAGTAGCTTCATCTTAACTCTAATAATGTGTATACTATTTACAGTCACGATTCAAAGTGTTTTTAATTACTCTGCTACTCGAATAAAGTTTAGTATGGTAGAGTCACATAGTGAGACATTGAATGCTTCTATTCCAGAACGACACGGCGTCGATCAGCATATCAGTGCAGAACGTGAACGAGTGGGAGCCGCGCTTCAAGCACGCGCACTACGAGTTCGTGATGCGCGACGCGCGCGAACCGCTCGGCCGACTGACGGCGTACGACGGCGACCGCGGCGAGCGCGTGCGTCTGCGGCTCGCGGGGCCGGGCGCCGAGTGAGTGCCGTACTCTCCTTACTGTCCGATATGCTCTGCGGCTCTACAGCGCGGCGAGCGCGTGCGTCTGCGGCTCGCGGGGCCGGGCGCCGAGTGAGTGCCGTACTCTCCTTACTGTCCGATATGCTCTGCGGCTCTACAGCGCGGCGAGCGCGTGCGTCTGCGGCTCGCGGGGCCGGGCGCCGAGTGAGTGCCGTACTCTCCTTACTGTCCGATATGCTCTGCGGCTCTACAGCGCGGCGAGCGCGTGCGTCTGCGGCTCGCGGGGCCGGGCGCCGAGTGAGTGCCGTACTCTCCTTACTGTCCGATATGCTCTGCGGCTCTACAGCGCGGCGAGCGCGTGCGTCTGCGGCTCGCGGGGCCGGGCGCCGAGTGAGTGCCGTACTCTCCTTACTGTCCGATATGCTCTGCGGCTCTACAGCGCGGCGAGCGCGTGCGTCTGCGGCTCGCGGGGCCGGGCGCCGAGTGAGTGCCGTACTCTCCTTACTGTCCGATATGCTCTGCGGCTCTACAGCGCGGCGAGCGCGTGCGTCTGCGGCTCGCGGGGCCGGGCGCCGAGTGAGTGCCGTACTCTCCTTACTGTCCGATATGCTCTGCGGCTCTACAGCGCGGCGAGCGCGTGCGTCTGCGGCTCGCGGGGCCGGGCGCCGAGTGAGTGCCGTACTCTCCTTACTGTCCGATATGCTCTGCGGCTCTACAGCGCGGCGAGCGCGTGCGTCTGCGGCTCGCGGGGCCGGGCGCCGAGTGAGTGCCGTACTCTCCTTACTGTCCGATATGCTCTGCGGCTCTACAGCGCGGCGAGCGCGTGCGTCTGCGGCTCGCGGGGCCGGGCGCCGAGTGAGTGCCGTACTCTCCTTACTGTCCGATATGCTCTGCGGCTCTACAGCGCGGCGAGCGCGTGCGTCTGCGGCTCGCGGGGCCGGGCGCCGAGTGAGTGCCGTACTCTCCTTACTGTCCGATATGCTCTGCGGCTCTACAGCGCGGCGAGCGCGTGCGTCTGCGGCTCGCGGGGCCGGGCGCCGAGTGAGTGCCGTACTCTCCTTACTGTCCGATATGCTCTGCGGTTCTACAGCGCGGCGAGCGCGTGCGTCTGCGGCTCGCGGGGCCGGGCGCCGAGTGAGTGCCGTACTCTCCTTACTGTCCGATATGCTCTGCGGCTCTACAGCGCGGCGAGCGCGTGCGTCTGCGGCTCGCGGGGCCGGGTGCCGAGTGAGTGCCGTACTCTCCTTACTGTCCGATATGCTCTGCGGCTCTACAGCGCGGCGAGCGCGTGCGTCTGCGGCTCGCGGGGCCGGGCGCCGAGTGAGTGCCGTACTCTCCTTACTGTCCGATATGCTCTGCGGCTCTACAGCGCGGCGAGCGCGTGCGTCTGCGGCTCGCGGGGCCGGGCGCCGAGTGAGTGCCGTACTCTCCTTACTGTCCGATATGCTCTGCGGCTCTACAGCGCGGCGAGCGCGTGCGTCTGCGGCTCGCGGGGCCGGGCGCCGAGTGAGTGCCGTACTCTCCTTACTGTCCGATATGCTCTGCGGCTCTACAGCGCGGCGAGCGCGTGCGTCTGCGGCTCGCGGGGCCGGGCGCCGAGTGAGTGCCGTACTCTCCTTACTGTCCGATATGCTCTGCGGCTCTACAGCGCGGCGAGCGCGTGCGTCTGCGGCTCGCGGGGCCGGGCGCCGAGTGAGTGCCGTACTCTCCTTACTGTCCGATATGCTCTGCGGCTCTACAGCGCGGCGAGCGCGTGCGTCTGCGGCTCGCGGGGCCGGGCGCCGAGTGAGTGCCGTACTCTCCTTACTGTCCGATATGCTCTGCGGTTCTACAGCGCGGCGAGCGCGTGCGTCTGCGGCTCGCGGGGCCGGGCGCCGAGTGAGTGCCGTACTCTCCTTACTGTCCGATATGCTCTGCGGTTCTACAGCGCGGCGAGCGCGTGCGTCTGCGGCTCGCGGGGCCGGGCGCCGAGTGAGTGCCGTACTCTCCTTACTGTCCGATATGCTCTGCGGTTCTACAGCGCGGCGAGCGCGTGCGTCTGCGGCTCGCGGGGCCGGGCGCCGAGTGAGTGCCGTACTCTCCTTACTGTCCGATATGCTCTGCGGTTCTACAGCGCGGCGAGCGCGTGCGTCTGCGGCTCGCGGGGCCGGGCGCCGAGTGAGTGCCGTAGGTACTCTCCTTACTGTCCGATATGCTCTGCGGTTCTACAGCGCGGCGAGCGCGTGCGTCTGCGGCTCGCGGGGCCGGGCGCCGAGTGAGTGCCGTACTCTCCTTACTGTCCGATATGCTCTGCGGCTCTACAGCGCGGCGAGCGCGTGCGTCTGCGCCTCGCGGGGCCGGGCGCCGAGTGAGTGCCGTACTCTCCTTACTGTCCGATATGCTCTGCGGCTCTACAGCGCGGCGAGCGCGTGCGTCTGCGCCTCGCAGGGCCGGGCGCCGAGTGAGTGCCGTACTCTCCTTACTGTCCGATATGCTCTGCGGCTCTAGAGCGCGGCGAGCGCGTGCGTCTGCGCCTCGCGGGGCCGGGCGCCGAGTGAGTGCCGTACTCTCCTTACTGTCCGATATGCTCTGCGGCTCTACAGCGTGGCGAGCGCGTGCGTCTGCGCCTCGCGGGGCCGGGCGCCGAGTGAATGCCGTACTCTCCTTACTGTCCGATATGTTCTGCGGCTCTACAGCGCGGCGAGCGCGTACGTCTGCGCCTCGCGGGGCCGGGCGCCGAGTGAGTGCCGTACTCTCCTTACTGTCCGATATGTTCTGCGGCTCTACAGCGCGGCGAGCGCGTACGTCTGCGCCTCGCGGGGCCGGGCGCCGAGTGAGTGCCGTACTCTCCTTACTGTCCGATATGCTCTGCGGCTCTACAGCGCGGCGAGCGCGTGCGTCTGCGCCTCGCGGGGCCGGGCGCCGAGTGAGTGCCGTACTCTCCCTACTGTCCGATATGCTCTGCGGCTCTACAGCGCGGCGAGCGCGTGCGTCTGCGCCTCGCGGGGCCGGGCGCCGAGTGAGTGCCGTACTCTCCTTACTGTCCGATATGCTCTGCGGCTCTACAGCGCGGCGAGCGCGTACGTCTGCGCCTCGCGGGGCCGGGCGCCGAGTGAGTGCCGTACTCTCCTTACTGTCCGATATGTTCTGCGGCTCTACAGCGCGGAGAGCGCGTGCGTCTGCGCCTCGCGGGGCCGGGCGCCGAGTGAGTGCCGTACTTTCCTTACTGTCCGATATGCTCTGCGGCTCTACAGCGCGGCGAGCGCGTGCGTCTGCGCCTCGCGGGGCCGGGCGCCGAGTGAGTGCCGTACTCTCCTTACTGTCCGATATGCTCTGCGGCTCTACAGCGCGGCGGGCGCGTACGTCTGCGCCTCGCGGGGCCGGGCGCCGAGTGAGTGCCGTACTCTCCTTACTGTCCGATATGTTCTGCGGCTCTACAGCGCGGCGAGCGCGTGCGTCTGCGCCTCGCGGGGCCGGGCGCCGAGTGAGTGCCGTACTCTCCTTACTGTCCAATATGTTCTGCGGCTCTACAGCGCGGCGAGCGCGTGCGTCTGCGCCTCGCGGGGCCGGGCGCCGAGTGAGTGCCGTACTCTCCTTACTGTCCGATATGTTCTGCGGCTCTACAGCGCGGCGAGCGCGTGCGTCTGCGCCTCGCGGGGCCGGGCGTCGAGTGAGTGCCGTACTCTCCTTACTGACCGATATGCTCTGCGGCTCTGCAGCGCGGCGAGCGCGTGCGTCGAGAGTACGGCACTCTCCTTACTATCCGATATGCTCTACAGCGCGTCGAGCGCGCCACTCGGCTGCCTCACGGCGCACAACTGATGAAACTCTTGTAGTACTTACCTATGTAGTACATAAATATAGCCTGTAGTAACAATAACATTTACACTATTTAAAATACCCATAAAATTTAATCGAGGTAAGAATTTTGATGGTACCGAACGATCTCCATTATGCCTCTCCAGCTTGTGATGCTTTTGATTATATGCGTTAATTTGGTGCAACTAAAAGCCATTAAATGTACTTTTTGTCCCACAGCTATTATAAAACTTCTTCTATTTACGGTGGTTAGTGACTGGTTCTCTCACTAATAATAAGTATATAGAAATTAGCTATTTTATATCGGTTTCATATATGAACACGATAAAAGTTATCTAGTTATATAACATCCGTAGGACACCTACTCTACATTATAGCAGTACAAACCATCTACCTAATTGCTACAATATTTTGTTAGGGGCTAAAAAAAGTTAAGGAGCTTATGACTCACAACATTATATGATTTAAATTATAGCGTTCGTTTGGTGTTAATAGAAATATTAGTATAATTTGGAATGAAATAATGAAAGATGTATCCCATATCTAAATGACATAGAAATCTTTCTTTTTGAAAAAAGTCTTTTAGTTACATAAGAGTCGATCTTGATAAATAGTTCTAATACGTTGATCTCAACAAAAAGGTCGCGGAATCAAGTTTAGGTTAGTACTACTGAATCCTAAATTCAAGAACTAAACCTTAAGTAAAACCTTAGTGTAAGGTATTTTGTTAAGTAGTAAAGTTAGTCGTCCAATGGCTGTCCAATGGTCACTGCGATCGTTACGTTTAAATTAAGTTTGGTTATTGTGAAGTATTTGTCTAAAATAAATATAGCCTCATCCACAAGAATCTAAAAATAAAAATAGAAATCTACATCAACCCGATTTTTACAGCATTTTCTGCCTCGCACGACCACTATATGGAACCAGCTACCACCTACGATATTTCCGATCCGACACGATTTAGGAACCTTCAAAAAAAGAGCATACTCTTATTTGAAAGGCCGGCAACGCACCTGCTAATCCTCTGGTGTAACGGGTGTCTATGGATGTCGCTTTTACTTGCCACCAGGTGAACCGACAGTCCGTTTGCCCCCTCTTACATTAAAAAAAATAGTGTGCTTATATCCGGACGATATCCGACCTTCGACACTCCTTACACATACCAGTAGAGGCAATGGTCAGTAGTGGGACACTGGAGTGTGTCCAGGTTGCGCCAGTAACGGTGTTCTGGCCGTAGAGCGTTGGAGGTTCGCGAGTTAGGCGAGGTGTTTTGGTCATAGAAGACGAAAAGTTTCACTCGCAGTAAAATAGCGTGGCAGATTAAGGTTATCCATACCAGTAGGGATAAGGGTCAGCGGTGGCAGTAACGTGTTCTCGGCGCAGGGCGCTGGAGGTGCGCGAGTCGGGCGAGCTGTTCGTGCGCGCGGGCGCGCTGGCGGCGCTCAACGCGAGCGAGCTGCACGTCGTTGCCACCGCCGTCGACTCGGGCGAGCCGCCGCGACAGGTTCGTGTTCTACTATACTCTACTGCATGATGTAGAGTACTATGTTGCGTGATTTTACCCGCATTTTCTTCAATAAAATTTTCTATGAGTGCTTTAGTAAGTAAACATTCTGACGTAAGATAATTTCTTAAATCTGTTTATTTCATTTAAAAATTAATGAATTCTATAACGTTTTTTCTGTGCTTTATTGGATTAGTATATGTAGATATATTATGTATATTCAGAAAGGTTTTTATTCGTAAGGCGTTCATACGTTAGTGATATATTGATTTTTTTTTGTTTTCGAGAGGCTGTTAAGAATGTGTTCAGTGTCCCAAATTACTTTTAAAAAAACAATGTATTTCGCTCCGCAGACGTCAGTTCCGGTGGTAGTGCGCTTCCCGGCGTCGCCGAGCACGCACACGGCGCGCGCGCACGCGTCGCCGCTGTTCGCCGCCTTCGCGTGCGCGCTGGCGCTGCTGGCGCTGCTGCTGCTGGCGCTGCTGACCTACCTCTGCCGGCTCAAGTGAGTACAACCTCGCTACCTACTCGTGGCCGCTGCTCCTTCATTACTGTTCGCCGCCTTCGCGTGCGCGCTGGCGCTGCTGGCGCTGCTGCTGCTGGCGCTGCTGACCTACCTCTGCCGGCTCAAGTGAGTACAACCTCGCTACCTACTCGTGGCCGCTGCTCCTTCATTACTGTTCGCCGCCTTCGCGTGCGCGCTGGCGCTGCTGGCGCTGCTGCTGCTGGCGCTGCTGACCTACCTCTGCCGGCTCAAGTGAGTACAACCTCGCTACCTACTCGTGGCCGCTGCTCCTTCATTACTGTTCGCCGCCTTCGCGTGCGCGCTGGCGCTGCTGGCGCTGCTGCTGCTGGCGCTGCTGACCTACCTCTGCCGGCTCAAGTGAGTACAACCTCGCTACCTACTCGTGGCCGCTGCTCCTTCATTACTGTTCGCCGCCTTCGCGTGCGCGCTGGCGTTGCTGGCGCTGCTGCTGCTGGCGCTGCTGACCTACCTCTGCCGGCTCAAGTGAGTACAACCTCGCTACCTACTCGTGGCCGCTGCTCCTTCATTACTGTTCGCCGCCTTCGCGTGCGCGCTGGCGCTGCTGGCGCTGCTGCTGCTGGCGCTGCTGACCTACCTCTGCCGGCTCAAGTGAGTACAACCTCGCTACCTACTCGTGGCCGCTGCTCCTTCATTAAAATAATTCTAATAATAGTAAGGTCTTGTCGCTAAGTCTTTTCCAGGCAACTTTAGGTTAGAGGAAATGGTATGCTAATGGTATAGGTGTACAGTTTCATATTTTTATAACATATACAATACATATAGATAGATAGAAAAAAATGTAAACATTTAATAAATCTATAAACCTACATATATATAATATATAAAGATATAATTATAATTATATATGCATAAAAATTATTATAGACAAACATGCTACACATAAGGAATTTTATCATATGATTTAAAGTGACGAGAGGAAATAATTATACGAGTGTAATACATAGAAGTAAAGAAAAAAGTTCCAACAGACGCAGGCGACAGGTGAAGGACACGAGCCCGGTGAAGCCGCCGACGCCGGACAAGCCGGCCTGCCCGAGCGCGGCGCCCAGCGCGGGCGGCGGCTCGCTGGCCAGCGTGTCGGCCGGCGCCAGCAGCATCCTCGCCGCCTCCAGCACCAGCCTCGACCTGCCGCGCGCGCCCGAGCCCGCCGCCGCCGCCGCCGCCGCCGCCGGTCAGTGGCTACCCGTCGCGCTAGCTTCGGCTCTTCATTGATTTAAATTTTTACCCGACTGCGACAGAAGGAGGGTTATGTTTTTCGAGTGTATGTATGTATGTCCATTTCTTTGGCACGCTCTACAGCCCAAACGGCTGGACGATTTTTAATATATGAGGTGTTGTTGGATTTGTCTAAATTGTAGTAGTGACATAGGCTATAAAAATTTTCAAAATGGCGCCCGTAAATGGCGGAATGAGGGGGGGGAGTTGATTTTTTTTTCTTACTGTAGCAATATGGGTATCAAATGAAAGCTAGTAAATTGTTTTATTCTTTTTAGTCTATAATAAGAGTATTTTACGCAGTCAAGATTTTTGATTTTTTTAATTGATTATAATTATCATCATCATATTAGTCACTGTATGTCCACTGCTGAACGTAAGCCTCCTCGAATATAAAAAAAAATATTAAAATTGTTCCTACTTTATTAGTAGTAGTAATATTTAACTACTTTGTTAGAGATGATGTATGTCTGCCTGCTTAGGCTTGTGTAACAATGAATAATGAAATCTGATCAGTAGGTGTTCGTTAATTTTCTTCAAGTCTACATACATCCATCACAATAGAAAGCTTATATCCCATATGATACCGGAGAAGCCCGGAAAGTCTCCTCCAATGGGTCACTGTCGTCTCCAGAGGGCACGCTGCGGGCGGCGGGCGCGCTGAGCGACCACCTGCAGGGCGCGGCGGGCCGCTCGGGCGTGGCGTGGCCGAGCGCCACCATCCCCGCGCGCGTCAAGCACCTCAGCTGGGACGACGCGGCGCAGGTGAGCACCGACCGCCGCACGGCGTCCCCGGAGCGGGCGGCGGGCGCGCTGAGCGACCACCTGCAGGGCGCGGCGGGCCGCTCGGGCGTGGCGTGGCCGAGCGCCACCATCCCCGCGCGCGTCAAGCACCTCAGCTGGGACGACGCGGCGCAGGTGAGCACCGACCGCCGCACGGCGTCCCCGGAGCGGGCGGCGGGCGCGCTGAGCGACCACCTGCAGGGCGCGGCGGGCCGCTCGGGCGTGGCGTGGCCGAGCGCCACCATCCCCGCGCGCGTCAAGCACCTCAGCTGGGACGACGCGGCGCAGGTGAGCACCGACCGCCGCACGGCGTCCCCGGAGCGGGCGGCGGGCGCGCTGAGCGACCACCTGCAGGGCGCGGCGGGCCGCTCGGGCGTGGCGTGGCCGAGCGCCACCATCCCCGCGCGCGTCAAGCACCTCAGCTGGGACGACGCGGCGCAGGTGAGCACCGACCGCCGCACGGCGTCCCCGGAGCGGGCGGCGGGCGCGCTGAGCGACCACCTGCAGGGCGCGGCGGGCCGCTCGGGCGTGGCGTGGCCGAGCGCCACCATCCCCGCGCGCGTCAAGCACCTCAGCTGGGACGACGCGGCGCAGGTGAGCACCGACCGCCGCACGGCGTCCCCGGAGCGGGCGGCGGGCGCGCTGAGCGACCACCTGCAGGGCGCGGCGGGCCGCTCGGGCGTGGCGTGGCCGAGCGCCACCATCCCCGCGCGCGTCAAGCACCTCAGCTGGGACGACGCGGCGCAGGTGAGCACCGACCGCCGCACGGCGTCCCCGGAGCGGGCGGCGGGCGCGCTGAGCGACCACCTGCAGGGCGCGGCGGGCCGCTCGGGCGTGGCGTGGCCGAGCGCCACCATCCCCGCGCGCGTCAAGCACCTCAGCTGGGACGACGCGGCGCAGGTGAGCACCGACCGCCGCACGGCGTCCCCGGAGCGGGCGGCGGGCGCGCTGAGCGACCACCTGCAGGGCGCGGCGGGCCGCTCGGGCGTGGCGTGGCCGAGCGCCACCATCCCCGCGCGCGTCAAGCACCTCAGCTGGGACGACGCGGCGCAGGTGAGCACCGACCGCCGCACGGCGTCCCCGGAGCGGGCGGCGGGCGCGCTGAGCGACCACCTGCAGGGCGCGGCGGGCCGCTCGGGCGTGGCGTGGCCGAGCGCCACCATCCCCGCGCGCGTCAAGCACCTCAGCTGGGACGACGCGGCGCAGGTGAGCACCGACCGCCGCACGGCGTCCCCGGAGCGGGCGGCGGGCGCGCTGAGCGACCACCTGCAGGGCGCGGCGGGCCGCTCGGGCGTGGCGTGGCCGAGCGCCACCATCCCCGCGCGCGTCAAGCACCTCAGCTGGGACGACGCGGCGCAGGTGAGCACCGACCGCCGCACGGCGTCCCCGGAGCGGGCGGCGGGCGCGCTGAGCGACCACCTGCAGGGCGCGGCGGGCCGCTCGGGCGTGGCGTGGCCGAGCGCCACCATCCCCGCGCGCGTCAAGCACCTCAGCTGGGACGACGCGGCGCAGGTGAGCACCGACCGCCGCACGGCGTCCCCGGAGCGGGCGGCGGGCGCGCTGAGCGACCACCTGCAGGGCGCGGCGGGCCGCTCGGGCGTGGCGTGGCCGAGCGCCACCATCCCCGCGCGCGTCAAGCACCTCAGCTGGGACGACGCGGCGCAGGTGAGCACCGACCGCCGCACGGCGTCCCCGGAGCGGGCGGCGGGCGCGCTGAGCGACCACCTGCAGGGCGCGGCGGGCCGCTCGGGCGTGGCGTGGCCGAGCGCCACCATCCCCGCGCGCGTCAAGCACCTCAGCTGGGACGACGCGGCGCAGGTGAGCACCGACCGCCGCACGGCGTCCCCGGAGCGGGCGGCGGGCGCGCTGAGCGACCACCTGCAGGGCGCGGCGGGCCGCTCGGGCGTGGCGTGGCCGAGCGCCACCATCCCCGCGCGCGTCAAGCACCTCAGCTGGGACGACGCGGCGCAGGTGAGCACCGACCGCCGCACGGCGTCCCCGGAGCGGGCGGCGGGCGCGCTGAGCGACCACCTGCAGGGCGCGGCGGGCCGCTCGGGCGTGGCGTGGCCGAGCGCCACCATCCCCGCGCGCGTCAAGCACCTCAGCTGGGACGACGCGGCGCAGGTGAGCACCGACCGCCGCACGGCGTCCCCGGAGCGGGCGGCGGGCGCGCTGAGCGACCACCTGCAGGGCGCGGCGGGCCGCTCGGGCGTGGCGTGGCCGAGCGCCACCATCCCCGCGCGCGTCAAGCACCTCAGCTGGGACGACGCGGCGCAGGTGAGCACCGACCGCCGCACGGCGTCCCCGGAGCGGGCGGCGGGCGCGCTGAGCGACCACCTGCAGGGCGCGGCGGGCCGCTCGGGCGTGGCGTGGCCGAGCGCCACCATCCCCGCGCGCGTCAAGCACCTCAGCTGGGACGACGCGGCGCAGGTGAGCACCGACCGCCGCACGGCGTCCCCGGAGCGGGCGGCGGGCGCGCTGAGCGACCACCTGCAGGGCGCGGCGGGCCGCTCGGGCGTGGCGTGGCCGAGCGCCACCATCCCCGCGCGCGTCAAGCACCTCAGCTGGGACGACGCGGCGCAGGTGAGCACCGACCGCCGCACGGCGTCCCCGGAGCGGGCGGCGGGCGCGCTGAGCGACCACCTGCAGGGCGCGGCGGGCCGCTCGGGCGTGGCGTGGCCGAGCGCCACCATCCCCGCGCGCGTCAAGCACCTCAGCTGGGACGACGCGGCGCAGGTGAGCACCGACCGCCGCACGGCGTCCCCGGAGCGGGCGGCGGGCGCGCTGAGCGACCACCTGCAGGGCGCGGCGGGCCGCTCGGGCGTGGCGTGGCCGAGCGCCACCATCCCCGCGCGCGTCAAGCACCTCAGCTGGGACGACGCGGCGCAGGTGAGCACCGACCGCCGCACGGCGTCCCCGGAGCGGGCGGCGGGCGCGCTGAGCGACCACCTGCAGGGCGCGGCGGGCCGCTCGGGCGTGGCGTGGCCGAGCGCCACCATCCCCGCGCGCGTCAAGCACCTCAGCTGGGACGACGCGGCGCAGGTGAGCACCGACCGCCGCACGGCGTCCCCGGAGCGGGCGGCGGGCGCGCTGAGCGACCACCTGCAGGGCGCGGCGGGCCGCTCGGGCGTGGCGTGGCCGAGCGCCACCATCCCCGCGCGCGTCAAGCACCTCAGCTGGGACGACGCGGCGCAGGTGAGCACCGACCGCCGCACGGCGTCCCCGGAGCGGGCGGCGGGCGCGCTGAGCGACCACCTGCAGGGCGCGGCGGGCCGCTCGGGCGTGGCGTGGCCGAGCGCCACCATCCCCGCGCGCGTCAAGCACCTCAGCTGGGACGACGCGGCGCAGGTGAGCACCGACCGCCGCACGGCGTCCCCGGAGCGGGCGGCGGGCGCGCTGAGCGACCACCTGCAGGGCGCGGCGGGCCGCTCGGGCGTGGCGTGGCCGAGCGCCACCATCCCCGCGCGCGTCAAGCACCTCAGCTGGGACGACGCGGCGCAGGTGAGCACCGGCCGCCGCGGACCGGCACGGGTTAGCACTGGTGAACGTTAAATGAGCGAGTCGCCAACAAATACTACTATTGTCCCTTGTTTTGTAATGAACTGTTTGTTTTTGTTTTTATGGTATTTTAGTGCCTGATACTAAGTAAATCGACGATAACATTTTCACCAAAAATATCACCCATAAAATTTAATATGATTTGCAATAAACCTTCACCAAACATCACGATCAAATTAGTTTCGTAAACGTAGTCACTACAAATGCTCCTAGAAGTACCGACTATGTAGTTATCAGTAGCTAGAAGTAAAGACGAGCTGCCCGGCAGACAGGCGACGCCCGGGAGGTGACGGAGGCGACGAACCCGGCGGTGGAGCACATGAACCTCACCGTCTACTTCTGACGCCGCTGCTCACTAAACACACATAAATATAGTCATTCGTGGAACTTGAGCCTGAATAAATAAGTCAAAATTTCTACGTTACTAATTTTGTCTATGTCACTTAACGCTAACCCTACCAGAGCGGTCAAATGACCGCTTTCGAGACTTTAATTAAAATTTTTAAATTTTACTCTCTAAACATGAATCAGTGGAGTCTCACTTTAAGTGAATATTCACTTTTTATCGTTGTGAAAATCATACCACGCAAAACTAGTGACTATTCAATGTATAAATATGTGAATATCAGAGTCCATTGATCTTATTATTGAATATTTGTATGTGTATTAAGTGAGCATTCACTAATATATTATTGAAATTAACTTATATGTAATGAATACAGCTTCACTAACGCAATTAATGAAAATTCCTCTGATTAATGTTTAGAGAGTAGGTTTACATTTTCCTTGAACTTATTATATATAGCTACTTAAATAGCCTGTAAACCTAAAAAAGAAAAAAGTTAACTTAGAATTTAATAATAATTTTAATTAATGTCTCTGGTAGTAGTAGTGAGTTTAGTGTTAATCACGTGTCAATGTGTGTTTGTATTTAGCTAATTACTCATGAAAATTACGAATCAGTTATCTTCTGCTCTGTGATTACAGACATTTGTAAATTAACATTTTAATAAAATTATTTTTCAAGTATCAAACTGAGTTATCATCACCATAAATACGCTAAGTTTTTTTAAGCTCAACTCTCGTGAAACAATAACTTTTATATAGTATTAAAAATAATACTGTTTGTACATTAGGAGTTAGGTTAAGTACTAGATTTCAGTAAAATCATTTATACGAGTACTTAGAATGTAATATTATAATTTGTATATAGACAATTTTGATTCTTAACAGTTCCTGTGCGTTTCCAATGAATTTTGTACATTAGTAAGTAAGGTTGATCTAAAATATACCCTACTAGAACACCACACAAATATAGTGAAATACAATTTATAATTATCCAGGATTATTTATTTTTAAACTTTAAATAAATAAGGAACAGTTATTTATGTAATATATAAAATAATGAGTATTATTAATATGATGAACATGATCAAAAGCCTTTTATAAATCATTATAATTTAAATCAATGGTGGTATACCTTTGCATTTTGTTTTTCTTTTATTATATTTACATAGATTAGAAAATAATGTAGAAATAATAATGTAATGAATGTATATATAATTATATAGTAAATAATTGAAAAACTTTTCATACTTTTAAATAAGTTTTATACTAATATAGAGTTGAGATATAGAGCTGAGATACAAAGATGGGATTGTACTTAATGGACCAATAGCTTAATTATTGTAATAATCACTTATTAAAAAAAGGATTTATTCTTTTCTTTCTTTTTTAATTTAATTTTTAATATCATAGATATAATCTAAAATAATTACGGTCCGAAACGACATATATTAAAATGTACATTTAATAAATTTTGTAAATGTTGTTTGTATATTTATGAATTATTTAATAATTTGTTACTTCGATAGGTATATTGAGTTACGGAATAAGTAATGACTGTTATTAAAGTTCTGTTGACTAAAATGTGTTTTATTAAATGCCACCGCTTTCTCTCGCGAAAGTATATCGTATGTGTTCACTTCACAATGAATGTGAACTTTGAGGCGGACAGGACAATGAGACGAGTGACGCAGAGATTTCTGATACATGACATATTATATAAGATTTATCACTCACTTATTTAAATTCCAAGAAAAACACTAGAAAATCAAGAAATAACAAAATTAACAATCTAAATAAATGTGTGTTATCGCAGGCAAGTTGTTAATTTTGTGTCTCAGATGTCACTGCTTCGCGTCGCCGTCGACATAGGCCTTGCTAAGTTCGCGCCAAATATTTCGGTTGTCCGTAATCCACATCCTCTATCTATCTATCTAATAGAATTCAAAACGTATCAATAAACGGAACGAAGTCTTCTGGATCTGTGCTAGAAATGGGCGTTCCACAAGGATCGATTCTAGGTCCTTTTCTTGTTTTTAATATATATAAATGATCTGCCATTTTATGTTAAGGATATTTGTGATATAGTGCTATTTGCAGATGAAACATCGCTTGTATTTAAAGTTGATAGGAAAAAAGTAAATTATGATGACATGAACAGTTCTTTGTCTCGAATTCAAGATTGGTTTAAGACAAACAACCTCGTTTTGAACGTCAAAAAAACCAAGTGCGTTGTATTTTCGTTGCCTAATGTTAAACATGCAAGTTATAATTTAGAAATAAATAACGAGAGGCTTATTGTCAATGAGCCTCTCGTTGGGCTCATTTTAGGGATAATTTTGGACTCAAAACTTCAGTGGAATCCCCATTTGTCATCCTTGAATTTCTTTTTGAAATCTTCCGCAGCATTCGCAGTTAGAAAAGTGCGATAATTGACCGAACGTTGCTACTGCGCGTTTAATATATTTTAGTTATTTCCATAGTACCTATGTCTCACAGTCTGTTACTGTGGAGTAATGCTACAGATTTTTTTTTTTTTTTTTTATGACAAATAGACAGGCATTTGACCGCTATCTCACCTGATGTTAAGTGATGATGCGGTCGAAGGTGGAGCATGCCTGCCTAATAACAGTCTATTCCAAAGATATTATTCTTAATATTTCTATGGTCTATTCACTCTGGCCTTTGAAGGCACCCAGGTTGTATCGTTCGGGAAACACAGACGCGGGCAACGAGTTCCATTCCTTAGCCGTGCGCATCAAGAAAGTATTGCCAAAGCGTTTTGTGCGCGTAGGTGGCATATCAATGACATAAGGATGGAACGATCCACCGCGCCTAGTGTCCCGATGGCGGAAGGTTGTTGGGGGAATTAGATCGTGCAATTCCTTCACACACTCACCAAAATATATTTTGTAGAACACCGATAGACGAGCTACCCTACGCCGATGATCGAGACTCTGCAACTTGGTGTCTGTCAGAGTAGGGTCACCTATGAGTCTCTTAGCTCGTTTTTCCACCGAGTCCAAAGTTGCCAGTTGGTATTTGGCGGATCCATCCCAAAGGTGGCAGCAATACTCCATACAAGACCGAACTTGTGCTTGATACAGTTGAAGCAGCTGTTCTGGAGTGAAGTATCGCCTGACCTTAGAGAGAATACCTAGTTTTTTTTGCTGCAGTTTTTGCTTTGGACTCGATGTGCTGCCCAAAGTTCAAATTGGACGCTAGCTCTACACCTAGGAGCTGAAGGGAGTCGGTAATTTCTACAGAAACATTTCGGAAAGTCGGAGCCAGGTGTAAAGGGCTCCGTTTAGAGGAGAACACACACGACTGTGTTTTTGTAGCGTTGAACGTGACCAGATTGGCATCGCCCCATTCGGAGACTGCCTGGAGGGCGACGTTCAAGCGGCTGACCATATCATCTCGGCAAGACCGGATAACATCCTTACTAGCCCCTGCACTCGAAAAGTGTCCGTCACTGTGCTGTCGTCAGCATACCCAAAGGTACCGGGGACGAGCAGATCATTAATATGCAGCAGGAAGAGGGTAGCGGACAAGACTGATCCCTGAGGAACACCGGCGTCGATAGCCTTTTGGTCCGACGAGTAACCGTCAAGGACAACTCGAATTGAACGATGAGATATTGAAACTGTATTTATTTTGCAAAAAAGGACTATTCGTGGCATTTACGATCTCGTCGACAATTGCGTCGCAATATATTTATAACAATATTATATATATTCACCAGAATATTCATTGTTTTGAAATAATAGTTGTGTATACTAGCTAAAATGCTTGAAAAAATAGTACACGGTCAATTATCGGCGGCTTTGCAATCAAATTTCAGCCCTTACCAACATGGATTTCTTCGGGGCCGCTCTACTGTAACGAACCTGATATTGCTTAACTCCTTTATAACCGATGCTATGGAGGATGGTGTTCAGGTCGACGTAGTTTACACTGACTACAGCAAAGCGTTTGACCGTATTCAGTACGGAACCCTGTTAAAAAAGTTAAGTCAAGTAGGCATTAGGGGTGATCTATTAAGGTGGTTCTCTTCCTATATTGATAACCGTTCTCAGGCAGTAGTCATTAACAATTACATATCTAGTTGGGTAACCATTCCTAGTGGAGTCCCCCAGGGATCGCTGTTAGGTCCGCTTTTGTTTGTGATCAGTGTAAACGACGTTAGTTCATGTCTTCTTTCGTCTCATATACTTTGTTTTGCTGATGACATGAAGATTTTTGCGAAAATTGGAAATAGCGCGGATGCTGAAAAGCTTCAAGCTGATCTTCATAGGTTGGAACACTATTGTAACACTAATTTTTTGGACCTTAACGCAGCGAAGTGTAGCGTCATCACGTTTACAAGAAAGCGTAACATTATATCATACAATTACATTTTAAAAGGCGAAGAGCTACCTAGGAGTTCTACAATGAGAGATCTGGGTGTAATACATGATACCAAACTCCTTTTCAATGCCCACATTGATAGTGTAGTTAGTAAAGCCACTAAAGCTTTGGGCTTTGTGATGCGTACTTCGGTAGACTTTATTAGAGTCATAACATTAAAAATATTATATTGCTCACTTGTACGTAGTCACTTGGAATACGCCTCGCAAATTTGGAACCCTAGGTATGGGACTTATATTGCACGCCTCGAAAATATTCAAAAGAAATTCCTAAAGTACATTTGTTTTAAATCAAATCAACCATATGACTCTCGTAACTATGTAAACCTATGTAAAAAGTACCATATCCTTCCTCTTGAACTGAGAAGAGAAATCGCTGACATAACTTACCTGTTTCATATTACATCAAATCGAATAGACTGTCCTGAACTTTTATCACAAATCTCATTTAATATCCCATCAAAAACATTGCGGAAAAACCCTTTAATTTACCTACCCTCTGTCTCCTCAAATTATAAACAAAATACTTTCATTTGGCGAGCAGGTAAGAAATTTAATATGTTTGCGAATAAATTCGATATAGATCTCTTCAACACTAGCTGTGCGTCTGTTAGAAAGTTAATTAGCGACTCATTCTTTAACTCTCTTTGATTTTGTTGGTATTAAGATAACATTACTATAGATAGATTGATATATCTTAGAGATAAAATGCGATATGTGGTTAATGATGTATTTCTGTTATAATTGCTGTTTCTATATGTGGGGAACTATTATTAGCTTTATGTTTCTATATAAATTGTGTATTCGTGAAACATTGTAGCTGTTGTTCCTCCTCAAAATTAAATAAATAAATAAATAAATAAATAATCGCACTGTAAACACTAGAAGGAATAACAAAATTGTAACTCCAAGCTTCCGACTGCGCAAAGTAAACGTCTCCTTTCTGGGTTATGGTATTCGCATGTATAATAAAATCCCACAAACAATTTTGGAATTGGCTCATAATAAATTTAAAGATTTTATTAAAAAAATAATAATAGATAAAGCGTATTATTCGGTGCAGGATTACTTAGTTGATAAAGATGTGTGGACTTAGTGGCGCTGTATTTCATGCAAGATATTACTAATTTTGTACTAAAACACAGTTTATACTTATATTATTTTCAAAAGAGTAACCGCAGAGTTTCCTGCCGACTCTTTTCTGCAGAATCTACATTCCGAATCGGTGGTAACTTTACTTTTACAAAAATAATAATCACTTCAGTTTTAATTTTGTTGAAATAATGATTCGAAGGTGCTCGTGGGGCCTATTTGAATAAAGTTGTCTTTGATTTTGATTTTTAATACAATACAATACAATAATTATTTTAAAACTTCTATAAAATGTTATAATTAAGCTGGTACCTTAATTTTTTTTCTACTTATAGGTGTTAGCCGCTGCTTTACTGCAGCATATGTAGTTATATGTATATATTTGAAATAATAAAAACACCCCACCCCCTCCCCTAATCTATTTTTCTACTAATCCTGTTTATTTCTAATTTTCCGGATTCAAAATTTCATCTCTTTAAAAATAACATTTCTAAAATGGCTGAAACATATAAGACCCAAAAATTTTACACTTGTTACTTCAAAAATATCAAAATTCTAATCCCTCATTTTATCCTTTCACGGGTAGAATTTTCAAAAATCAATTCTTATCAAAAACTTATTTTTAGGAAAGATTGTTATAAATATTTGAAAACTTTAAAAAATACGAAAATTATAGTACCTATATAATTTTAACTACGAGTATAGCATTAATTTTATGCGTTCTTAAAAAAACCTTTTATTTTGCGAATAAAAATAAAATAAAAACTTTAGCTTAAAATAAATATTCTGTTATAATTTAATTATTCATGGTAATTATTTCAACATACTAGTCAAAATCAGTCTAATAGATAGTATATTGTATAAATTAAAACTAGAAAAGTTAAGTGTTAAAAACTTGGCCAATTTGTTGGACTCTATCAGTTAGAGCCGGTGATCGCGCGAAGTTTGACGTGTAGTTGCGCGGGAAAAGTGTAGTTGTTACGAAATTTTTTTTTTTTTTTTTTAATTTCTGGATTCTTATTGATGTTGCACTGTGAGTAATTATATTAAATTTAAGGATTTCAATTATTTATTTTAAACTGATCTAAAAATACTATTTCCATATTTTGGTAATTGTTTTTTGTATTGTTTTTATTCTGGTGGTAGTAATCATTATTCAAGTGTTTTTAAATTGAATCGATAGTTTTCATTTATATATTTATTTATTCATTGCGGATTCATAATATTTATAAATATTATTGTTTAGTTTGTTAACTCTTATTGCTAGCTATATTTTAACATTTAATTACATTAATAATATTTAACTATAAATTAATAAACTTAATATAACACAAAAAAAATTGCTTTTCAAAACATTTCCTTCGATTGTACTGAAGAAATTTGATCACTTTTTCAATAAGCCAGAATTAATGGCCTATATAAGCTCAGCCTCTTAATATTTAAATTATGAAAGCCCAATTACTGGTAAAAGCAAATCCTTGTATGAAATTCCTGTTAGTAAGCGGATATCGTGAAATCGCGACGAACGCGGTACTTGTTTACGATCGAGACGCGCCGCTCAGGCGACCACTTTCTCCGCTCTTACGCAACGCAATACTGACGATACTGACCCGCGAGAACGACCTCCACATGTGTCCGTTTAAATCCGTGTACATCCTTCTAATTGTTTACTTAGAGCTTGTTACACCGGTTGTTGATAAACTTTATCTAGCACAAAAGTTACTGATAAGGTTTATTAGTAGGATTAAAAATAGACCTTCTGGGTCTGTTTCACCTTAACTAACATACTAGAACTGAATTCACAGGTCGCTATTAAAAATTTTTGAGAGATAAAATGAAATTAAATATTGAAAAACTAAAATATATCATAATTTATCTTATTTATACCGCTATACGTCAGATAGCTTTATCAGTAACCTGTGAAACTTTCCATTAAATTTTCCATTTACGGAGTCCTTTCGGAAATAACGCTTCATGCAATAAAAATAATTAAAAACAATTGGATATCTAAGTTTAATCGTTATTCTATATACAACAGCCTGTAAATGTTTGGAGAGAATCCTCTTCATAATCTCCAGATAATGTCCCTATCATGAGTAACGATCGCTATCAGGTGTTTATAATAACAACCGGGACAGACGACTTTGCGTGCTGTCCGTAACACAGTGGGGACACCCACAACGACATGCACCCAGACAAGCAACAAATATTTGTAAAAGTACAAACTTCTAAACCGAGTGAGAATCGAATTCGTGACGACAAGCCTAAAGGTAGAACTTCTCGAACCACTACACCAGAGCGTTTGTCGTCACTAAAACTTACTCTATTATAAATAAAATAGTTATTTTATTCTGTTTACAAATATATGATTTCTAACTTGCTAAATCACTTTCTCTCTTAAAGCTAACATCAAAATTGGGTCAGATAGCCATTAGATCGCCATATGTCAATACATATGGCGATCTAATGGCTATCTGACCCAATTTTGATGAAATTTAGCAACAATAACAATTTATTGTTGCTAAATTTCAAACAACAATAAAGTTGTATTATGTCAGAAGACGCTACGTGCTTCGAACGATTCACGAGTTACGAAATACTACGGTTGAATGACTACCGAAGTGGTCCAAGTACATATCGTTATGTCATTAATAGTAATCGCATTGAATTTACTATTACCCGCATTACTGCTAAGGAAACGTACACATACAACGTGATCTGTTAAGGGGGGAACGGCGTTTTAAAATATACCACACTTGGTCACGGGGGCGAGGGGAGGCTAGTCTGAGGTTTTCGTCACGTCTTCAATATCCTCTAGAGAAATCTCGCGTTTTTTCCAGCTATAATCAAATATAGCGCGTAGCGCTTAGCGGTTTTTAAACACACTTCTCAACACTAAGCTGTTACTCTACCTGTACTACTACTGATTATTTTTTTTTAAAAATTAGCATAAAATACTGCGTGTAGGCACCGACGGTGGGGGGGGGGGAAATGAGACACGTAGTATGGGTACGTTCACTAATGTGATTATACAAATGCGATACTAGCTTTACTCGCAACTTCGTTCGTGATTACACACTCTGACTCTCATCCCCTCTCCCAAGGGAGGGCGTACTGTATTTCCGGATAAAAAATATCCAGTGTCGTATATCTACGTATTACGAACTCAAATCATGTTCAGTATTTAGATTGATTCAGTAGATCGATTCGATAGTCGCGATGTGTGATTCATCTAGTTTCGTCTCTTTTCATTCCGATTTTATGCTCACTATTAAGTGCCTTCATTTTTGTTCCAATTTCAGTGTAAATTTTTCTCTATTGCCATCAGCGACGGAATTTTTTTACGAATGCCATTTTAATCGACGTTTAATTAACTTCAACTTTTACTTATACACAACTTTTAATACTTTCATTATTTTTTTTTCTTTCATTCATAGTTTTTGCTCTCTCTATTTCATTACAAATTAATTTACTTTAAAAAATAAGACACTCGGTAACCAATTAACTCGATAACAATTAGCCACGTGGGATTTCAAAAGCACACACAACATAAGCACAATCAATATGTATGACCTACTGACAAGTAAAAATTTGTCATCAGCGGACATCGAATCCGAGAAAGCTGCGCAACCGGATGCAGTCACTGAGTACTCGTAATATGGTGATATTTTGTAACAAAACTAAAGTTGTTTAACACTAAATCTAGAATAGCGGTCAAATGACCTATCTCGAAAAATCCGCAATTTTATTTATTTTTTATTTTGATATACCCAGTATCACTCTCACAGTAAATACGAATCTAATGACACCTCTCAAGCTTAAATCCGTCGAGCCGTTCAGGCCGCAGAGCGTGCCAACCTTATCTTTACTTTCTTGAAACAACTTGAGTGATTTGACTGCTTTCTTTACGCGCCGGAAAAGTTGAAAATTGAAATTCATAAATGTCAATAAAAATATGACATCACATGTTATTATAACAAGAATATAAAACAACACATCAAAGGTCATTTCATTTCTAAGCGCAGTTCTCATAGTCTTAGTAATATTACAAGAGCCCGTGAACGCCAGACCTTCGTTATTTTATAAAGGCTGAAACTTTCTCAGCGCATGCTCGCAACACAGGTAAGAACGCTGGATAATCATGAAGTTTGGATCATCGTGACTTTGGCAGGTTAATAACATCTGAGCGAAAACGAGGCGAGTCGCTAATTATAAATAAAATCAACGGCGAACTCTTCGCTCATTATAAAAACAAATGCTTTTTAACTTTCTCAGAAAATATATACCTACATATATACATAATTATAGGTATATATATATATATATTTTTTTTTTCATAATATATAGGAATTTACATTCTGTCAAACTTTAATGAGGTAGTATTTATTGTTGTGATAATATTTTTATTTTACTTAAATAATTTCTAAAATATAATATATTACTAAGATATAAAATAGTATATTGTTTTCGTTTACTTCATAAGCTATTATTATTAATTTAATAGGCATTACAAAGGTACTTTTAACTCCGCTTATTGCTACTGATACTTTAATACTCTATAAACGCATTGCAGGATAAGAGCCTCTTTTTGATTGATAAAAGTATTCGAGCTTAATATGTAATGCTGCTCCACTGCAGATTAGCGTACGCACACACATAGACAAACATGTCTCAGAATTTATCCCCAGACAAGTATATTTTCTCATGATATTTAAATTTTATTGAAAATTCAACATAATCCGAACTTAAGTCTACGACCTTTCTTTCATTTGATCTCATCAACACAATTTTATTACCAGGAGTGATAACTTTTTACAACACTATTTATGATTTAAAAATACAAGAAACATTTAAAAGTTTAAAATATACTTATTTTTTTTATTTTATCTGTTAACCTAGTTATTTAGAAAGTTTTCGTTTACATAAAAAATCAACATTTAAAATGTTTTTAAAAAGTGTTATAAATATATATGTGGTATATATAAGCAAGAAGACAAATTAATTTCTATTATATATATTTTTTTTATAAATTTGCCTTGCGATGACCGACAGAGAAGAATAGTCCCGACCTCTTTTTTGCCAAGGTTTCGTAAAAGGCAAGTATGGTCATAATGGTGCGAACAAATGTACACCAACTAGGATGGTAATGGGCAGCATTGTCACCATATACTGCCATAACACACTATGCTCGTCAAACCACCTGTCAAGCGTGGCGAGTAATGGATTTTTCCGTTCTACCATCAAAGGCTTAAATACAATTTACTTCACCAGGCTGAATAAATCAGAAAAATCAATTGTAAATGTGTACTTTTTTCACAATTTCGCATTCGCATTCTTATGAGTCTATCGTAGTCCACTGCTGAACATAGGCCTCCCCAAGCTCGCGCCAAATATCCCGGTTTTACGCAATCCTCATCCAGCCTCTGCCCGTCAATGTCCATGTCTTGGCGCCATATGTCAACACAGGGAGGACCCACTGCTCGAAGACTTTTGTCTTTAGGCATTGCGGAATCTTCGAATCGAAGACTCGACGTAGCCTACCAAATGCCGCCCAGCTCAACTGAATCCTCCTATCGGCATTTTTAACAATATTTATCTACAATTTCAGATGGTGCGTGTACTAGTCGCATTAGCTCTGCTAATGGTAAGCGTGAGCTCTGAAAACTCGACCGTAGCAGATGTAGACACGTCAGACACATGTGAAGCTTTTGGTCCGTGGAGCCAGGCGCTTGAAGACTGGGCTACGTCGCCGCATTCCGACAGGCACGGTACGTGTTCTTATAGCTTATTATATACATCCACATAGGACATTAAAATCCAATAAATGTTTGGATTTATTTAATAAATCTTGCTTATAGTAAATAAATATTTTAAAACCAGCATTTACCTCATATTATCACGAGCAGTAAAAATGTATGGACGCAGCACTTAATATACATTACTCCTCCAGAGGCGCTGTACCTCCTACTTTCTGAATCACCTTGAAACCCGTATGACGTAGTTATATAATTAGAATACTAGTAGTATAAGTAGGCCTAAGAATTATTTTTGTTTTATACGCAGTATCGATTGAATCTTGAAGCATTTCAAAATGATCTCTAAACAGTATTTTGATAAAGCACAACGATATCCCAACCATCTGGTATTAGAGGTCTGTTCCTACGTTGATAGAGGAAGCCTATAATCAAAATAGACGTCTTAACTGACCCTGACCACAGAATCACACAAGCCAATGCCCCTTATATGTAGGGATCACACATAATACACAACCTCCGCTGGCGGAGATGAGATCCGCGTCTAGGCGTCTAGGGTCGGCACTTAATCGACTATGCACTGCGTACAGCGCCTCCCATTACGACGTCATCAAAAGCCGAGATGTGATCTCACTAGGAGACACTCTTCGGACGAATGTTCATTTTGAGTCCTACTAGAAGTTTCTCATTTCATTTTCATTCTCATTTTTACGGCTGTCTCAGTTACCAACCGGTTATGATATATAGGCCGCTATGACTAATACTCACACGTTCCTAAAAAATGTTTTGTATAGATCGCTATATGTACATTCATATCAACGAAGATACGTAGATTATGAAGACAAATTATACATTTTATACAATTCTAATTTTTTAACCATAAATCAATTTTATTCCAGGAAGAATTATGGTGCTACCGCCAGCAAAAGGCTACTACGTGACCGAGCGCATCGACACGCCTTATCTTTCACCCCCTCCCCCTCCTCAAATGGCCCACACACAATCATCTGAGTATACATCCCAAAACCAGTGGTCGATTCCTGTCAACGATAGTTATATGCCCCAGAACCAAGGATATGTGCCACCTAACCAAAGTAATATACCCCCTAACCAAAACTACATACCCCCGAACCAGGGATATGTGCCACCTAACCAAAGTAACATACCCCCTAACCAAAGCTACATGCCCCAGAACCAGGGTCATATACCTCCAAACCAAAGCCAATTCGCTCATAAGAAAGGTCTTCCGCCCCCAAAGAAAAGTCACCAGACCCAAAATAATGGACCCTCACTGCTGACGCCTCAGAGTTATAAGGAGTGGGAGGTGAATTCTCCCCCCGGGGCGGGCAAGATCGTCAACAAACCACCAAATCCGTATAAGGACAAAGTTAAACCTAATTATGTAAGTATTCATTCAGTTTTTATTGCCTCTTACCACTGACATGACAACAAAAATTAATAAAATCGACTAAAGACAAATAGATACAGCAAGGCATCTTCGTTGACTTCAAAAAAGCGTTTGACATAATCAGTCCACTTTTACCAATTAAGAAACTATCCCAGATCGGTGTCACTGGTAAAGCTCTCACAATTATTCAAAAATACCCACAAAAAACATTTGGTTTTAGTAGCATTTAAAAAGAAACTAAGTCAAAAAAGTACCTAAAAATAGCTTAAAAAGTATTTTTAAGTATCCGAACATACAATTAGTTCAGGTAGTGTTGAAGAGAACCGTCTTGTTTTTTAAGTGAACGTTAGCAGGATCATCAGGCTGTTAACACTTTCGCTGCGCTAGGAGATTTATTCGATCTCTTACAAGACTTTCGTACTATGCGGCCCTAAAATAGTGTTTTTTCACTCTGTGCGGGAGGCCCTAACGTCTAAAGTTCTTTGTATATAAGTAAGACAAATATACATATTTGCTTCTTATTCAAAATTAGATCGAAGGGCATTAAAAAAAAATTTTGAGATGTATTAGGTCTCTAACGCACTGTAGTATAAAATGTTTCATTTCTTGCGTTAGGAGACGTGTTAGTACTCGTGAATCGTACACCTCATAGCCGCAAGTAAGAAAAGGCGGGGAGCGCTGGTGCAGCGTGTCTTTGTTTTAGTGTCGTTCAACTATCGATGCGGACGTTCGCGTGCACGTTTAAAAAAAAACACACGTGTATAGATATCTTAAATATATTTTGAAGTGTATATTGGTGAACAATGAGTTCTTGTAAAAGAATTAAGTGTAAAAAGTCAATTTATTCTGATGAAAATGCTACGAATAAATAAGACTTGCAAATAAATAGTAAAAAATATAACGAAAAATCAATGCCGGATTATACTGCTGCATCGGCCAGTAAAATTAAAATTTTGGAAAATGTTCAAATGTTCTCCCCATTCACTGATAGTGGCAGTGATTCTGATTACTATTATATATTCTGATTATCTGATACACATTTAAAACAATCGTATAAACAGGTAAAGAAGGAAATAGACAAGAACAGAATCATAGGATAAATGTAATTATGAAGCGTTCATTTGTGCGCATTGAAACCAATCAATGTGCTTACCATGTTTCAATGAAAAGCACTTATCTTAAGTTACCCACTTTTTTAATAAAACTTTTTCTATCGACAACTGAGATTTTATTTTATTCCCATCACTAGTTGCTACACATATTGAACTATCTTCGGTTGCGGTACGAGGTATAATCGATACCTAATTTTTGTTTTGTATTTGTAGTTTATCCTAATGTGATAACTGCGTGCGAACCTATCAAAAGATAGAACAATAGGCTATCTTGAACCCTCGAGAAATTCATAAATATATCATTGGTTTTGAGGAAGATATAAATTATTTTCAAAACTGCTGTTTTAGGAGACTGATCAGGTCTCATACGCACCACAGGATAGGTTAGTTTCGAGATCTTTTAGATCTCCAACGCACCAGAATAAAGTTCTTTGAAAATAATGCCGCAAGGAACGTGTTAACGTAACGTGTGTTAATACAATAAATCAAAAATCTCGTAATTTTCAAATAATTAAAGACCAAAAGACTGACATAACAGTAAAGGTACCAATATTTGTAATAACTAACTTGTAAGGGCATATAGCTCGTAGAACTAACGGCCGATGGAGCAGAAAGGTTCTCGAGCAGAGACTACGAGAGATTTTAAGAGAGTCGCCGGAAGTCGTTGGATGGAGGCTCCTTCGAATCGGTCGTTCTGGAGGTCGACGGGGGAGGCCTTAGTTCAGCAGTGGACATCCAATGGCTGATATGTGAATCATAATTATGATGAAGTTGCATCAGTTGCAACAGACGGCCTTATCACTAACAGTGATTACTTCCAGGAAATTTTTGGACAGAATACTAGCATAGGGAGTGTGGCACAAAATATAACAATATATTTAAAAAAAAGACGAGCAAATGTAAATACATATAACGGCTGACTGATGAATTACTATCAATATTTATAATTTACCAGTCATTCTGTATATAAATATATAAAAACATAGGTATATACATACATAAACACATACATAGATAGTTAGTTATATAAATGCATAAATACATACAAATATCTAAACGAATGACAATGCAAACACAACAACAATAAATGTTAATAATAACAATGTAATGAAATTGCTCAAGATAATTTACAAAGAAAATTACATCTCTTTTGTAAGTTTTTTAAATGTCTTTAATGTTTAAGCCCGTTTTATACATAGTATTTATGGAATATGGCATATAAGTTTCATTAACAATCACTGGCGGAAGTTGTGAGGAGTCAATGCGTGATATAAACCTCTGACTACCGATGACACTAACCTGAGTTTTCGATGGATTGACTTTCAAACCATGTGATTTGCTCCATTGTTGTGTACCTACTGATCATGAGATCTTTATTCATCGAATCAGGTAATTCACTAAAAGGGGATTGTGATTCATTTGGAGATCATCCGCATACAAATGGTAGAGAAAAGAATTTTGCTTAATGATGAAGCAAAAAAGGTCTATATAACAGAGGATTATACACCCGTTAGAGTAGGAACCGTTGATATGAAAACGTTTCCGGCAACCACGCAAGTAACATTGAAATCAGTCAATTAATTCAGGAGATATATTAAGAGAACAAAGTACCTCAAATAATATGTCGAAATTAAAGGTTCGTTATTTTTACTAAAGCAGTAACCATGCTATGACCATATCGGAAACCAGACTGAAAAGGATTAAGGAGGTTATATTTTAAAAAGAAAAGAGATAATTGTTAATAAATAAAACTTACATTTGAAAAGTTTTGATACAATTGGGAAAATGAACAGTGGTCGACAATCAGTTGGTATAACTAAAGGGATTGAATTTAACAGATTTGATTGTTAAGGCAAAGGAATAATTTGGACCTATTTCTGTGATCTGTGACTCTTGGTCACTTTTGAATGATCCTCTTTTCCTGGTGTACATTCATTTCATCAACTGATTTTTATGACAAGACGATTAAAATGGTTTATTCTTTATTCTTATTTTTTATTTATATTTTTGGATTTTATACAGTAAAAATAACGACATGTTTCGACCCCTTGTCATAAAATGTAATACTTTATTGACCCCGTAGCGTGTATTGTATTTACAGATGGTCACTCTATTACTTTCCGTGCTCAGCTATCGACTATGTATATCATCTATTACAATTAATTTAATTAATATCGAGGTATGAGAGAATGACAGAGGGGTAGAGTCGGTATGCAATAGTGTATTTGTGACGTGTTGGGTATGATCGCAGCCAGTGGACCGCGTGGATGATCCTCCTCGCAAGCAGGTGACAGAGACGGACCTGTACCTGCTCAGCGCCATCGAGAAGCTGGTGTACCGCGCCGACACCATGGAGAAGCGCCTGCGCAAGCTAGAAGACAGCTTGTACGAGCTGCTGGCCGTCGCCGACAACAAGCCTGGTTAGTTTATAGTATACGAGACGATCTACCCTTTTCACTCGCTTCACCCGCGTTTATCTTTTCTGCTCTGCTATTACTGGTCACAATGTCTTTGACCTACATATAATCTTACAGATAAATATACTTTTTAGTCAAAAAAAACGCGACGACCGTTCTGATGTAGTGGTGCGAGTAGTCGCCTCAAATTGCGCCTCGGCGGTTGTGGGTTGGATTCCCGCTCGAGACAGATATTTGTATTTGTAAAAATATTTGTTTCTGTTCTGGGTGTATGTTCTTGTGGGTATCCCCACCGCACCTCGGAGAGCACGTTAAGTCGTCGGTCCCGGTTGTTATCATAGACACCTGATGACGATCGTTACTCATGGTAGGGAAATTATCCGCCAATCCGTAGTAGAGCAGCGCGGTAGATTAAGCTCCGACCCTTATTCTATATGTAGAAGAGGCCTTCGCAACAACTACAATTTTTTTCCCGCCGGTGCAGAGCCGTGCGCCTCGTCGTTCGTGCGCGTGGGCGCGGCGTGCTACAGCTGGGGCGCGGCCGCCGACTGGAAGCGCGCCGCGCTCGCGTGCCGCGCGCTCGGCGCCGCGCTCGCCGAGCCGCTCGACCGCCGGCAGCGCCGCGCGCTGCTCGCCAAGCTGCTCGCGGACAACACGCTTAAAGGTGAGCCCGGAATGCACGGCAAGGGAGCACGGATCGAACGCGCTGTGGCGACTCGTGATTCCGTACTAACACTGTGTTCCCGTGCGTGACTAACGTTTACAAACGCAGCGCATAAATATGACTTATAATCTGTATACCTTATAGTTATATAATCTGTACCCAAGGAATTTATATAAGAACTACAATGCGGACGTGAACTCAAAAAACGTTCCGAAGAGAGGGATAGCATCTCTTTCTACCACGATTCGAGGCAACTCGTAAGAAAGAGTCAAAATTCCAGAAGTCATCGGTCATAATCGGAACGATTTTTTTAATTTACATATTAGAAACAAATATCAACCTTATGTTGAGATCCGCAGTCGAACGAAGGTTGGCAATATAGCCCAACGTATTTGCAAGCTGAAGTGGCAGTGGACGGCACATAGCTCGTAGAACTGACGGCTGATAGAGCAGAAAGATTCGCGAGTGGACCTCGGACCACGTAGCGGCAAGCGCAGTGTCGGACGCCAATTTACGAGATGGACGGACAACTTGAGGAGAGTCTGCGGAAGCCTTTGGATGGAATATACTTCGAACTCGTCGCTATGGAGATCGATTGGTGAGGCCTACGTTTAGCAGTAGACATCTAATGGCTGAAATGATGATGATGATGATGATGAAAATACAGTAAATTTTAAAGTTTGAAGCTATGGCCACCACCCATTTAGACCTTAGAACCTTTACCATAATGCAATAGAAACACCCCGACGCTTAAATATTATCTTCCGCAAAGAAGAATCCACCACATTATTTCGAACAGCGATCGTGATAACTTGGTAATTTAAAAACCAAATTCTAAATTCGAATGTTTACAAGCAATTGTTTACATCGGGTCACGAGCGCGATTACTTTATCCCGGTGTTTGCAAGAGAGATTGAAGAACAAAAAGTCTGATATAACATTACTTTGGGCCAATTTCACCGGTTCTTGATAAAGCAAACGATTTAGATAGTTATCTAACCTATAACGATACCCAACATATAAGTGTATGATATATTTTACTTTTTCACTATCGAATTACACTGTCTGTCAGATATTTCTATTCGCAACCTGTGGATGTAAAAGTGTAGTTTATTGGCATTGAATTCAAACAGGGTTTTTCCTTCCGGCCTATATTACCTATCAGTAACTTATGTGTGACAGTGTGAAATAAACTTCATCAGCAACTTGTGAAACCGAAAATATTCATCTCTGTTTAGGTTACGATAATATTATTGTATATAAAAGTACTTAATTACTGTTTTCCAGGCATTTGATCGTAAGCACCACAATTATAATAATACTTATTTATAAATATAACTTGCGTATAGGCGACGACTTCTGGACGGGAGGCTTGAACCCCGGCCTGCTGTGGATCTGGTCGAACTCGGCGCGGCCCGTCACGTTGGACGACAACAACAACACCAACAGCAACGGTAACAACAACAGCACCAACAGCGCCAACATCCCCGGCGAGGGCCGCTGCCTGTCGCTCGTGTACGACGCGGCGCGCCACTCGTACGCGCTGCGCGGCCGCGACTGCGCGGCGCCGCTGCGCTACATCTGTCAGGCGAGCGACGACCGCGCCGCCGTCGCTAACGACATCGAGCGAGCCGCGCGCGCCCTCCGCGCCCGGACCGGCGGGAGACGCTCCAAGCTGCTCTGGGACGCACTCGGGTCGGATTAGATCAGTGTTTCCCAACGTGGGGCCCACGCCCCACTGGGGGGCAATTTGATAGTTAAGGGGGGCAATTTAAAAATGGACTCGACACGACTTTAACCCTTTCGCTTTGGATTATTTAAATGCAATGCTATACCTTGTCCAACCGTTTATTATCTTTTTGACAGCTTACATCTACAAAATTTCAGTTTTTTTCTTCATTATATTATGTTTTGAAATTTTACTTACGATGTTTTGATAACAATTTCATAGTGATTTCTTCCTAAAACTTATCATTTATATCTCTTAAGGGAACAAAACAATTTTAAAGGTTAAAAATTATGCATGGGGGCATAAAAAATTTAAAAATGTTAAGGGGCATGGCCTAAAAAAGGTGAGGAAACACTGGATTAGATCGACCATTATTGTAGACTTAACGTATAGACGAATCGAAATATTAATTCATTTCAATTTAAAAAAAAATATATTTTCATCGATTTTATGGTTTTCAAATATGTATAATCTGATCTACTCAAATTGTGATACCAGATTCGGGTCGGATTAGGTTGACCTTTATTATAGACTTAACGTGCTGATGAATCGAAATATTTATTCATTTCAATTTTAGAAATTTAATTTTCTAAAAGTTTATTATTTTTCTAGAGTTTATGATTTTCAAATCTAATCTTATGTGCTCAAATTTTAATAAGTTACATATTTAAAATGTAAAAATTACAATTAACGTAATAAGTTTTAAACGTAAGTATTTAATTTAGGATAAAACAAACTTTAATTTATTTAACATTTTGTAGTTTATGTTCGATTGTCACCCAATTTTAGTCAGTTTGTTATTTGTCCTGTAAGCCCCAAATGGATTCGCTCCAATACGGACTGCGGGGCGCGGTGAACTGCGGTAAATAAGTCATATTTTTTCAATAATAGTTTCACACACTAAGACTGACTCGCATATTAATAAAGGTTTTTAATTACAAATTAAAACGAAATATTTTATCGTAAATCTTATAATTCTAAAATATGTACAATGTTGAGGTCGAATTACAACAAAATAACTTATATAAAAACAAAATATTTATATAAACAGTCGGATGGCGTGCATTTCTCTACTTTTAAGATTAAAAAAACGCGCAAAATAAACACTAGACGTCCACACATAATTATATTAAGTATAAAAAAGTAGATAAATCAAAATACCAAATTATTTTATTTTTGAGACATTTTGACATGCCCACTTTTTTACATTAATGATTTTAAAATATTTACAATATAAATATGTATCTAAATCTCAAAGTAGAGAGACGCACACACACAAACATACAACTCGCAAAGTTAGGTCTTTCCACACGAAGCAGTATCGTTAACTAAGCTACTAAAACGATACTCGGACGTCGTTTGGAAAGACAAGTGCCTTTTATATCATCCGTTTCCACAGAATTTGTAAAAAATAATATTTTTACAAATTTTTATTGCTCGCCATATTATGCTATTTACATTAATTCCTTTACAAGTTAGGAATTAAGTAACCTTAAAAATTTATAAAATTTTAATTATTTTTTAATTCACGCGAGCTAAACCACGGGGCATAAGCTAGTTATAAATTCTAAGTAACTTACTTAAATTCTATCTATTATCGACAATTTTATTTTTTAAAAATTCTATTGAAACGGACTATACACCCAAATACCAAATTTAAAAACATTTTAGCTCAAAATTCATATACAAATGAGAAATTTTACAATTCGACAAAGTAGAAGCGTCTAAAAGAAGCAAACATAATCACTATATTGAGATAATTCTAACAAGAATTTATTTTTATAATTTATTGCATTTTTGTATAATGGAATAGTATGTTCATTTATTATATGTACATTTAATTATATATTGTTTTGACAAAGATGCAAATAACACAGAAATTGTATTAAAATCACGTCATTTTATTTAACTCTGCTCGTAATGTGGAAACATTTAACGGAATTTATATTATATTTAAATAAAAATAAATATGTAATCTGTATCTCTCAATAGCGTAAGGACTAGTATTAAGCGATTGTAACTGGCAACATTTGCGAAGAAAATAAATTATTTATTGAATATAACATGTTTCATTTATATATATTCTATTGTTTGAAGTATGAGTTTTTATAACAGAATAATTTTAGAAATAAACGCGTTTAAAAAATAAATTAATGAATTTAAAAACAAAAAAAATAAAAATAAAATAAGTACATTGAAAAAAAAAGCAAAGTATACTTGTACTTATTCGATGTTATTTTATTAGTAAAAAAACAAATTTTATTATTTGAGAAAGAATTGAATAATTCGTAAAGATGATAATTGTTTTCTCGAAAAATCTCATTCGAGTCTTTTAACTTGATAATACTTATATCAATTTTGAAGATTAATCTGTTTCACGTATAACAGATAACGCGGCTTATATTTCTTTCATATATAATTAATTTTATCAGTAAGTCATAACAGTAAGCGATAATTAATAAGCAAACAGGTATATCGATAGAAATAAAATTTAACGAGATAATGATGGTAAGTGCTAGAATTGTTTACTGTTTTTGTTTGGCTGTTTTGTTTATTTTATGTTATTTCGATTTTAGAAGAAACTACAAGCACGAAGTTTACAAAAAGCATCATATGTACAGTTTTTTAATTAAAAAAAAGTTTTAATAAGACAGCATTTCAAATATAAATATAAAAAGTTCAAAAGTAATACATTTCAAAGTTTATCTTTCTAAGTTTTAGTGGTCGCTTGGCGTGCGCGAGGCGTTCTAATTGATATATATTGAAAACATTCGGTACATGGAAGAGACGAGATGATAAGTTACTTGTAAAAAAAATTTAAATTGGTAAAAAAAAAACAGTAAGTATGAGTATCCAGTAGTCGATGCACGGAGATAATGGTTTGTAAGATAGCCTCATCCAGCTGGACTACGCGGGTAGTGTGATGGTAGTGTTTATCCTCGTCCAACAGTACGTGTAAGTGTACTACCGGGGTAGTGTGCCGGTCGCGTGCCGGTCGCGTGCCGGTCGCGTGCCGACGCGGTGCTAGTTGAAGTGGAACTTGAACTGGAAGGGCGAGCCGTGCTGGAAGTGCGCGAAGGGCGAGCCCTGGAAGTTGTTCCGGCCAGCCTCCGGGTCCAGCGGGTCCGCGCCCGCGTCGAACTGCGCGCGCTTCTCCGCGTCCGTCAGCACCTGCCACCGCGTCCGCGCTCATTACAACGAACTTTGCATCAATGCATCATTTTATAACATATGTGACATTTTTTATTAATTATTTACACGGGCCCTCAAAATTTTACTGGAGGTATATTGACCAAACGACCTCAATTCGGATTCAGCGAATCGAAATACATTAACCTAGGTAGGCCTGGTCAAAAGTACAGAGCCCTTTTTTTTGGGCCTGATAATTTAGAGCTCCCATCGATTCGGGATGTAGATTCTGCTGAGAACGATCGGCTAGAAACTCAATAGGTACTCTTTTAAAAACCGTCATTACTTTACTTAAACATTATAAAATCAGTAATATGTCATGCATGATGGACAGCGTCACTAGACCCACACATCATTGTCATTTATATAATCTTGTACAGAGTGATATGCTTTGGCTATTAAAGACTATTTAATATAAACTTTAAATTTATTAATAGGCAATTGTTGGCGCATAAAGGAAAAGTTTACTTTGCGAAGTCAGAAACTTGGCGTTATATTTTTATCGTTCCTTCTTGTGTTTATACTACGTTTGTGACTGTTTCTGTCAAAGTATTCAATATTTTTATTAATATACAATTATACATATTACTATAAATATGCTTTAACGCAATGTCTACCTTTTTAAAAACATCCCGAAAAGAAACTCAACTTCAAGATCATAAATGCCGCAAGTAGCTCTTTTTTGCAAAATTAAAAACACTAAATATCTAAAGGATTATCCCGCAGTAACAAATTGCGTTATAAAAACATTATCACACTATAAAATTAACTAAAATATACTAATCGAGCATTATCAACGTCGATTAGTTGAACTGACGTCACTAAAATTCTATCAGTTAACATGTATAAATCGTCCGTCTGTCATCCGATTAATCTCCAAGACGACAGAGTATATTTTCAACAATGGTGTCATTGACAAAAAGCTTATTCTTTTGGTACTAAATAATGTAGGCAATTGGTATTTTTAACAAGTATGCTTAATTAAAAAAATCAAAAATACCCGACTGCGTAAAATACTCTTATTATAAACTAAAAAGAATAAAACAATTTACTAGCTTTCATTTGATACCCATATTGCTACAGTAAGAAAAAAAAAATTCAACTCCCCCCTCATTCCACCATTTGCGGGCGCCATTTTGAAAATTTATATAGCCTATGTCACTACTACAATTTAGACAAATCCAACGACACCTCATTTGTCAAAAACCGTCCAGCCGTTTGGGCTGTAGGGCGTGCCAAAGAAATGGACATACATACATACACTCGAAAAACATAACCCTCCTTCTGTCGCAGTGGGGTAAAAAGAATTACACTTCCGCGCGATAAGTAATGAATTACGATCGAAGTCACTAGTGTAGCGGCCAGTGTAATGTAAAGCTTTAAAACGGAACCTCTTTAGCTGCAGCGATATCGATGAACTTCTTCTCTGCGACCTTCTTCTCATCTCCCTGGAAGTTGTCCGGGTGCCACTTCTGAGCCGCTTTTCTGTACGCCTTTATTATTTCCTGTTTCGTCGCAGTTCTAATAAACAAAAATATCATATCATTAGAGCAGGGGTGTCAAACTCAATTTTATAGAGGGCCATATATTAAATTTAGAATATGTAGGTTATTAGATCATTTTAAAAATAAATAAATAAATAAAAATACTGAATTATTATAACATTATATGTATTTAATTATATAATATACGGTTGTAAAAAATCATATCAAAGTTGGACGGCGTATCATATCAAAGATACGACTTTGACATCCCTGCATTAGAGCATTCTTGTCAACTAATAGAAATAATAATAAAATAAAAATTTTAAGTTAAGTTATTACCGTTCTGATTTTCTAATGTAAAAAAAATTTTTGAAATGGAAACAGTAGATAGGAGATAAACAACTTTTTCAACTCAAAAACAAGTATATAAGTTAGATAAGTTCATACCCATTATAGTTTACAAACAGACACATTAACTTAATTATAATAAGATAACAATTTGAACTACTATAATTTTAGGAACAGAAAACATGAAAGATGTCAATCAAATCCTATTACTTAGGAGTTTGGGAAGATTTGACAAAAAATAGGTCGGTTTTTAAATATTAAAAAATATTATAAAGACTATTATATTATTAATATTACAAAAAATATTTCTATCAATTGAGTTGTTGATTTATCAAAACAAAAAAATTTATGAATCAATTTTATATATGTATAAGTAAATTAATTTTAAATATTCTAACCTTTTAACACCTAGAATCTTATAGTAGTCCCTCTGCTCCGACTGCTTCTGCAGTTTCTGAGCTCTGCTGATGCCGTCCTTGGCTCGCTGCAGGCCCTCCTCTAGTTCTAAGGCTTCTTTGTATGAACGGATGGCTGTGGACAAATAGATCACATTGTAAGTGATGTAGTTAAATATTACAATCGTGTCTACTTGTTAATTAAAAGCATGTGAGGACGGGTGGAAGAATGGATGTTTGAAACTGTCACACAATTAACATAATTATAAAATATTTACTATTAGGTATTACTATTAAATTGTGATATGTGCGAGTGAAACCGCGGAGTACAGCCAGTACATATATAGTATGTTTTGTATACAAATAAACTATTTTCTTGCATGTAAAATAATATAAAATGATGGTGGTGGTGGCAGTGGATGCAGTGACACGATAACACAGATGTTTACTGTGTTCACACCGACACCGGGGGGTAACAATATGGATATAACGGTAGTAACAGATGAGTTTTTGATGAGTTAGTGACGTAGGTAGTGAGGCGGCTTGCGCCGTGCACGGGGAGGAAGGGTGCGGTGGGTGATGAGGCGTCTTGCACCGTGCACGGGAAGGGAGAGTGCGGTAACGAGGCGCCTTGCACCGTACACGGGGAGGAAGAGTGCGGTAGCGAGGCGCCTTACACCGTACACGGGGAGGAAGAGTGCGGTAGCGAGGCGCCTTACACCGTGCACGGGGAGGGAGAGTGCGGTAGCGAGGCGTCTTGTGCCGTGCACGGGGAGGGAGAGTGCGGTAGCGAGACGCATTGCGCCGTGCACGGGGAGGGAGAGTGCGGTAGCGAGGCGTCTTGCGCCGTGCATGGGGAGGAAGAGTGCGGTAGCGAGGCGCCTTGCACCGTGCACGGGGAGGGAGAGTGCGGTAGCGAGGCGTCTTGCGGCGTGCACGGGGAGGGAGAGTGCGGTAGCGAGACGCATTGCGCCGTGCATGGGGAGGGAGATTGCGGTAGCTTGGCTCCTTGCGGCATGTACGGAGTTGCGCTGTGTACCGTCGTCGAACATGTCGAGCCCCAGCAGCGCGTCCGCGCGGTCGCACAGCACGCGCGCGTCCCGCTGCAGCTCCAGCGCGCCCGCGCACGCCGACAGCGCCTCCGTGTACAGCTCCTCCTGCGGGCCGAACCGTACATTGTCTTTATGTTATTAAACAATAAGACCACTAAAAATAAGTCCGTCACATTTACTTGTGATACAAATACTTTTATGGAAATACCACCGAATATTATTATAAAAATTATTTCAACGAAATATATGAGTCCGACAAAAACGCAGAAAGTTCATCAGTTCACTGTCGAACTTTAATGAGTACTCCAACATCCGGTTCGATGACCTCAATGCCATGTGCAACATGCGGCTGTCACTCAGACAGCGCGTGCGCCACGTGTCACGCACGTGTCGCGCACGTGTCGCACGCGTGTCGCGCACGTGTCGCGCCCGCCCACTCACCTGCACGTGGCAGGCGCACAGCCAGCGGCGCGCCTCGAACACGACGAGCGTCACTTGCTGCTCGACGCGCAGCACCTTGTTGGCGCTGTCGATGCACGCGAGGTAGTTCCGCGCCTGGCTCTGCTCCTCGCACTCCAGCAGCAGCTTGTCCACTTTCTTCAGCTTCTTGTAGAACGGGAAGCACAATTTGTGTTCGGGGTCCAGTTTTAGACATTCTCTTATTTCCTGTTTGAGACAAAAAAAAATCCATGTAAGCTTTTTATAAAAATTATAGTTAAATTGTTATATAAAACTTAAAACCATTATAAAGAACCATTCGTAACATAATATGTTTCTTTATATTGAATAAAATGTGACAATGTATACATGTTAACAAGATGTTTGCAAATTTTTGTTGAATGGGAACAGTTTTGTGTATTTACAGGAGGTCACAGAAATCGTAATATAGCACGACGACAGAGGGAGAAAGAGTACAAAGAAGCAGCATTTATCTTGAAATATTTAATGAAAAACCCCTAATTTAAACAAATAATTAAGTGTATTCAATTTTAGGAACGTTTGTAATATTTTTGGTGCAGTGACATAATATTTAACAATCATTTATAACTAACGGACATGGATAATTCTAGTATATTTAACATAATTCTAAATATAAATAATTAATAAAAAAGAAAATATATTACTAAAGCATTTACACAAAAGTATACACATATTTTAAATTGAACAATAGAAAATGTTAACGCATGTAGTTACCTTAAGAGCGTCATTAACATGTCCTAACTGGTATAAGAGGGAAGCGAGACGATGGTATCCATCTGTGGAATCTTGTTGTAGGCGGTTCACCGAACGAATATCAGATACCGCCGAGAACAGGTCATTCTGGAAATACGTAGTTTTGTTATAGCATAATACCAAAATTAATTATAATTGCATTTAATATCTATTCACTATAAAATTATTATTGTCAGTACACCACTTCCACAAGATATTCTGTATAACATTACACACATACACACTCACCAGCGCGATGTAGCAGTCGGCGCGCAGCTGGCGCAGGCGCGCGGCCCAGGGCGAGGTCTCGAGCAGGCGCGTGGCGAGGTCGGCGGCGGCGCGGTAGTCCCGCCCGCGGTAGTACGCCTCCGCCAGCCGCAGCTCCTCCGCCAGCTCGTCCACGCGCCCGTACCACGCGTGCGCCTCCTCGTTGTACGGATCGCTGTACGTCTGCACAGGCCACACGGTCGACGGCCGTCATCATACATTCTGACTCGCGCACGTTTATATGGCGATATTAAATGTTATCACTGAGCTCATTGAACAAAATGTTAGTGAGTGAAATTTGGTTAACAAAATAAAAAAAAATATATATATATTGACTTTCAAGTTTTTTTTTCCAGTTTCTAAATTGACATAAAATTACTCTTATCACCTCTCTGTACATTGTCTTTTTTATAACAAAAAAGAGTTTTTATGATTAAGTTATTAAGGCATAAAATTTAGTCACACCTCATATCTCACTGCCTTATCTGCCTCATGAACCTATTTTATCAATTATGATACAATTTTGTTCATAACAAAATTTATTACATCTTTTTTGTCCTTTGTTTCTTAAGTTAACTTAAAAATAAAATGATATTGTATAGGCAGCATTTAAAATGGCAGACAAATTTTTTTAATGAAAAATTTGTAATTATTTAAAATAGCATTTTCTATGAAGTACAACAATTAAGTAGGAAAACAACCATCAAGCATATTGACTAGTAACAAATAACATGGATTAGAATTTTTTCTTAGCAATGAAAATATTTACATTAAAAAAAAAATAAAAAAAAAATTCAAATGACCACAATAAAAATTCAGTTTATCATGATCATATGGTGAAAGTCAAGATAAATTAAAAGTCCTCTCATTATCATCCACATTATCTTGTTTCAAAATAAAATTATATTTCTAATACTTTAGGCTAGGCTTAACCCATTCATTCATCGGATTATTTTAAATCAAAATATTATGACTGTGTATTTTAATATGTTTTCAAATGACTTATATTTGGGAATATTTTATTATTATAAAATAAACTTAAAGAAATATTAACTTACGACTTGTAAATAGTCATCTTTGGCCTCTTCGTACTGTGCTAATTTGAGGTAAACATTGGCCCTATGGAGCCTGGCGGCTGTGAAGTCAGCTTTCATTTCTAGGACCTAGAAAGTGTGTTAATAAATATAAATTCTATTTGACTATACTAAAAAAAAATCCATTAGTATCCTTACATTTGTAATTATAACAATTCTGTTTTATTGATATGTTTATTATTTAATATAAGATGGAACTGTATCTTAAATTTTATTGTCATTTATTGACTTGATGTAATAATAGAAGTAATTAAAAGTTAATCAATTTATTAAAATAAAGCTATAGACTTAGTTTTGTTATGTTGATTTCTTATTCAATTACTAAGTTTTTAAAGTAGGTAAAAATGTATGTAAGTAAAAAGTAAAGATATACCTTTGTAAAGTCCTGTAATGCAAATTTTGCTTTTCCAAGCGCATAATACACTGTGCCTCTTTTAAAATATGTGAGGTAGTTGTGTGGATCACCCTCTGCAAATAACAAAACAGGGGATTAAAAGCTTTTCTATATTAAATCCATATTTGGTAAAATAGTACATTTATAATTATGTATTTGAAAGTATGTGTAAAATAATATATAAAAGATTACTTACCAAAAATAATATTTTTAATAAGCGCTTTATTATCATTATTAGTACAGTAATCAAAATTATGATACATTATAAGCATAAATATTAGCAGCTTCGACTCTTGCCAATAAAAATGACAGTGATTAAAAATAACGAGTATGAATTCAGTTCTTTTTGGATATAAATAAAATTTTATTGTGTAATATATGAGAAATATTTGCAAAAAAATATAAATAGAATTATTACTAACTTTTATGAATGAGTTACTGATTTATTGAGTAGAATAAAATAACTTATTTAGAAGATTTTGCTACTGACCAACCGCAGCGTGATAATGTGTCAGCGCGTCCGACAGCTGACCACGAGCGAGGAAATCTCGACCGAGTTCCAGGTGCTTGTTTACTTCAGCTTGTGTCGTACACTCTGAAACTGTCGGGTATACACTCAACAACAACTCTTCACTCATAAACATACGAAAGAAAAAGCAGAACTATTTCAAGAAGATCGACCTGCTACTTACACTCTAATAAAACTTCTAAAACCAAAAACACTAAGCATGGTATCACTTTGTTCCAGTGGATATTCGACAAGTAGTCCATTATAACGACTATATTTATAATTGGAGAACTAATTATATATTAAAGCACTTAACGTTTCAATATAAACTAATTATTTGACATAGCCACAATCCATCTTTCGTTCGTCTCTTTTCGTGGTCTGTTCTGATTGGTCCAAATCATATCATTTTGAAAGACATCACAAATTTATAGATATTGTAATTTTTTATGTGAGCATCAGCTGACAGAAATTTATGGAATTATTTTTATACAAGGAAACCAATTTAATACATATGAAAATTTTATTTTTAACGCCTAGGTATGTGTTTTGTTTGTGTAAATGTTAGAAAAAAATTGCCACAGTGAAATATTTTTCTTCAACAAATTAATGTAACAATTAAAAAATAAATTCGTAAAATAAAATAGAAGTTATATTATAATTAAGCTTAGTTAATGATAACATTTTTATATTAAACAACAAACAATTAAATTAATAAAACAATATGACACATTGCCCTTAGAAAAAAAATGTTAATTAGTCTAATCATTGCGGCAACACAATCTTTCTTTCATTTCCGACTAATAAAATAGAGTCCGGTTAGTTTTATAAAATTGTGATTTTTGAAATAAAATAATATTTATGCTATAAAATATATATAAAAGAATACGCTAAATATAATATTTATTAATTTCTTTTACTAAATATTAGTGGATTGGTGATTTTTGTTCAGATAACATTAGATTATTTGCCTTGCTCGCAGTGAGATGTCAACATAACCTGTAGACAAACTATTTCAAATCGGTGATTTTAATTTTAAGGAATGGCTGACGCGCCGTCTACTGCGCCTAAGGCAAAGGCGCCTAAATCCAAGGCCCCTAAAGAGAAGGCCGCTAAGGCAGCCCCAGCTGCACCTGCTGAACCCCCAAAGGCAGTGCGTAAAGTGTCATCAAAACCCCGTCACGGTAGACTGTATGCTAAAGCAGTCTTCACAGGATACAGACGTGGTCTCCGTAACCAACACGAAAACACTGCTCTTCTTAAGGTTAGTATAAACATCAAGAATATTTCATGATTTTGAGGTTATGTTTGTTGTATACCACTATCACTCGTTCTCTGATGAATATTTTCCATTTAATTCTCATTCGATTTGTAGCAACATTTCTAAACATTTTTTACTGTTTAATTTCATATAAAAACATCAATAACCCATACTGTCTCATATTTTTTTAATCCTTTGTATATAGCTTCAATTCGAAAATTAAGTGATGCTTATGACATTTGAAACCTGAATTTATCATGTGGAAAAAATGTATACTGATATAAACTCATTTTTATATTCGATTATACTATTTTATATAAAAATATTATTAATAACTATTTGTTTATTAGATTGAAGGTACCCGCGGTCGTGAGGACGCTATCTTCTACGCTGGCAAGAAGTGCGTATATGTATACAGAGCTAAGAAGAGGACACCCATCCCTGGAGGTCCCCGTGGCAAGAAGACCAAGCTGCGTGCCATCTGGGGCAAGGTGACTCGCCCGCATGGCAACTCTGGCAGTGTGCGTGCCAGGTTCAAGTCTAACCTCCCCGCTCAAGCTATGGGACACAGGATACGAGTGGTGAGTGGATATTGTTTAAATCACTTTTAATTTGTAACTAACTGAATAACTAGTACTAGAATATTGAAAATATATATATTATGAATCCAAATCATAAGTTGAGAGAACACTCAAAAACTTACAAGATCTCCTTGCCATATCAATTAGCAACCCCAGATGTCACTTCTTGTCAAATCGCGTAGTTACCTAATGGAACAAGCTGCCAGAATCAGTTATTAGTAAACACTTAAAAATAGGCTTGATGAACATTTGAATCTAAAGTGAGAATAAGTGCAGTGATATGCATGCATCAGCTCCAAGAGCTACTAGTGCATTATAAATAAATAAATAATATTTGTAAATAAAAAAATTGGCTTATTTATCTTAGTTATTAGCATTGAATTTATAAAATAGTATAAATAGTACCTAATTGATTTACATTTAATACTAATTCTGTACAAAGAATATAACAAGAATGAAAATAAAAATTATAAAATAATTTTATTTCACTTTTTTTAAAATTTGTTTTATGTGATAGCTATGTGCCTTCTTATATATATTTTTATAATAGTTTTGGTAATATTGTATGAACGTATGTATTGAATGATTTTTAATATATGATTTCTACATACAACCATATTCTCAATTAGTTAAGATTAAGAATAAGTCAGTGTACTGTTTATTTACTAGTATATTTATAATGAAACCTAGACAACGTTTGTGGTTTTACCTTCTTCAATGTGTATGTTCACTGCTTTGTTCCTGTGTACCTTAATATTATCATGTTGACACAAATGGGCTTATTAATCCTAGTGAAAAAACAAAGAAGCAGATTTTTAGGCTTATATTTCGTTTCTATATATATATATTTATGTAGTGGAGTAGTCACCTTAATACCAGCGATTGTGGGACAATTCCTGCTCGGGGAAGATATTTGTATTTGTGCAAATATTTGTTTCTAGTTTGCGTGTATGTCAATATGAGTCTCCCCATCCTCGAGGAGTACGAAAAGCTGTCAGTCCCAGTTGTTATCATAGACACCTGGTAGCAATCATAACTCATGGTAGGAAAGTAATCCACCAATCTGCAGTAAATAAACAAAATAATAAATATATATGGAGAAGGGACTTTTTCCCAACATTGGGACGTCATACAATCTTTTTCAGTTCAGTTCATACAAATTTAGCTATAATAATGTTGAATATATAAAAGAAATGTCATCAAACTATATATGCCTTTTTTTTTACCGCTGGGAAATGCATTTACGTATCCCGCCACGGAGAGACGGCGGGTATGTGGGACTCGCTGGCACGCAGAACGTGCCAGAATACCCGCTAAAACCCAGCGGTGCCCTCATCGTCGTAATGGGGCGCCGCGCCACGGTATCGCTCGCGCATGCAACCGTGACAAACTATATATGCCTACCATTCTGAGATATTAATGATGCTTAGACATTTGAAACCTGAATTATATGTGGATATAATTTCAACTGATTTCTAACTTCTACTTCACACTAATATTTATTATAATGTTTGCTGGTATGTATTTATGTTTGTATGTATGTATGTATGTATGTATGTGTGTATGTATGTGTGTATGTATGTATGTATGTATATGTATGTATGTATATATTTATGTATGTATGTATGTTCAATCTATGTATATATTATACTATATATTTTGGTTTTTTTTTTTTTTTCTCGTCTTTTGCACTATTGTGCCCCGCGTTAACTACATCTCTCACCATCATGGGTAGACTGGAAGAGATCTCTTTTAGAGATAAGTTCGCCCTTGCCAACTTACTTTGTCAACTTCAATTGTAAAAATATTTTTACTAAAAGTGCAATAAAGAATATATAATATTTTTCTTTATTTCTTGTATTTAAAACAATCAATTTTTTGTTTCAGATGTTGTATCCATCAAGGATTTAAGAAACTCCTAAGTAATATAAGTAAATAAAACAAAATCCAAAAATACTGTGTTTTTTATGTCACATAAACTTTTCCTAGTCTAGTCCTTTAATTAATCAATTTTTATATTAAACTGGATGAGTTATGGTAATTTTTAGATTGCTTGGCGTGTTTAGTTACTACATAATATATTTATAGGATTAGGTTTTATATATTAGTATAAAGAGTAAACAGAAGTTCGTAAGTAAAAGAATCTTACTATCCTGGTTACATTTTAAATGCAAATGATGATGGATCGGTGTTGATGCTGAAGGAAGTTTAATTATATTATAATATTGTGTTTTCACTAGACATTGTGTAATTTCACCAGCATTGTCTTGATTTCTCAGAAACTCAAAAATAATCAGTTCTCACTTTATATTATGACCATTTGTTGCTGCAAATATAGAAAAAAATATCTGGATTTTGCCTGCAGGACAAACGAACAGGTGTTATGAACATCGTTGAAATGAATAATATTCATTTTTTTTAAACCGGAATACTTATAACGTTTTTAGCATTATGTAAAACTTAGCTGTGCCTCCGTTTAACTGCGTTAAACGTTTTAATGAAATATTACGTTTTAAAATTAATCAGATTTGAGTACTAAGAACACCTAAATACACATTGATCTATAAAAATGTAAATAAACGAATTATTAGAGGCCCAGTGCCATTAAGTAGATATGAATTTTTACACCACAATTCAGAATGCGCCATTATCGGCATTACCTTTATGTACTATTATTATTAATTATTATTTTTAATTATTAATTAATTAATTAATTTTAATTTTATTAATTATTTTATTAATTAATAATAAATTTGTTAAAACCTCTGTTTCATTAATACACTATATATCATCAAGAATAAATTTTAATAGCACGCTTTTATTTCGATCAGCGCCATCTCTTATCGTGTTTTTCTCTGTGCACGTATCACGTAAAAAGTACAAAACCAATGTAAATAACTTTAATACATAAAAATTAAACATAGCTCACAGTATAATTTAGTTTTTGTTTCAATGTAATAAAATTTTAAAAATAAATATTTAAGAAAATAGAAATACGCCTAGACGCGACATAGACGCCATCTGGTCTAACGAATCTTAAAAACTCACAAAACTTATTTTTGAGTTATTATTTTGTTAAACTTAAAAGTTTTAATATTTTAGATAAACATCATTTTCAATTAATATACTATTATGTTAAATACACTCATTTGCAAAAAAAAAACGGGCGGTTTCGATTTTCTTCCTGGCTGAAAAAAATAAAATACCAAAAAGGTTTTAATCATTTGAACATGTTACTGGTCAGTTATAAAAGTGCCATAATGGTTATAAGAGTACATTCCAAATTCAAATTTTTGACTGAGCCTGGTTTTCAAAGAAAATAACTTTTAACTACATTTTGTGGCGCGAATTCCCTATAGTTAATATCGACTCTAATTAACTTTTTGTCAATTTTTATTAAATTATCTGGTGTCCTTGACATTTAAAAGTATTGTTATTGCTGTTTAGCAATCTCGAAAATGGTAGATAAAGTGATAAAAGCGAGCAAAATTATTGCGCCGCTTGAAGAAGGTTGCAGTCAATGCTTCGTGGCTCAGACGCTAAATGTGAGTCGGTCGACAGTTCAAAGGACCTGGCAGCGCTATCAAGAGACCGGTTCCGTCAAGAGAAGGCCTGGTTCTGGCAGAAAGACATGTACCGAACCACGGGATGATCGTTTTCTAGTTAGTCAAGCGTTGAGAAATCGCAAATCTTCTTATGTGGACCTCAAGAACACCCTCGAAGAAGTAAGAAATGTGCAAATTAGTCTATGGACGGTCAGGAGGAGGCTTCTCGCTGCTAATATACACAGTCATCGCCCGGCACGCCCTAAATTACTCCGTGGACATCGAGTTGCCAGGCTTAGCTTCGCTCGAAATTGTGTGTCATGGACTCATGAAGACTGGGATAGGGTATTGTTCTCCGATGAAGCCAGGATATCTCTGCATGGTGAAGACCGACGTCAGCGAGTGCTACGTAGACGAGGAGAACGCTTTGCAGAGGCATGTTTTGAAGAAATCACACCTTATGGAGGGGGCTCTGTTATGTTTTGGGCAGGAATAAATTCTATGGATCGTACGGAGTTAGTCTTCATCGAAAACGGTACACTGACTGGACACCGATACATAACGGAAGTTCTAATTTCTTATGCACAACCCGCTTTAACCGCTCTTGGCGAAAACTCAATTTTTATGGACGACAACGCTCGCGCCCACCGGTCTGGCGGTGTGGATGCGTATATGCTAGAAGTCGGAATTCGTCGTTTGGACTGGCCAGCTAGAAGTCCGGACCTCAATCCCATAGAGCATGTCTGGGACGTTCTGAAGCGACGAGTGAGATCAGTGCAGCCGGCTCCGCAGACCATCAGAGAGCTAAAGAATGTGAGTACCGCGGAGTGGGAACGTATTCCCCAAGAAACCATAAAAGATATACTCACTAGCATGCCCAGACGAATGCAAGCTGTGATTTCAGCAAGAGGGGGTCACACTCAATACTAAACTTTTATCTGCTTTTAATGTATTCAAGAAAAACAAAGAAATTAACGCGTTTCATTTTTATTTAGCGAGCAGGTACAATCATATTGTTTTGAGCTTAAACATCATTTCTTAATAATTTAATTAAAATGTTATGATAAAACTGATGAAAACTATTCCTTCCTAATTAATTTATAAAATTCTGAGGTAAACAATACCTAAAATTGTCAAACAAACTAATAGTAACTATAAAATAGTTCTTTGCTTTAAGTGCCCGTTTTTTTTGCAAAAGAGTTTATTAATTATGTTAAATGTCACTAAATATAAAAACGATATTCTACCATTATACGATAGATGGCGCAGATAATTTTCTGAAACGCGCTGACCAAAACTTCGGCCAAAAAATTGACACTCGCCCGTATTTAGAAAACTGTTTTTCTTTTTTGCATTTAATTAAATACTTTAGGGTACTACGGTCTTGATTTATTTGTTGATACGTTATTTGTTTGTTGATTGTACAAAGTTGGATGGTTATAGTTATTTAAGTTGTAATCTATATAATTATATAAAGTCGTGTTAGTTACACCGTTTATAACTCAAGAACGAGTGGAACGATTTTTATGATTTTTGTGTTTTTGGACATGTCTTCGTCGGAAATAATACTTATTAAAATATGGTATTCATCAATGAGAAAATAATTAATAATAAAAAAAAAATAGTTCAAATGTTTCATCCGTACTATCTATAGGGTAAGGAGGGGGAATGGCGTTCACTTAAGGAAAACCTGGTGTATCTTTTAAATTATTTATTATAAATCAAAATTAAGAAAAATAATAAAGTCTTTAATAAACGAGTAATCAAAAATTTAACAACAAAATCATGTATCTTTGATCTACTAGTAGTAGGAAAACATTATAAAAAAACATGTTTGAGCGGCATTGCCCCTGACTTTGGGTAATGCCGCTCAGGGTGCGGGGTAATGACGCTCAAACATGTTTTTTGGAATATAACAAGTAAGATACATTTTAATTAAAGAAATATTATTGAGATCAATCTTATACAATAATAATAAAGCCTAATATCACAAATTAGCATCAATTATCTCCATTTGTACATAAGATTAGCCTTTTTCAATTTTACAAATATAGTAGTCTCCGATGTCAAATCATATTCAGTTGTTATAGGTAATATAATTAAAAATTAATATTATTATTATTAGAGGTAAGACAAATAAGAAATAGTAATATTTTATTTTTGGTCACATAAATCACAAATATATCCATTTGGCGAATCCCATCCTAAACATATAGCATGAGCCCACAGTCCTCAGATGGTGCAGCGATACCACAACTCGTTTTTTCCAAATTCTTCACAAATAATACATTTGTTATAATTTTCATCATCCACATTCATTTCGTCATCACTGTCATCGTCGCAAAGGTGCTCTTCATCTTCACTCTCTGAAGAACTTTCTTGAAAAAAATTTCTCTTGTAAGATTTTTGCTTGATATATTTCTTCTTCTTGTCTTTGATAACTTTTTTTGGTACTGATTTATCATTTTTTCCAGTCTTATCGAGTTTCGCTACTTTTTTCTTTTCTTTCCTCTAAAATCATTTTCATAGGAGTCGCAGTTAATATGGTAGCATGTTGTTTTCGCTTTCTTTGACCTGGCTTAGAAAATGGTTCAATAGGGTGTCGTTGCTATAGCAGCAAATGAAAAAGCTACAGCACTTTTAGCAGATTGAAGGATTTCTTCAGTCCAAGCCGCTTTAGCAATGGTCCTTTGACGATTTCTTGGCATATCTACAACAATAATAAAATAAGTCATTAAGGGGTAATGGCGTTCAGATGAGCGGTATAACCCCAAACGGTCGTTTTAAAATTAATTAGAAATAAAAAAAAATCATACACAATGGTTGAAAATTGATTGCATTATCACAAAATAGAATAGTTTTATTGTGAGAAAAGTAAAATTAATAATTAAATAGGCATTAAAGTTTTGGACTTACCGATAAAAACACCTAACCAAAAATTAGATCAGCGCGGCCGGAAATAAAGAAATGCACTTCACGGTCACGTGACGCAAGCTGACTGTCCGTTTGCATCGTTGTCTGTTAGAGGCCCCCTCCCCTCGCACTTTACGCGACGTGGCATGTTGCTACGTTCCATTTTTACAGAGTTATAGAGGTGAGCGCCATTACCCAGTGAGCGCTATTCCCCCGCTCTCCCCTATACCTACATAGATATAATAAATCTGTCACTCAATCCGTCTATTATAAAATATTTTCCAGTATCGACGCAGGTGTAGGTGATAAAAAATATAAATTTATAATTTTTAAAATTTTAGTTAAATACCCGTGCGAAGCCGGGGTGGGCCGCTAGTTATTAATAAATCGCAATCTGCCATTTGGAAGTCTTGTTTAGTTTTTTGAATATAATCATTTATTATTAATAAATTAATAATAAAAAAATATATATAGTATGTTTATATAACATAAAACATTCGCCGCCTATCAATAGTTACACCCAGTTTTTAGAACTTATTTATAAAACGCCTAAATATTAAAAACAACACAAAAACGGTGACATTAACATCGCTTTGCATTGCTTTATAATTTTTAAAGGATCATACTCTATTAATTAATAGATAAGTTTATTATAAAACAAAGAATATAATATATCAAAATAAATTTATTGTATAACTAATCGTCGTCTGACATTTCAAAAAGAAAGAAACAAGAATAAGTGCAACGTTTTCCACACAAAATAAATTGAAATTAATTATTCAATAATTCAACATTAATCAAGATTATGACTGTTGAAGTTCCCTATTATAGTTCAGACATAAATATCGAAAATCTTTTTCTTAGCGACACCACAGCTTTCTGAGAGATAAATTTGGATTCAAAGCTTTAGTGGAATTCCCATTTGTCAGCCCTGACTATAAGGTCAATTGTCGAATCCAGCTAAGATGGGCAGCGTTCGGGAAGTTAAAAAACATCTTTTCATCCGTCATACCTCAGTGCCTGAAGTCGAAAGTCTTTGACCAATGTGAGTCATCAGTGATGACATATGGATCTGAGCCGTGGTCTCTGATTATGGAGCTTTTAAACAAGCTCCAAGTCGCACATTGTGCAATGAAGAGGTCTAACAATAAGCTTGGTATTTCTCTGCAAGATGGAATTAGAAATGAGGAGATTCGCAGACGAATGAAGGTTGCCCCCATGGCCCAACGGTTTTGCAAGCTGAAGTGGCAGTGGGCAGGGCACATAGCCCGTGGAACTGACTGCCGATGGAACAGAAAGGCGAGACTAGAGTGGAGACCACGTATCGGCAAGCGAAGCGTCGGACAGCCGTCCGTGGGATGTACAGACGACGGAGGATGGAGGCTGCTTTGAACCGGTCGCTCTGGAGGTCGATGGGGGAGGCCTACATTCAGCAGTGGACATGTAATGGATATCCCTGACTGGGAACCTAAGTTCGCCAACAGAACGACATTGATATTGCTGGATTAGTACCTATATTTTAGCTATTTCTAATAGTGTCATGTCTTACATTTTGATATTATGGGGTGACGCTTCAGATTTTGAGTGTTTTTATTCTGCTTTTCGCGGCGTTTATGATCTTACGATTAGATCTCAAGTCTCTCTTCGGGATGGTTTGAAAAAGACAGAAATACTTAAAACTGCGTCACATTATATTTATATTTTTATGTATATACATATATTGAATACTTTGACAGAAAAAATAACAAACAGTATAAACACGACAATGAACGATAAAATTATAACGCAGATTCCGACTCTCCTTTATGTTGCCAGGTATACGCTTATACATAATACATAATATGTATCTACCTATAATAAAATCTCACAAACGATTTTACGATTACTAATAAATAAATTCAAAGTTTATATTAAATTCTTTAACAGCCAAAGCATATTACTGTATAAGATTATGTAATGATCTGTAGGCTTAGTGGCACTCTTTCACGCAGGACAAAAAATTGAGATTTATTTTTGAAGTGACAACTTCTTATTGGAGGGTAAACCGCTTACTTACGTAATGCGCAACGGCGCCAGTCTATCTGGCTTCTCATTCTCTCACGCAAACGGCTCTTTCACTTTAAGCCAAAAAAAATGACAATAAAAAAATAAAATTATCAAACAATTCAGCTTCTGAGCACGTTGCACACAATGTGCAAGTTGTAAAGGAAGTTCCACTATTAAACAATTTCAGAACGATTTTCCTCCATCAAAACACATTACCAGCGATTTTGATTGATTGTATGTTTTAAAGTTAAACGATTTGGTTTTTTTGTAAAAATTCAAATGGGAATTTTATGTTAGAAAATTATATTAAAATTTAAAAAACATATAGTCATTGTTTGAAGCGCGGAAATAGCCAATTATTGTTCATCCTGAGCCTGACAATGCGTCAAAAAACTCAAGTGTCATTGAAGATTTTAACAAAAACGTTTTATTTTGGTCAAGAATAACTAACTTTTTAAACCGATTAATTATTGTTTACAGAGAAGTCTAGGAATTTTATTTACTTAATTGTTCGTTCACCGTATCTTTATCTGGTAACCGAATACATTTATACCACGTGTGACTTTGTGGTTTCAAATCATATACACTTGTTCCACTCTACCACATAAAATATTGTAAAATTAAGAGTAGAAAAAAGAAAATGATTTTTTTTTACGATAACTACATCATGAAAAATTAACTAAATATAGGTACATATAATAGATTTCAGTCATAAATAAAACAAGCTCCTAAAATTTGAATCTAAATAATTTCCAGTCGTACCTTAAAACAATTTAGAAAGTTATGTAAGGGATTATATTATGACATTGCACATAAATGGCAACTTTTATTGACATAATCGTCAAGATTTACAAGTTTTCGTTGATAGTTGCCAGTTGCAGCAACAAAAGTTGCCTGGTTTGCAGTTGCTGCAGTTTAAGTTATACGACTAAGTTATTGTTTCAGTTGCTGAAACTCTAGACCGGTCTGCTCAGCAGATGACATAATATATAATTTAATTAATTTGTATTTTATTATTTACTAGCGGCCCGCCCTGGCTTCGCACGGGTATTTAACTAAAATTTCAAAAATTATAAATTTATATTTATATTATATATATATTTTTATAGGTGTAGGTACACCTGCGTCGATACTGGAATATATTTTATAATAGATTGATTGAGTTCTCAAACTGCAAAAAGCACTGAGTATTGATATCAACTTCGAAGCAAATAACTTTCAGCCCCTTTTAACACCGTTAGGGGATGAATTTTGATAAAATACGAAACACGTCTTCAATAAATTCTGTTAAAGAATATTTATGCAAAATTTGAAGTAGATTGGACCAAGGAATCACGTTATCCCATACAAACTTTGCCGCCCTTTTTCACCGCCTTAGGGGTAGAATTTCGTAAAATTCGTTCTTAGCTGATCTCTACTCGGCAAAAGGAATATTTATATCAAATTTTAAGTCACTAGGTCATAAAATTCTAGAGATATCGTGATGAGTGTGTGAGTGAGTGACTTTTCGCTTTTATATATTAAGATTAAGATTACAACTTAAATAGCTATAACCATCCAACTTTGTACAATCAATAAACAAATAACGACCAAATATTTTAACAACAAACAAACAACCAAGACCTTAGTACACTAAGGTATTAAATGCAAAAAAAAGCGTTTCTTTAAATATGGGCGAGACTCATTCTTTCGGCCGAAGTTTTGGACAGCGCGATTCAAAAAATTATATTTTGTATACTGCGCCATCTATCTTGTTACGATTCGTTAGACCAGCTATTAATAGATGGCGTCACATTAGGTATCTATTTCTATTTTCTTAAATATTTATTTTTAAATTTAATTACAATGAAAAAAAACTAAATGTTACTGTGAGTTATGTATAATTTTTATGTATTAAAGTTATTTACATTGGTTTTGTACTTTTTACGTGATACGCGCACAGACAAAAAATTATAAGAGATGGCGCTGATTGAAATTAAATCGCGCTATTAAAATTTATTCTTGATGATATATAGTGTATTAATAAAACGGAGGTTTTAACAGATTTATTATATTATAGATATTTATTTAAAAATACTTATATGTATATAAAATATTTTCCCCATATTCATTACTTGTGAAATTGAAAATTTTATGTTTATTACAAAAGGTATACTCGCTTCACGATTATTAATGTACTAGACATAATTTAAAAAAAAAAAGAAAATATATATATATATATATATATATATATATATATATATATATATATATATATATATATATATATATATATATATATATATATACAGAATGACTGGTGAGTCACTATCAGTATTTAAGAAGAATACTCGGTACATGATTCTCATTCGAATTATGTTAAAAAAAATGGCTGTCTGTAAAGTCGGTTTACGGACGATAATTTTTAAGTGATAACATCATAAGAAAACATTGATGAACAAGTATGCTTAGTTAAAAAAATCAAAAAACCCGACTGCGTAAAATACTCTTATTATAAACTAAAAAGAATAAAACAATTTACTAGCTTTCATTTGATACCCATATTGCTACAGTAAGAAAAAAAATTCAACTCCCCCCCTCATTCCGCCATTTGCGGGCGCCATTTTGAAAATTTATATAGCCAATGTCACTACTACAATTTAGACAAATCCAACGACACCTCATATGTCAAAAACCGTCCAGCCGTTTGGGCTGTAGGGCGTGCCAAAGAAATGGACATACATACATACATACATACATACACTCGAAAAACATAACCCTCCTTCTGTCGCAGTCAAAAAGTGCATACTTTTATGAATGGAATTGAATTATTATCACTGAATTATCATTATTTTGTATAATATATATTTATTATATATTATATATTATTATTGTTATACCATTTGCCCATCTGCAAATGCAATATTACTGTCACTCTCAGGTTGTCTGGCAAAAATTGCTCTTTAGCAATAAGACCGCCTGGTTGTACAGATTATAATGATGTTAGTTTGTGTCCTTAATTTAGTTCTGTTTTGGTGTGCAATAAAGTATATTATTATTATCTAACTGCTTCACTCCACCTGTTCAATAACGTATATAGATATAGATAATTAATACTTATTATTATTTTATAAACTCTTTTGCAAAAAAAACGGGCACTTAAGCAAAAAACTATTTTATAGTTACTATTAGTTTGTTTGACAATTTTAGGTATTGTTATCCTCAGAATTTTATAAATTAATTAGGAAGGAATAGTTTTCATCAGTTTTATCATAACATTTTAATTAAATTATTAAGAAATAATGTTTTAGCTCAAAACACTATGATTGTACCTGCTCGCTAAATAAAAATGAAACGCGTTAATTTCTTTGTTTTTCTTGAATACATTAAAAGCAGATAAAAGTTTAGTATTGAGTGTGACCCCCTCTTGCTGAAATCACAGCTTGCATTCGTCTGGGCATGCTAGTGAGTATATCTTTTATGGTTTCTTGGGGAATACGTTCCCACTCCGCGGTAATCACATTCTTTAGCTCTCTGATGGTCTGCGGAGCCGGCTGCACTGATCTCACTCGTCGCTTCAGAACGTCCCAGACATGCTCTATGGGATTGAGGTCCGGACTTCTAGCTGGCCAGTCCAAACGACGAATTCCGACTTCTAGCATATACGCATCCACACCGCCAGACCGGTGGGCGCGAGCGTTGTCGTCCATAAAAATTGAGTTTTCGCCAAGAGCGGTTAAAGCGGGTTGTGCATAAGGAATTAGAACTTCTGTTATGTATCGGTGTCCAGTCAGTGTACCGTTTTCGATGAAGACTAACTCCGTACGATCCATAGAATTTATTCCTGCCCAAAACATAACAGAGCCCCCGCCATAAGGTGTGATTTCTTCAAAACATGCCTCTGCAAAGCGTTCTCCTCGTCTACGTAGCACTCACCGACGTCGGTCTTCACCATGCAGAGATATCCTGGCTTCATCGGAGAACAATACCCTATCCCAGTCTTCATGAGTCCATGACACACAATTTCGAGCGAAGCTAAGCCTGGCAACTCGATGTCCACGGAGTAATTTAGGGCCGCGTGCCGGGCGATAACTGTGTATATTAGCAGCGAGAAGCCTCCTCCTGACCGTCCATAGACTAATTTGCACATTTCTTACTTCTTCGAGGGTGTTCTTGAGGTCCACATAAGAAGATTTGCGATTTCTCAACGCTTGACTAACTAGAAAATGATCATCCCGTGGTTCGGTACATGTCTTTCTGCCAGAACCAGGCCTTCTCTTGACGGAACCGGTCTCTTGATAGCGCTGCCAGGTCCTTTGAACTGTCGACCGACTCACATTTAGCCTCTGAGCCACGAAGCATTGACTGCAACCTTCTTCAAGCAGCGCAATAATTTTGCTCGTTTTTATCACTTTATCTACCATTTTCGAGATTGCTAAACAGCAATAACAATACTTTTAAATGTCAAGGACACCAGATAATTTAATAAAAATTGACAAAAAGTTAATTAGAGTCGATATTAACTATAGGGAATTCGCGCCACAAAATGTAGTTAAAAGTTATTTTCTTTGAAAACCAGGCTCAGTCAAAAATTTGAATTTGGAATGTACTCTTATAAACATTATGGCACTTTTATAACTGGCCAGTAACATGTTCAAATGATTAAAACCTTTTTGGTATTTTATTTTTTTCAGCCAGGAAGAAAATCGAAACCGCCCGTTTTTTTTGCAAATGAGTGTATGTTTCTTATTTAATCTCAGAAAGCCGGGAAGTTGATGGCATGGGCCAAAGTCAAATGTACATAAACGGCGTAATTAAAACTTTGTACATCTTTCTTTTTTTTCATTACAAATATTGTTCTTTTTTTAGTGGTGTGCAATTAAGAGTAGGTATTATTATTTACCTGATTATTTATTTTTGCTGAAATGTAACAAATATATTATAATAATTTTATTTATGTTTGTGGTTGGCCACAGTGATTGAGCTCACATTGAAGAAATTTTCTTACCAATCTACATGTATTCAGTACTACTGCTTTTTGCAACAGGTGATAAGTGCTCGCTGGTAATTTAAGCATTATTATTATTATGAGCAATTTTTTTAGAAATAAACTTCAATCAAATTAATGTTAATGAAATTTTAATTTAAAACGATGAAATTGAAACCATAAATCAAATTCATGAAACTGATGCTTTTGAAAAGCCTCCCAAAATCTGCTTGATATAATAATATATTCCCTTGCACGTTGCGTTAACTTGTCATTATAACATAAATATTTTTAAAACTATGGTTATAAATTATTAATTTTTGATTTTCAAATATTATTTAGTTTTTGCAAAAGATGGTTGTCAGTCAATAAGATAGGTGTTTTTCCCCCGAACAATTTTGAGTTTTTATAGATATGTATATAAGCTACAGGTAATTATATTTATATAAAAGCTAAATAAAGTTAAATACTTTGATTGTAATACAAGAAATAATCAAGTTTAATAAAGAAGTTAAGTTTAATAACTTTATTAAAGTTAGCAAAACAAATTAGATTATCATTAATCACTTATGAAAATAGTAAAAATATACTAAATAAAAGCAGGCGACTTTTTATACGAAATTATATGAGTCCTAATAAATCAAATAACAAATATATGAAATTATATCGCTAATTAAATTCTAAAAATGCAAGAATTAATTACCTTTTTGCTGCAATTGTTGTTGTAATAAACTATGGAAACCAAATTTACTTTTCACTATTATAACTTTAAAAACAATAAATTGATGTTACTTGATACTTCAATATTGACAAAACAGTTTGCCGCCATTTGCCGCTGTCATTTCTACTCGGACGCGTCATAAGTTAGGCCGACCGCCGGTCGTGAGCCGAACGCTTAGGCCGAGCCGATCGTGCCTCTCAATCGCTTGTTCCGCGCTCTCGCTCACTAATTGTGACAGTGACGTCATCTTTTTCGGACATGCACCCAGTAGCTATCATCAATTTACTAGACGTTATCACGTCAAAAAATAGGTATGTACTTGATTTTTGGCCAAATTTTCATAAATTTCAATTCAAATAAATGAAGCGTTGATACTTCTCCAGTCATGCCGGTGGCACGTGCACAGGTCATCATCATAATCAGGTCAGCATCAGGTCACATCTAAAAATTGCCAAAGTTCACATCATTTACATAGTCAACTTTGTTGCTTAAACGAGTAAAATATCTTAGTATTTTTGCCTATCCTAAGCCAGGATTCAAGTATTAAGGGGGACTGGATCATGCTTTTTTATCCTGCTACCCAGTTAACACGTGGCGGCGTTTGGACGTAGGTAAACTACCTGTTTTGTATCGAAAGTGAAGCTAGCTGCTAGGGTGTCCAGACGACGCGTAAATAATTAGATAATTGTTGAGTAACTTTACTTAAAAGTTTATTAATATTTACATTTTTTTATTATATACGTATTGTATATAGCACTGTTCTATTCACTGAGCTGCCCGTGTTGTCTGTGTTTTGTTTTCAGTCTACCCTCATAATAATGAATATGGGGAAAATATTTTATATTCATATAAGTATTTTTAAATAAATATCTATACTAATAATAAATCTGTTAAAACCTCCGTTTTATTAATACACTATATATAATCAAGAATAAATATTAACAGCGCGATTTAATTTCAATCAGCGCCATCTCTTATAATTTTTTGTTTGTGCGTGTATCACGTAAAAAGTACAAAACCAATGTAAATAACTTTAATACATAAAAATTATATATAACTCACAGTAACATTTAGTTTTTGTTTCATTGTAATTAAATTTAAAAATAAATATTTAAGAAAATAGAAACATGCCTACTACATAGACGTCATCTGGTCTAACGAATCTTAAAAACTCACAAAACTTATTTTTGAATTATTATTTTGTTAAACTTAAAAGTTTACTAAATATGTCGGATAGGAATAGAAATCGTTTTAATATCGTTTAATAATATAGGTACTATTATGTTAAATGTCACTAAATATAAAAACGATATTCTACCATTATACGATAGATGGCGCAGAATACGTAATATAATTTTTTGAATCGCGCTGACCAAAACTTCGGCCAAAAGAATGACACTCGCCCGTATTAAAAAAAAAGGTTTTTCTTTTTTGCATTTAATACCTTAGGATACTGGTCTTGATTGTTTGTTTGTTGTTAAAATATTTGGTCGTTATGTGTATGTTGATTGTACAAAGTTGGATGGTTATGTGGTTACAGCTATTTAAGTTGTAATCTATATATATATATATATATAGAGATATATATATATATATATATATATATATATATATATATATATATATATATATATATATATAAAGAAAGTCGTGTTAGTTACACCGTTTATAACTCGAGAACGAGTGGAAGGATTTTTATTATTTTTGTGTTTTTGGATTTGTCTTCGTCGGGAATAATACTTATTAAAATATGATTTTCATCAATGAAAAAATAATAAAAAAATCAGTTCAAATGTTTCATCCGTACTATATATACATATAATAAATCTGTTAACGAGTCCGTTTTATAATCTTAATATATAAAAGCGAAAGGTCTCTCATCACGATACCTCTGGAACTATAAGACCTAGAGACTTGAAATTTGGTAGGAATATTCCTTTTGCCGAGGAGAGGTCAGCTAAGAACGGATTTTACGAAATTCTACCCCTAAGGGGGCAAAGTTTGTATGGGACAACGTAGTTCTTTGGTCCAATCTACTTCAAATTTTGCATAAAATATTCTATAACAGAATTGATTGAAGACGTGTTTCGTATTTTATCAAAATTCATTCCCTAACGGGGTTGAAAGGGGGTTGCTTTTGCTTTGAAGTTGATTTGACAACTAAATCCGTCTATTATAAAATATTTTCCAGTATCGACGCAGGTGATAAAAAATATAAATTTATAATTTTTAAAATTTTAGTTAAATACCCGTGCGAAGCCGGGGCGGGCCGCTAGTTTAATTAAATAATTGTACTGTCTTTTTTTCTTGTTATGGCTTGGCGAATGTTTGTTGAACGCCACATTCCTGTGTAAAGCTGGTTTTTTTTTTGTGCATGTGTAACATGTATTTTTGTTACTATATGTTTGGTATGGTAATAAATAAATATGTAAATAAATAGATAACGTATAACTTCAAAAAAGCTAGTATTTAGCTATTACAATCATACACTTCAATTCTTATTATTTGTATAAATTTTATAATGGTTTTATTTTCTTGTTCTATTTTTTTTTTTTTTTTTTTTAATTAATTCGGTCGGTATCTGAGGAATCAGAAACCGTAGAAGATAAAGGAATGTTTACTCAGAAAACGTTAGATATTATGTGAACAGTTTTTCCTTATTCTCGATTATTTTTTAATCTTCATAAAAAAATCAGTTTTGATAAATTTATACATGACCAAAGATTGTCTATTTTAATTTTGATTACATGAATAAAAAGTTCATATTTCTTAAGATAGACGTCTTATACATCGTATGGTTTCGGGTCAATATTTGTTTATGTAATTAAATGCGTTTATTTGAGGACCTACTAGCATAATTAAAAAGATAAATGTAAAATGTAATTTATTTAAGAATTGATCGAGCAAACATCCGGGAAAAACTGAACGGATACTCTAGTATAAATGGGTTTTCCATCTAACAAATAGCAAAATGAAAAAAAAGATCAATCATCACAAGTCAGTTTTTTTGATTGTTTAGTTTTATTAGAATTTTTCCTTAATATGGTAATCAAATATTGTGACTGTTATAATTACCTATATGAATATGTGTTCAGATAAACAAATAGAAAAACCATATAAATTAAATTAACTTTTATACGTAAATACATTAAACTATGTAAAAAATAGCTATATATATATATATTATATATATTTATAATATAAAATAAATAATAAATGAATATAAACTTTCAAGTTGATATCATAAAAAATCTTTATTTTATTTTAGGAACATTTAAAAATTACTGTTAACTACAACTGGTTCGAAATTTCAGTATAAATATTATACTAATTTAAAAAAAAGAGATTATATACTCGATATGTATAGTATTTTAGAGATCGCTGGGACGATTCGTAAATTTTTTAAAAGTTGATTTCTGAAACGGTGATGATCTGATGTTGGGGTATGTTGATACCTAACTCATTAAATATAAACTAGTTGATCAAAAGCGATTGAAGATTATTTCTACTCTTAATTGTTACTTTGAAAAATTAGATTACATTCTGTCTTACACTAATAAGAATCATATTTAAAAAAAATGCTCCATATAATTATTACCTATATATTTTCATTTATATTGTTATTGTCGACATTCAGATTAGTCTCTTAATTTTAACATCTGTGCTGAAACGACATCTTTGAGTCTGTGGATAGACGTCTGGTGGCGCCCTCTCTGTTTCCGGTTTCGACTATTGTAACAGTTTATTGAGTGTCTTCTTCGAAAATATATTTGAAATAACTACTGCTAACTAACTGCATTGCAAACTAAAACAACCATGTTGTTTATTTTTTTACACATGTACTACTCCGTATAGTACTATGTGAGTCATATAGTATCAAAAACGGCAGTCTCCATTTTTATAACTCCATTTTTTATTAACTAAGATGGAAGAGCTGTTTATAGAGGAAATTTTGGCATAGATAACTTTTTTTGAGGAAAATGTGGAGACTGTCGTTTTTGATACTATATGACTCATGTAGTAGGTATACTAACTAGAAACTACTAGTATATTCTCTATATTCTGCAGTGTCTTTTTTATCTTCTATAGCACTGCAGGAACTATAAATGTGGGTAAATCTGGGATGGGTAGTCTAGCAACACTACTGGATTATCCAAGGTCGCGACCTGCAATTAAATGAAACGGGTCATTTATCTCACCTCTGTTTTTCCTCGTGGGTTTTTTGGAATGATTCTAATATAAGTATTAGTATTTTAACAAAAAAAAAATGTAAAATAATTAAAAAAAAAAAAAGATAATTACAAGTCGAAATTACACAGCAAGGATTCTGTATAACTATAAAAAGTATCATCATTATCAGAATATCAGCCATTAGATGTGATCGAAGGCCCCCCCTTCGACCTCCAGAGAGAGAGATCGGTTCGAAGCTGCCTCCGTCCAACGGCTTCCGGCGACTCTCTTCAAGTTGGCTGTCCATCTCGCAGACAGCCGTCCGGCGCTGCGCTTGCCGGTACGTGGGCTCAATGACTATATATTTTTTAAAGGTACAAAAGAAAGAAAGAGCTACAAATATATTTTTTTGTTGTACGGGAATATTTATTTATTCATTTTATTTACACTAATTCTTAAGATAGTTTAATTTTGACTTTTAAGATTTATATCATCTGCCATACTAATACATACTCTGCAGAATTATCAAGTTACTACCAACATGGTTCTAAATATTATACTACCCTATGACAGACATACAGGCGAATGAAAGACGGATAGAGAACGGGCGTTTAGTAAAAGTTTTTGGTTGGCTTTTTAAGCTTTTTACTTTTACTTTCATTAAACTAGTCGTTTTCTTTAATAATAACTGACAGATTATTTGATAGATATATCATTTTTAATTTCATTGATATACATATATGTAATTGTAAAACTGCCTAATATTATCAATTTTTTTTTAACAATTTCTAATTGTTAAATTATCCATTATTGTAATTCAGTATTTTATTTCTTATCATCGTTTAAATATTAAACAATTAATGCATGTTGTGATTACCTTTTTAAAAGAATTACATTTATAGTCTTCTTATTTTATTATGTAAATATTTTTTGTGTTACTATTGTGTGTAATTTCTGTTGGTAATTCTAATAAATAAATAAATTAATTAATGAAAATCTAAAAAAAATATCGCAAATAGTTTGGACTACCTTCTGCCTGCGGCTTCGCCCGCGTGGATTTCGGTTAATGCGACCAAAAAAAAAAAAAGTATCCTATGTTACTTCTAATACCTCCAAGAATATGAGTACAAAAAATTGATGATCGGTTAAGCACTTTTCGTGCGAAAGCGTAACAAACAAACTTACTTTCGCGCTTATAATATTAGTATGATTTTTAGTTTGAACTGAATTGAATCATCCTTTAAGCGTTGCACTTGAACAATCTTCTTCTGCATATAATAGATGGGTTGGAGCTTAATCCAGGCAGATTGGGAGATAATTTCCCTCCCATGAGTAACGATCGTTATTACGTGTCTGTGATAACAATCGGGACCGACGGCTTTAGGCACAAGCACGGCACAAGGACATACACCCAGACCAGAAACAAATATTTGTACAAATACAAATATTTGAACCGAGCTGGAATCGAACACGCGACTTAAGTTGATTTTCATTTGAAATAACAATGTTAGTTTTGTGTTATTAATAAAGATAATAATAACATATACTCCTATGGCGAAATCACTCGTTCACTGATGACGTCACCAGTCACTATTACATTAGTAGGTACACTATTACACTACAGCCGTGAGAAGTCGGTTAGGGTATTTATAAATAAACAACTCTGATTTTCCGTATTTTTCATATCTATGGACGTTTATAGACAGTGTATGAAGACAGGCTCAGACGAGGGTAGCCCTGACACCGATACCCACTTACAGCAAATCAATCGCATTGTTTCCTCATGAAGCTTTTATGCGCAGACCCTATTTCCAGCTAGAAGGTCGATACATTCGTTGTGTTATTTTGAGTTACAATAACTTAATATATAATAATTATATTACCTTATATAATAAATTACGTATTATTTTCAAGAATTGAACAAATATTGCTATCAAACTACTTTTTAAAAGCGATGGTTAAAACATAATTATAGCTTATTTGACAGTTAACGAATGATAGGCAATATAAAGCTTTGTAATACTATGTATGTACGTATATTAGGGATGCATCGATACGCACTTTGGCCGATACGATACCGATATTTATAAAAAAGTATCGCTGATACCGATACTGATACCGATTCTTATAAAAAAGTATCGCCAATACAAAACCGACACGGACAGTGAATATTAAAAAAAAAAAAAAAAAAAAAAAACTAGAAAGGTATAAAAAGCAAAATATTAATAACATATAAAATTACTCATACTTGTTATAATATTTATTGATAACAGATCATAGATCGGAATACATTTTTTTAAATTAAAATTGACATAAATTGCTTTTGAATTATTAGATGTGCTTACTTCAAAATGCTCCACAGAACATTTTTGTTTCGAGCCTGAAATAAATTACGTATGTTTTATACGACGCGTATCATTACGTAGCAACTAAAAAAATCAGGTCAAAATTACAACCACTAGGAAATTAAAATAATTACACACCAAAAGCAACTAGCAAAATGAACTACCTGAGGTGGAGAGCTGCGTAAGTCAAAGAAAGAATATAACGTGGAGATTCCCCGAGCTAAGACAAATTGTGCTTCGTTTACAATTTTACGTGATCGAATTAAGGGCAGTGATGGCGCGTTCCATGGGGTCGTTACATGGGTTATGTATAGCGCGGGAAATTCTAAATATATCGGTGTATCGGCAAATTAATATCGTCAATTCCGATATATCGGAAAACTTGTAATATCACCGATATATCGGTATCGGTATCGGATGCATCCCTACTTATAATTGACATAGAGCAATCGGTCGCTAGATGATTGTGCGCTTATCGCAAATTGCTTAACTTTTGTTAATTTGTTAAGACATAAAACGCGCATTGTATTGTATTGTATTGTATTGTATTGTATTGTATTGTATTGTATTGTATTGTATTGTATTGTATTGTATTGTATTGTATTGTATTGTATTGTATTGTATTGTATTGTATTGTATTATATTGTATTATATTTTGTTATGTTATATAATGTCATATTATATTTTATTATTGTTTATTGTTTATTGTACACCTACACACAATACTTTCTTGTACATACCAAGGTTGGCTGGTAGAGAATGCAGTAGCGTTAAGCCCGCCTTTTGTACACACTTATATTAATGTATTTGTTGTACAATAAAGAATTCAAATAAATAAATAAATAAATAAATACGTTAAAGTTATCTGATATTCTGTAAAAGTAGTAAAAAGCTTTAGGTAAATTGAAAGCACAAGTTATATGTAGTATTTAGTAATAATCTTTTCTTAATATATAAATTGTTTTGCGTACTTTCTAATAATTAAAGTAAAGTGAATGCGTTTTGTTGATCCTGCTTTCACATCTTAATGCCTGTTCGAATATTTTTTAAACAGCGAGTAAACAGGAAAGTAATGATATGCCTTTGTCGGATTACGAGTACATCCATCCACCAGGATTACAGAGTAACTATAACAATATTCTTTGGGCCTGTTTCACCGGTTGCTAATGAAGTCTCTGTTTGCTTATTACGGTCTTATAAAAAAATCCAACTTTTGGTTTTACAGGTCGCGAATAGATATATCAGGCAGATAGATTGGCTTTGAATGTCACGATTGTGGCGCGGCGGTGGACTCCGCCCAGCACACCCTCGAGGTGTGCCCGAGATGGGCGGCGCTGCGTCAAAGTCTGACGTCGGTCCTCGGAGGGGACTTGTCGCTCCCGAGCATTATCATCGCGATGCTCGGCGACGACGATTCCTGGAAGGCGATGGTCTCCTTCTGCGAGACAGTAATGTCCCAGAAGGAGGCCGACGAGCGGGTGAGAGAGGAGGCCGCCGACGTGGCCTCCATCCGCGGGCGACGAATGGGGGTGCGTAGGAGGCGCTACTTAATGCGCCTCCAGTAACGCCCCTGTGCCCGTATCGGGCCGGGATGGGAACCCGGTCCTGCTAGATACGGCGTCGTCGGGACTGTTCAGAGGTGAGCCGGACAGTACCCATGGAGGAGAAGTCTGGCCTTTTCGCCGAGGCCAGCCTGTCGCTGGAGGGATCCTGTTGCCTGCAGATCCGGGACCCTCCAATTAAAGTGGCTGAAGGCTCCCGCAGGGGTTTAGTACGGTATTGCACTCCCAAAGTGCCGAGTCCGACATAGGTCTAGGACTGCCGACCCGGGCATCCTGGATATCATCCGTAAATGGATTCCCCTGCGACAAAAAAAAAAAAGGCAGATAGATTGACTGGCAATTTATCAGGCGAATCAAGCGACTCTTTGCTCAGTCTTTATCGGGCCGATATAACCCTATCTATATTAGGTATTTGACATTAGGTATTTGAAGTGTTTTAGCATTTTTGGAAAATCGATCTAGAAGCTTATGGAATGAAGAACGAAATTATTTTTTTCAGGTAATAGCTAATTACCTTATACATTTCAAGTACGATTGACTTGTATTGCGTAGTTTTTAGGTAGTCAATAAACCTTTATACTTCACGGTCAATATTTCATCGACCTTCAAACGCCGTAGCGTAAAAAATGAACAATGTCACATTAATGATGGTCTTTGTTGTATTTTCCGAGAAAAGATTAATATTAACAACAAAACACTTTACTGCACGACAAGAAAAGCAATCAAAAACAAAAAAATACACGTAAATAACAATTTATAACAAGTTCAATCTGCAAAGATGCTAAGAAGATTTTTTCCTAAGCCCGCTTCCTATATTTAGAAAACGATTTATTTTGCTTACGGACGATTTCAATTTGAAACGAGTTGCGACTCAATATATTCCTTATAAAAATCCTATTCGTTTGCTATTGTGGCGACGCTCTGTACCTGTGAATGGTATTATAATATTAGTTTATTTAAGTTTGAAAAATGTATAAAATTACAATTCACAACCGGCCGATTTTGAGCGGTAAAGAAATTCGGAACGTTTTATTTTTTGACAGCCGTTTGACATTTGAAAATAATCCCTCCCATATATTTTACTACAATCCGTTCTACGCATCCCACCTAAAACGAAGCCTCGCAGCAAACGAATAGTTTTTATAGGGAGTATTCTGCGTTAGAATATTCCCTATTAAAGTCGCTATATAAGTCTGGCTTTAAACAACCTTAGGGCAGAATAAACAGTTCGATGGTACAGGAATTTTATATTTTCTGTATCCCTAAGTCAACGAATGAAGTTCGTCAACATCTTCTATTTAGGTTAATAAGAGGTAAAAACAACTTCTTGGTTATCAACTGCATCCGCTTTATAAACCGCGGTCCGGTCTATTTTAATTGTATAATTTTGTAGATTAATTCAAACTGAAATTGTTGCGTAGTTGGGACAGTTTTAACTGCGTCGTTTGTAGATGCGTGTTTTGAGTAGTGTTTGGCATGGCAGAATTGTTAGGAAAAACCCGTTTCCTGAAATTTCTAGTAGCTTGTGTTTGGATTTTTTTAACTGTGGAAACGGACTTTGTGAATGATCTTTGAAGGAACTTAATGCCAGCATTCCTTAGGGTTGAATTTTCTCCACCAATCAAATACTACGTCAATTTACTAGACACGATTGATATAAACATCGCTATACAGAAAATTTTATTTTTGTTTATTTCAATTCATTTGAATTTAGAATGTTTTGTTATTTTTCTTAAATATATAAATGAAAATAATATTAACTTAAAGACTAGTACATATGGAGACAAATTGTCTTTTGAGTAAGCGATTGATAGCCAAGTATTTTTTCAAGGATTAATTTTTCATAAATAACAATGAAATATCTTAAGCGGTAAAGAGAAAAAAAAAGAAAAACAAGTTTGCTTGACTACGAGACACTTATTAATGTTTTTGTTATCTTAGGCTTAGTTAAGTTCTGAGAAGGCTTTTACTTCTTCTGTCCTGGATAACTTTTCATTGTTTTCGTCACCAATTCTATACAAAATATGTAATGATACTACTATTAAAAAAAAGAGAGGTTTAAAAAAAGTTTTTATTTGATTTCGAAACAGCTATTTGTTTAATCGATTCTGTACTTTTTGTGAAGCTAAGGACGGTCAAATACGTATGTATACGTACAGACATGAAGCTAAGGACGGTCAAATACGTATGCATACGTAATACATTGTTATTGCCTTTGTTCCCCTACAGTCGGACAAGAGTCGAGAAGGGGCGATGTAAGGTTAGTGCACATAAAATCAGGTGCATTTTATGAGGCAATTAACTACGGCCGTTCGTATTCCTAATGCTAATACTAAGGTGAGTGTTTTGCAATGTGTTTCGCTCTATTTACAAACTTTCACACGACTGCAATTCATCCAGAGCACTTATTATTTATGCTTGACGTCCGCTACGCAACGCATCGGTGGACTGAACACGGTCTCGGTGATCTTTCGATGGACGTGTCATATTTCAAACTATCGGTAAACTATACATTTTAAACTTTCGTTTCAAATATTATCGAAGTCTCTAAACATGAATCAGTGGAATTTCAATAATTTTAAGTGACGATTCACTTTTTATCAATGTGAGAATCTTACCACGCAGAATTAGTGACTATTCATTTATTCAATGTACGGATATGTCTTATCAGAGTCCACTGATTCGATCATTGAATATGTGTATGTGTATTAGTGAGTATTCGCTAACTTGTTATTGAAATTCACTGATATTTATTGAATACTGCTTAACTAACGTTATTAATAAAAATTCCACTAAATAATGTTTAGATATTATCGCAAAAGGTTGAATAACTGTTCTATATAGGTATGCGTACTATTAGAGTTTATATTGTTCGTTGTTGAACTAGTCGTCAAATTATCTATTAAATTTTTGATGGAATGGATTTAATATTTATTTATGTTTTTTTATACAAGTAACTAAATTATTTCATGTTAGAACAACAAGGGAACTTAAAAACTATGTTAGAAGTTAACCAAAGTTACTTAACTAATGTCATAGGAGTTATTGTTTCACCATTCCATTCGAAATGGCATAACTAATGACTTATATATACAGTCTAACTTGCTAGCAATCATATTCAGGATGCTTTTGGTGGCTCCCCCGCAGCACAGTGTATGTATATTAATATACTGTGCCCGCAGTCTGGACCTTTTGAACATTGAATTACGTCGTCGCGAGTCGTACTCTAAATGCATTGATATATTGAACTAGGATTAAACATGAGACCAACGACAATTACGGTGTAGTGGTGCGGGTAGTCGCCTCAACACCGGCAGTTGCGGGTTCGATTCCCGCTCGCGGCAGATATTTGTATTTGAACAAACATTTGTTACCGGTCTGGGTGTATGTCCTTGTGGGTTTCCCCACCGTGCCTCGGAGAGGACGTAAAGGAGGTCCAGGTTGTAATCATAGACACCTGGTAACGATTGTTACTCATGGTAGGGATATTATCCAACAAACCGCAGTGGAGTAGAGTAGCAGATTAAGCTCCAACCCTTCTTATAAATGGAGAAGAGGCCTTTGCCCAGAAGTGGGACGTTTATAGGCTGATTCAGTTCAGTTTTGTTCAGAAACATGAGAAATTGTATTTCTATGTTTGTCTAGTTAAGTATATTCACGCGTAGTAACACATATACTATGTAAACATGAATCAGTGGAATATCACTAATTTTTAGTAACTACGTATTCACATTTTATCAATGTAAGAATCGTTAGTGAATTCAATGTATGAATATGTGAATAAATTAGTCCACTGATTTGATCATTGAATATTTGTATGAGAATACAGCTTCACTAACGTAATTAATGAAAATTCTATTGTAAATAATAAATTAAGAAAACTCAAATTTCAGACACCTTATTGTTCAAAGTCGCTGAGTTGACTTTTCACATGTTTATCCAGCTACCAGTGGGATACCAGTGGCCTTTTCATTGTGTAAATAAACATTATGAAAGATTATGTGAAAATTACAGACACCCCCCCTGCCTGAAAGTCAAAGGAAGGTTGTAAGTTTTATTAATAAGCAGTAGTTATAAAATTAGAAATATGTAAATTTATCTTCTGGCTTTTGATAAGAAATAAAAATTAATATGCCTTAAGGTATTTTTGAAATATAAATCCTCAAAGAGAGGTAATTAACGAATTCATTACAGATTGAGAGATGAAAGTTAATATGAGAGATTTAGTATGTTGTAAATTGATTGAAGTTAAAAGCGTGACGCGTTGTTATTTAGGGCTTAATTACACCTCTAAACATAATCAGTGGAATTTGACTATTCACATTTTATAAATATGGGAATCGTATCACGCAGAATTAGTGACTATTCAATGTATGGATATGTGAATATTAGAGTAAACTGATTTGATCATTGAATATTTGTATGTGTATTAGTGAGTATTGACTAACTTGTTATTGAAATTCACTGATACTTATGTAGTGTATACAGCTTCACTAACGCAATTAATGAAAATTCGCAAACAATGATTCATGTTTAGAGAGTATGATCTGCAGAAGTAAAGTCACTACCGGACTAGCTAACAGGTAATTAATTAATTATAATAAATCAAATCGGTGCATTAAACGAATATAAAATTAATTATATCTCAAACGTGTCACGTGCGAGAACGTGACCGTGCACGAGGCCTCTCGGTGACCTGCGTTAGTGACCCTATCTGCGACAGTCCTTAGTCGACTTATTAGTTTCTCGACGTTTCACTCACATATATTTGGACACTTTACCGTGATTCGTTATGACCCCTAACGCTCATGGTCGAACATAATAATGCCTATAATAGCGTATGAAAAGTATGAAATGATTTGTAGAAAAGAAAAAAGCGCTAACAAGGAAAACATAGACTTTATTGTAAACCATGTGGTTATTGCAGAGTAAAATAAACGTAATATTATTGTTAAGACGTTGATAAGCGTCATTCACGTGGTACACGTGTTAAATTAAATCTATACAAATAATAAATCTGTTAAAACCTCCGTTTTATTAATACACTATATATCATCAAGAATAAATTTTAATAGCGCGTATTTTTTTGAATCAGCGCCATCTCTTATCGTTTTTTGTTCGTGCACGTATCACGTAAAAAGTATAAAACCAATGTAAATAACTTTAATACATAAAAATTAAACATAATTCACAGTATAATTTAGTTTTTGTTTCATTGTAATTAAATTTAAAAATAAATATTTAAGAAAATAGAAATAGGTACCTACGCCGCCAACGCCATCTGGTCTAAGGAATCTTAAAAACTCACAAAACTTATTTTTGAGTTATTATTTTGTTAAACTTAAAAGTTTACTAAATATGTCGGATAGGAATAGAAATCGTTTTTATTTTAGATAAACATCATTTTCAATTAATATAGGTACTATTATGTTAAATGTCACTAAATATAAAAACTATATTATTACCATTATACGATAGATGGCGTATGTAGGTGATAAAAAATATAAATTTATAATTTTTAAAATTTTAGTTAAATACCCGTGCGAAGCCGGGGCGGGCCGCTAGTTTATAATAAAAATAAAACATCAGCTTGACAGCGTTCAAACAGATGAGTCAAATTGGAGCTCTTCCTTTTCAAAAGTACACGTTTATTTTATTGCTGAATATTTTTATCAATAATCAGATCGAAAATTATTTCATGACTAACGATCGTTACCACGTTTCTATGATAACAACCGGGACCAACGGCGTTACGTTCTCCTCGATGCACGGTGGGGAAACCCCCAAGGACATACATCCAGACCGGAAACAAATATTTGTACAAATACAAATATCTGCTCTGAGGAATCGAACCCGCGACCCGCACTATATAATATTATTACCGCGGCCTACAAGTTTTTTCTGTTTGGCCTAAAGGTTGACTGGTAAAAAATGCCACTAGGCATTAAGTCCAGGGATGTCAGACGGCCACTTAAAATTCCTGGTACCGAGCAGGCTGAAAAGTTGGTACTGATGACGAAAAACTGGTACGCCGGAGCTGTGTTGCCAACATTGATATAATATATCGATATGTAAAAGCGATGACCTTTTTTTTTTGGGATACGTACAACCGATGACCTTTTTTTTTTAGGTCATGTGAAATTGACGACCTTTTTTTTGTTTTTTTTTTAGCTATATATAGATATAACGATCTTTTTTTTTTAGGTCTCATGTGAAGTTGACGACCTTTTTTTTTAACTATATGTAGAGCCGACCTTTTTTTGTGGTCTCATGTGAAGTTGACGTTTTTTTAGCTCTAATATGGAATCGACGACCGAGTACGTATCTTGGTATTTTTTGCGTACCAGGATTAATAATCTTGGTACATGGTACGCGACCCTAAAAACTGGTATGTGTACCAAGAAACTGGTACGTCTGACATCCCTGATTAAGTCCGCCTTTTGTTTTAATTGGTCAACGTCAACATCGTTGGTCAACGAAGTGTTTGATATAATATATATACAAATAAAATAAAATGAATGACAATAAAATGTGTTCAAAGAATAGATAAGTCATAAACTATGTTTATGTTTTCTATTTTATGCCGAACTATTTCTAGTTGATGTATTGGCGTTGGTATGTTGATGTATATCGTGGCGATATTTTTGCCAGACACATTAGTATATGTTTGTAATTACTATATTTACTGCTTTTCTTCTTTTTTTGTATAAATAATTAATTTTCTAACTAATCAATCTTATAGTATTAATAATCAAACAGTAAGTATAACGCTTATGGAAGCCAATACCAAAGTTTTCTAAACCAGAGGAACGTTCTAAAACTCTGGACTAAAAAGCCCAACAGAGTGACGTTTGTCTCACCACACCATCACATCAGCCGTTGGATGTCCACTGCTGAACGTAGGCTTCCCCATCATCTCTGGGGATGTTCGCTAATACTCGTCATGCTTGGCAGGCGGGTTGGCGAGCGCAGTGTGTTGTGGCAGGTTATGGTGACGCTAATGCTCACCACCAACATAGTTGTTCGCACTACTATGGCCTTAGCCGCCTTTAACGACATATCGACTAAAAAGAGATCGAGACCATTCTACTCTGTCGGTCATCACACGGCATATATGCCCGACTGTTGGGGAAAAACCTCCTTACCATATAGGCGAGGCGTTGGAGCTTAATCCATCACGCTGTTTCACTGTAGTTTGACGAATAAATTACTCCTCAAACAAGAGTAATAATCATTATTAGTTGTTTATTATAAGAACCGCGATTGACGTACTGACGAAAAAAACCAAAAAAAATATTTATTTATACAAATATAAATATGTGATTCAAACACGCGACAACGTTAAAGGAACGCACTACTAGTGTACTACACAACAAGTGTCAGCTGGTCGTTAAAATTAAATAATTATACCATTAGGAAGATCAGATAAAGTTAGCAGTAATTATAACAGGTCTAAGTGTATGTTATTATCGTTTTCACGCTCTTTAGCTCAGTCAATTATCACAGACTTGATAATTGTTATCGAAGGTAATTGGTGGACGATATCCTCTTAAATAACACAGATTACACGAACTAAACGTGGCACGCGGTTTTATCCACGTAACTTTCGATCCCGTGGGAATATGGGGATGAAAAATAGTTTATGAGTTTTTCTGGATCTCCACTTATCTTCGTGGCAAGTTTCATTGCAATCGATTCATTAGTTCTTACGTGAAAGCGTAACAAACATCCATCTAAATTTTTCCATTTATATTACTGGTGGATTGTTTGTAATGCTAATTTAACAGCTTTTTATTAGTGCATCTGTATATTAACGCGGTAACTATATTAATAAAATATTATTTTACATTATAGTTTATCTGCCTGTCTGTCCTGTCTGTTGTTCTGGTTAATAACGCAAGCACTTGGATTGCTATTTATGGGAATTTCGCTGGCTAATAAATAATGTTGTAAGAATTGATTAAAGTAATTTTTAGTTTAGATAGTATAAATATTAAATATGGAAATATATAGAATTAAACTGAACTGAATCAGCCTGTGAATGTCCCACTCTGGGCAAACTCCTCTTTTCCATGTTGGAGAAGGGTTGGAGCTTGAACCACCATGATGCTCCACTCCTGGTTGACGGATAATTTCCCTATGATGAGTTACGATCGACGCTATAATATAAATATATTTTGACATACACACACAGTCGTCTGGTTCTAATGTAAGCAACTTAATGCCTGTATTTTAGGTAACAGCCGACTGATATACTTTTATTTTTAACAAATATACATAAAAATAAAACATATATATAAATAAATATATATTATACCCAGACTCAGGGTGGGAATCGAATCACAATCCTGGAGCAGGAAGTAGGGTCACTGTCAAAGGTCACTGGCGCTAACGAGCCAGTCCAGTTAGTAGAGTTAATTATTATTAGGTATATTAAAAGCAATTGCACTGAAATCGTAACAAAGTAAATCTAGTAATACATAAACATGTGTACAATTATTATATAATTCAGAATAGGAAGGATATTACTAAACCGATTTTGATAACACTCTCGTCAATAAAAACCTACATTATCGAGTATTACATATAAAAAACCAGTCATCATAAATATCAAAGCAAGTGAATCAGCGAGGGATGTCTTGTACGACTATATAAACTTGCTAAACGTCATACTATTGTCTTTAAAACCTAAATAAATAAGATTTTTTTAATTACATTTCCAAACAAACTTGCTATAAACACCATTTATGGTAGTAATTTAACGCGTCGGGGCAAATAAATAATTAAATACATTATTCTGTACATCCAAATCCATTTTATAATAAATCTGGCTAATTCACCAACCGGGCGCGTCTGTCGCTCGTTTAATATGTAAAAAAGAAATTGTGTAAGTAGTCTGTGAAAATTAAATTAAAAAAATATAATTGATAATGAAAATATAATGAGTTCCAATTTACACGTTAACGTTATAAAATGCCGTCGCAGACAACAGAAGAAGGCTGAAATCCTATATTTAGGGTAAGAATTATATCATTTTATTACAATTTTAGTAAAAATATTATAAAAATATGGTAATGAACACGTGACAATAGATTCATAAGTTCTTTTATTGTTGGCGGTCCAAGGTCTTAAATACAGGTCTTGCAACGAAGCCCAGTTTAAATACTGATTAGCGTCAGTGCTCTCAGTACAAAAATCGCGGCGAGTTATGACGTCATATATTTCTCTATGGTACTGCGGCAGTGTACTAGCCCATGGAGGAGAAGTCTGGCCTTTTCGCTCTGGTCAGCCTGTCGCTGGAGGAATCCTGTTGCTGCAGATCCAGGACTCTCCAATTAAAGCGGCTGAAGGATCCAGCAGGGGTTTAGTACGGTATTGCACTCCCAAATTGTCGAATCCGACATAGTTCTAGGACCGCCTACCCGGGCGTCCTGGATATAATCCGCAAATGGATTCGCCTGCGACAAAAAAAAAAGTATACTGGTAGTCTATAACGAATTTTTCAGTACTGACAGCACTGAGCAGTGCTCGCAATATATATCGGAACACGGCCTCAATTATCCAACATCATCGATAAACTATTGACATCAGGGTGTATTTGTGTATTAAGTTTTTGGTCGTTTACAACATTGTTCAATATTGTTTTTTTTTAAATTGTTTTGGTTATAATACAGTGTAGGAAACAGACAATGCTCTAAGCTAATATATGACTACTCAAGTCAAGTTTTCTTTTTTAAGAGTCATTTGTTATATTTATCAACTGTATTTAAAATTATTTCAAATAAAAATTACAGTTGTACTTGAGAAACATGCCTATAATGGCAACATATTTTTTTCATCTCCATGCAAAGCCAGGGTGGGTCACTAGTAACATATATATTATATCAAATGAAACACTAATATTTATTAATAATTTTATCAAAAAATTAATAATTTAATAGATATATACCTACTAATAATATAGATTTTTGTATGTCCTCGGAGAACGCTCTAAAACTCTATATTAAGAAAAGTTGTCAAACTATGTTTTCTCTAGATTTGCAAAAAAAAAAAATGCAAGTCAGATGTAAAGAACAAATTGTTTCTAGAAGTTTCGATTGGAACACGAGATATGCTGACAGGAAGCTCGTTACATTTGCGTATCTCCGATTATAACGCAGTATAAGGAGCGCCATTAAAATGTTCACTTACAATTTTATATATTACTATCGGCCCGCCCCTGCTTCGCACGGGTATTTAACTAAAATTTTAAAAATTATAAATTTACATTTTTTATCACCTACATGCGCCATCTATCGTATAATGTTAGAATATCGTTTTTATATTTAGTGACATTTAACATAATAGTACCTATATTAATTGAAAATAATGTTTATCTAAAATATTGAAACGATTCCTATTCCTATCCGACATATTTAGTAAACTTTTAAGTTTAACAAAATAATAACTCAAAAATAAGTTTTGTGAGTTTTTAAGATTCCTTAGACCAGATGGCGTTGGCGGCGTAGGTACCTATTTCTATTTTCTTAAATATTTATTTTTAAATTTAATTACAATGAAACAAAAACTAAATTATACTATGAGTTATGTATAATTCTTATGTATTAAAGTTATTTACATTGGTTTTGTACTTTTTACGTGATACGTGCACACATAAAAAACCGATAAGAGATGGCGCTGATTGAAAAAAAAAACGCGCTATTAAAATTTATTCTTGATGATATATAGTGTATTAATAAAACGAAGGTTTTAACAGATTTATTATTTGTATAGATTTTGGTACTTAAAAATTAAAAATAAATCCGTTTTGTCTGTACTAATATTGAATAGAAGTTGAATTAAAACAATCAGTAAATACCTTAGTGTTGTGTAAAGATCTCCTTTCCTGTACAGGAAAATGGGGTATTAATTACAAATAAAAAAATTGTTTTTAAAGTATTTCTTTAAATGCGACTTAGGGTTAACGTAATGCTTTGGACGACGACCATAGAAATATTAAGAAATATCTGGTTCGACGACAATGCGACAGAAACGAGGTACAGCGATGACACGTTTATATAAAATTCGATTTTTAAATATTTAAAGTAAAATTATAATTAATTAATGTATTTATTATGCGTAATGGTCGATATAAATAAGTGTATATACTACTGTTGTTAAATTATCAATATATACTTTTTAAATTCTAACATGACTATTTTTATGACTTATTATTTTTTGAGGTGAAACTTTTATATCGACGTATGGGAGAAATCTTATAGCATGTTAAAATCAAAAAACATCACGTTATTAATCAACGAATGTATCTTCAAATAAGGCCGATTCGAAACGCAGATATAAAATGTCTCCAGATACTGCAAAAGTGGTTAGTCAATCTAATGCAGGCAAAAAGGGTTCTCGAAGAACCAGATACCATTGTAGAATCTTCAAAACAAACGGAATATTAATATTTAGTGTCTACAAAGCGGTATGAATATTTCATTAAGCAGTCGTATTGAAGATGTCAATAACTTCTCGGCATGTTGTTATTGAAAGAATTAATTTTTTTATGACACTTAACAATAAAATTTAAAAAAAAAATGTTAATAACCCAGTAGTCACAAAGAACGAAAAAATAGTTAAAAAATTACTTACAAAATTTTACGGTCCTACTCAAAAATTTTAATAAACGAATAAACCTCGAATCAAAATAAAAACAAAAATAAAATTAAAAATCAAATCGAAACAGTTTCAATTAATCTTTGTTTTGTGGTAACAACTTCAACTCAAAATTTATAAAGGAATGTTGGAATTTTTATATAATTATTTTTATTTTAAATATCAGATAACTCTAAAGAATAAATAATTATTTCTATATAATAAAGACTATATGATTTTAGTTATAAATGCAATTTTTTTAAATACAGAATTTTTATAAAATAAAATTCTTGCGAGCAATAGTTATGAAAATTTGACATAAAACACGTCACGGTTAATTGCTTATAAAATAAAATTTAATTTACCAACGAACGTTCAAAGATTACAAAAGGTTAATAGAGGACATAAGGTCACAGAAAATGAACTTCAGGGATTACTCAATATGCGTATGTTACGAAATTTAACGCAATGTCTTAATTTATTTGAACCCAAAATGATTTTAGACCTTATCTTATATCCACTTACCTATTGATAAATGTGTATCCTGTTGAAAAAATACATCAATATTATTATTAGGATAATTTATTGGTCTGCGCTATTTTGGCGTTACTGAAAGCAATCAAATTAAATAAAATAAGTAGACTTTTAAGAAAGTATAAAAAAAATGGAAAACGAAATAAAAAAATGCATAGATAAAATAAAAACAATTTTTTTTTGTAACAGTCCCTATGTCCATTGAGTTTTTTTGAGATCCCTGCATGGGCAGGGAGAAAAATTTATTTGAGTACCTACTTCATATGTGCAACATGTCTTAAAATATAATATATCAAAAAATCTCTCTCAAATATCTGATTTGACGTAAAAATACTACAGTTCAATTTATATAGCCATTTCTATTACGACATTAATAAAATAAATATGTTAATATCAACGATTATTAATTTAACTTAAAAACATTTCCAAGAAGGTGTACGTACTATATTGTTGTTTTGTAAAATATAAAAATACACAAAAAGTTCAAGGAAGACAGGTCCTTCTAGTAACAGTTTTAAACAACACATTTTATTTTGTAAACAGTCGTTCGTTCTTTGTTTACGAATACAATTAGAGAAAAGTAATATAATGTATTTTATAAAAATAAAAATATCTCTAGATTTGTATTTAGAACTTACTTTAATGTTTTTGACGTGACAACGTCTTGTAAATCGATGAATGCCGGCTGCACCGCACGAAGAATTGTCACGTTTCGCGAGCGAGAGCCCGGAACAAGCGATAGAGAGGAGCGATCGGCCTAAGCGTTCGGCTTGTGAATGAAAACAATAACGCAGATTGGAGGATCGTATAAGTAAATATCATTATATCACACATGTATATAAGTTGTAAATAAATTGTTATTAGCACATTGTTACTTGTAATTAATCTATATAATTTAAGTAATAGAATATTTGATTGCAACGAGTGCAAATTAATATTAATTTATCGAAAACAATTGTAATTAATTGAATTAACTCATTCTTTGTATTAGGTAAAAAATAATGATAGCTCAGTGATAATAGTTCAATTAAACTCATAAAAGTATGCAATTTTTATCAATGTTTTCTTATGACGTTATCACGTAAAATTATTGTCCGTAAACCGACTTTACGGACAACCAATTTTTTACAAAAATAATCAATTTTATGCCAATTGGAAAATGGATTTCGAAAAGAAATTCAAATTAGCCTATAAATAAAGAGTAATATAATTTATTTGAGTTTTAACACCATACAAAATAAGCACATTTAATAATGTGTAGCCTATATTAGCATAATGTATTAATATTTTCTTAATTACTTATCTTTTTAAGTTCTAATCTTTAATTAGATAACAATGTCATATGGGAGTTTAAACATAAGCGACACAGGGTATTCTAGTGCGTGTGACAGATAATTTAATTATAATAATATGTAAAATATGTAAATTTTAAACGTTTTAATAATGTGATAGATTAAGTGCTTGTTTTACCAGTTGCTGATAAAGTTATCGAACGCATAACGGTATCCAACACATGAAAGTTTTTGATATATGTAGATAGATAAATAGATAAACACTTTATTGCACTCGCATCAAAGTATACACAATATAATGAAATACACAGTAATAAAAATAGGAAAAAGGAAAATGGTGCAAGGGCGGTCTTATCACTAAAAGTGATCTCTTACAGGCAACCTTATGGATGGATTAAATAAAAATTGGAAAGGTGGAAACGGTGCATAAAGTATATTTTCCGAGGTTTGCGATTTGTGAATTTTATAAATATGTAAAACATACTGATATATACTCTCATACATACATACATACGTAAATACATACACAAATTCATACATACACTATTTAAATTCTATATAAAACATAAGCTTAAATATTTACTTTTCTTATTTGTTCAAATAATAATGTTTGACATGATTTTGACGACGCGTTGGCGCAGTGCTCACACCAACTGGCTGATGCGCTAGCGGTCGCGAGTTCGATTCCCACACATGATAAATATTTGTATAAGCCATACAGACGTTTGTCGTGGTCTGGGCCTTTGTGCTTGTGTATGTATGTGTTTCTGGACCCCCGACACAGGATTCACATCCTACTGGGGGCCGTTGAGTGTGAGACGTTTATTTATTTTATTTATTATTTTTAAAATTTGTATTTTTTTATAAGTATTTTTTTTTCCAACATCAAACTTAACTTATATTACTATTTCTATTTATAACCTGAGAAACCTAAAGTTGTAGTTTATAAGTTGAAGTGAAAAGGGCCCTAAGGATCTGTTTTACCTCCTGTTAATAAAACCTATCAGAAACTTATTTGTGATGTAAACTTTATCAGTTAAGTGAAAAAGGCCCTAAATATTAAAATTTAAGAGAAACTGTATTGATTACAGTTGCTTTAAACAAATAGCTTAAGATTTGTTGATTGTTAGAAAGTATTTAAAATACATATAATTATAATATAACTATCAATTCTGACACGTTCATCATGCATTCCATGCTTATTCTGAGTCAAAAAATTTAAATGCTTCACCTAAATTCGGTTTTTAACGAAATTGAATTCAGAAGAAGTTTCCAGTTTGTTTAAATTACTTTATAATTAATTAACTATTAATGAATAGAACTTAAATTTAAGTATACTTGCATACCCTTCTCCCATATGGAGAAGAGGCCTTCGCCCAGCTGTGGGACGTTTATCGGCTGATTCACTCATACTTGCATAAGTGTATAATATTATTTGTTCTTAACTTATTTTAAGCTTTTTGTAAATTGTTCTTTAGGGTATAATATAGGGCTTATATACACATTTCAGTGTAATAGCCCTCAAAAAACCCCATTGCCTATATTTTTGATACACAATAATTTTTATTAGATTTATAAATATATTGTTTCTATTTTATAAAAAAAAAAAAAATAGGAAATCAAATGCCTTATATAAAAAAATAAAAGAAAATACATACCTTTAATGTAATTATAACTACCGACACTTATTGATTCATAGTAATTAGTGTTATAGCACATTCATTCACAGTGTTTCCAAGAACACAGTGATTCCACAGTGTTTTCTCCGTGAAGTAAGGACCGCTGTACGAGCCAGCGCGTACAGTTTTATGTATCGTCGCATAAGCAAATTTTATTATAAGTATTTTTACATTATTTCATCAGTTCGTGTACGGCTAGCAAACACACCGCGCGCGTCCTCATATCATTATATCATTTAGTACATAGTTATTTCTATTAATCAATATATCAATCAATACTTAATATCAGAGACTTTCATTTCACTCAACTATCAACTATCACTAAAAGGCAGTACGGACCGTACATAACCCTTTTTTGGTCCTTCGAGCCGGATGGACCTCGCGCGTGACTCAGTGACTACGTGGACAAAACGTGACTCTGTTTTACAAGTGAGGTGAACTATCGTTATCCTAACAAGAAATCCAGTCAAGCTCTTCCGTAATATCAAGAAAATCGTACATCAATAACAGCTACGTTCCAGACATACCATCAGCTACCTCCCAGCCGTTTCAACGACCGAGAGCATACAAGTAAGATCCTTCCAATTTTTCTATTTTTTCTCCTCCTTCTACCTTTATATCACGATGACAAGCCTGGAAGATTTATTGCAAACCCAAGAGCAAACCGTCGGAGCTATAGAGCAATTATACAGCAACTTTAAAAAGGACAGCGCGGAGCGCAAAAATGCTGATTATATCAAACGTCGGTTAACAACTTTAGATGGTTACTGGCAAGAATATCAATCAAATCATATTCAATTGTGTGGATTGGGGGATAAGTCGCATTCATACTTTACATCAAATCAATACGAAATAATGAAGGACAGGTTCGCTAATATCAGATCTACTATACAAAATTACGAACCTCTAAAGAAAGAGACATTACCTCCTCTGATAAGACCAGCAACGCCTTTAGGAGTGCCCAAAGGCCAGCAATCTACCAGCCAAGCTCATCAAGGCTCATCTAGCAAAACAGATGAGTTACTTAGGAAACAAAGTAGCAACTTTAAAGCATTCCAACATACAATTACAAATATCATGCTGGACTCAGTGTCAGAAAAATGGGAGTTCGATCACCTGTTACGTACCTTAAATACTCGTTGGTCTGTAATCGACTCTCTTCATTGGGAACTAGACAGCGAACTAGGGGATAGGGACCCAGGTTACGAAGCTGCGTTCTTCAAGTACGAAAAAGCTTATAATGACGCTATTAAATCTATCAATAAAAAGATGTGGTCAGTTTCGCATCGTGATCAGTCAACTCCGCAAATAGAAATACCGACTTTCTCCGGCAGTTATCATCAATGGAATTCGTTCAAGGACTTATTTACTGAAACAATTCATAGTAACCCTTCACTTTCTAGCGCCCAGAAGATGCAATTCCTGAAATCTAAAGTTAAGGGTGAAGCGGAGAGACTTATACAACATTTACCTATATCATCTGATAATTATTCGATCTGTTGGGAAATCTTAAATAACAGGTTTGACAACAAAAAACTAATTTTAAATTCTCATATCGATATCATGATCAACATTCCTGTAGCGCAACAACCATCATACAATCATATCAAAAGGATTCATGACAACATTTTGGAAAGCCTGAACGCAATCAAAAACCTTGGCATTGAGGTAGATTCGTGGGACCCACTTCTCATTTATCTCATGTGTCAAAAATTGGATTCTGAGACTCATAAAGAATATGTAGCATCCGTGAAGAATCCAAGAGACGTACCTAAGCTACAAGAATTTCTATCATTTTTGGAGAATAAGTTTACTACCATAGAATCGACACGTCGTAAGCAAGAACAGCCTTTTAACAAGCCGATTATGCGCAACGGTGGTCAAAATCATCAATCATTTTTTGGATCGAAATATCATAAATCAAATAATTATAACAGTAAACAACTATTTCAACACACCGGACGAGCAATTTCGCAATCTCTACCAAGCAAAAACGTTTATGTCACAAAATTCTTCAAGTGTCCTATTTGTCAAACGGATGCCCACGGAGTTTTCCATTGCAAACAATTTATCGACATGTCGCAACCGTTAAAACGCGACACTGTAGCAAAATATAAATTATGCCAAAATTGTCTTTATTACCATCATGGAAAGGCATGTATTTCAGAAAAAAGATGTCGAGAATGTAATCAAGCACATAATACCTTACTACATGGAGCATTCGAGAAACTTGAGCCTTCAGCCGGCGCGGCGAACTCAAATAACACGCGCGGCGTTTCGAAATACGAACATCCGCAGGCCGTGCGTAGTAACTCGCACGTGTCATTACAACGTGACATACCTGAAATACTATTAGCGACAGCACAACTCAAGGTTCAAAAAGCAGATGGAACCTATATCAACCTTCGGGCTTTATTAGATCAGGGCTCTCAGGCGTCACTTATCACTGAAAATGCAGCACAACTCTTAGGATTACCTCGACAAAGATGTCATGGAATTATCTCGGGAGTAGGTATCAAAGAAAGTAACTGCAAGGGCACTATTCACATAAAATGCTCTGCGATCAACAACGATTTTAAATTTGAAACGGATGCCTTAATCATGAAAAACCTAATCAAGAATTTACCCAGTTATTCGTTTATCAAGCCTACTTGGTCCTATTTGGACAACATAACACTAGCAGATCCTGAATTTAATCATAGCAAACCGGTGGATTTACTATTAGGTGCCGATATTTATTCGTTAATCCTTTTAGAAGGGATTTGTAGATCAGATCAAAATTCGCCCGTAGCACAAAATACACGTCTGGGCTGGATATTAAGCGGAAATGTCAGAACACTTTACTGCAATGTAGTACTATCAAATCTAGAGGAAATACATAAATTTTGGGAGATTGAAGATATCACAGAAGAATCAAACCTATCCACAGAAGATAAGCAATGCGTGCAGTACTATCAGGACACGACCACTCGGCGAGAAGACGGTCGGTATGAAGTCCGACTGCCTTTAAAATCAAACTTTAAAGAAAATTTGGGCAATTCAAAAGCCAAAGCTATCGCTCAGTTTCGATCATTAGAACGAAAATTCAGCAAAAATGAATCTATGCAAAACGACTACACATCATTCATGAAAGAATATCAATCATTGGGCCACATGGTACCCGCCGCTAACACTACGTCACCCGATTGTTATCTCACTCATCATGGCATAGAGCGCGCCGAATCTTCGAGCACTAAGTTTAGAGTCGTATTCAACGCGTCTTCAAAAACATCCTCTGGGCTCAGTTTAAACGACGTAATGGCATGTGGACCTAACTTACAGCGAGACTTGCAGTCTCTAATCATAAAATGGAGACAATTTCAATTTGCGTTTACCGCGGATATTGAGAAAATGTTTCGTCAGATTTGGATGAACGCGGATGATCAAATTTATCAAAAAATCATATGGCGTAGTACTACTCACGAACCTATCAAAGAATATCAACTTGCTACGGTAACATACGGTACCAAAGCAGCCCCATTTTTGGCGATGATGACCCTGAAACAATTAGCAACAGACGAGAGATCGAATTTCAGTAGCAGCTTGGCTCCAGATGTCCTGGAACAATCGTTTTATATGGACGACCTTGTGTATGGTCAACACGATATTGAATCAGCAAAACAATTATATTGCGATCTTATCAATTTATTAAAAGCCGGTGGCTTCCATCTGAGAAAATGGAGATCAAATATTCCCGAATTAAATGACATGCGTTTAAGTCAAGATAATTTTAATTTCAAGCCGGCGCCTCAAACAAAGACACTCGGACTCAGCTGGGATCCGCAACAAGACACCTTGTCATTCGACACTAAAGTCGATAAAACATCAAAACGAGATACGAAACGATCATTACTATCAGATATTTCTAAGTTATTCGACCCCTTGGGCTTATTAGCGCCGTTATCTACAAAGTTAAAGATAATTTTTCAGAATGTGTGGTCATCAAATATCAGCTGGGATGACAAAATACCCGAAAAAATTCAATCAGAATGGACAATAATCAAAGATGATATGAAAAATATTAATAAAATAAAAATGAACAGGTGGATAAAAACAATGGACGGCGACTGTATTGAATTACATGGATTTTGTGATGCGTCGACAAAAGCGTATGCAGCCGTCATATACTGTAAAATAAACAGAGGCGACAAATCAGACATTTCTTTATTCATTGCAAAGACTAGGTTAGTACCTAGTACTTCAAAGACGTCACTACCCAAACTAGAGTTAAGTGGAGCTCTTCTTCTATCAAAATTAATGGCTAAGGTCAAGCAATGTTTAAACAATTATCAAATAAAAATATATGGCTGGAGTGATTCTATGATATGTCTTGGTTGGCTGAATGGAGACCCAGCCAGGTGGAAGACTTTTGTCACTAACCGAGTAAAACAAATCATTGACGTCATGCCTTCAGAATGCTGGCGTTACGTAAAATCCGAGGACAATCCAGCTGACTGTGCGAGCCGAGGCTTAACTACTACGCAACTAATAGAGCATCCTTTGTGGTGGAGTGGACCGCATTGGCTCTCTAACTTCAATGACCAAGAGGTTCAACCAACTTATTCGACAGACCTAGAACTGAAACAAAGTAAACAGGTGAACTCAGTCATGGAGCACAATGTAACCAATGATATCATTTATGAACTATTAACAAAACACAGTTCATTTATCAAAATCGTACGAATATTAGCATGGATTTTACGATTTACTCCCAGAGATAATACTAAAAAACAGAATTATCTATCACTATCAGAATTAAACAAATCAAAAAATATCATAATCAAATACGTACAGAATACAGAATTTAATAAGGAAATAGTACAACTGAAAGACAACAACAGGGTACCGATCAAAAGCAAATTATGCGAACTGAACCCGTTTTTGGACAAAGATGGACTTCTTCGAGTTGGCGGAAGGCTCAGGAACGCCCAAATTGATCCTGAGAGGAAACATCCTATTATCATCCCAAATAACTGTCGTCTTGCAGAACTCATTATTAATCAATCACATAAGCTTGTTTTCCACGGCGGAGCCAGACTCACCTCAGCATTCGTACGACAAAAATACTGGATTACAGGTGGGAACAGAGTTATTAAAAAACAATTGCGCAAATGCGTCAAGTGCCGTCGTCATGACCCCGTTAAACACGACCAAATCATGGGTGACTTACCGGCAGCGCGCATTACTCCAACAAGACCCTTCTGTCATACCGGCGTTGACCTGACAGGGTTCGTGGACATTAAATCAAACAAGGGTCGAGGTATCAAAACAACAAAGGGCTATATCGCAGTATTTGTTTGTATGGTAACAAAAGCTGTACACTTCGAACTAGTATCAGACCTCACATCATCAACATTCTTGGCTGCTTTACGCAGAATGGCAGCGAGAAGAGGAGCGCCACGTCACATCTATAGCGACAATGGAACGAATTTCGTGGGCGCGAGCCGAACACTCAATCAAGAGTTTATAGATTTACAAACTACGCTAGATGATCAATTTTTCACGGATATCACAGATATGGAAATTCAATGGCACTTTAATGCGCCATCCTGGCCTAGCGCAGGAGGCCTCTGGGAGGCTGCCGTGAAAAGCCTCAAATATCATCTAAAAAGAGTCATCGGTAATCAAAAATTAACCTATGAGGAGTACTCCACCCTCTTGGCCCAGTTAGAGGCTTGCCTTAACGCCAGACCTCTGTGTACTTTGACCGAAGATTGTGAAGATTTGAACTTTTTAACACCATCACATTTCTTAGCGAGCGGGCCTACGCTAACTATAATTGAAACGGAAAAAGATCAGAGAACAAGATGGCAATTAACACAAAAAATATTCGACGATGTATGGCGAAGATGGCAGAGCGAGTATTTGAGTCAACTTTCCGCTCGAAGTAAGTGGCGCCAAACTAAAGAAAATTTAAAGGTCGACGACATTGTAATCATTCATGACGTTAACTTACCTGCGGGCAAATGGGCATTAGGGAGAATAATATCAGTACACCCCGGAAAAGACGGGTATGTACGTGTAGTCACACTTAAGACCAAGAACGGGCTAATGAAGAGACCTGTATCAAAAATATCACTCTTACCTGTAAATCAACGCGAAGAAAAGCAAGAACATCAGCAAAAACATGAAGTTATCACGGCAACTATCACATCAGAAAACAATCGATCAAAGACGGCGCATCGAGTCAAGTCGAGAAATGTACTTTATTTCATATTTTTGTGGCTGGCGATGATCATATCCCCTGCTTCCTGTTATTACAAATTAACAAGTTTAAACAACACTAATGGTTTATATTTTGACAAAATCGCAAACATTCGTCTTGAACAAGATCAATGGAAGTTAGTAATATATTATGATATGGCTCCGTATTGGCAAGGTACCGAATTGCTCGGTAAATACATAAATCATCTCGACGGTTCCTGTTTAAACATCACAAATAAAAAGATCCCTCAATGTGACGTCATCCTTCTTCAATTACATCACGGGTTCACGGAACTCGAGCACTACAATGGAATTCTGCTCGGTCAGCAACTCACACGGCGCGGTGCGCGCACGCGCCGCGGCCTTATCAACGGTGTCGGATTTATTGCAAATACGCTATTCGGCGTACTCGATCAAAATTTCGCCGAACAGTACGCTAGAGACATACAAGCTTTGAGAGATAACCAGAAACATTTAGCTTCTTTATGGAAAAATCAAACTTCTGTTGTAGAAGCGGAACTTAATCTCATCAAAAGAGTAGAGAGTTCCATCAATAAACAGCACAAAAGTTTTAATCAACATTTAAATAACCTACAGGAGGAAATAAACATACAACAAAGTGAACTCCAAAATGCTATCAAAATGAATGATTTTACATTATCATCAGTTATCGCAAATAATGTTCTAGCTAACCTACGGAATATTCAAAACACGTTAGTAGACTCAATAACAAACATATACCTCGGTAAATTCAACTTTCATTTACTGACTCCTGACCAGTTGAGAAACGAATTAAATATCATTACAGGATTAATATCTAAGGACTTGACAATCCCATTAGATAATATACAGTCCGACCTTTCAAGTACTTATAACTTACTTACCGTGAAGGCGAAAGCATTGAAGACTTTCATCATTTTTGAAGTAAATATACCTTTAGTGAACAGAGATCATTTCGTTATCTATAGACTAATACCAATCCCACAGAAAATCGACAACAACATGATAAATATCATTCCAGTATCCGATTACGTTGCAGTAAATATACAAAAGGCCTGCTACGTTCCTATGTCCGACAGAGATATGCAGGTCTGCGTCAGATATGACACTGATACATATATATGTCCTTTAAAACAACCCATATATCTCTTGCAATCAGATGATAACTTATGTGTCTTAAATCATGAATCTAATCAATGTGAAACTGTAACATCAAGCTGTAAGAACACATGGACAGAATTACGTAACACGAATACGTATTTATTTTTCTGTTGCGGTCAATGCTCCGTACGAGTCATATGTGAAGATCATGTTACAGCTGAACAATTAATCACGGCTGGAATCATATCGCTAAGCGGTGAATGCATTATCAAAGGGGCTACGTTTACGATTTATCCACACAAAGGCCTATCTAATATTATAGATCAAAAAGCCGACGTCCTCAATATCCATATCCCACCTATCAATAATATATTCAATCTATCAATACCTGTCTTCCCCTCCAAGACTCAATTAATGTCGGGTCCTCGGAAAGAAATAGAAGAAATCAGTAAGCAAATACAAAGTATGAAAGCCAGCGCTACCGAGGGAGTTCTGGTTGATCGAGTATCATATCACGATGTACACCACTATGTAGTCATATACTTGGTGGTGGCCTGCGGACTCATCGCGTTGGTCGTGGTGACCGCGCGTCGCCTGCGAGCGAGGCCAGGGCCTCAGCCGCCGGAGCCACAGGCTGGCGACCACGCCGCCTCACAGCCTAGAGTTCAGTGTATCAGTGAAAGTGTTGTGAACCCATGTAGTGCAATCAGTGTCAGTGTTAGTCAGTGTGATCTTAATCACTCAGATGAGATCTCGTGTGCAAAAGCGAGTCAACCACGTGCGCGTGTAGACAAGGCTACGTCGCCTATTTGTCAAAGAGTGTTTAGCTCTCTATAATACGTTTAAGCTCTATGTAGTAGTTTTTATTGTTTTTTAAATTAAGAAATATTGTTCTATCACCTTGTAACTCACTTCACTCACCTATCATTCATCTCTTATCTTTCATTTTCTGGCCCGGGAGCATGTACGAGCCAGCGCGTACAGTTTTATGTATCGTCGCATAAGCAAATTTTATTATAAGTATTTTTACATTATTTCATCAGTTCGTGTACGGCTAGCAAACACACCGCGCGCGTCCTCATATCATTATATCATTTAGTACATAGTTATTTCTATTAATCAATATATCAATCAATACTTAATATCAGAGACTTTCATTTCACTCAACTATCAACTATCACTAAAAGGCAGTACGGACCGTACAACCGCAATGGAACGTAAAGAAAAGAGAAAAAAAGTACGTACTAGACGTAAGTAGTATATTTCAATTATAAGTTTGGACTATATTTGAGACGTTTAATGCCACATTCAGTGCTTGTCACGGCTATACTTAAAGAGAGTGTCATGATAAAAATAAATTACTTTTACTTAGCAATAACAGTAGTAGTGACTATGAAAATCTAAACTAAAAAATAAATTTGGTACTGGGTGAAGAATGTAGCATCTTAGCGGTTCCGAGTTGATGACTGGATGAAGGATGAAGTTAAAAATAACAGCGAGGCCGGACCGTCTGGACCTGCTTCTGCGTCTTGCTATTTCTGTATGCGCAACATTATTCATGATGCATAAAAATGGCGGAGCTCATTACTCAATGAAAGCCAAAACGGAAATACTGTACCTAATGAATGAGCTACTACATTTATGTTTTTCATTCTCATGTGTTAAGCAATTGTGTTTTAGAATTATTGTTTTTTTATGCATAGACCATAGTGAGGTATGTTTTCTTATTATTATTTTTTTTATTGGCACATTTTGAACATGTTTTCATAAGTGTCGGTAAAGTTGTCGACGTTCTAATAAATTTGGTTTTGACGGAAAATAATAAAATTTTATATTTTTTATTAGTTTTTATAAGTATTGTTACACAATACAACATAACTCGTGTTTCCAGATGTTGATTTATTTTCAACATTATTCATATTCATTATCACTCTGTTTTGGTTATAATACTAATATTTCTTGTTTCAAATCACTTACTACAGTATTTATAAAATAAATTTATAGAAGTGCTAGTGAATTTATGTTTGTAAACAAATCGATCTCATATACGAACTTACAAGATTGCCAAAAGAGGCGCGACTAGTCTTTACGCAGGTACTCCATACACAAAATACTCTTCCTTAAACGGAAACAACTTTAAATTTTAACTTTATTTTTTCTCTTTAATTTATATTAGTCGTTATACGTCATCGTGGTAGCGGTCATAGTAACGCATACGAGTATTCTGTTAAAATTTCAAGTACCCGCCTGTTATGGTTACAAAGATGATAGTGATGAGCCCAGTGACAGACACACAGGACAGGACAAGCAGACAGTATAGTCAATAAAACAAAACGAATATAAGCCTTCAAAGATTTATAAGAAGCCTGCAAGTCAATTAGTTATCGGAAGTCTATTAAAAAGTTTTACTATCCATCGCGTCGAGATAATCTCGGTATTAACTGGAATGTTTTTCAATATTCTTAAGTTGGATAGGCTGTTTTTAAATAAGGCTATAAATCAACACGCATTGAATCGTAGGACGAAAGTAATAATCAAGAATGACGACTTATCTGATAAATATTTCAATATTGTGTTAGCGTATTTAATATTTAACAATCTATTTTTGGATGTGTGATATAACTATTCTTAATTATTGTAATATAATTGATTTAAATAATTTATGTGTGTTATATTTATTTAATTACATTATGTTTCAGTATTATTTCATTAGTAGTGTGTTTACACTAATTTGACTAATTAGGTGTACTTAGTCAAATTAGTGTCCGTGTTGTTGGAGTGAATGATATAAAAGGGAGTGATAACAAGAGGAGGATTCATTCTAGTTTCAGCTGAGGACTAAGAAGCAATACTGAGAGCCCGTTCTATAATTGTTTATAAATTGTATATTTGTTTTAAAAGGAAATATAATTACATCAAAATAGAGGAATTGGCTTTTATTCTCACAATTGTTTGTAAAATTTAAAGCGAATAAATTATTTGAATACGTTTCACAAGTCGTAGAACACTGGACGGGCAACGCGGTTTCACTTAAGCTTGTGGTACTTACTAATCTTACAAGAAGAAACATTTTTTATAATAACATCTATATTAATGTAATAAAGGTATGTCGCAATAATCATTTTTATATTTTAAGAGTTAACTGTTTTGACTTTTTGAAATATATGTGGAAGGAGTCGCTTGGTGAGTATCGATCACATAGACATAGGCCTCCCCAAGTTCGTGCCAAATATCCTGGTTTTCCGCAATCCTCATCCAGCCTCCGCCTGCGACCTTGCGTAAATCGTCGGTCCAGCGGACGAAGGACGCCCCACACTGTGTTTGCTGATACGCGGTCTCCACTCCAGGACACATATACTCCAGCGGCCATCGATCCTACGACATAGGTGACCAGCCCACTGCCATTTCAACTTGCTGATTTTACGGTCTATGTCGGTTACTTAGGTCCTCTCGCGGATAATCTCATTTCTGATTTTATTCTTGAGATATATTCCAAGCATAGCCCGTTCTTAGCACGTTGAGTGACTAAGATTGTGTACTTATCCCGTGGTCAGTGGCCACGTCTCAGAGCCATATGTCAACAACGGTAGGGCGCACTGCTCGAAGAGTTTTGTATTTATTACGAAAGTGTAAGTTACCATTTCCATGTTCCACGTAAATGGTTGTTTGTTGTGTTTGTGGAAAAACAAATAATTTTCTGAACAAATAACTTTCTTGTCTGTCACATTAGCGTAATGTGATAACGTTCTGGTATTTTTCAACTAATTTATTCGGGTAAACAATATTATGTCGTTATGTTATTGACAACCGTTTTGGTGTAGTGGTGCGAGTAGTCGCCTTAACGACGGCGGTCAAGGGTTCGATTCCCGCTCGGAGCAGATATTTGTATTTGTGCATACATTTGTCATGTGTCTCGGAGAGGACGTAAAGCCGTCGGTCCCGGTTGTTATCATAGACACCTAATAACGATCGTTACTCGTGGTAAGGATATTATCCCAAGGGAGTTACTGGTCTCCTACTGGGCGCGACCCCCGGGTCGCGGATAGGGCAAGCCACTCGAACGCCTCGCGAGTGGTCGGAGTCTTCGGAGCCCTGTGGACCAAAACCATCAGCGGTGGGCGCGAAAGCGCAGGAGGGGGATGACTCCCGCTCCCCCGCCACTCGGTGGCGCGAAAGCGCAGTGGTTAGTGGTGGTGGTGTGGATGGGTTTTAGTGGGTACTTATATAGTCATATTTTATATTTCAACACATTTTATACGCATTTTATTGGACACTAAATAAATTGCGCTCTTCTATTGTCACAGTTTCATCCTTAATTCTATCAAATGAAATCGAACCGTCGACCGTCAGAACCGAAAATGTGTTTTTAGTGAAGCGTATTAATTCCCTAGACGGATCCCTTCACATGTACATATTTATTTTCTCTTTAAGACTGAGAAGAAATGAATTGTTTTACAGACGTTTCGAGAGTTGTTTATCTGCAAACATTTTTATTTGATTGCAATAATAAATATTAATAATTGCATAAATAAATAAATATATCGATAAAAATTGCTTTAGTAGGTAGGTAAGTTTCATTATGTTACTTATTAGAATATAATTTCTCAATCTAGTCCAGGCTGTCTCAATTTTGAACTTAACCAAACTGTAAAGGTCTCACTGCTGGGCAAAGGCCTCTTCTCTATATAGTAGTAGGTTTGGAGACTAATCCACCACGCTGTTCAACTGCAGGTTGGCGAGTAATTTCTCTATCACGAGTAACGATCGTCATCAGGTGTCTGAGATAACAATCGGGACCGACAGCTTTACGTGCTATCCGAGGCACGATGGGGAGACCTACATGGATATACACCTAGACCAGAAACAAATACAAAAATCTGTTACGAGCGGGAATCGAATTCGCGACCGCTGGCGTTGATGTGCCGAGTCAGTCTTCTGCACAAGAGCAGTTGAAACAGCAAAGTACAGTTAAAGTTAATAATTAAAATTGATTTTTCTAATTGTTTAAACATTGTGTAATGAAAGGAACATGTTTGAGTGTTTCTTAACATGTCTTTAAGACGTATTAAAAGCATCTAAAATAACTACTTCACTACTATCATTTAGTTATTGAAAACTGAGGAAAATACCTACCGAATCAACTGTATCGGTACTGTACGGGACCGAATCTAAACTGTATACAATTAGTTATTTTTAGGATCTTATGCTCTGGTGTAGTCGCTATAGCCGTTAATCCCGGTTGCTATCATTAACACCTGATAACCGTTGCTTGTGAAATTATCCGTCAGCATGCTGTAGAACAGCGTGGTGGATTAAGCAATAAACCTACAATACCAGTCTAGTGTAAGTCATAGCCAAGAATTTACTATTATTACGACGACTACCGTTTGGTGTAGTGGTGGGAGTAGTCCCCTCAACGCCGCAGGCCGGCGGTCGCGGGTTCTATTCCCACTCGGGACAGATATTTGTATTTGTACAAATATTTGCTTCCGGTCTGTGTGTATGTCCTTATGGGACACCCCACTCTGCCTCGGAGAGCACGTTAAGCCGTCGGTCCCGGTTGTTATCATAGACACCTGATAACGATTGTTACTCATGATGAGGAAATTATCCACCAACCCGCAGTGGAGCTTCATGGTGGATTAAGCTCCAACCTTTCTTTTACTTGTAGAAGAGGCCATCGCTCAGAAGTGGGTTGTTTACAGGCTGATATAGTATAGTATATTAACTTATTTTATCCGTTTGACAAACATTATTCAATATTAACAATATTTTTCCGAAGTTTTACTTACCTTTAGGTTTACCTTTTAATCATTCGGAATCCCTTTTTATGCGAATCGGTTTTATAGATACGGGGATAATTATTTTGACTAACTGTGTGTGTAAAATCACCATAAATATTACAGTCATTTACCCTTAAACACCATGTTTTATTACTTGTGAAATAGGGGTAAAATAATTTTACAACCTTCTGTCCTACTTACGTAATTTTTTTTAGAGTTTAGTTTTTTTGGGGTGATTTTCATCATCATCATCAAATAAGCCACTGGATGTCTATTGTTGATCGTAGACAAGGTTTGCCGTGCGGTGACCGGCAGAGAAGAATACTTTTGATCTTATTCTTGCCGAAGTGTCGTGGCAACTAACCGCCCACGTGACACCACATTTGTTATTTTTTTTTAGCTTATGCTTGATCAAAAATTTATACAAGAAAAATAAATCTTTTCAAAATTTCGTTTTCATAACAAAAGAGTTAATTTTAAATTAACATGGTTATTTTTATAACTAAAATTATTCGAATCGGGATATTTACCATGTTTTTTGTTTTCACTTGGTGGAGCTCGTCTCGTGAACAAGACATTCGTAGATAATGTCGAAATATCAAACTCAAAAGTGAAAACAAAAAACCATGGTAAATATCCCGATTCGAATAATTTTAGTTATAAAAGAGTTAATGTTTCTCACGAAAACTTTCGTTTTATTTCACCAATTTATTTATTTATTTATTTATACTTTTTTGTACACCACAAATATACAAACAAGATAGATTGATAATTACAAAATATGAAGTACAAAGTACGGTCTTATGGCTAGTTAGTCATTTCTTCCAGACAACCCGAACTAATAATGTACATTTTACAGCATCTCATTATACTCTCGGGCTTCAGTGCATCGTTCACACACCGCAAAAACACACACACACACACACATATATATGTATAGATAGCAATAAAATTTATATTTAGACAGAAAGAAAGAAAGAAAAAAATATATATTTATTTGGGACATCTGTTTACAATTAACAGAAAAAAAAAGAATCAACACTATTATCAAGAGAAAAAAAAATATCTACACAACAGAGAAAAGTACCAACTTAAATGAATTCAAAAATCGATTAAAAATTTTGTCGCAAAAAAAAGACGTAAAACACACTTTAGACAGATTTTACGCAAAAAATGCAAGGAATTTTGTCGTTATGCGCGTCAGCTTCGTGTCTAAGATGATGAAGAAGTAATTTCACTAGTCTGCGTTGGCGCGTGTCGTATACTTGCACTGAAAGTGCTTATGATAGATCTGAAGAATTCCTCTGTTTTATAGCGCTCGTTAAAGTGATCGTTGCACGCGGCCGAGTCTTACTTTGGATCATGGATGCAAGTTTATTAAATAATATTAGTATCGATAAGTTTATTTGTAATTTTTACTTGTTATAAGTAACAGAATTCGTATGTACACTGCTGAACATACGAGTAGGCCTTCCCCATGATCTCTGGGGGTTTTGCTATACTATACTCGTCACGCTTGGCAGGCGGCGTGGCATTCTATATGGAGAAGAGGCCTTCGCTCAGCAGTGGGTTGATTACAGGCTGGTACAGTACAGTACAGACTATATAAATAACTACACAGTTCTGTGGCCCGATTTAAACTTAATATAGTATTTATCGTTCCTTATTGGGGTCCCGGACCAGGGTTATTAGATTTGATTCCACCATATTTATCATCTGTTAGGGGGTTTGACAATATTCAGCACGCTTGGTAGGCGAGTTGGCGAACGCAGTGCATTGTGACAGGATATGGTGACGCTGCTGTACGTCAAAATCCTGGTTTGTGTGCAGTTGTTCGTACTACTATGGCTTTAGGCGCTTTTTACGACACCTTGGCAAGAAAGAGGTCGGGACTATTCTTCTCTGCTGGTCACCGCACGGCAAATTTGGTGTAGGGGAGACCGGGGATAGTTGCCTATAGGGGTAGGTAGACTAATCGAAAAAAACTCGTCACTGGTACAAGTTTTGCGTCTTCCTCTCACAGTCATGTATTACGCTCCGTACCCCGTTCATTTGTCCAAAACACCACATCGCGGATACACTTCGTTTTGGAGCAGTGACATGTTTTTTGTTTTCTTACAATGAAAGTAAAATTTCTACATTGCATATTTTTTTATTTGATGCCTACACATTTTGTGTAAATCATTTTTTTATTAATCAGAGTAATTAATGAGTACATATTAAACATATCTCATGTCTTATTTTTCATGTCGATGACAGTGTCAAGGTTAACCATGCCTAAAAAACAAAAAATAGCTTCCGGGGTTGGTAGACATATTTCTTTCGGGGCTGGTTGAATAAGGTAGTCAACCAACTATATGGATAAGAAACAAAACCAAACACGAAGAGAAAGTTTTAAGAAAAGAAAAAAGAGATAACCTTGCGCTACAGAAGACCAAAATTGGAAAAGAAAAAGGATGGCAAGGGAAAAGGAAATTAAAAGAAATAAAGACAGGTGAGGAAAATAATGACGATGCTGCGAATCCAGATGACGTAATGACGCAAGTACGGTTTGCTTAACTGAATTGAATCGTACACTGATAGTAATCGTGGCGAAAAATGGATTCAGTGCATAACTTGTAAGTTATGGGCATATTCCAAATGTAAAAGAGGAAATGTAATATTTATTGAATACAAACATTGTTTTTCTGCTATTGAAGACTGATTATTTCATTTTTAATTTTCTGTAAATAAAAACGAACATGATACTGACGATAAGTTTACTTAAAAATATATATATATATATCATTACTTTTGAAGAACCAAGTATTAAGTTACTGAGTTTATAAAAAAAAAAACCAATTATAATCTGTTATATTTTAACTAGCATCAACATTATATGTGTATCTGTGTATGTATTGTGGATGATTTATATTACCCCGTGGGCGGATCGTACCCGAGACGTATCGTTTCCACTGAGCTCAGTGTTATTCAAGATATGTGTAACTAGAATTAATTAAAACTCGATTGTATTGAATTTTCTTTTCATGTGTCATTGTTACAATTAATAGATAAAATCGCGATGATAGTGCTATAAATAAATAATTAAATTTAATTTAATTTGTACATAATAAAAAAAGAAAAAAAAACTAAATTGTTATTTTATTTAAAACTAGCGGCCCGCCCCGGCTTCGCACGGGTATTTAACAAAAATTTAAAAAATTATAAATTTATATTTTTCATCACCTACACCTGCGTCGATACTGGAAAATATTTTATAATAGACGGATTGAGTTGTCAAATCAACTTCAAAGCAAAAGCAACCCCCTATTAACCCCGTTAGGGGATGAATTTTGATAAAATACGAAACATCTTCAATCAATTCTGTTAAAGAATATTTTATGCAAAATTCGAAGTAGATTAGACCAAGGAACTACGTTGTCCCATACAAACTTTGACCTCCTTTTTTGCCCCCTTAGGGGTAGAATTTCGTAAAATCCGTTCTTAGCTGACCTCTCCTCGGCAAAAGGAATATTACTACCAAATTTCAAGTCTCTAGGTCTTATAGTTCCAGAGATATCGTGATGAGATGATGACCTTTCGCTTTTATATATTAAGATTAAGATTATAAAACGGACTCGTTAACAGATTTATTATATCTATATATATAAATAGTACGGATGAAACATTTGAACTAATTTTTTTTATTAATTATTTTTTCATTGATGAATATCATACTTTAATAAGTATTATTCCCGACGAAGGCAACTGGCAAATCCAAAAACACAAAAATCATAAAAATCGGTCCACTCGTTCTCGAGTTATAAGCGGTGTAACTAACACGACTTTCTTTATATATATATATAGATAGATTTAAGATTAGATTACAACTTAAATAGCTATAACCATCCAACTTTGTACAATCAGCATACACATAACGACCAAATATTTTAATAAGAAACAAACAATCAAGACTGAAGTAAAAAATGAAAAAAGGTATTAAATGAAAAAAGAAAAACGTTTTTTGAATACGGGCGAGGGTCATTTTTATTTTGGCCGAAGTTTTGGAGAGCGCGATTCAAAAAATTATATTACGTATTCTGCGCCATCTATCGTATAATGGTAGAATATCGTTTTTATATTTAGTGACATTTAACATAATAGTATATTAATTGAAAATGATGTTTATCTAAACTATTTAAACGATTTCTATTCCTATTCGACATATTTAGTAAACTTCTAAGTTTAACAAAATAATAACTCAAAAATAAGTTTTGTGAGTTTTTAAGATTCGATGGCGTCTATGTCGCGTAGGCGTAGGTACCTATTTCTATATTCTTAAATATTTATTTTTAAATTTAATTACAATGAAACTAAAACTTAATGTTACAGTGAGTTATGTATAATTTTTATGTATTAAAGTTATTTACATTGGTTTTGTACTTTTTACGTGATACGCGTAAAAAAAATTGATTGAAATTAAATCGCGCTAGTAAAATTTATTCTTGATGACATTATAAAACGGAGGTTTTAACAGATTTATTATAGGTATAGATTAGGGATGTTCATTGGAAAAAACTATCGATAATTTAACTATCCGGAAAAGACATAGATTATAACTTGTTGAGTCCGCGCTTGGCCGAGGTCCCAAAAATATAACCAAAGATATTTTAGCGTCCGGCCACGATATGATGTAACTATAAATCACCTTTATATTACTTGTCGATTTTTAATTTAGGTATTTAATTAGGTAATTCTGTAATAGCCTGTAAATATTCCACAGCTTGGCGTTTTCTATTGAGAAGAAAAATTAGAGTTTAAGTAAACAGAAATAATTTTTAGTTCATGTAAGTAATAATTTTTTACGAATTTCTACAATTCAACACATTTCTGTGTTTTATATGTTATATTAAATGGTTTATCTCGAGTCAAATAATTCTATCGATTTATTTAATTGTCCTATATTTTTAAGTCAAGTTATAAAGTCACTACATTAGATATTTTTGATATTATGAAAAACTTACACATATATTTATTTTTTAAACCAAATTTAATATGCTTTTCACGTACGGGATTAATAAATGGAACATGTAATTGGTCCGATCACGTGTCGCTCTGCGCCACACGTGGGTGTCGTCTTTGTTTCACAAATAGCTCTGAAAAGGCTACGTTGTCGAAGCTGGAGAGGATTTAATTATAAAATTGAATTGTAAAGGGTCGTGTTTGAACAAGAAACGTTTTTAACTGACTGTGCAAAAATAGTATTTTATATATATTTTTTTTTATTTCGCTGGAACATTTATTTTATTGACACTACAAAAAATACACACTTCAATATATTCAATATAGCAAAAACAGTAGTTTTTATTCAAAAAGGGTACGCGAAGTACAAACACAATAATAGGTTTTGGGTTGATAAACTAACATTGTATTCGATAGACCCAAAACCTCTTGTAAGGATGAAAAGTTAATATTCCTCTCTGTTTCAAAATATATCCTTGTTACAATCAGCTATGTTATACTGCTTTGACTTCGTAAAGTTTCTTCAAGATTTAATGAAATCAGAATTGAATTTGTAATCGTGCTCCAAGACGTATAGCCGACGGCTCGTCAACATTTGAACATACCTTTACTTCTATGCTCTTCAGCATCATATGCTGTCAAAAGACAACTAGAATGACATTTAATTATACAAAAAAACGTATAAAGTTTTTCTGAACTTTTTTACTTTACTTAAAACTGTTCAAATTTTTTGTTGTATTCATTGTATATGTTGATATATTTTTTGCTTACCTTCAGTTGTTATCGATTTTCTTCAGTCTAGAATGTTCAAGAAAAAAATCTTTATGAGTTTCTTATTTCTGTCATATTTGTTATTTTGTCGACTGTGAACTTCCGTCATTACCCACTGTTTCTTTTTTTCGTAATGGATAAAGTCAATTAAGTTTAAGCCAAAAGATTGAGAGAAAAATAAAATTGGACAAAGAAGAAAAACTTTAGTAAGTTTCACGCAGATTCTCCATTAATAAAAAAAATATGTACTTTTACAATGATGAGTTGTCAGTGAGTTGCCTGCTTAGTAAAATAAGTCAGAAATACTCGATGTATTGACTTTTACAAGCACACGCCATGAATTCAGAAACAAGCATCGAAAGTTCATGGACGATGACATGCCACTTCAGTTGAAATACGTCCATTAAATTTGTCAGCTGAATTGTCTATTAATGAATGAATGTATGCATATATTTAAAGTATGGCTTGAACTGAACTGTATCAGCCTCTAAGGGTCACACTTCTGGGCTTTTACCTCTTCTCAATATAGAAGAAGGGTTGGAACTTAATCCATCCATGAGCAAGGATTGCTATCAGGTCAAATGTCTACCCCGAGAGGGAATCGAATCCGGGACCGCCGGCTTTAAGGTACTACTCGAACCCACTACACCAGAACGGTTATCTATGTATTTTATGTATGTTTCTAAAAATATCAGAATAGATTATTCGGAATACGGTATAATTGTTTAATATATAGAAAGTAATTAAATGTTATTAATTTAGCTCTCCAACAAGGATGTCATGCGGAAGTGAGAAGTTGTCATTTCCGTATATATGTATATAGATATCGTCGGTTCTTCGAGTTATGTACCTTACATGTTGCCATTTCAGCTTCGATATGCCAATCATAGTTATCTTCTTCGCCCGCTGAGTGACACTGAGGTTTGAGGCTCGTAGTTAGCGACCAACATCCGCCATCCTACCAATTATATCCTGCAATTTATAATCAGCATTTTCCAGTTGGATGACATTTTTTTATCTTGAAAGTACCGACCAGACCGGTCAGTTCTGGAGGCGTATCGTGAACGCAAAGGTGCCCGAGTATTATAGCAGTCTTAGAGTAAAGCTCAATATACAGCGAGATGAACTCAAGGTAATCAAAGTGGTCGGATTACCTGCAGCTTTTCAATTGATTTGTGACGGGTGTGAACGTAAATTCTTCGCAAAAATCGGTTATGTCAGTCAAAGTCAGGTCCCAAGTCACAATGGCTGAAGACGGTCGTGCTTATTATCTGTATATTTATTTATAGCAGCTATAGTACCTACGAAGTACTCAGCGAAACTCTTTGTCAATATATGAAGCCTGACGGAGACTTAAAAATTTCTCTTTACCATCATTTATATTCTCTCGGAACCTTAAAAGGTAGACGCATATAAAACACGGATAATTTGCTTAAAGTAACGTAAAGATAGAGTAATTGTATCAGCGATTCAATTTGTATGTAAATTTTTCTTTTATAAAATACAATTTTGTAACTAAAATCAAAAGTGTATTTTAGCTCGACATAAAACGATACGACGATATACTATTTATAATATATGACGACGATATACTATTCTATATAAATAATAATAATATTATTTAATATATTATAATAATATTTTTATTTTTTTCATCGTTTTTTAATAACAAATAGGTACATCCTATTAAAATTTTGTGATAAGAAATTTTTCGTGTCCCATAAAAAATACACATACAATATTTGATTAAAAGTCTATACCGGATTTTATCGCGTTTATTTAAATAATAATTATTCGGACACCCACCACCTCAGTCCCCCGAGATCATGGACGCTGTAAAGGGTCCGAAACGTCGGGAAATAATTTAAAATATTGTAAAACTGTAAAGTTTTAAATAAACGCGATAAAATCCGGTATAGACTTTTAATCAAATGAATAAAATTCGCGTAAATATAAGAGAACAGTACACATACAATATAATGATATAAAACTTCGAAAACGAAAAAGGTGATGAAGAAGATAAAAAAATAGGTCTGTTATTCTCTAAACATGAATCAGTGGAATTTTCATTAATTACGTTAGTGAAGCCGTATTCACTACATATCAGTGAATTTCAATAACAAGTTAGTGAATACTCACTAATACACATACAAATATTCAGTGATCAAATCAGTGGACTCTAATATTCATATATTCATACATTGAATAGTTACTAATTCTGCGTGGTATGATTCTAATATTGATAAACAGTAATAGTCACTTAAAATTAGTGAAATTCCACCGATTCATGTTTAGAGAGTAGTCTGAAAAGCATCAAAACAACGTGGGTGAAAACGCAGGTGACGCAGGAGTTTAATACACGTACAGTTTAGTTAGTTAAAAAAAATTTTTCTAATTGTAAAATTAATGCAATTATTTTTACGATAATTCTGATGAGGTAGTAAATTTGACGCATATTTCTAATCAAAAGCAAATCGAATCAACCACGTCATTCGATTTACTTTCACTGTGAAATGTATAATCGCGTAATGAGTTATGACTGGCTCGTTGGCGTAGTTGGCAGTAAACTTGCTTTCTGCACCAGGGTTGTGGCTTCAGTTCCCACTCCGAGTCTTGGTCTTATATGTATATATGTAGTAGGTATTTTATTTATATTAGGTAACATTTATTAAGCAAAGTTGTGGATATGTTTTATATCGGCTCGTCGGCTGTTACCTAAAACACAGGCATTAAGTTGCTTACCTTTGTAACAGTCGACCGCGTGTTTATGTTGAGCAAAAATATAATGAATATGAAATAAGTTTTATTTCTAGCACACATAGCTTTTTTAAACGATATCTAATGTATGTTCGGTAGCCAAGAAGACATAACACTTGAATTGATATCGGAAAGTTATGGTTTCAAATCCTCGCAGTGTTAAAAGTTAGTTTAAAGAAAAATTTTGTAAATCTATACTAATATTATAAAGCTGAAGATTTTGTTTGTTTGTTTAAACGCGCTAATCTCAGGAACTACTGGTTCGAATTGAAAAATTATTTTTATGTTGGATAGCCCATTTACCGAGGAAGGCTATAGGCTATATAACATCACGGTACGACCAATAGCGGCTGAGTAGTAATAAGAAATGTTACAAAAACGGGAAAAAATAATCTTTTTTCACAGATTATTTCTCTTCTCGAGACATTTTTTTACTATAGTTCCACTTTTAAAGTAAATATAACATCACTCTTTCACTGAGAATTTTCAAAAAAAAAAAAAAAAAAACTCAGTAATACGTTGAACGACCCAGGAATCAAACCTGAGATCCCTTGCTCGGCAGTAACGCCTGCGACCACTCGATCAACGAGGCGGGTACCTACTCTAGAGTGATTGTTTAAAAATAATTAAGTACGTTTTTCCCTCAAATTAACGCGGGTGAAACAGCTACACAGCTAGTATTAAATAAAAATATATATCCCTTCCCCACTCATTTCCCCTGTCGTTATATAGTTATAAGAAATAGGAATAGTTAGCTTTTTTGTAGGGTAAATACCCAGATAAGAATGAATGTAGATGGATGCAAGAAGAAAATACGTATGCTGAATGGAAGTGGAAATGAACAAATGCGCAATGTTAATAGAGGCCTAGAGTAATTAATAAATAATGTAAAAACAGTCTCCCCAAATCATATCATAAGCACAATCCTCGCAGTGAAAACTCATCAGAAGTACTACTGTGTCTGCAAAAGAGTTATTCTTATTTTATTTTTATTATTGGAAGGTGATGAGAGAAAAATTATTTAATTAGCTTTTAAATTTTAAAACTGAAACTAATTTTATGCATGTAAATTTTATAATTATAAATTATAAGATATTATATGTAAGAAATTATATGTAAATTATAAGAAATAAATAAAAATACATAATTTTAAATATTAATTTCTTTAGTTTACGAATATTATAGTAGAATCGGAATCCATTATTTTTACAATGTTAAATTTATTTATTTATTTATTCACTTATTTCACAACCATAATATAATAATATTGTATTTATAAAATACAAAAGATAATTATGGACCCCGCAGGGGCACGAAATATTTAGGTAGAGAGGAAGCGCTTTGTTAGTTAAATATAATTATTTATATCACTTTTAATATATGTATATAATAGGTGATGTTATTCTTTATCATTTAAATATTCATCTATATCATAGTAACATTTATTAATTAATAGCTTCTTTACAATTTCACAGATATATAAAGATATGTCTACAAGTTTTCAGTTGAGACATTGACTGATTATAGAAAATCGTGGAAAAACATCGGTTTTTATAGGGAAAAGTATCGCGTTACAAATACGTTTGATCGATCGACGTCTCATTGGAAAGTTTGAAAATTATATTCGACTAATGCGTTGACGTACTTTTATCATGTCGATTGTGTACTTTACGATGATTTGCTTGTTCATCATACTAGCTAAATTCTGCGGTTTTACCTGTGTAACTTCTGATCCCGTGGGATTTTCGGAATAAAATACACTATCTAAGCATGAATCAGTGGATTTTTCACTAATTACATTAGTGAAGCTGTATTCACTACATATCAGTGATTTCAATAACAAGTTAGCGATTACTCACTAATACATATACACATATTTAATCATGACATCAGTAGGCTTTGATATTCACATGTTCATACATTGAGTAGTCAGTAATTCACTTAAAATCCACTGATTCATGTTTAGATATCAACAACTATTCAGGAGCTTAGCAGCCACGTCAGTCATACAAATTAAACACGTGTTATTGGTAAATACATAACCCTTTTGGATTTAACACAATTGTGTAAAAGGCCGTTAAATAAAATTACGATACCCAAAGGAATAAAAACGCGACTATAAAAACTCTATAAGCAGTTTTTATAAATGTTAACTATTCGTAATCACAACGGACAGAAATTCTGGTGTACTCGTAGTAGTGTGACGTGACGTGTTAACACCGGCGGTCACGGGTTCGATTCCAGCTCGGATTTGTTTTGTGCAAATATTTGTTTCCGGTCTGGGTGTATGTATGTCCTTGTGGGTCACCTTCTCACCGAATCCCAGTTGTTATCATAGACACCTGCTCATTATTCTTGGTAGGGAAATTATGCGCCAACCTTTGGTGGAGCAGCGTGGTGGATTAAGCTCTAACCATATCCTATATATGGAAAAGATGCCTTTACCAAGTAGTGCGATGCTTACAGACTGATTCAGTTCTGTTGAGTTCAATCATAATATAACTCTATGATGATATTTATTCAAATCGATCTTTTTCGTTCACGATTGTCAGTTGTATGTGTGTATATGTATGTGTGTACGTAAATATGTCAACGGATTGACGAATTTTAACAGATGAAGTGTCATTAGATTCGTCATAATAGTACAGTGCCATGTGTAAACTGAAACATGATTTATCTGCTTGCTTTTTTCTTTTACTTTGTAGTTTCATTTATTTATTTTCTAAGTTTTAATTCGAAAATATACTTTAAAATAATATTTACTAGCTGATTTTTTCGCAAATTATTTTTTAAGAGCTTTAAATTTTTTCATATTAATTTGGGATAAAAATGTAGATGCTATGATATCTATGTAAATATATACAAAGGTGACTGACTGACTGACATAGTGATCTATCAACGCACAGCCCAAACCACTGGACAGATCGAGCTGAGATTTGGCATGCAGGTAGATGTTATGACGTAGGCATCAGCTAAGAAAGGATTTTGATCAATTCTACACCCAAGGGGATAAAATAGGGGGTGAAAGTTTGTATGAAACTTTTTCAATTTTGAACCAATCGGGCTGAGACTTTGCATGCATAAAGCTACTATGACGTAGGCATCCCCTAAGAAAGAATTTGGATAAATTCCACCCCTAAAGGGATAAAATAGGGGATAAAAGTTAAATGAAAGGAAAAAAAATAAAGCCGCAAAAATTATACCTAATTAATACTAATACTTCTTAACGCGAGCGAAGCCGCGGGAAAAAGCTAGTTTATAATAATATTGTTGGTGTTCTCTCTCCACGTTAAAATGAGCAACGTGCTTGTATCATCTACTGCGCTTTGTTACCAAGGGACGAAGTGACCTCAAGACCTAATTTAGCGGACGGTTTGTTATCTAATATACCTCGCTCTTGTCTGAGATTGAAAGCCTGTATAACATAGATGTGTCTTTTCGACCGACTGCTTGGGTGTTTAGGTGTAGGTGTATTTGTGTTAGTACGTGTATGTATGAATGTATGTTTCCACATGAAGTGTCGTAACGTTAGTTACAACAGTATACTAGTAAATATTTTTAATTTAACAGAGAACAGAAGCGACAACAGAGAAAAGATTTTTAATAGTATAACTTCCCTATAAGACGTCAGTACAGAATAATACGTAATATTCCCATATTAGGTAAATAGGTATTAAAAAAAAAAAAAAAAACTAAAATGATTTGTCGAAATGATTTACATGTCACTGAACTAAATTAAACTGAATCAGCCTGTAAACGTCCCACTTTTAGTTAAAGCTTCTTCTCCATATAGGAGAAGGGTTGAAGTTTAATCCACACGCTGTTCCACTGTGGGTTGACGAATAATTTCTCTATCATGAATAACGTTCGCTATCAGGTGGCAATAATAATAACTAGGACCGATGGCTTTAGTGCTCTTCGAGGTACGGTAGATCCACAAGGACATACACAGACCAGAAACAAATATTTGTACAAATACAAATATCTGCACCGAGCAGGTATCAAACTCGGGACCGCCAGGACCGTGACGTTTATTTATTATTAAAAAAAGACAGGAAGATAGAAGATAGATAAGAAGATAGACAGAAGAAGAAAGACAGAAGACTAGGTGGGAATTTATCATCATCATTTTGTATTTGAAAAATAAACATTAAAATATATCAGTTTATCAAAAGCTGATTATTTTGTAAAGACCTTTGTTAAAATGCATGTTTAAATGCATACGTCTATAAAGTCTAAACAATAATCAGTGTATGTCGGATTTAACTGAATGATAAAGTGAAATAGAGCATCTTAACATTCACCACTTTCATATATTCGTTCTGTAATTGTGTAATGTTGATGAGGATTACTGTCCTTTAAGTTTTTTAATTTCCTTTTTTATCGGTAATTTTTTTTCCTCTTTTGTAAAAACTATAAAAAATCCTTTCGAATTAAAAAACTTTAATAATGCTTTGTCAAAGGAATTTCCAATGAATATCCATTCGCTCAGGGATTGAACGTTTACCATAAAGCTCTGCTGAAGTTGTACATTAAGTCTGAAAGCTTACAAGCTTCAGTGTTTCAGTGTGCGGGCGAACGCCGCGGCGTAAGCTCGCTTCATGAGCGTTTGATTGCTACGACGTAGAAGTTGTGATAACTATCTGTGGTGAGTACTATTGTTTTTATTTGAATAAAACTAAATTAAAGTTGTGATAAACTATTTTTTTTTTTGCGTATTTAAGTTATGGATAGTTATACTATTATTCCGAGTGTATTTCTTGAATAATAAATCGAAAATAAAAATGTAATATTTTGATAAAAAGTTTTTAAACATATATTAGGTATTTATATATAACTCATACGATAAACTAATAATCGAATAAACAGTTATTTTGAAAAAAACAATATTGTTAGATAATTTGACATTGATATTTTTAAAATAATAAAATGATATTGTTAAAGATTAATAATAAATTTATAGCAATATATATTGAAATAAAAAAATATTCCTATTAATACTTTAAGTTATTTTCAGAATCTTAAAATCGACAAAAATAATACAATACGATGAGTAAATTGCGTAAATTTTTTTTAAATATTTGTGTGAGTAGTTATTTTTTTTTAGTAGCTACTCGTGTTAACGGAACTCTCTATACAAAAAAAATATATGTAGAGTTAAATATGGAACTATAATATAGTGCGGACGTCTTTGTGTGCGAGTCAATCTGACTTCACTCATTTTTTCCGTTCCCATAAAATTGGAAAATAAAGAAATGGAGTGATTTATTTTTATCACCATATGAAAACTAGTTCTATTTCGATGTAATAGATTCCGATAAATACACATCTCTCATCAATAGCTTAAGATCGATTTAGTGAAGAACTTTAAATGAGAGAAATGTAAATCGTTTCCACATAATCACAATTTCAAATAATTTCTCGTTTTTTATACCTTTACGGGTGAAGTTTATTCACAAGCATTCAAGTGATCGTTATATTAAAATAATCAGCTTGCTGTTCGTAAAGATAAACATACGCACCACAAAAGAAAAATAAGCACAATTGAATTGAGAATCTTTTTCCACTGAAAATTTATTTATTCATTATTCTCTATCTTACATCTTATATTACAGGAAGGTCAATGCGTTAGAGTAGATAACAAAACAAATTACATTTTCCAGTTACATCATTAAACCACCACGATTCAAAAATGGAAGTCATAAAATGTATGAAAAATGAATAATTAATTCAATCAAATTAAACACTATCAATAAATATTCATGAATAAAATTAAATAAGAAATTAAACAGAATATGATTCAAATCAAACAAATAGTCAAATTAAGCACAGTCAGAGCAACAGTCAGAAATTAAAATTATATAAATACCTAACAAATACATAACTGAATAAATAAAAACCCATTATCGTTAAAATAAATTATAACTTAACCTAGATTATAGGTTAAGTTGACCACTACGACGATGAGAGAACCGCTGGGTTTTAGTGGATATTCTGACTCTGCAGTCAGCGAGTCCCACATACCCGTCGCCTTGTGTGGTGGGACGCGTAAACGAATTTCCCAGCGGTAAAAAAAAGGTTATAGGTTTAGTTATAATTTATTTTGACGTTAATGGGTTAGGGTTTAGACCCAATCTGGATAGTAGGATAGATACGAACATACGAACTCGTTCAGCGTGAAGCTGAACAAATCTATCTGGTCCGCTACTGCGTTTAGCGCGCGCAGAGTTCGCGTAAGCGGCATATCGCGCAGAAAGTTAGTGCGCGCATAAAACGCGCCACCGCGCCGCCCTACCGCATTATCCGGTACGCTCAACTTCAGTGTATGTATATTTTGACAGGATATGATGACGCTGTTGCCCATCAGCATCCTAGTTGATGTACGGTTTTTCACACCACTATGGCCTTAGTCGTCTTTTACGACCCCTCGGCAAGAAAGAGGTCGGGACTATTCTCTGCCAGTTACCGCACGGCAAACGAAAATAATTACACATTTCTCTCAATAGCTTTTTTTATTTCCGCATCGCTACCGTTACTTTACCGGATTCGATCACTTCTTATGATAAATATTTGTATATGTCATTAAGAGGTCTTAGAGAATATGCTCTGTGCGTTTTTGTTTATAATTTGTGTGTGTTTTCAGACCAATGACACATAAATCAACTGAACTAAATTAGTCGGTAAGCGTCCCACTGCTAGGAACAGGTTTCTTCTCCATATAGAAGAAGAAGAATGGTTGAAGCATAATACGCCACGCTGCGGGTTAGAAGATAATTTACCTACCATGAGTAACAATCGTTACCAGGTGTCTATGATACAACAGCAACCGGGACTGATGGCTTTACGTGCTCTCCGAAAACTGGAAAACCACAAGGACATACACCCAGATCGGAAACAAATATTTGCACAAATACAAATATCGGATATATACGGAATTGAACCCTCGACGCCGGCGTTAAGGTGACTACTCGTACAACTACACCATAACGGTCGTCCAATACCCATAATTATATAGTATTATATATTTATTTACGAGTGATTCTCTTTTATATTTGCGTATCCGATACGACCTTGCAAATGCCATTTCTATTTTAATATATGTTTCGTGAATTGTACATTAAGCATTGTTTATACGAGTATTTGATATATTACTCGTAATATTTGTAATAAGTTGAACATTAAAAAATGGCTGGCAATCTGTTTATAATGCTTAAACACAAATAGATTTATGACTTGGAATTGTAGCGTCATAGCTCTTAAATAATAAATCTATACTAATATTATAAAGCTTAAGAGTTTGTTTGTTTGTTTGAACCCGCTAATCTCAGGAACTACTGGTTCGAATTGAAAAATTATTTTTGTGCTGGATAGCCTATTTTCGAGGAAAATAAAAAAAACTCAATAATACTTTGAACGACCCAGGAATCAAGCCTGATACCCCTTGCTCGGCAGTAACGCTTACGACCACTCGACCAACGAGGCGGGTACCTACTCTTAGAGTACCTAATTATTTAAAAATATTTAAGTACAATTAGTGTGGATACTCCATGCCGGAAATAAACTTCTCACAAAGAGATGTCCGGCGGGAGCTGCTTACTCTCGATGTTCATAAGTCGAGTGGGCCCGACGGCATTCCAGCGATGGTGCTGAAACAGTGTGCTCCAGAGTTGTGCCCTGTATTAACGCGACTTTTCGCACTTTCCTACCACACTAGGCAAGTACCGTCTTCATGGAATACCGCCCATGTGCACCCGGTACCCAAAAAGGGCGATAGATCAGATCCATCGAATTACAGGCCTATCGCTATTACCTCCCTTCTCTCCAAGGTTATGGAGCGTGTTATTAACACCAAGCTCCTCAGGTACCTAGAGGAACACGATTTGATCAGCGACCGGCAATACGGCTTTCGCCACGGTCGCTCGACTGGTGACCTTCTAGTGTATCTGACACACCGATGGGCTTCAGCCATCGAGAGTCAAGGTGAGGCATTAGCAGTTAGCCTAGATATGGCGAAGGCGTTCGATCGGGTCTGGCACCGGGGTCTTCTCTCGAAGTTGCCATCGTACGGACTACCCGAGGGTTTGTGCAAATGGGTTGCCAGTTTTTTGTCTGGTCGATGCATACGAGCCGTTGTAGATGGCTGCTGCTCCGCAAAACTAGACTTAAACGCTGGCGTCCCGCAAGGTTCTGTGCTGTCTCCAACGCTGTTTCTCCTGCATATCAATGACTTACTGTCTATTGATGGCATTCATTGCTATGCGGACGATAGCATTGGAGACGCATTCTACACAGGCCGTTCAAACATCCCTCGTTCGGCTGTGGTAGAAAGTCGCGAACAACTTGTGTCTCAAATCGAGAGTAGTCTTTCCAAAGTCTCCGATTGGGGTCGAGACAATTTAGTCCAATTCAACCCCTCCAAGACACAAGTTTGTGCGTTCACCGCTAAGAAAACCCCATTCACTGTGGCCCCTCAATTCCAGGACACAACCCTTACCATCTCTAACAGTATTGGTATCCTTGGTGTCGACATATCCAGCGACGTCCAGTTCCGATGTCACCTGGAGGACAAGGTCAAGATGGCATCTAAAAAACTCGGTGTGCTTAACAGAGCGAAGCGGTACTTCACGCCGGGGCAAAGACTGCTTCTGTATAAATCGCAAGTCCGCCCCCATATGGAGTACTGCTCTCATCTCTGGGCGGGAGCAGCGGCATACCAGCTTGGCCCTCTTAACTCGGTTCAAAGGAGAGCTGTGAGAATTGTCGATGATCCAATACTGACGAGCGATATCGAGCCCTTAAGTCTTAGAAGAGATGTTGCATCCCTATGCGTGCTCTATCGTTTGTATAATGGGTTGTGTTCCGAAGAATTGTTCGAAATGGTGCCAACGGCCACTTTTTATCATCGCACCGCTCGCCATCGACAGGGAATTCATGCTCACACATTGCAGCCCAAATGGTCCCGTACAGTTCGGTATCAGAGGAATTTCCTCCCACGGACCATTCGGCTGTGGAATGAACTCCCTGCCGAGGTTTTCCCATAGGACTACAGTATGGGGTCCTTCAAGAGGGGAGTAAATAGGTTTTTAAAGGGTCGGCAACGCGCATGTGATGCCCCTGGTGTTGCAGGCGTCCATAGGCTACGGTAACCGCTTACCATCAGGCGGGCCGTATGCTTGATTGCCACCGTCGTGGTATAAAAAAAAAAAAAAAAGTTTTTTTCCATCAAATTAACGCGGCTGAAACCGCGGAGCACAGCTAGTAAATAATGTTTAGCATGGTCGTCTGTTCCTAAGGCAGGTTTATACCTAATACATAAAAGAGAAAACTGGAAGATTACATAATGCGGGACACGAAATTGGAGCTATTACAGTTAAATGTCCAAGACAAGATCCAAGGAAAAATAGGCATTGGCTGAAAAAGAACATTTTGCCTCAAAAATCTCCTTCAGTTGGATAACGAAAGCACAAAGTCTTTGTCTACAGCTGTCATGCTCAAGGTTGAGGTCACCTTAATGATATATGACCTTCATTAGATGGCACTTTAAGATTAAGACGATATTGAGTAACTCTTTTGAGTTAAAAAGCTATGATGAAAGAAAAATTTTTAATCAAAGAGAGCTCTCGTCATATTAGTAGTTTCAGAAAACTTTATGAATAATCTATGATTGATGACAACCGATCTGGTGTAGTGGTGTGAATAGTTACCTTAACGCCGGCGTTCGCGGGTTGGATTCTCCCTCGGCGCAGATATTTGTATTGGTATAAATATTTGTTTCCGGTCTAGGTGTACTTCGTTGTGGGTATCCCCACCATGCCATTGTACACACATAATAGCGATCACGGTAAGGAAATTATCCACCAAACCGCAGTGTAGCAGCTGGGTGGATTACGCTCCAAACTTTTCCTATATGGGGAAGAGGCCTTTGCCCAGCCGTGGGATCTTTACAGGCTGATTTAGTTTAGTTCATGTCGGCTGATCTTACCCCTTAAACAATTTTCTTCGTGACTACATTAAAATCATAATTTACAACTTAAATGAATTTAACAACTTGAATTAATGATCTATGGAGAAACAGAACCAAGGAATTTACAGACAAGAGATTATGTAAGAATCATCCGCTCCACTATCGGACTCCACTACTTTTAGGCGCCTTCTTCTTTTTTCGTTTAGCGACGGTGGACCACTTACCGTCACCAGCCTCGACTGCGGGCGCCGTCTCCTCGCTCACGTGCGTTCGCCTTTTCCGAACTGGAGCAGGGTGGCACTGGAAGACGGCGCCTTCTGCGACATCCTCTCCTTCTTCTTCTTGTCCGCCGCAAGTGGAGGCCGGAGCGTCTTCGCCGGCAGGAGGCGGTCTTCAAGGCCGGCGAAGCGGGCATCAATCATCCGCCCCACCGACCGAATAACCGACGCGCTCACCTCCTCAACGAGGCCCTCTCCTCGTCTTGGCAGACAGGTGGGAGCGGCATTCGACGAGCTCTGCTCTCGTAGCTCCACCACCTGTCTACGGAGGTCCTCGAGGTCTCGTCTCAGGCGGGAGTTCTCCGCCTGGAGCCGAAGCACTTCCTCCAAGGCTGTTCTCTCCTTGAGGGCCTCTACCATAGACTTAATCGAGGTCGCCGCGTCCTTCAGGGTCCGAACGAATGTCCCCTTCAGGTTGGACGACCTCGTCGCCACCATACAAATCAGGTCCACGTCTGTGGCCACCTGATCCACCAGAGCATCGGCCGTGCGCGGGTCTCCAACGTCAACGCCCAACGCTCTGCGCCCCTCTTCGGCCGCGCGCGCCTGCTCCAGGATGGCCTTCTCGGCCTCGGTGCAAGTCTCTTCCCGCTCGAGAATCCGTCTTTTGCATCCGGCGAGAATCAAGCTCCCTCCGCCGGTCGACGGTGGACTTCCGTGGGGCCGCTTGCCCCGCCTGTCACCTTCACTGGCTGTTGCCGCCGAGCTGTAATCGTCTGAGTCGACGGCAGCCGACTCATCTCCCGTATCCTTCTTCCTATAAAAGTTAAGTTTAAAGGGTTCCATTTTTGTTCCCACGAGTATGGGGGAAAGACGGTCCGCCCAGGCAGTGCCCCCTGTACCTGGGTAAGCCTAGCGTAACTGGTCCGGGTGTCGGCCGGTACCCGGACGAGGATCGCAGTCGAAACTGATACACCCGTCAGCCATGCATCCCCTCGCGCTGCGTCGCCGCTTAGGATTCGGGGTAATTTTTTATAGAGGTTTTCTTCCTCGCGGCCCGGCCGGTTAAAGCAAGACCCTCGGTCCCGCACGTAGCCGCGAGACATGACCACGACACCACGTAGCGAGATTACGAGAGGACGGTGAACGACTAAGACAAGCCTAGCCGTTCTGTCTGACGGCAGTGTGAGTGCACATCAGACCCGTCCGCCTCCGTTGCTTCACCGCGCGCGAGCGCAGTGGCACCGGAGCCCCCGTGGAGACGACTGTCCCCAATACGCCATGCGGCCGCTCAACGGGGCAACTCTGCGTAACAGAGGAGTCCCCGGAGCGCTGAATCGCATACTCGGCGTTCCTCCGAGTCGGTCGTTAGCCGTAGGCAGCAGCAGTTCCGCAATCGCAACTGTGCAGCTGCTGCTGCCTACGTTTCCAGGGTGCACCACGCGGTGGTCACCGACTGTAGCAGCCAAAATTTTGATTACCCTAAGAGTATGTTGTGACAAGCAATCGTAAAAAATATACCACATGATAATTTAAAAAATCAACTATAAGTAAATTGTATGAGTCACCAAAATACGTATAACAACTAAACCGTGAAACTAGGTGAAAATGAAATTACGCATTTTATAATAAGGTTAAGATGTCTATAGGCGATTGGGATTTCATTAGAACATAGAAAATACCAAAAGAAGACAGAATACTATTTACTAGATTCTAGTGTGTTAATCTCGCATCGGCTTAATATTTACCACCCTTTAAATTAGAATCTCACGCTTAAAACTTTTTTAATAAACAAACCCTATTACAATGTACAAGAGTATTTTATAGACAAAATGGGAATAGAAGGTGTTAATATTAAAGCAGCGATAATATTAAAGCATGTTACCCAACATAGACTTTTTTTAATTTGTTGTTGTTTACTTTTTTTCCGTCTTTAATTATAATTTTTATTAAATATAATTTTCGTCGTTTTTTTTTTTAAATATAATTCAAATAAAATTCTTCTAAAAGAGTTACGATTGATTTTCTTGCTGTCTCTTTTACAATAAAATCTGTATTCCGAGCCCAACTTATAAAAAATAACTTGTAAAATTACGATTCAAAAGTTGCAAAAGCTCAGTTAATAAACTTTGAAACGTGTTTACAATATCACAGTTTTCAACTCAAAGACAACAGTGAAATATATTCTGTCTTCCTTGAAAACAATTTTTTGTTTGTTTTTCGAGCAAAAGAGTATCAGCTATCACTAGTGCTTTTTTCTTCGTCTGTGTATGTTCTACATTTCTAACAGTGACTGTCACATATGAAGTTCTACTGAAGCCAACTTTGTATATGTCCATTATTATTTATGTACATATATTTTTTTCAGTTTTTTTTTATATTATTTTTTATATAAATATGTTTAACACACACACGATCGTCTGTTCTTAAGGTAGGAAACTTAATGCCTGTTTTTTAGGTAACAGCTAAACGATATAGTTTTTTTCTTAAATAAATAAATAAATATATATATAGATCGAAATTAACACATATGCTATATTTTAACCCAATATTCCTATGTAAAAGAGCAATGCGAAGATAGTAAATATATATATATAAATTCCTGCAGATGTTTATTGACAATTACAATCACAATTATTATTTACAACCATAGTTAAACACATAATAGTCACAAGAATATAATACCATTAGAAGTTTATGGAGATGGAACTATGAGTAGCACTGTGTTTGAGACGAATTTACGATCTTTTGTTCATTAATATCTTGTTATAACTTTTAACAAGGCTACGCAAGCATAATGAAGTTATTATTATCTATATATAATATAATATTTGAATCAAAATAACTTATGGGATTTTTCATCAAGTGCTTCATAAGTTTGAACGTGGTAGAGTCTAGTTGTTATTGACTGAATTGAATCAGCCTGCAAACGTAGAAGAAGAAGTGTTGGAGATTAGTTCACTACGCTGCTTTACTGTCTTTACTGACTTTAGGTGTCTATGATGTGATATGATGAACAACTGGGACCGACGGCTTTACGTGCTCTTCGAGGCACAGTTGGGAGACTCACAAGGACAAAAACCCAGACCGAAAAAAGATATTTGTATGAATAAAATATCTATTCCGCGCAAGAATCAAAAGCGCTACCATCGGTGTTAATGTACACCAATACACCAGGCCGGTTTTTTACAATCACTGATGAATGATATACAAACCACGATAAATTAATGTCAATACACTTCGTTTTACAAAAATAGTAATCTCCTGGAGCAGTCTGTAAATGTTTTGCTGCGTAGCTTCCATATGTTCTATTAAGGTATTTCTTAAAGGAGAGAAGCATAATGCAGCACGCCATCTCATCGTAGACTGACAGATGACATATATATGTATAAAAAATTTCCCAAATCGTCCGAATTTTTCAGATTATTTTCTTCAACGAATTAGAATAAAAATTTTAATTTTAAGACAGATAAAACCAAAGTTAAATGTTATCACAAAATAGGGATAGTTGAATAGAACATTGTTGCGTAGGTATATATATAATAATAGTTATTGAGAGAAATGACGCAAGCCGGCCGTCACAAGGTATTGTCACAGCGAACACGCAAGCCTCCCTGACATTGTTCGTTCTGAAGGTTGGAACAGACACAGGCTCACTAGATAAATTTAGTATTTCCATTGTAAATAATTTATAATAGTTATTGTACGAAGCAAAATGGCTGTCGTTATACTGTTCATATTTCACGTGATATCATTCGTTTTATGGCGTTTCAACTATTTTGTTGTTACGAACGAACAATACCGGTATTAAAGTTTTGAACAATTATCATGTTTGCGTGAATTTATCTATCTTATTATATAATAAACCTGAGTTTATGTGTATATGTTTGAACAATCTCCTCCTAGCAATTTTTTTTTGTATTAGAATTTTGTTTTTGCGTTAGAAAACTTGTCAGTTAAGGAAGATAGGCAGTAGTATATAAAGCTACGACTGATACGAGTCGAACTGTGAAAGTAAATTTTGACGGAAGGAACCTCTGAGGTCTGTACTAAACTGTAACTGCTTGTACACGTTCCACTGCTGAGTATAGGTCTGTTTTTCTATGGTCGGAGTTTGATCCTTTACGCTGCTCCACTGCGGGATATACATGTTACAGATTTTTTTAAGAAACGAAGAAGTTTAAAGATAAATCAATTGCTAAACTTGAGTCCGGTTGAGCCCGGAGAGTATTTACAGTTATATTTTATACTTAATGACCTCTTTCCAAGACTGCATTAACTGTCATAGATTTTTACACCACGTTCTCGTGAGGGTAACTCATGTTAATACAGATTTTTGTTCTCTACGGGATCCATTTAAAACTTTCCAATCGTTCTCAATGAATTAACTGAAAGAATTATATTTACTATTTATAGTGTGATCTGAGGACCTTTATTCTGTATGACATGGCACAGAGATAATATAAGCTTTATTCATCCATATTAATAACTGTACTGTATTAGTCTGTAAACAACCCACGGCTGAGCAAAGGCATCTTCTCCATATAAAAGAAGGATTGGAGCATAATCCACCACGCTGCTCCACTGTGGGTTGGCGGATAATATCCCTACCATAAGGAACTATTACACCAACCGGGACCGACAGCTTTACGTGCTTTCCTTTTAATTTTACTTATGAAAAGATATAAGCGCAAGAAAAGTTACTCTTAAATTTAATTACAACAGTTGCAAAATGGAGGCTTCATTTCATCTCAGACTGTAATTTGTAGATCTATGAGTACTTACAGAAACAAATATCCATTATCTATGTTGTAAAATTAATTATTATCGTAAATAATAACAAGCTGTCTACTTCGTTTCATTTCAGTCGGCTTAGTACTGTTTGCGTGAATTATTGTTATTATTTTTTTTATAAAATACTAATATATACCTAAATCCAAGGCTCTAGTTGCTCGTGCCTTTTTTAAGGCACGTCTAATATACTTATCTTAAGGTGATTTATATACATTGGATTACTACAGAGCGATAATCCTAATCTCTAAACATGAATCAGTGTTTTCGTTAATTATATATATATATATTAACCAATAAGAAATTATTTAAATGTTTTTTCGAATTTTTCAATATCCCACTGACATGTACAGATTATAAACAATAATTTTGCACATAGTGAAACTTCGTTCAATCTTTTAGATATTCGTTTAAAAGTTAACTAGCCGTTAACAAGTTCCACATAAGTTATTGAATATCTCATGTGTTCACAGACAGATTTACGCGTCCAGTTACTCGCTTGTATATTAATTGCCCATCCTTAGTCGCGCGTTCTTTCAAGATATAAGGTTACCGGGAACATCTTGAGTTGTGTGGTTTAACATTGGAGTAGTTTACACCATAAATATGTGCCTAGTAACGTTGACTTTAACAGGACATGTAATTTAATTCATACTCGTAAATTAATAACACATTATACAGACATAACATAGAATATAAATGAATTATTATTATAATATATAAATAAAGAAATCTTAAAAAATATAATATAATGACTAAAATATATTATTAAAATGAGTCCCTTCAGGCAAGGTTTCGAAGATACTGGCAGCGTTCCCCCTTTGAATTGCTAGACTAATTCTTTGTCCGAGGTAGCTGCCAGCTCTTCGGTCTCCTGTTATGTTGACTAACCTTTTTGCTACTTCGTTAAAAAGCATTATAGCGCTAGGACCCCACGGACCAAGGCTTTCGACACCGAATGGGACAAAAAACGTATTCGGAGCCTAGACCCCTGTATTGCCAAATTTTAGCTTTTTCAGCCGCTTTACAAGCCATACCAGCTCTGTTGCTGGTTTTATGTAGATGGGAAGACGCCAGTGTGACTGAAAATGTTGCATCCCATACCAGCACCCTGCCCATCTTCCATGGAATCAAACTCATACCGTCCAGTCTCTTGCCATCATCTATTGTACCAGTCGGCTCAAGCAGACTGGGGACGTTGACGGTGGCAAGGGAGCGGCGAATGATATCGTTAAGTGCGGCATGTCTCGAGCATGTCTCGGCCTGCACTTTTTTGGTATGATAGTCCGTGATGTCCTAGCTTGTCGACATCACTGCCACAGGGACATTTATGAGGAGCGCAGACCGGAACCCCAAGCCGTAGACATGTTACGATTCGGAGCGTGTCAGGCTCGCGAAATGTTCCTGTATTTGACGAAGGGTACGCGTGAAGCCAGTAGCCGGCCTCATGCGTACGCACGGCCAAAAGCCTAGCACGTGCCAAAACTGTACTACGGCTCAAAAGATTATTATAAGTCAATTTAGAGTTTATGTCGTCCCAGCTCTTCTGCCAGCAATCTCAAGTTTTGAAGGGGATGGTAATGTAATCTGACTTTCGAATACAATTAAAGAACTATTGGAATGATTTATTTTTCTCGTGCAATGTTATCCATTATCGTATTACGATGTGTGTACATATACGACAGTAGATAGGTACTAAGTCATAATTAGAAAGTATTATTATTATTGCGACCGTTCCGGTGTAGTAGTACGAGTAGTCATCTCAATGTTGGCGGTCGCGGGTTCGATTACCACTCGGGGCCGATATTTATATTTGTACAAATATTTGATTCCGGTCTGGGTGTATGTCCTTGTGGGTCTCTCCACCGTGCCTCGGAGAGAACGTAAAGCCGTTAGTCCCTGTTGTTGTTATAAACACCTGATAGTGATCGTCACCCATGATATAGAAAATTGCGTGGCGGATTATGCTCTAACCCAGTCTTTCCCAACGTGGGGCCCACGCCCCACTGGGATATACAATTTGATAGTTAAGGGGGGAAATTTAAAAATGGACTACGACTATGGCACGACTTTAACCCTTTCGCTTTGGGATATTTAAATGCAATGCTATACCTTGTCCAACCGTTTATTATCTTTTTGACAGCTTGCGTCTATATATTTCAGTTTTTTTTTCTTTATACGATTTGAAATTTTACTTACGATGTTTTGATAACAATTTCATAGTGATTTCTTCCTAAAAGTTATCATTTATATTTCTTAAGGGAACAAAACAATTTTAAAGGTTAAAAATTATGCATGGGGGCCATTGAGATATAATGTACTAACGTACAATATATGTATACACGTAACGTACATTATATCTCAATGATGGGGGCATAAAAAATTTAGAAATGTTAAGGTGGGGCATGGCATAAAAAAGGTTGGGAAACATTGCTCTAACCCTTATTCTATATGGAGAAGAGGCCTTTGTCCAGCTATGGGAAGTTTACAGGATGATTTAGTTCAGTCTAGTTCATTATTATCAAGAAGCTCACAAGTCTAAAAACTTATAGCACAATTGCTATTAACAATATAATATATTTTATTACAGTTTCGCTGCGTCATTCCAATGAAGGCGCAGGCTTAAAACAACTCGATTTATTCAGGCTACTGCGAAACTTTTAAAATATATACTGTTTAGTTATTGTTTTAGTTTTTTTACAGTTCGGTATCAGAGGAACTTCCTCCCACGGACCATTCGGCTGTGGAATGAACTCCCTGTCGAGGTTTTCCCACAGGACTACAGTATGGGGTCCTTCAAGAGGGGAGTAAATAGATTTTTAAAGGGTCGGCAACGCGCATGTGATGCCCCTGGTGTTGCAGGCGTCCATAAGCTACGGTAACCGCTTACCATCAGGCGGGCCGTATGCTTGATTGCCACCGTCGTGGTATAAAAAAAAAAGCTTCAGGCTGTTTAAATTGTTACAGCCAATGTTAGTAGTTAGATTACACGATCTAATAAACATTGCAACGTTTATTGTGGATAAAACTACGATTACTTTCATACATTTACCGCATATACGTATGTATTATAATAGATACTCGTACACTATTAAAGACTAATTGACTGACCGGCTGAATGGAAAATAAACTAAGGAGTCTTTCGGAGACTCAAGCTATAAGCCTTGCGCACTAGAGGGCATCCTACTGGGCAGTAGGATCTTAACCGTTTGTCGGAACTTGAAACACACACAAAACAGACAGAGACTACACCACGATGAACATCTTTATGGCCCATAAAAAATTTTTAATAAGTGGAATCGATTCCGCGACCACTAGCGCAACAATCTATTGCTGTAACCCACGTGCGCAGCTGGCAGTGACCCTGCTTTAACATCCAGGCTTGTAGGTTCGATTACCACGCTGAGTCTGGGTGTATATATAGTCAATGTGAGTGTTTCTCACTCCCGACACTTACCAACGTCAATATATCAAAAACTTTTGTTGTAGGTTTAAATACAATAAGTGAATAATTAATTATTTAAAACAACACTTATCAAATACTTGGCCATGACCAACTTACAGATGAGACACCAAGACGCTTCATAATTTAAGTGTTTATATTACCCAACGAATAGCATCTAATACAATATGTACTACAAACAAATAATGCAATAAAATAACATTGACTATACAGAGTCGCAGATAAAAGTCTTATTATTTTGTAAGCAAAGCTTAAAATCAAAACAATTCGAAAAACATTTTTATTTTTTATTTTTATACAATAATCCCAATCGATTACTAGCTTTTCTAATGGAATTTTATCATACCACAAGTAAAATAAAACACCCAAATATTTGGGACTATTCTCTATTGTTAACAAAATTCTCTTATAGCAACAAAAAAAAAAATCGCCAATTAGGAGTTAATTTGTAATAGGAAACGGGAAACTGTATGCAATAATCGACTGTTGAATACGAAATATCGGACGCTCTTTAAGGAAGTAAACGAGAAAATGACAAAACCATACAAATGATTTTCCTCAACCGCTCAAGGTGTCAACAACAGACATACACACTTTATTCTCACACGATCGTACATAAACACGAGTGGATGATTTTACTGTTTGTTTAGTTTCTGAATATCAAATATTATCAATTAGTTAAAGTTAAAACATTCAAACATTATGAGTAGTTGATAATATAAAAATTACCTCCTTCTCCGATAATTTTATCAAAATTTATACTAAAATCTTTGACCTAAATATCTGATTTTGGTTAGTAAAAGTATATTTGTACCATTTTTTTTGCATATATTTTTATATATGTTTATCATATGTTGTATAATTAATAAATAAATATGTTTTAACATACACACACGGTCGACTGTCCCTAAGGTAGGCAACTTAATGCCTGTGTTTTAGGTAACAGCCGACTGATATATATGTTTTTTTTTAATAAATATACATATAAAATATACATATAAATAATATATATAAATAAACATATATTACACCCAGACTCGGGGTGGGAATCGAACCCACAACCCTTGGAGCAGAAAACAGGGTCACTGCAAACTGCGCCAACGGGTCAGTCAGTATAGTATATTAGTTGTATTTAGTCGAGACTATCTCGTCAGGACTAAACAATCTCCTTCGTGTTTTCTCCAACCTATATGACATTGGTAACAAAAAGTACTTCAGAGACAACGTAATGTATGTTGCAGTGATGTTGAGCAGTACGGAATCTCTTCCAGACAATTCAAGGCGATACCAGCGATTCCAAGGCGATCGTATCAATAATTAGTAGTCTGCTACTAATTAGTGAAATATCGGCTTTTGCACGCTTCTGTATGTGTCTTAAACACATGTTTTATTTTAAGCTTTTTTTATATCTTTGTTTTTATTATATAATAATAATAATAACTCTTTATTGTACAAAAGCAACATAACATACTAAAAAAAAAAAAAATAGGAAATAAGTACAAAAGGCGGCCTTATCGCTAAAGAGCGATCTCTTCCAGGCAACCTTAGGGCAGAGGAAATGGTATGCTAATGGTATAGGTGTACACTTTTATTTATAACATATACAATACATATAGACAATAGAAAAAAAATTAATAAATATATATATACGTACATATATAATACATATAGATAGATGTAATAAGGAATTGTATCATATGATTTAAAGTGACGAGAGGAAATGATTATACGAGCGTGACTGAATACATAAAAGTAAAGGATTAAAATTGAAGGAAATGGTTTTTTACAGATTTCTTAAAAATTTTTAGGGATTGAGCACGTCTAATCGACAAGGGTAGGGAGTTCCAAAGTCGGGCAGCTTGAACAGTAAATGATTTTGTAAATAAATTAGTAGAGTGGGAAGGAATTTCAAGGAGTAAATTGTCATTAGAACGTAAGCTTCGTCCATGAGAATCGTTGAGAAACTTAAACCGCTCTTTTAGGTAAGAAGGAGTAGCAGGATTGAATAATATGCAGTATAAAAGAGTAAGAATGTGAGTATTCCTGCGAAGGCGGATTGGGAGCCACTTGAGTTTGTTGCGAAAGTTAGAGATATGATCATATTTGCGTAGGCCAAATATGAAACGGATACATAAATTTTGAATGCGCTCAAGCTTATTTAATTGCTCCTCAGTAACGTCAAGGTAAGAGTTGTCAGCATAATCAAGAATAGATAAGAGAAGACTATGTGTAAGAGCAATTTTAAATTATATGTGTGTGCAATAAATATACTTATTATTATTTATTATTTATTTATTGATTTTATACATTTTACTGTGTAATTCCGTTTTCTTATAATCCAGGGCACTATTTTTCCATACTAAGCCCCATCCCAATGCCCATCCAAAGATTATCCACCACCACCACATCAGCTGTTGGATGTCCGCTGCTGAACGTAGGCCTCCCCCACCATCTTCAGGGGTTTGCCAATACTCGTCACGCTTCGCTAGTGGGTTGACAAGCGCAGTGTGTTGTTTCAGGATATGGTGGTGTTGCTGCCCATCACCATGCTGGTTAGTGTACAATTGTTCGCATGACTATAGCCTTAGTCGTTTTTTACGATTCCTCGCCGAGAAAGAAGTCGAAACTATTCCTCTCTGCTGGTCACCGCACGGTCAAAGAACAGTTAGGATTAATATATAATTATATATTTTTGTCATCATATAGTATATTATTGTTACTTATACATAAAAGACCCGAGTTATATTATACTTATATTTACTTCACAACTACTTGTACACTTCTTAACCGCTTTTCTCTGCCTTGTCCTATACCCAAAGGTTGTCTGGAAGAGATCGCTCTTTTAGCGATAAGACCGCCTTTGTACATCTTCTCTAATTGTACTACTTTTGTTCTATCTTTTATTGGTGTACAATAAAGAATATTATAAATATTATTGTTATATACAAATACCTACATTAAGAATAAAATAAGATGTTTAATATCAAAAAGTAATACGTCTTCGAAGTCGGATTGAGTTTGGGATCTACAACAACATATACAAATAAACAATATATACAAATAACTCCTTGATGTGCTCATTTGAATTATATGCTAATGTATAGGATCTCAAGAGAATTTAAGATACTTTTGAGGATGACGAATCTGTCTTCAGCGACGAAGGTCGTTTGTTCACCCGTTCATCAATATTAATGTCGTATGTACAGATAAAAATCTAGTATTTTTATTTGTAAACAATAACAAACAACTAACAAGGTAATTTTCCTTTAAGCTTGCTGTCCTGACTTCCATTTGTAATATGGGAAAGGACTGTAATACATTGTGTTCGTTATTTATTTTCTATTAAGCCCACAAGATGGCGTTGTATAGATTGCGTTAAATATTTTTTTTTTACAAAACGGTTGTTTCTTTTTTTTTTCAATTTTACCGTGGTTACCTTAGGTTTATTTGTCTGTCTCTCTGTCTTTTGACTGCACATTACGCCAAAACTACTACTACAAAAAAGAATAATAATATTTGGCACGATTTGAATCTATAAAACGAGTTAAAAAACTAAATACTTTTTACTCCAAAAATCAGTGCAATTTTATTGGGAAAAGGGATGAAAGCCAAAATTTGTAATAACGAACAAAACCGCCGGTAAAGCTAGTGATCTGTGACACATAAATTTATACCATATAAACTCTTCTGATTTTCTCGTTTATATAAAGGCTATATATGTAGTTAAATTCACAACAGTACCCCATTTATTTTTTGTACTTTAAAAGCAGAAATGAGCAAGTCATCAGGATCTAATCAGATTTTATTAGGCCAGAGTGGTTGAATTTTTAAGTTGTCTTAATCAAAAAATCTATTACAGCAATGGAAAACACCATGAGAAGAAAAAAAATTACATGTCTTGAAAGAAATTCTATTACATGATTAACCACCAATCCTCAGAGGAGTGGCGTGATGAATTAATTTTCAATCATCCTTAAGTAAGTAGAGGCCACTGCTGGGAGTAAATTAACAGGTTTCTTATACATTAAAAATTTACAGAACATTTTCATTTTCTATAAATTTTGGGTTACATATGAATGAATTTATAATGTGTATTTTATGTATTGATGGATTTCTTTAAAAGAGTAACTGTTGAGTTTCTTGCTGATTCTCCTCAACTGAATCTACATTCCGAATCGTTGGTAGGTTTACATTAACTATAGTTAATTGATTAAAAATATTACACAATATATTGTATAAAATGACGTTTTAACAATGTTTATGAAGACTACTATATTAACAAATAATTCGATTTAATATAATTTTTATTAAAATTTATTTTATAACTTTTACAAATATGAACCGACTTTCTCCATGTAGTATCTTCGATTAACGAAAATTGTACTCAATACATTTTTGTGTGTAATTCAGTTTTCTTATTAACCAGGAAAACATTTTTACAAATTAAACCCCATCCCATACAAGGATTAATATTCACCACAATCAAAAGTGCTTATGAAGTCTACACCAATAAACTTTAAACTGATAGAAAACGAGGCACACTAAGCACACTTCTCATCTCTTCATTAGTAAATTGCATCCGTGTGAAGCCGCAAAAGAGAGGCATGCTTTGTTAGTGTAATTTATTATAATACAAATACATATATTAATTAAATTGAAACATCTAATGAGGTCGTAAGTGAAACGGAACTGAACGGAATTAAATCAGCCTGTAAACGTGTATACGTTCCGCTACTGGGCAAGGGCCTCCATATAGGAGAAGGATAGGAGCTTAATCAACCACGCTGCTCCACTGCGGGTTGGCAGTCTTTTTTTTAATTATGAGTAACGATCGTTATCATCTGATAACAACCGGGACTGCCAGCTTTACATGCTCTCTGAGGCACGGTGGAGAGACTCACAAGGGCATACACCAGATCGGAAATAAATATTTATACGATTACAAATACAAAATATATCTGCTCCGAGCGAGAAACGCGCGACCGCCAGCGTTGAGGCGACTGATCGCACCACTACACTTAAGTTTACTTATTTTAAAAGCACTTCGTACAAAAAATCACAATGTTGATAGAGACGTTAAAAACTTACTTATAAGTGCTTATAAATGTCGACGCTGATGTAATTTAGAGAGAACTAGAAACTTAGATATAGAATACAAACCATTATCGTACACTTCAATGCCTCTTTTAAGTTGTTAAAAATATCTCGTTACCATAGAAAGTATAGCTATCATTAAAGGGTATTACGAAGCCTGAGGCGAAAGCGAGCATTGAAAGACTATACTTCCTCGTGGACCTTCAGTGGCGATATTTATTACTGCGTAACCAAATCTCAGCGGACGGTGTCCGACCGCACTCTCTAATGCCGATTCACCACCTCGTCTATATAGTCCAGGAAAATTAGGTTTTAAATCAAAATTTGACATACAACCCTGCATTTTTGATATAATGTAGTTTTAATTATACCAAACAATGTGTAAAAATTTTAGTGTGTGCGACCCCCGGCAAGGGTTGAAAAAAAAAAAAAGTTTTTTCGCAATTTTACACTCTGTTGATTAAAACCTTAAATTTAATTTTTCTAAAATTTTAGAATTATACCATTGTATTATAATGATTCTAACCAATTTCAACTTTGACACATTTTGTTTTAATACATGTAAAATAATACGGCGCAGCTACGCCTCGGTTTCACCCGCGTAACTGTCGTTCCGGGAACAGAATTTCGGTAAAGAAGTAGACTATGTGTTATAAAATAATATTGAAACTATTTTAACACAGCTATATAACTCTTTGTATTATATGTATACGTTGTGTAGATGAAATCAAGTCTGCGGCGCTTGGTCCACATTGCCGTGTTATTATTAGATCTATGAAATTTTAATTTTATTTTGTTACATTATATACAGATACAATTTAATACTGTTAAACAGAAGCACATTTTATGCGTCAAAATATGGAAAAATTCTGTGTTGAATTGCTAAATAAATCGGATAACTTAGATATGATAAATAAAGTACCTATATATTTAAATTAATTATAAAATCTCACTACAATTTATATTTCGTGAAGTAATTTTAATATAATTATTTGAAGACATTACATTAGAGGTCGTCTAAAGGTTAAAGCTAGTGCATATACTAAAAAAATTGTTATACCACCTAATTAAAACATAAAAGTATGACGAATATATAAAATATGTTAAAAATAAAAATAAAGATATCGAAATATATTTTTTATATATAAGAAAGTAGTTATGCCGTGTTTCCACTACGCCGGACCGGCGAAATCGCCGGAAACCGGATCGGCAAAAACACCCCACAAAACACTGGGTCCGGTGTTTTCGCTGGAACAGGATAAATGTGAACAGCTTCATATAAAATGTATGGCCACTAGCCTTTCCGGCAGTTTCACCAATCCGGCGTCCGGCGTAGTGGGAACGAGGCCTTAGCGATAATATATTATAGCGTAATTTGACAAATGAAAGACGGACCTAACTCGTCAGTCATTTACTCTTAGTACGTACGTCGCATCCTCAATATTGCATTACCTTTACGTTTTGACATACATTAGCTTAGAATACGGCCATTAAGAAATACTTTTGCTGTTTTAAGTCATTTACGAGTAAATTAGAACTGTAGCGTTTTATTTTTTATTTATATTTAAAACTATTGTTCGCGCAGAACGCAAATGAAAGTCCGTTTTAATACAATTGAAATGTATATTTCCCTTTTACAGTGATATTTGATAGATTTGTAGCAAGATATATAGACACTTCGAAGATTTGAAATGAAGAGAGCAACAATTTATGAGTGGGGTAGAAAATATAATTTTATTTATTTATTTATTTATTTATTACTTTATTGCACAATACATCAAAGAATTGTACAAAAGGCGGGCTTAATGCTAAAAGCATTCTCTACCAGCCAACCTTAGGACGTACAAGAGCGGACGTTTGTAGGTGTGCAAAATTGAGTATTAACAAAATTCACTTTAATAGAAAAAAGAAAAGATGGAAAAAATAAGATTACGTTAATGACAATCGTTATATTATATACGCAATACATACATAAATACATAAACAGATACAAACATACATACATACACATATGCATACATACATAAACAGATAAAAACATACATACATACAAACATACATACATATAAACATACATACATATAAACATACATACATACATACAAACATACATAATATTTAATACATAATAATAAGCTGACAATAATAATCAAAACACAATTACACAGCGTTTATTGAGATCACCACATATTAGATTTTGGCTAAGAAGAACTCCTTAACTTGTCTCTTAAATGATTCGCGTGAAGGAGCTCTACGGATAGACTCAGGTAACGTGTTCCAGAGACGAACAGCAGAAACAGCAAATGAATCAGACATAAACCCAGACCGATGAATAGGAGTAGAAAGAGATAGATTATTTAAAGAGCGGAGAGATCTTTCATGAGAGTCGGAAAGGAAGGATAACTTACATTTAAGGTAGGGAGGGGTAGTAGGATGGAATAAAAGAGTGAAGAGTAAGCAAAGGATTCTCGAGTTCCTACGCTCACGGATTGGTAGCCATTTAAGTTCAGATCTGTATTGGGAAATATGATCATACTTCCGCAAACCGAAAACGAAACGAATACAGGTGTTGAGCAATCGATCAAGTTTGTTCAAAGAGGCTTGGTTGAGATCCGAACAACACACATCGCCGTAATCAATAATAGGCAAAAGTAAGGTATTCACCAAATGGAGCTTGGCTTTAGTTGGTAAAAAATGCTTTAAGTGTAGTAAGGGATGCAATGTTGAGTAAAATTTACGCGAGATTTCATTTACCTGATCGGACCAGGAAAGGGACTTGTCAATAATTATACCTAGATCCTTGACCTTTGTAGTAAATGGTATTGGGTATCTATCAAAAATCAGGTTCGGTAAAGAATTTGTACGAATTAAAGCCAGTTGCCGAGGACTACCCACAATAATCGCTTGGCACTTGGCGGCATTGACAGCGATACCATGATTCAATGACCAGCTATGTATAAGCATAAGATCTTGATTTATAAGACGAATAGTAGAATGTAGTTCGCCAATGTTTGTCTGTCTATAAAGCTGCAAGTCATCGGCATAAAGGTGGTACTGGCATTTTAAATAAGATGTAATTGAATTAATAAAAAGGGAAAATAATAAGGGAGATAATATACCGCCTTGAGGAACACCAGCGCTCACTTCGCACCAATCAGAGGTTCCCTCATCGGTACGAATAGCCTGCTTACGCCCTCGAAGATATGAAGAAAACCACTTGATGGCGGGAGCTGAGATAGAGTAACGAGTCAAAAGTGCTAGAAGCAGATCGTGGTCGACAGCGTTGAATGCATTGCTGAAGTCTATTAGAACTAAGACAGTCACACATTTGTTCTCCATACCCTCTCTTATGTCTTCGGTGACCTTTAAAAGAGCTGTCGATGTACTGTGGCCTGCTCGAAAACCCGATTGCAATGGATCAAAAAGGTCGTGAATAGTTAGAAATGAGGATAATTGACGGTGAACAACGGATTCGATAATCTTGGATAAAAAAGGTAATATAGAAATGGGGCGGTAGTGAGTGGGTAGGGACGGATTGTGGATTTTTGGTAGTGGGAGAATAAAAGCCTTTCGCCACTCTTCTGGGTAGGAACCTGATGATAAAGAAGTATTTATGATATAGGTGAGGGGGGTGAGGATTATGTTAGCAATGAACATTAACATGATACGACTGATCCCATCACAGCCAGAAGCTTTCGAGGTAATGGCCCGTAGATGTTTTTGTATATCGGTCACGTCAACAAGCGAGAAAGTAAACAGGGGAATATCGGGCTTGGGCAAACTATAAATGTTAGTAAGAGTGTTAGATTTTATTAGTGGATCAATAACAGATGAAGATGAGAAATGGGAATTGAGATAATTAATATCTAACGTGGTATGTTGTATAGGAGTAAGTTGTTTGCCAATACCCATAGTTCTTAAGAATTTTGATAGATCCGTTGTAGCGCATATATTTTCATGGAAATAGCGGCGTTTTAAATTACGACATAACTGATTGCATCGATTCCTCGCAGCCTTATAAACAGACCAGTTAACAGCAGATCGTTCTTTTTTAAACCTACGAAAAGCATGATCTCGCTTACCCATAGCCTTTTTTAAGTCACCATTAAACCATGGAACACATCCATGCTTAAGTTTTACTTTCCGCAATGGAGCGTGTCGGTCAAATAAGGCGATAATCTCACGGTTAAAAAAACTGACCATCTCATCAACACTGTCCATGTGTTCGAGCATAGACCAATTAATTTTGGAGACATCGGTAATGATGTCCTCTTTATTAATGTTGTTGAAGTTCCGTAGGAAAACAATTTTCGGTTTAGTTTTAGGTGATTTAACTCTGTATGAAAGGAATATTAGATCATGGTGAGAGAATGCTGGAGCAGGAAATTGGCCAAACTTAGAGATAAGATCAGTATTGGAGCAGAAGATAAGATCGAGAAGTGAAGAAGATGAGCTAGTATGATGAGTAGGTGATAGTGGTAATAGATTTAAATTTAATGAATTAACCAGGTCACGTAATTTGTTTGCTCTATAATCGGTCTTGAGCAAACAAGTATTAAAATCACCCATAACAATGAGGTGTGTACACTCAGTCAGCAATTCCTCAAGAACTGACTCTAGAGTAGAAAAATAGTTAATGTTTGGTGGTGAGTATACAACACCCAAAACAATTTTGAACCCGACATTCACTCGTACTTCCAAGAATAAATATTCGGGGGAAGAGCAGTAGGCAGACGGAGATTGGCGAAGTATTTTAAATGGGTAATGGCTACGAAGATAAATACACACTCCACCACCAGCTTTACCAGTACGGTCATTTCTTATTAAAATAAAGCCTGGTAGTGAAAAAGATGTTGAAGGAAGCGATGGTTTGAACCAAGATTCAGAAACGAGTATAGCATGAATTGAGTCAAGATTAAATGTAGTAAGGAAATCTAAATGATGACCGGGAATACTCTGGGCGTTAATGTGACAAATATTAAAATTATTTCGGAATGGTTCTAATTCATTTGATAAAAGATGACGTAAAGAGGGAAAATTGTCGTCTAAACTTTCAAATGAGCAATTTTCGTCAGCAGGGTAATAAGATTCTAAACTTAAATCCATAGTAATAATTATAAAATATAGCTATAAATAATAACCTTGTAAATATTATTTATGGTAAATAATAAAAATATGTATGTATAATATATATACCTATACAATTATAAATTAATATTATAAAATATATTTAGCAGATACAGATAATTAAAAAAAAAAAAAAAAAAAGAATATATGTATAAAAAATATATATACAAAAAAATCCCACAACAAAAACGCGCTGACTTGCACGTCCTGCTGGCAGCTAAGGTACAACAAAGAAAAATGAGAGAACACTCGAATAGTAAAAAAAAAGAAAGAAAAAAAACAGAACAAAACAAAAAAATAAAAATAAAAAGACAAAAAAAAATGGCTAAGACGAGGTATGAGTACAGCCTACAAAGATAAAATTTACACAAAAAAAAAGAAAAATAATAATAATAATAAATAAAAAGATAGTAATCATTACAAATTACTATTAGGCTTGTAGGCGAATAAAATTAATAATATTGTAATTATAGTAAGACACATGCAAAAACCAGCGGTTGCTGAAAGTGACAAATAGTAAAATTTATAATCTGTTTAACAATTGTAATAGATTTAAAGTGAAAAAGGTATTAGAACAAAAAAAAATATTGATAACAAATTCCTTAATTCAATTAATCCTATTAACAACAACAAAAACGATAAAGACAAATCAAAATTAATACACTGGCATATAATAATTTTACAGAAAAAACTACTGGCAATACTATAAAAATGTCATTTGTCAAAAGTCAGTGTGTGTTTACAATAGAAATGTGATTACTGTTTATATCAAGTTTATATACCTTATTGTAATTAATTTGTTGGAGTTACGCTTTTATGTAAGCAACCAGCCGGTTTGTGAGATACTAATTACAACGAAAACATTAATTTAAAAAGATTCAAGTCGCAAATTAAAGCATAAATAAAGTATATCACCACACAAGTAAAAGTCAAGAAGATACGAACATTAATAGAGATAAAAATAGGAAATGAAATAATGAAAGTACGAATCACGGCTTTTTCACTGCATGCCTTCTCGTGACATGGCCCGCACTTGGCTTAACTACAGAAGAAGGAGTTCCCCTGCGTCTGTCTAAAGCTCCTTCCCTGTCGGGTGCAATTCCGATCGTTGATAAAGGGACTGCTGTTGGATGCTTAATTATTAAGTCGTCAAGTTGTTCCGAACTTAAGATACGTAGTCGCTCGTTATTGCCAAGTTTTATGTAAATAGCACCATGAAGCGTCCAACAATTCCTGACCCCAAAGTGTTTTCTAGCTTTGAGAAAGATAGTTTGACGTGGTTTAGTCAAGAATTCACTGAGGACCACGGAAGATGACTTCAACTTCTTCTTATTTCTCCAAATGCTGTTCCTGACATCTAAATTGGTAAATCTTACCAGTATAGGCCGAGTTCTGTTATCAGACCTTACACCCAACCTGTGACAGTGCTGAATAGCAGAGGGTTGTATGTCAGAGAAACCCATTAGTACTTGGATTGTACTTAGTATCTTAGAGGTCAGGTTTTCCCCGTCGGATTCTTCAATTCCACCAAACAACAAAGCATTTCTCCGGGATTGATTGTCCACATCATCTATTTGTGACCCCAGATTTTGAATTAACGACTTTAAGAGACCGAGGATATTCCACACTGTAGATTTAAATTCTTTATAGTCGTTGTGCAGTTTTTCGAGATTAGGCTTACTTGAGTCGGTGGAAGAGGAAGACTTCAACTGCAGCTCAAAGTCCGTCATGCGCTTGTCAAGTGAGTCAACAATGCTTCTATGAATCTCCAGAACATCTTCTATCTTTGCCATTATATTGTTAAATATAAGATGAATAAGTTCAATTCAATTGTATAATAGCCAGCAGGTTTGTGCAAGTATCAAGGCAAGAATCACATTTAAGAGTGAAAACCTTTATTTATAATAACTCTTTACACTTTAAATAACAAAATTTAGCACTTCAAATTAATCAAAAACTATTAAACCAAAAAAAATTATAATTAAATGATCAAGAGCAAATTCCAATACTTGTTCCAATACTTGTTTATGTTCGGTAGAATTAAATTGCAATGGTTGCTATTACAATTTCACAGGCGTAAACATCCTCCCCCCGTTGAAAGGCGTAAGGGTTTCAACTAGCTAGTTCCTCCTCTGTAGGTAGTAGACACAAGCGCACTAAAGGCAGTCGCTGCACGCCTCCTCGAGGTGTAGCTACGTCGGCAACTCTGGCTATGGAGTCTTCAGGTCCATAAAATAATCTTGAAATTCGTCCAAGTTTCCAGTGTAATGGTGGAACGTTGTCTTCCCGGATGACAACCAAATCTCCCACCTTTGGGTTTGCGGAATTAGTTTTCCATTTATGGCGTTGCTGCAATTCCGCAATATATTCGTGCTGCCAACGCCGCCAAAAATGTTGGTGAATCTGCTGTAGTCTCTCATATCGTTGTAAGTTATTGAGTCTTCGGTACTCCAGAGCTGGTGATGGTATTGAGGTGAGAGCACGACCAATAAGAAAGTGCCCGGGCGTTAGACAAAGGAAATCGTCAGGAGAAGATGATAAGGGACAGAGAGGACGACTGTTCAATATAGCCTCTACTTGTGTGAAAAGAGTAGATAATTCTTCGTACGTTAAATGAGTGTTCCCCATAACGCGCTTAACATGAAATTTGGCAGATTTTACACCCGCTTCAAAAATACCACCAAAGTGAGGAGCGTAAGTAGGAGAGAATAAAAATTTGATTCCATCCTCACTTGCAAAATCAGATAAAGAATTAGCATTTACCTTCAAAAATGTATTAATTTCTTTAGCTCCTGCGACAAAATTACGACCGTTATCGCAGAACACTTCAGTTGGCTTGCCTCTCCTTGACACGAAACGATGAAATGTCATAATAAATGCATCCTTAGACAGTTCAGTAACGGCTTCAAGATGCACGCACTTATATCGTAAGCAAACGAATAAGCATAAGTAGCATTTTAGCAATACAGCACCACGTCCCCTTTTGTTAATTATAAGAAAAGGCCCAGCAAAATCCAAACCTACGGTTTTAAATGGGAAGTCTGGCGTGATGCGTTGCGATGGTAAATTACCCATCATAGGTTGCATGGTCTTTCCTTGAAGTCGTCTGCACCTAAAACAATTGCGAACAGTACGGCGAGCTAAATTCCTGCCGTTAATAGGCCATACGTATTCGCGAACGGTAGCCAAAAGTAAATGTGGTCCGGCATGTAGGTTACGTTTATGCTCATATTCAAATAAAATTTTAGTAAAATGATGAGTGGCATGCAACAGTACTGGATGTTTTTTATCAAAATCATAATCAGATGCTTGAAGTCGGCCACCGACTCGTATAACGCGGTCATTACTATAAAAAGGTGACAGTGATAATATGGAACATTTAGGACTTAACGATTTTTTACATGCCAGCAGATTATATTCAAATAAGAATGATTCTTGTTGAGACAAACGACATAAATTGATAAATGATGAATTTAGCTCCTCAACCGTCAAAGGACCGCTAAGTTTATTATTTTTATTCTTCGAGTTGTGTATAAAACGGAGTAAGTACGCGAATGTACGTTTTAGTTTAGATATATTAGAATAGTTTTCAAAATTTATTAATGTATTTTTGTATATAGATAATTTAGATTGTAAGTTAGTCGATAAGTTAGTTGTAATTTTATTAATTTTAGTTTCTGGTAAGTCATGTAAATGTATTTTAGTATTATTTAATACAGGCCAAAAATCTTCAGGCTTAGAAAGAAAAATAGGACCTGACCACCATAGCTTTACATCCCTTAACTTATCAGGATCGACCCCTCTAGATATCAGATCAGCAGGATTATCAGCTGTTGGCACATGTCGCCACGAAGTCGGATTGGTTAATTCGCAAATTTCTGATATCCGGTTGGCAACAAAGGGTTTTAAGTTTTGAAAACTAGTGTGGAGCCAACCTAAAACAATAGACGAGTCGCACCAATGAACTTGCGTATCAATGTTAAACCTTAATGATTCCCTGACGGCCTTGCATAATTTTGCCGCCAGTAAAGCTGCGCACAATTCCAAGCGGGGAATAGTAGTAACCTTAACTGGTGCTATCTTAGATTTTGAGCAAAGTAAATTAACAGTAACATTATTCTCTGAATCGATAGAACGTAAATAGATGCATGCACCGTATGCCCTTTGTGACGCATCACTGAATGAATGGAGTTCAACTAATATAGGATTATTGCACAGAACCCGTCTGGGCACTTGAAGATTATTTAAAGAAGACATGGCCTTAGCGAATTTGTACCAATCATTTTGAATATTACTGGGAGCAATTTCATCCCATGCTACCTTTTGCAACCATAGCTGCTGCATAATAATTTTAGCCTTAACAACACAAGGACTTAATAAACCTAAAGGGTCGAAAATTTTAAATAATGAAGAAAGAATCATTCGCTTTGTTAGGTTAAATTCATTAGATGGGAATGGAATCTTGAATGGAAAATGTAATTGATCTGTAGAAGGATTCCAACCTACACCTAACGTGGAAGTGGATTCGCTAACCATTAATTTAGCACTCGAGCTGGAACAAGCTGAATCCAAAATAGAAGATAAATTTGATTTAAATTTTCTAAGATTGAAGCAACCCTTTTGAAGAGCTGATGTAACAGTTTGATGAATGTAGTGCAATGTTGACTCATCCGAAGCACCCGTTATTAAGTCATCTATGTAAAAATCATGTTGGATTATTTGTTTGATATTAGAATCTGAACACTCTTCTCCCAACTGCCAAAGGCAACGTGTACTCAAATAACTGGAACTTGCCATTCCGTAAGTCACAGTATTTAATCGAAATGTTTTTATAGGCATGGATTCATGTTCTCTCCATAAAATTAGTTGAAGATCTCGGTCATTTTCATTAACTAAGATTTGGCGATACATCTTTTCAATGTCACCAGTCAGGAGATACTTGTGTAACCGAGCTCTTATGAGAATGGAGAAAAGTGAATCTTGGATGTTAGGACCTGTTCTGAGGAGATCGTTGACAGAGTATCCAGATGAAGTTGGAGTAGAACCATCGAAAACGACTCTAATTTTGGTAGACTCGCTCTCTTTAAAGACACAGTGGTGACTTAGAAAATAGGATGGTTGCGGTATAGATATAGGAGATTCTGAAAGATGACCCAAATCAGAGTACTCGCGTATAAAATCAACATATTGAGCTTTAATTTGGGGATTACTCTTGAATCTTTTTTCGAGATTTAATAAGCGTGTTTTAGCTATAGTATAGGACTGTCCAAGACAATCTGGAAAATCCTTCAGAGGAAGACCAACTGAGAATCTACCTGAATCTAGGCGAGAGGTGTGGGCCATATAATGAGCTTCACATGCCTTCTCGCTCTCACTAAGCTTAGAATTTAGGGGAACCTCCTCAAGCTCCCAGAACTTAGTGAGTTCATGATTAAATTGTGCATCATCACCTTCCAAAGTGTCTGATGCTATAGAATAGTTGCATTGGATATTTGTGTGAATATATCGAGTGTCGGAATAAATAGGACCTGAGACAATCCAACCAAACTGGGAGCTTCTTAATTTAGGGTAGTTAGGACCGAGATAATGTTGTTCACGGCCAAGAATATCCCAGAAGAGATCGGCACCGATGAGGACATCAGTCGGCGCTGGCTGGTAAAATTTTGGGTCTGCAAGTATAAAATCATTTGGTATTTGTAATTTAGATTTATCGATAGGCACCCTGGGTAGATCACCAGTGATCTTTGGCAATACTAGGAAACCTGATGTGACTGTAAAATTATTTACCAAGGACTTTAATTCAACCACACAAGTTTCTGTGATCTGCCCGGTATAATTGTCACCTATGCCAAAAACTTTAACAAGGCAATTAGAATTTGTAGATAATGATAATTTGTTCTTGAGAGACTGTGTTATAAAAGAAGATTGGCTGCCGCAATCTAATAAAGCACGAACTCTTTCAGTTTGATGTGTTTGAGGATTAGCCACTTCAATAAAAGCGGTAGACAGCAGAACTTGTGTTGAAACTTGCTCAGATAGGTTGACAGTAGTATCATCGGTACTACCAGAATTGGTCAACAGAGCATTTGATTCTATTTTGTTATTAATTTTATCGGTATACTCATGAAGAAGAGAATTATGGCGTCCCTTGCATACACGACATGGACCCATAAGGCATTTTTGAATAGCATGACCGGATCTTAAACAGTTTGTACACAGCTTAAGCCGGTTCACTTCAGCTATACGTTCCTGCACACTCTTGGCCTTAAAAATAGGACAAACAAGGCAAGGCTTAAAAGTAGGAGTAGCGGGTGTGCTAGGCACCCCTTTAGTACAAGAAAATGATTTTAAATTTTGCTTATGTTGTATGAATTTAGACGTAGACGGACTTAGCTTATAATTGTAGTTCCGTTGTACAGAGTCAAGAACGTCAGCACGATCGATTAAAAATTTATAAAATTGTTCTAAATCTGGATAATCGTTCAACGTACCACGCCACTCTTCCCATCTCAGCCGTGTATTATTGTCTAGCTTAGAACTCATTATATGAATAATCAAAGTATCCCACTTACTAGTCGGCTGACCGAGAGTAGACAAAGCTCTTAAATTCTTAGTGACGTGATCTACCAAAAACCTTAATGATTTTGATTCGTTAGTAGTTTGCTGAATATTTAATAATGAATTTAAATGATGATTTATCAATTGACGCTTATTATCATAACGATCACATAACAACCTCCAAGCGTTATTGTAGTTCGCGCTTGAGACTTCAAAATTAGAGACGACGCGAGCTGCATCACCCGTTAGATACGATATAAGATAGTGAAATTTATGAATGGGAGCGATACGCTCATTGTTATGTATCATTGATAAAAACGTGTCACGGAACTCAAGCCAACGAAAGAAGCATCCGTCGAACTTCGCAATTTGTATATGTGGCAATTTAAATCCCATATCTTGGTGATCGAGATGAGTTTGAACAGTTGACATTTGACTCGAATTAAAACCTTCTTCTTGTCGAGCGATGGCTGTATGTTTTTGAATTAAACTCTGTGCTAAGGCAATATTGGTGGGGGAGTCCCCAAGTGTTTATAGCTACGTCCTCGTTCGTCTCCCCTGGACCCTGTCCTGACCCCGGTAACGCAGGTGGCAGGCAGGTGACCAAACGCTATAAGCTAGACTTGGGTTTTAGATTGTTTTGTCTGTGTGACTAATTGTGTTGGAATGATTACGCGGAGTAAAAGTGCAGCTGCAAAAGGCCCTTCTCAGGGCCAACCCAACGGCCCTTCTCAGGGCCAACCCAACGGCCCTTCTCAGGGCCAACCCAACGGTCCTTCTCAGGGCCAACCCGAAGGCCCTTCTCAGGGCCACCCCAACGGCCCTTCTCAGGGCCAACCCAAAGGCCCTTCTCAGGGCCACCCCAACGGCCCTTCTCAGGGCCAACCCAAAGGCCCTTCTCAGGGCCAACCCAAAGGCCCTTCTCAGGGCCAACCGGATGGAGTAATGGAGGTTCTGGAGGACATCTCCATTACCTCATTGTCTGAAACAGACCTCGGGAGGAAACGTCTGTACTCCGGGGGGTCGGAAGACACCGCCACGGAGACGGAGGCAGGTGTGGCCGCAAAGTCCATACCGCGCTCAGCGGCCAAGCGGGGGAAAGCGCATACGCTGACCAGCGCCAGGGCTGCTCTGCGGGAGCGCGTGGAGCGTGACCGCGAGGAGGGATTCGAGGCAGCCCTTCAAAGGAGGGCCTTCTGCAAGCAGAAGGAGGTGGGAGATCCGACGGAGGAGGTCCCCATCGTGTTAGATGACGTGGACAGGCGGGGGGCCGAGGAGCTGATGGTGGCGTCGGAGGCAAATATCAATTTGATCCTCGGCCTAACCGGCAAATCTGTAAGCCTCAGGGGAGGGTACGCCGCCAAAATTAGGAGGGCCGCCGGGTCCATCAGGGAGGTGCTGGAGTCCCTGGTGGCCCGCAACGAGTCGGATGAGGTCCGCCGACTGAGGGCCGACAACAATCGGCTCTCGCGGGAGCTGGAGTTGGTCCGACAGGAGGTCCGCTCCTACAGGAGGGAGTTCGAGGACAGCCGTAAAAAGGCGGCTGAATCCTCGAACATGAAGGAAAATGCCGACTTTATGCGCGATCTCGCGCATATGGTCGGCAACATTGTGGACGGCCACCTTTCGAAGCTCCAGCGCTCGGCGGCCCCTTCTTGCCGCCCTCCTCTCGCCGGAGACAACGCACCGCTGGCGCGGGCCACAAGGGCCGCGCTGGAGGAAAAGGGCAGGGGTTCGGCGGCCCCTAGTACGGAAGTGGTGACGCAGACGGGCCGGGAGGAGTACCCCGCCCTTCCCCAAGCATCGAGAAAAGGGAAGGGGAAGGGAAAGGGAAAGGGGAAGGAGGTGGAGTGGACCGCATTTGGCCCCTCCACCGCGAAGGAAGCGGCCCCACAACTGGCCGAATCACGTGCGGAGCCGGCGGCTAGCTGGACTGAGGTCGTCAGCCGCAAGTCAGCCGTGAAGAAGAAGAAGACGACCTCAGCGCCGCCGGCGAAGACTGCGGCGCCAAAGAAACCAGCTGCTCCAGCGCAGCCGGAGAAGAAGGGGACCACAAAGCCCAAACTAGCGCTCCCCCGCTCCTCGGCCGTAATAATAAAGTTACGGCCGGAGGCAGCGGCTAGGGGGGCAACCTACGGGTCGGCGCTCCTTAAGGCCGAGACGAGCGTCGACCTTAAGGAGCTGGGAATCGGCCCGCTCCGGATCCGCCAGTCGGCGACCGGGGCGCGCCTGATCGAGATTCCCGGCCCCACGAGTGGTGAAAAGGCGGACGCCCTAGCCGCTCGCCTGAGGGAGACCCTGGCGGAGGAGGTGGAGGTGCTCAGGCCTGAAAAGAAGGCCGAATTGAGGATCTCAGGCCTGAGCGACGCGGTCTCTGCGGAACGGCTCACCATAGCGGTGGCAAAGGAGGGGGGATGTTCCGCAGGGCAGGTTCTCGTGCGGAACATCCGCACGGGGCAAATGGGGCCAGGGTCGGCCCACATTGAGCTCCCGGCGGCGGCTGCGAAAAAGCTGCTGCAGGCCGGGAGCATAGAAGTGGGGTGGACCAAAGCGACGGTCCACCTCCTGCAGGCGCGTCCCAGGCATTGCTTCCGATGCCTGGGACTAGGGCACGTCGCCGGCGCGTGCCCAGATGGTACTGACCGCAGCACTCTGTGTTATCGCTGCGGTCAGGCAGGCCACAAAGCAGCCGGATGTTCGGCCGCCGCTCATTGCGCGGTGTGCGCGGACGCCGGTAGGCCGGCAGGCCACGTGATGGGGGGCATGGCATGCAAGCCCCCATCAACCCGCGGGAAGTTCCCCCCGCAATTGTCCCAAGGGGGGAACCGAGTGGAGGCAGCAGACGCTGAGATGGCCGAGTGATGTCTGGGCATCTCAGCGTCCTCCAGGCGAACGTCAACCACTGCGCCGGGGCCCAGGACCTTCTCCTGCAGTCCATGGCGGAGTGGAGTATTGACGTCGCGATCGTCGCCGAGCCATACGCCGTGCCTTCTAGCCCATACTGGGCGGGGGACACCGAGGACTCGGTGGCGATCGTGGTGAGGCCTGGAGCCGGCCCCCCCCTCGTCGTCAAGGCGAGGGGCCGCGGGTACGTGGCGGCGGTTCGGGGAGAGGTGGCTTTCGTCGGAGTCTACTTCTCCCCGAACCGTGACCTGGCGGCCCTGGAACGGTTTCTCGACGTTCTGGGGCCGCTGGTGGGGCAGCTAGCCCCCCTCCAGGTGTTCGTGGCCGGCGACCTCAACGCCAAGTCCACGGCTTGGGGTAATCCGGCTACGAACCCAAAAGGGAGGGAGGTGGAGGAGTGGGCGCTAGCTGCCGGACTGTCCCTACTCAATGTGGGGGCAGTCCAGACGTGCGTGCGTTGGTCGGGAGGTTCCGTGGTGGACGTCACCTTCGCCACGCCGGCCATCGCGCGCAGAGTGGAGGGGTGGAGGGTGGAGACGGGAGTGGAGACTCTCTCGGACCATCGGTACATAAGGTTCGAGGTGTCTCCAGCTCCCGTCCGTCCGGCGTCGTCGTCAACGTCGTCCAGGGGACGAAGCCAGTTTCCGCGTTGGGCACTGTCCAAGCTCGACCGGGAACTGGCAGAGGAGGCCGCTATCGTCGGCCGCTGGAGCCTCCCGCCGCTATCGGAGTTTGGGTTGGATGAGGCGGCTAGTCGGCTCTGCGACGCATTTTCTGCTGTCTGCAGAGCGGCCATGCCGCCCGCGAAGCGTCCACCCCCGCGGCGGGCACTATACTGGTGGTCGGCTGAGATAGCCGGTCTCCGGGCCGCCTGCAACGGGGCCAGGAGGGAATATACCCGGAGCAGGCGGAGACGCCCGCAGGACGTTGACAGGGACGATAGGCTGCGCAGGATCTACGTGGAGAAGACGAAGATCCTGCAGCAGGCCATATGCCGAGCCAAGGAGGAGGCCTGGCTGGAGCTAGTGGGGGGCCTAGAAAGGGACCCCTGGGGCCGACCGTATATGTGGGCGCGGAACAAGCTTCGCGCCCAGTCGGCCCCAATCAGCGATACGCTCCAGCCGGACCAACTAGGGAGGATCGTCGGGGAACTCTTCCCCGACGAACCTGAGGACTTCGTTCCCCCCAGAATGGCTCGGCAGACGCCGGACACAGAGGAGGGTGTTCCGTCACCCGTCACGGAGGCTGAAATGGAGGCGGTTATTACCCGCCTCCAAAGTAAGAAGAGGGCGCCGGGTCCAGACGGGGTGCACGGGAGAGTTCTTGCAATCGCTCTCGGGCACCTCGGCGACAGCCTCCGGGAGCTGTTTGACCGCTGCCTGCGGTCTGGCCAGTTCCCGGAGGCCTGGAAGGAAGGTCGGCTCTGCCTACTACCTAAGGCAGGGCGGACCCCGGACTCGGTTTCGGCGGTGCGACCGGTGGTGCTGCTGAACGAAGCCGGGAAAGCCTTGGAGAAGATAGTGGCCTCCCGGCTCGTTCAGCACCTGGAGGAGGGCTCGGGACCCGGACTTTCAGAATCCCAGTTCGGGTTCCGAGCACGTCGATCGACCGTCGACGCCCTCAAACGCCTGCGGGCGGTGACGGGTGAGGCGGAACACGGAAGGGAAGTGGTGGTCGCGGTGTCATTGGACATCGCGAACGCCTTCAACAGTCTGCCGCACGCGGTGATACGGGAGGCACTAAAATACTTCGGAGTGCCCCCGTATCTAAGGAGGCTGTTGGAGGCGTACCTCTCCGATCGAAGGGTAGGCCTCGAGAACCGGTCGGGGTCCGTGGAGTGGTGGCGAGTCGGCTGCGGTGTCCCGCAGGGATCCGTTCTGGGTCCGATCCTGTGGGATATCGGGTACGACTGGGTCCTGCGAGGCCGCCTCCTCCCCGGGATGGGTGTCATCTGCTACGCGGATGACACCCTCGTTTATTCCCGAGGACGAAACTACAAGGAGGCGGCGCGGCTGGCCGAGGTCGGACTCGACCTCGTGATCAGCCGCATAGAGAGTTTAGGGCTTCGTGTCAGGATTGACAAGACCGAAGCCCTGCTCTTCCGCGGGACCGGCCGCAAGGGACCTCCACCGGGGGCTACCCTTCAGGTCGGAGAGGGGAGAGTCAGGATGAGCCCGCAAATGAAGTATCTCGGGCTCATCCTGGACGGAGGGTGGACCTTCGGCCCACATTTCGCGATGGTGGGACCGAAGGTCGTGAAGGCGGCGAGTGCGCTGGGCAGACTCCTCCCGAACCTCGGAGGACCCAGCGCCGCCTGCAGGCAGCTGTACTCCGGAGTCTGCCGGAGTATGGCGACGTACGGTGCCCCGGTTTGGGCGGATCGCCTCACCGCGAAAAATAAGGCGGCGCTGCGCGCTGCGCAGCGAACAATCGCGGTGAGGGTGATTCGGGGGTACCGTACGGTATCGTGGGCTGCAGCTACTGCTCTAGCCGGCGACCCCCCGTGGGAGCTCGTGGCGGAGGTTCTTGCCGAGACCTACTCATACGTCTCGGGTAGGAGGGCTCTTGGTGAGAACCCCACGTTGGACGGGATCCTACGTGTGCGTCGGATAGGGCAGGAAGCGCTAATGCGGAGGTGGGGGGAGGACCTGGCGGTGCAGCCATATGGCACACGCGTAACGGCTGCCATTCGCCCGGTCCTTGAGCGGTGGATGCGTCGAAAACGCAAGCCCCTTACCTTCCGTCTGACACAGATTCTCACCGGGCACGGTTGCTTTGGTGACTACCTGTGTCGGACGGCCCAAAGGGAGCCGACAACTGAGTGTCACGATTGTGGCGCAGCGGTGGACTCTGCCCAGCACACCCTCGAGGTGTGCCCGAGATGGGCGGTGCTGCGTCAAGGTCTGACGTCGGTTGTCGGAGGGGACTTGTCGCTCCCGAGCGTCATCACCGCGATGCTCGGCGACGACGAGTCCTGGAAGGCGATGGTCTCCTTCTGCGAGACAGTAATGTCCCAGAAGGAGGCCGACGAGCGGAGGAGAGAGGAGGCCGCCGACGTGGCCTCCATCCGCGGGCGACGAATGGGGGTGCGTAGGAGGCGCTACTTAATGCGCCTCCTGTAACGCCCTTGTGCCCGTGTCGGGCCGGGATGGGAACCCGGTCCTGCTAGACACGGCGTCGTCGGGACTGTTCAGAGGTTAGCCGGACAGTCCCCATGGAGGAGAAGTCTGGCCTTTTCGCCGAGGCCAGCCTGTCGCTGGAGGGATCCTGTTGCCTGCAGATCCGGGACCCTCCAATTAAAGCGGCTGAAGGCTCCCGCAGGGGTTTAGTACGGTATTGCACTCCCAAAGTGCCGAGTCCGACATAGGTCTAGGACTGCCGACCCGGGCGCCCTGGATATCATCCGTAAATGGATTCCCCTGCGTAAAAAAAAAAAAAAAAAAAAAAAAAAGGCAATATTGGTAATAAATAACTGTTCAATGTCATCGCGCTCATCTATCTCATTTATTAAATTATTAGGGTTTAAAATCTCTATATGATTTTGCAAGTCATCGAAACGAGTTGAAAGAGACTCAAATTTACCCAGCCTAAGTGATAACTCAGCTAACTCAATAGGAGTTAGTGAATCTTTTGAACCCAATTGTGAAATATAATTTTTAAATTTGGTAATTTGACCCTTAATTGAACTACGCTTCACTGTTAGATCAATCAAATTTTGAGAATCCTTTGCACTAGTTTCACCTCCCATGGTTATGTAAAAATATTATATTTTTTCTTAAATTAATTATTTTAAATTTAATTTAAACGTTGATGTAAATTAATACTAGATTGCCTAATTGTAACTTTTAATCGAATTTAAATGAAACTAAATGCAAGGAAAATTTATAGTAAATATTTAAGAGAACAGTAAAGATTTACTATCTAATGAAATATTATAAGTAATTAAAATTATCTCACGCTCCTCAACTAGGTGTCACCTCTGAAGCGGCAGACTCGGCCTTTACGCTCGATCTGGGCTCGGCCGTCGTATTACATAGAGCTCCGCTTATATTCAAATCCACAGGTAACATCCACAAGCCTGGAATATTCGGCGGTAGCGTAAATAATGATTGTAACACAAATATTTAATAATTTATTAATAATTACTAAAAGAGGGTAACTGATGATTAATATTTTGTATAAAAGTTAATTTTTTATGTATTTATGATTTATTGATTAATATTTTGTTAAAATAAATGAAAAACTTGAGATTAAACTACCACTACGATCATAAGTTTAAGTTGGAACAAAGACTTTGATGTCGTTACAAAAAATAGATATAGTATGTAGTACCTACGAGTATCATAAAATATCGTCGTTATATTGTGATTTTTTGTTTTATTTTTTAGTTTCGTATATAATATTAATATATACTGTAAAAGAAAAGTAATACAAGTATTGGCAATATTGATTTAGGATATAGGTATTAAAACGGAAATTAGATTTAGATATTGTAAGACGGGATGAATATAGGAAGGTTACTTAGCTCATTGGTCTATGCTGCGGCTCGATGACGATTGACCGGCGTTGACTGCAATGAGATGTCCTTCGGGTATCCCTTGATGTCTTTGAATATGGGAACGGCAATAGTTGACCGTTCAAAATAGTTTTGATAATCCGAATATTTCTTGTGGGTCTTCGTCACACGGTCGCCAGATGTTCGCGCAGAACGCAAATGAAAGTCCGTTTTAATACAATTGAAATGTATATTTCCCTTTTACAGTGATATTTGATAGATTTGTAGCAAGATATATAGACACGTCGAAGATTTGAAATGAAGAGAGCAACAATTTATGAGTGGGGTAGAAAATATAATTTTATGTTCGGTAGAATTAAATTGCAATGGTTGCTATTACAATTTCACAAGCGTAAACAACTATGATAAAATATAAATACATTTGTATCCATATTAAAAGCGGGCCTCAAAAAATCGCTATTTTATAATCTTAATGTTCGTTATTGTATTGTGACAGACTATACACGTCCTTCATAGGCCTACGAATAAAAAAAAAATGTTAATCCACCATGCTGTTCCACTGCACATTAGCGGGTACACATGTATCAGAATTACTTGTAAATGAGGTTTACAATTTTATCGTTCAATATTGGTCACAAGAAGAATTTTAAAGAAAAATTCAGCACTTAAAAAGTCAGTGGTATATGCAGGTGACAGAACGGTGAAAAAAAAATTCAAACAATTTATATAGACTGACTAATAAACTACGCATAAAATCATTCCATTAATAAAACCTTACTAAATACACACATTGATTGAACAATATGATTATATATCACGTGATCTGCATACAAAGACCTAGTCCGGTCTGTTCTATCGAATACAAGTTGTACAGCGTGTGACAAATCTAACTTCATTTTAATGCTAACCACGCTCGCACAATTGCACTATTATATTGCGCGTTCGTTTCGCAGCCACGAGATTTATTATACTTCTAGTAATAAAATAAATTTAGTAAACAATACTATACGTGTCGGCGAATAGAATAAAATCTATATTTTTATAGTAAAACTGTATCAGGTCCCAAATCTTTAGATTAAGTTTTTTTTTAATTTTTTTTTTGGAGGTCGCATAGTCCTATTCAATTTTTTTTTTTAAATGAGATATTTAAAGTTCATGTTTAAATATTTCAAGGTCCTCAGTTTCTTAGTTAAGAAATGACAGACCTGGAAGAGATCTCTGTTAGCGATAAGGCCGTTCGTGGCAACTGATGCTATGTGCTTGTTTTAAATTTAATTTTTTTTTAATCTTTTTATTTTTTTATTTTGTTGTTTCCGGATAGATACAGGATTCTTGTGCTACCGAGAGCGATTAAGTGTGAGACGTTTATTGTTTATTACTTTAATCTATCAAGTATCTAAATTTTTATTTAACAAGTGCTTCTGCAATTACAAATACGGTTCTATTTAGTAATAATAACAAGCGTATAGTAATATCTGAAACACGCAGTGCGTCTTAACATCAAGAAAATCTTGACCTACCGTACGAATTTTAATAACATTAATTTAGCAGCAGTTGACCTTAATATCGAATATTTTGTAGAAAACATATTTTCTTATTGTAATAAATCACGATTTCCAAATATGAAATATAATACTCGCGATGGCCTTGGATTTTTTCGTGTGTTATTTATTGAGACCAGGGTCATTAAAACATAAACATACACAAGAAAAGCTTTTACAACTACAAGTGAAGGACTGATTGTCACAGCTCAGCGAGGCTAGACAAAATGACATAATCGTAACAATAAATAGGTCACATGACATTCTTTGACATTTGACATTAATATTATATACCAAACTAAAAACAAAATGTAAATTATGGTTATTAAATAAATGATTAAATAAATAAATCATTTGTTTACTATGTGACATTGGCGAAATCAACCGTGCTTCACTGGCACAATTGAAAGCAATAAAATTTATCAATGAATGAATGTCTGAAACTCCAGCACTTATTATAATAGATGATAATAATAGAGACATCGCACCTCCAATATAAAACAGCAGATAACAATTTGCAATTTTTATATGTCGGGTGCAAGAGTAGTCCTTTCCCTCGTGGGCTGCATTTTATTCAGATGCTAGTCAAAATTGAGTCAGAGCATTATTTAAGAATAAAAGAAAAAAACAAATAAATAAATAAATAAAATATATAACGATATAAGTCAGATAAATCTAATAAGTAAAAATAAAATAAGTTAGTAAAGTTATTATTCACTTACGAGTCTTTATTTTATTATTTACTTATTCGGTTCGGAAACAGTTTAGTTTTACATAAAAAATAAGACATTTAAATAATACATAAACCAATCAAGATTCAACATTTTACTAGCACATTAGGCACAAGTAAATTGAAAAATATAACGAAATTTAACTTAATTATAAATTATTTAAAAACAGGACAATGAAATATATCAATATTAGTAAATTTCTTATTATAATTATCACATGCACTGTGCATGCACACACACATTTACCGTGTTTGTGGTTAGTTATTTCGGCATTATTGGTCAGTGACCACGGCGTTTAATATCCCATTTTACCTCTTATTAATAGTGTTAGAGACCATGTACATACGTTTAGAAAATGTCACTAAATCCCTTTTTTTATTTCATCTAAAACTAATAAATTTCAACCAGTTGACGTATACGCGTTAGTTTTGTCGTAAATCCATTCATATGCAGGAATCGTAATTATGATTGCATCATGAATGCAATTGTAAGAAGTGTAAGGACGTGTGGCGAGTTACATTGTTGAAACTACTCTAAGACCCCGTTCAGATGACAAGCGCTTAACGCGCGTTATGATAACGCGCGCTTACAACTACATACATTTTATTCAGGCCGTACACATGCTAACGCGCGTTTAACGCGCGTTAGCATGTGTACGGCCGTACGTACGGCATGTGTAGTTGTAAGCGCGCGTTATCATAACGCGCGTTAAGCGCTTGTCATCTGAACGGGGTCTTAAGAATCGCTAATATCCCATAAGTAACGCGAATGTACTGCTACTTCAAATTTATATTTCTTTATTAATACATTAAAATATATATACATGCAGTGCCCCATAAACAAAAGTTAGTTTTACTGTGCACTTTAATTAATCTTTACGTAAGTAATAATATATAAAATTATATTAGAATGTAGTCTAAATATAAAAATAGAATTGATCCGTCCATCGAAACAACCCCGTCAGCAGAACCGGTATCTATTCATATTCCTCTAAAAAGTGCTTTTTGAGTTTATATTCAAAAAAATGATTAAGTTCAATTTTGAGCAGCGCTTGGTTCTGATAAATATAAAAATTAAAATTTAACTATAATTTATTATATCCATTAGTTTTATTCGTTAAACTTTTGTTTTTGATATAACTTTAAATTGTTCTAGAACGATTTATCTGTTCATAAATGACTAAAGATGTCTAGAAAGTTTTATGGTAGTATTCAATGTTTTTATTGTTTTAGTTTAAGTTTTAATAATTAAAAATTTTTCTTTTTCTGCAGTCTTCAAAATTCTATTTAGGTTCCAATCTCGACCGGAACGATCGATCTCCTTCATGTCTTCTCCTTTATACGACACATTGGCGAAATAATACATGCTATTTTTCATCTCCATTGTTCGTGTTTTAGTGCATAGTAATCTTATTTATACCATGGTATAAGATTTATGTATTTGAAGTTATAACAGTTGAGCTTGGAGTTATGGTACATTGATATATCATCGCTGATTAATTGTGTACTATGTGTCAATTTTATGCTACATTAACTGGTTAAGGCTGATATCTGTGGGATGGAATTTGGAAAGGAGAAGATAGATCATGGTCAGTTATCACAGTAATGCCAACAATAAGATGTTTTGTTCTTATATTGATTATATTATTACTGCTATGAAAATCATGAATTAATAACAAAATATTTTCCATCGTCTGTATACTATTTGTTCCTCTCTGCACACTTACAAATATTAATAAAAGTAAATTGTAGAGTTCGTTTTGAATCACTTTTAAAGTTGTTGGAGATGTTACAGTTAAAACCCGTTTTTTAGTTATAACGCTTTTTTCCTAGTTAGAACCAGTTCTTACTAAATGTCTTTGTTAAAACTAGAATTAACTAATTCTCAAAATTTCGTCATAGAGTGTAAGAATGGAGGGTTTTTTGAAGATTCATTTTTACTGAGTTATTTACTGATCGCATTCCTTAAAAACTTTTTTTAAATGTAAGAGTGGGCAAACGGACAGTCGGTTCACCTAGTGGTAAGTGTATGCGACATCCATAGACACCCGCTAAATCAGAGGATTAGCAGGTGCGTTGCCGGCCTTTACTAGATCCAATGTAATAATTGTGGCTGCTGTATTGTAACTGCTCCGCTACCAACAGTCAAAACTTGATGTTTTATTTTATTCCTGGACAATCTACCTTTTTAGAATGAAAGAATATTGAAAGTTAAATACGTATAAAATATATTATTATATAAAATTAGTATATATTGAAGAAACATTGAAGACTGATACCTCAAAAACAATATCTTAAATATACACGTGAACTGGAAATGTCTATGCAATGTTTTGTAAGGTATAAATAATCCTACAAGAACGTCTGCTGTTGCCAGCTTTCCTAATAAATGGGACGAGAAATACTAGCTTCAAGTGAAAATTAACTTTCATTCTATAGAAACAAGGTTGATTTTGAATGTTCATTTGATGTATTTATTGCATGCGCATCAGCATTAAGATAAGGATTTGACGGAATCGGCTTATTGACTTTAGATCGTTATGCGGAATATTCGTGCGTTTGATGATGTCACCGATTCAAAAATTTAAAAATACTCGAGTCTCTATTTTCAACTTACCGTATGTCGTAATGAATTTACTATCGGCATTTATATAACGATAGAAAAACACCAAAGAGTTTTTTCATCACTCTAATCTCATTAGCAGGTGGTTCGTAAATTTTCTTTGTATGAGAATGCTTGTTAAGTTGTTATTGGGAAAAGTAGGTAGAGCGGTAGGTATAGGTTACATGAAACGCTATAATTTATATGGGTGAAGTAGTTATCAAAATTTCAACGCCTTCTTGACGACGACGCGTTGGCTCAGTGGTCACAGCAACTGGCTGATGCGCTAGCGGTCGCGGGTTCGATCCCCGTAAAGGACAAATATTTGTATATGCCATATAGATATTTGTCGTGGTCTGGGCATTTGTGCTTGTGTATTGTGTGTGTTTCCGGAGCCCCGGCACAGGATTCACATTCTACTGGGGACCGTTGAGTGTGAGACGTTTACGTTTATTTCTTCTGTCTTGTTGTTAATAAAACTTCCTTGACGTAAAAGTTATTTTTTCAAAATTCATGTTCTTGGATAAATCGATTCGAATCCAAGATGTAACGGTTTCGGGTCGATTCCTACTGGTAATAAATGTTTATAAGATCTGATAGATTTTTAACGTGACCAGGACGTATGTGCTTGTGTTATGAGTGTTCCCGGAAATCTGAGAAAGGAGATATCCTTACTGGGGGTCGCTGAAGATGAATGTTATATTTAGTACTTTAAATCTGACTTAGACTTTGATCTTTTAATCTTCCACAACAGTACATGATGATACAACTTATTACGTGTTATTGCACTCCATAATTTCTTCTCTTTCTCAATATCCTCTGTATTTATCTTATTGCCATGGAACCACGACACTTTAGCGCGGCGTCAGTGCGCGACGTCAGTATGCAACCGAGCCATGTTTGTGACGTACATACATTGTTACATCATATGGTTATGATCCGTGGTTTCAGCTGCATTCTTTCGCCTTTCATTATTTATGTTTTGTGTACAGATTGTTTAATTGTCTGTTACGGTTTCAGCTTGGTTGAGTTAATGTTTTTTCGTATCCAACAGGTTATAAAATTAAATCTCGCTTGAAGGGTTTAATTTATTTTAAATGTATTCTAATAATCTTCTGAAAGATAAAATAATATTATCTTTATTGAACATTTTTCATAATTGTTAATATGAGTGGAAATTGGCGAGGTTTATATAACGATGCGAACGAGAAGAAAGTGAAGATTTGCGAAAAATTATTGATTTATTTTAATCTAAAAAAGTCCTTCGAAAAATTTAAGAGACAATACAATTTAGTAACTAGGTGGCCCTAGCGGTTTCATACGACCTGAAATACTTTTTGTTTTTGTTTAAATTTATGTTTAGTGATCAGCTTCTTTTCCTTAATTTTTCCCCTTGTTAGAGAAAAAGCGTGATATTTTGCAGCCTTTATTGATACATCCTTTACCTCTTACGACTTACCAGGTTCAAACAAAATTTTCGGCTACATGTTTTTACAAAAGCAAACTTCATCTCTTAATGATATTAATATAAATGGAAGAGATTATTTATTTAGCAGTGACGTCAATATCGACTTTCATCATTACATTTTGCCATGAGATTCATCGATGAACATTCATCAACCTTTATTTATAGGCAATCGTATTTTCTATTGATTGATGCGTTCACTCAGTGTTTTGTATTGGAAATACACAATATGTTGAGTGTTCCAACTATCGAACATTGTACTGTACCATATCAGCCTGTAAAAAACACACTGCTGAGCGAAAGCCTCTCTCCATACAGAAGAAGCGTTGGAGCTGGAGATCCACCACGCTGCTTCGTTGCGGGTTGGCGAATAATATCCCTACCATGAGTAACGATCGCTATCAGGTGTCTATAATATTAACCGGTACCGACGATTTTACGTGCTCTCGGAGACATGGTGAAGAGATCGACAGGGACATACACCCAGACCAGAAACAAATATTTGTAGAAATAGAAATATCTGCTCTGAGCGGGAATCGAACCCACGACCGCCGGTGAAAAACGTGAGAAGGAAAAAAATACTAAATCAGGCATCAACACAAATTGAATATTTACAGGACAAATGATTATTATATATAATATAATTTATCTCAAATAATATGTAACGCAATGACTCAGTGTGTATAATACACAAACGTGTTTTTCCCACATGAATTCTTATCGAAGGCCGAAAGTTCAATTTCGGCCAAGCTGTTTATTTATACTTAAAGTTATTTCTGTTTTGTAGTGAAGTCGATTGGAAGAATATATTTGAAAATAGATAGTAGTCTAGGACTGCCGACCCGGGCATCCTGGATATCATCCGTAAATGGATTCCCCTGCGACAAAAAAAAGTCGTTGGATGTCTATTGCTGAACATAGGCCTCTTCCATCATCGGGGTTGGCCGCTCGCCACGCTTTGCACGTGGATTGGCGAGCGGCGGAGAGCTCACTATATTGTGGCAGGATATGGTGACACTGCTGGGCAGCATCCTGGTTGATGTGCAGTTGTTCGAACCACTATGTTCTTAGTTGTCTTTTAAGATACATTGGCAAGAAAGAGGTCGGGACTATTCTTCTCTGCTGGTCGCCGGAAAAATTTTAATCGTCATTTTACAAAGTTAATGTGCAGCTATCGCTGGATTAGAAAAGTAGTTTTTGCAGCAGGAAAACAAACGGATAATTTAATTTATCTCTAATTTACCTATTGTTATATATGTATAAGTATTAATAGAATTTATTTTACTGTACAGGAAAATATGTAAGATTAATAATTATACTAATTAACAGGGATTTTTTATTATTGTCATAATTTAACTTTGAAATATAAAGATTTTGTTCGATATTTCTTTTTAAGGAAAAATATTTGTATTTTCCGATTTCCGATATCTGTTTATCTGATTGATGTTGAACTTTTGCAATTCGCAAGCCCGTTGACGCTGTTGGCAGTGGCCCTGCTTTCCGCTCTAAGATTATAGGTTCGATTCCCTCCACGAGTCTGGGTGTATTAATTATATATGTTTATATATATATGTATATTGATTTAAAAATATATCAACATTTTTATATTAGCTGAGTGTTACCTAAAACAGAGGCATTAAGTTGCCTTTTTTAGGAACAGACGACCGACCGTGTGTGTGTATTGAATATTTTAATTTAATTTAATTTCTATTGACAATATGATCGAATACAATAAAAAAAAAAAAAAAAAAACAAATAGCAATAGTCAAAAATGATTCGCTTAGAGATTTGAGGAAAGGGTTTTAAGCTCTTTTCATGAACGACACGTTCTGTCCAAGTAGAGCGCATACACACATTGACGAGCTTCACACGAGCTAACAAAACACGCCAAAAACACCGCACTTTTTTATTTTTTGCGAGACTGGTTAGTCACGAGATTAGATCCATTAATCAACCGACTCTATCCTTTTTGTAACTGATTCAATAATTACAAAAAAAAATATGGGATGCAGTAGGTAGATGTAAAATTATGAATTTACAATCGCATCTAAATGGTAGATCACTGGTTGTTCTGTAACTTCATAATGATTGTTTTTGTTAGGTTTGGTATAATTCTAATTTATTATTATTATAAAAGTATCATAATGATTTATCAATTGTGTAACATTAAAAAAAACTCGCATAATGATCACAGATTTGATCTATTACCTCATTCACGGTAATATTCATGTAGAACTAGTAGTTAGCGAACGTGACTGCATCTAATATAAAACTGTATTACGTGTTGTATGTCCGTCATTACTGCTATTGTAAACTATGAAATTAGTTTTAAATTGTCATTGTATAACTAATGATGACAGCCGTTCGTGTGTAGTGGTGACAATAGTCGTCCTGATTCTTATTTTAATAACAATAAGATCCTATATTGACTACACGCATTATTCGACAGCGTATCTTTGTAAAATGTTAGTTTTAAATTTCAAAATTTAGTCAGTTTTAGTTCATTATGAGTAGCAAAAGAAAATTACTAAGGTTTATACAATGCTACAATCTATTGTTAGTATCTTATAAAAAAACAAACTCAAGTACAGAAAAATAGAATGATATACTCAATTAGAACGGTGTAGCCAGGATATGTTATAATTTCGTATTCTACACATATAAAAGGGTAGGTACGTAGGGTAGGGTGGGTACCTTTACGTGTAGTAGCGTAAAGGAAATCAATGAAAATTTAAGTGTTATCCCTTAATATTGAGAGAAAGAGACTATATTTATTTGGATTAATTGTTAAGGACGCTATCACATTTTTCCACAAATATCAGTGATTTTCAGGTACCATTTTAATTAATTAGGAGTCACACTGCGAGGATATCTTGGTTTCAAATGAAAGATAATATATTCATCTCCAGAGTAACACCATAAAAAATCTATAGCCCCATACACATTTTTTACACAAATTCGTTTTAACCATCACAGTAATCGCAAAAAATTAAAAAAAGAGGGGTCTGAATAGGAACCAATATAGCTAAATAAACTGCACTAAGAAAAATAAATATACTAAGAAATTGTTGCTTATTTAGTCCTCTGTACGAATAGCTAAATATATTAAATAAAAATAAATAATATTTCTATTTATGAGAAAAATAAGAAACGCTCTCAAATTTCTTCATACAATTTTTACTCCTGAACAATCGTCGACCGTCGTTCGTCATTCTGCGCCCAAACGCGCTCGTGGAAGCACGGGTGTATCGCTTCAGCGCAATTAATAATTACGTAAAAAAGGGCGTGCCTTGTGTATACTGTGCTTGAACGAAATTGATACTTTTTCGGACCGAAATAAAATAATTGTCTTTGCGATGCATTTGGTTTATATTAAAAAATAAAATAAAAGGAACAACATAACAATCTTCGCAATCTGTTGTCTTTACACTGCTTTTTTTTTTATATTTTATAATTACTATTGTACAAAGTTTTTAAATAGTAGTTTTAAATAGATAACCGAATTTATGCTTTTGTCCTCTATTGGTATCTATTCTATTGTAATCTATTGTCTTAGAGTATTAGAAAGTAAATTAATAATAATAATAATAAATTAATTTATTACGCAATACTCAACTTCGCAACACTCTTTGTTACCTTTTTTTTTAATTTTTTTTTCCGCTGGGAAATGCATTTACGTATCCCGGCGCCCGAGGGCGACGGGTATGTGGGACTCGCTGACACGGCAGAACGTGCCAGAATACCGCACTAAAACCCAGCGGTGCCCTCATCGTCGTAGTGGGGCGCTACGGGATCGCTTTTGCATGCAACCGTGACGCCCCAACGGTTGGCCCACCTATGCGGACCGCCTTCGCCTATAGAGCGCTCGCGGGCACTGTGAGCGCTCTATTGCCCTGGTGGCGAGTGGAAGGATGTGGTGCCCTCTCCCACTCTATTGCGGAGGGTGGAGGAGTGCGTATTGACGTCTCCTCCTCCCTGGTCGTCTTCTGCGGAGCGAGTCAGCGTGTGCGGCTGCTTCCCGCTCTCGCTCCGCGGCCTCCTTCAGTGCCATGACCTCCTCACAATATGAGGTCACGGCCGTATACGTGGTGGCACAATATGAGGTGACAGCGAGAGGTCTCCACCTATCACTGCCACCAGGGCCCTGCGCTGGGGTTCCCAAGCGGCGCATTCCTCCAGGATGTGACGCGCCGAGTCGATTGGCGTGCCACACTCGTGGCAGGCAGGGGTGGCTTCTCGCCTAGCGATTTGGTGCAGGTACTTACCGAAGCAACCGTGCCCGGTAAGCACCTGCGACAGCCGGAACGAAAGCACCCCATGCCGCCTGTTGACCCAGCGACGAAGGTGAGGACGTATAGCGTCTACCGTCACTGAGCCCGCCGCTGGGGACCCCAGATCCTCCTTCCACCATTGGATCAGTGCTCTCTGAGCTAGAGCCCTGATCCTGCCGACTTGGTCCACACTTGGACGTTCGCCATTCGCTCTCTGCCCGGACCGGAACTGGTACACCTTCGCGAGCACCTCCACCTGGAGTTCCCAGGGCGGATCGCCCGCGAGAAGTGATGCCGCCGTCCAGGACACCGTACGGTATCCCCGTATCACCCTTACCGCTATGACCCTCTGGGGTCTCCTCAGGAGAGCCTTGTTATGAGCGCTAAGGGCGTCGACCCATAAGGGAGCACCGTACAGTGCCATGCTCCGCACTATACCGGCGTATAAGCGCCGGCAAGGGGAGTCCGGTCCGCCTACGTTGTGGAGGAGTCGTCCCAACGCAGCGGCGGCGTTCTGCAGCCTCGGAGCGAGCTGGTCGAAGTATGGACCAAAACTCCATCGCCCGTCCAGGGTTAGGCCCAGGTATCTCATCTGAGCCCGAACCTCCACCTCTGTTCCCTGGACGGCGATCCGCGCACCTCGGGGGGGGGCCTCTGCGTGGGCCATGGAATAGGAGGGCCTCTGTCTTGGATATAGAGATCCTCAGGCCCAGCATCTCGATACGGTCGACCGTTATCGTTGTGCCGGCTTCTGCTAAGCGGGCCGCCTCTTCGAAGCTCCTCGCCCGGGCCGTGAGCAAGGTGTCGTCAGCATAACAGATGACCCTCAGCCCGGGCGGTAGAGGTGCCCGCAGCAGCCAGTCGAAGCCGACGTTCCACAGAGTTGGTCCCAGGACGGAGCCCTGTGGAACGCCGCAGCCAACGCGACGTCGATAGAGTCGACCGTTGCCCCCCTCCCAGAGGACCTCTCTCTCCTGAAGGTACGCCTACAACAGCCTCTGGAGATAATGGGGCACTTCATGGAACTTCAGTGCCTCCACAATCGAACACTCTTTGTTACCTACTCCTACTCCTACTCCTACCTCCTACTCCTTTATTACCTAATTATCTACGTAAAATATAAGATGTTTAAATTATATATAACTTGTATGTGGTTCTGAATTATTAAAAATAAAGCGTATTATTATCTATTATATTTTATTGTATAGAGGGGCGAACGAGTAGTAGATACCCTGACGCCTTTAGACATCCTCATAAGGGGCCATTCATTTATTACGTAAGATTTTTTTTTGCTACAAATTTTGCTAGTTTTCGACCCTCTCCCCCTATTATAAGAAAAAATAAGAATAGGCCAACCCCCTCTCCCCTGTTAAATATTTATTACGTAAGAATCAAAAGTAAAAAAAAATCAATAAATGTTGGTTTGGTGTTAATAAATGTTTAAAAATTTGTTTAATGTTTATTTTTCAAAGTAACAATTTTTAGAAGTGTTTATTTGTTTTAATTATTCATCTTTACCTACAATAAAAGAAGTCCATGCAAAAGTCAAAACCCACTCGGAAAGTGGATCTGCCATTGAAAAATCTCTAATCCGAAGAACATCCGAGAGAACATCGGCACTCGTGCGTTTGCCCTCGTTTTTTCAAAGAATAATTTTAACTTTGCGCATTTTTGTGATCTTACGTAAGAACTATCGAGACTCCCTCCCACCCCCTTGTAAGAGAAAATAAGACATGGTGGACCCCCCTCCCCCCTAAATCGTGTTACGTTATAAATTAATGACTCCTAAATCATCAATTTATGATCTTTGAGGGCGTCGGAACAATCTGCCCTCAGAATATTCCACCCGTGCCCCTCTCTGCGATACCTATAAAACGGTGGGGTAAGTTAAATACTTACTATAGTCGGATCGCGGAGCACGAAGAATTTTGTACATTGACCTTTTACTACGGTCAATGTACAAAATTCTTCCTGCTTCGCGATCCGACTATAGTTAAATACTTTTACTTAATCAATACCAGTAAAATTAAAAATTAATACTTTCAAGTACCAAGATTAGTTACGTCAGTATAAAATCGAGCGTAAAGCGGTTTCAATGTGTGCGTGTACGCGTTATGTTATTGTGTTGCGATTTAGATACCTAAACTTAAGCGAGCTCAAAATGTAATAGCGTCCTTAATATTAAATATTTTTAATAGCCTACAAAATAGGGTATCTCGAATTTATGTAGCCTTTTTACCTTAGTGCCTGTTTCACCTCAACTAATAAACTACAACTTTTGTGTTTACAGGCTGCTGATACATATCTGACAGATAAATTGGAGTTTGATGGTGAAAAAGAAAAATATATCATAAACTTTTATCTGATCCGTTATATCGTCGCTGCGCCTGACAAATTCCATATGTGGTTTTGTAAGATTTTGGGAAACAACATAAAATATGTTACTAATTTTTTTATTATTATTATTTATTAACAGTTAAAATACATATGGAATTTGTTAAGTTTGTTTCTAGTTCGAATATCACATAAAGAACTTTATCAACACATAGAGAATGAAACGGAGATTAAGTTTAGTACAAAAAACAAAATATAAAAATTGCACAAACATATGGAATTTGGCAGGCGCAACGACGATATGTCAGATAGCTTTATCAGAAACTGGTGGAACAGGCCCTTAATGTAATAAAACATGTAAACTAATAGTCGGGTAGCTGCACTTAGCCTGAAAATGTATCACTGATGTGTATAGTACTCTTTTCCTATAGAGGAGAAGAGTTGGAGCTTAATCTTCGCTGCTTCATTGCAGATTGACGAACTATTTCCTTACAGAGACTAACGATTTGGACCGACCGATATTCTTCGAGGCACGTTTGTTAGACACAACACACAAATACAAAGACCAGCTTCGAAGGGGAATGGAAATCACGATCGTTAGCGAATATACATATAAAATATAATGGAAAATTCTTCACGATTACACCAGAACGGTTGTTGAACGGTGTTGAGTGACTACCACCACCACCACATCAGCCGTTGGATGTCCACTATTGAATGTAGGCCTCCTCCATTATCTCTGGTGGGTTTTATCAATATTGGCCATGCTTGGCAGGCGAATTGGCGAGTGCAGAATGTTGTAGCAGGATCTGGTGACGCTGCTGTCCATCACCATACTGGTTGGTGTACGCTCGCACATTTATGACCTGAGTTGCCTTTTACGACACCTCGACAAGAAAGAGGTTCTTGTCTGCCTTCTTCTTCCTTTTCTTCGTCTTGTTCTTGCTTGTAACGTAGGCATTAAATAGGCATTCTTTTGTAAAAAAAAAATATTTCTTAAAATTTGACTTGTTTCTAAGTCAACGAACTGACTATACAGTTAATTTCATTTGTTTTTAGTTTTTCAATTTTTTTTTGTTTTGTAGTTTGCTTTGTAGCTAACAATTACCCAGTTTCATATTTACGGTGGAATCTTAACAGAATATTTAAAGACATTTTTTAGTTCTGAATTTTGTGTCACGAAATATGCTGGTTTATTTGAATAGTATGCGCGATTATGAAATAAATAACAATGACACTCACACACTCACACACGCACATATCTACGCATATTATCTTATAAATGTCACAGGTGCGTCGCATCAATGTGCGGTGCATTCGCGTCAATCGGATATTGAGAATAACAGGGCTGCCTCTCAGATACTTTTTTAATAGTTTAATTTGTAAAACTTTGTTATATGATTATAATTTGTATTTTTGGTTATATGACAATCAGAAAATAATAAACGCCTCACGCTTTAAAGATGAAATAATGAATATTATAATCCTACTAGAATACCAATTACTTTTTAATTTCATACTAATTTAGGTTGTTATGAATCTGTAATCAGTCCCATATACATAAATATATATATTTTTTTAAAGTTAGTTTGATAGGCAAACTGGCAGACGATCCACCTGATGGTAAGTGGTCGACGTCGCCCATGAACATAAACTAGTTTACATGGAACTAGCCCAGCCAACTCATTTATGTGTTGCCTATCCTGAGACATATGATGTTAAGTCTCGGTGCCAGTAATTACACTGCCTGTCTTGCCCTTCTTTCCGAAACACAGCAAAGCTGTTTCACGGAAGAAACAAGCAAGATAAATATAATATTCATTGATTGATTAATTAATTTACCCTGCTGATGTAAATGTTTTTTAAACATTTGAGGGTAGAGTGGAAAAATCCACCACCACACCAGCCGTTGGATGTCCATTGTTGGACATAGGCCTTACTATTGTGGCCTTAGATGCCTTTTATAACACCTCGGCAAGAAAGAGGTCGGGGCTATTATTTTCTTCAGGTTACCGCATGGCAGTTTTATTGAAAAAAAAAAAGTCGTATATGTCACCTGTTAACATCCCATAATTGTGTAAAGATCACTTCTAATATGAATAAAACATAACCAATAATATTAATGTATTTGATATTAATTATTTTATACTCTGACAACCCTGTCCGGATGTGTCTTGCATTTCTCGTAACGCTTTTGTTACCGGTGACATACGGATTGCCTTTATGTATTAGCAGTTTGTATTGCCTCATTGTCCTCCTCCAAACAGGTGTTCAGAACTGCTATATCTAAAATATTTTGGGCTTAGACTTATTGCGTATTTGTATTGCACAAGTATCATTATTAAATTAAAATCAAGTATAACTTTGTCAAGTTTTAAAAGTACTTTTGTATCGTTATTTTACAATCATCTATGACGTCAATGTGAAGCTGTCACCGTAATCAGAATATAGATTTAGCTGTAAAGAACTGCCAAAAAACTAAACAGTTACTTAGATAGTTTAATTGAAAAGCGTAATAACCTATAATCTTGGAAAGAGGTAAAATTTTGTACAAGTTCTTGTATAATCCTTCGAAATGTCTAACATTTCAAAAATACGTCTGTCAGACCCAAACCTAGACCAGTTTATCCTAATAACAAGTATTATTAAAAAAAAAATCAAAAAACCCGACTGCGTAAAATACTCTTATTATAAACTAAAAAGAATAAAACAATTTACTAGCTTTCATTTGATACCCATATTGCTACAGTAAGAAAAAAAATTCAACTCCCACCCCTCATTCCGCCATTTGCGGGCGCCATTTTAAAAAATTTATATAGCCTATGTCACTACTACAAGTTAGACAAATCCAACGACACCTCATATGTCAAAAACCGTCCAGCCGTTTGGGCTGTAGGGCGTGCCAAAGAAATGGACATACATACATACATACATACATACATACATACATACATACATACATACATACATACATACACTCGAAAAACATAACCCTCCTTCTGTCGCAGTCGGGTAAAAAAGAAACTCAACAGTTTTCTATTATTAGAATAAATATATTTTAATAGGAAATAGTACATCATAATTAGGCTATAATATAATTATCATGTTGTAACTCATAAAACTTATTCATTGGTGAGCCAACGAAGGTCCATGACGCAGCATCTATAACATTGGATTAAGATGTCATCTATTTTTGAGTCTTACGATTATTGTTTTTTATCAATCTGTCCTAATATTACAAACCAGAATGTGTGTGTGTTGATAAAATTCGGTATGCAAATAGCTTACGACCCCGAAAGGGACTGGGTAAATATTTGAAAATGCGCATATAGCATAGTTACGGAGATTAAGAAAAAAAGGTGAGGAAAATGATTCTTTATATGATTTTTGTAATCTCAGGTACTTTCTTTTTAAAATAGTATCTAAGGGAGTGCCTTAAAATATTTACTTTTTGTATGATAGGCAATTCAAAATTAATACGAACGGTAGTGATAAATATGAATAATTGGTAATTAGGTCACTCACAATGTAATGAATAGTTTTCAAATAGTAATTATGAAAAAAAATTTAGAGATGATAACTAAGATATATAAGCTGCTTTACCAATTAGAGATGGTGGCATCGGCGTGAGAAAAATTTCTAGTGTCGCTCTTCCTGCTTTTTTTGCTTCTGTGCATAGTATCAAAGGCCTATGTTCTGAAAATTTAAAATTAGGTTCAGTCCAAATTACAGATGCTACAGACGCAGTATAAAACTGGAGGTTGATGTGATCCTAATGACGATAGCCCCAAGGAAGTTACAAAACAAAAACTTTGGGATACGCCATTAGTTCACAATACTCGTGAAAATTTGACGCAAAATCTTACTAGTGACAAAATCCGTGCAAGGGAAAAAATGCACCAACCCTCCTTTCACTAGTGGAGGATATGAGACGTGGAGTTAATTCTTTTAGACTGTAAACGGGACAAAAACACAACATGGGATAAGTTACAAATATTTGTGCCATTTAGTCATTTCAACTTTCTCCGCAGCGGCTTCCACTCTTAAAGCTGTCTCCCTGACGTGAGACGGAGCTAACGCAGGTTGTGTCCCATAAAAGCACCCGTTCCCTTTCCCAGGGAATCAGTGTTAAACCATCAGGCCTCTTGCCATTATCGCAACCAATTCCAGTAGGCTCAATAAGAGCAGGAACGTCGATGGTGGCAAGAGCCATTTTAATGGTTTCATTCAGGGAACCTTGGCGGAAAAACATACCTGAACTCTTGTTGCAAGAAAGGCCGTGTAGTCCGAAATTATGACGAAATTTTAACATAATTACCATTTCTAAAAAAACTAACTACCATTCGCTTGTGCGAACGGCAAATATCGGTAATGAGACAAATGGTAAGTAGTATTTCAACTATTTTCTTAAATAAATCAGTCTTTTATTAGAAACATTCTAATTCTATTCTCAAAATCCAAAAGGAGTCACTATAGGGACTATATAAAACATGTTATCAAAAATATGTAATTGATCACTTACCTAAAAAACAATAAATGGTTATTAGATAATATTTTGACAAAAACACTTTCAGGGCGAGATAATCACAATTGGCGCCAAAAAGACTGATCTTTGACACTAGCCTTCGCTCGGTGTCCGAGCTCTAACTGGTACCCACGCGCCTATGTACTATTGGGTTGGAATATTCCAGTTTTTACAAGAAAAATCATTACGGAATGTTCCCAAATGGTAATTAGCAAGTTGTCGATGGACATTTTTTAACTGATCTTATTTTTAATAAGTTATGTTCTTTGCGTGTTACAGCATGGTTTTATGTGTTCATTAACAACTTAAGTTTATGAATATCTAACCAAAAGTATAATCTTCAAGAAGAATTTAACAATTATAGGATAATTATTGATTGAAAATGGAGAATTGGACACGAATGGGAATTAGATTTTGGCTCTTTGTTTTGTAATATCTCTAAACTCAATTTATAAATAAGATTTTTAGTTATCGGTCCATATTTGAGATACTTTTTTACATAAGAAATAATTCACAAAAGTAAAAATATAAACTCCGCATACGTTCTTTAATAACCGCCGCGCGATTTGCATATTTTCAAATATTTGCCCACTAAGGTTTGTATACTGAAAAAAATTGGTGTTCGATTTGGAACATTAGTAATGATAAATTTAAAAAAAAAAACAATATATCATTTCTTCTTAATTAAATAAGAACTTTAACCTTTGAAGCGACGATCTATCTTTAAATAAAAGGATTTTAGTTAATAATTAACAATATTAAACCATAAATCTCACACGTTAAACACGTGTAAGTATTTATTACATTCTCAGACACTGGTTAATAATTATTTTGTTTTTCATGATCATCATACATGTGCGAGAGAATGAGTGACTCGCAATAAAAGGTGTTAATTTGTGAAATTTCGTACCAAGTTGAATGGAGGAAGTCAAAGGCCATGCGAACCCGGAATTCTGTACATTGCCTTTTATGTAATATATAATTTTATAAAATACCTTACCGCAATTTTAACTAAAATTTTGATTCCGTGTTCATGTCATGATAACAATATTACTATAACTCCTCTCTCTTCTGTCTCTATGTCGTACCGCTGTCTTTAGATGCATCATAGGTAGACAGTTGTAATTTTCACAGAATGATATAGTTTGATGATGATAGGTTTGATAAAAAAGTCTTACTACAATGAATATGGTACAAAACCATTCAGTTTGCTTTATCGCGGGGTCTCTGGTTTGCAGGTATCAGTTTAAGTAGACAAGATATTACAGCATGGTTGTATCCGGACAAATTAAATAGCATTGGCCCTTGAAAAAAGTTAACTCACCATTTGATACAGAATGCATCTGAGTATTATTTTAGTAGAATTTGTCGAGCCGAAAAAAACTTCTTCTTTACGCTGCACCATAACGAGTATTCAACAGTATCCTGTAATCACCAACTTCTAAAGAGAAGAATTGTTAATAAAATAGCCGTAAGTTATTTGACGAAACGTGTTCAATCTAATTAGGAACGATGGAAGTGACGTCTCTGACACACGTGTGGACTGTGACAAAACCTCCTATTTCATTTCATAAAAAAAAGAAAATCTGTCATAGAATATGTATTACACAATATTACACAACCTTTCTTTTTTATTTTATATTATTGGTCTCAATATATGAAAATCGTATGTCGGCCTCTGCATTATCTATTGTGTAACGAATCAATTTGTTTGTCGTGAATGTATTTTCTAAATATAATAATAATTAATTATATATAATGAATTCGAAAAATTTGAGAGACGATAATGAAATCAAAGGAGGCATATACTAAATATATTTACAATTGCACCTATTTTTTGGTGATTTTGCAACTGATTGATTGAAGATTAATTGTTTGTTTAAAATCGATTCTAGCGCTTAAGATAAACTTTTGATGAGTTCCATTTAGTTAGCGGCCCAAATAGTGAAGTCCGATCTCTTAAAAATTGTCCAAAGTGGTCACGAAATGGTCAGTAATTTTTAGTAATTGGTGAACTTTGACAATAGTTACAGAGGGCTAAAAATTTCAAGGACATTGATAAAATTTTGGCCACTATTTCGCCCACTCACTAGATGGAGCTGAGAACCTATGTAATTTGTTTTAAATAAAAATATGTCTTCCTAACAGTTAGTTTCACATTACAAACTACGTAATTTTCTTTAGAAATTACGAGTGAAAATGATGTTAGTAACTTTGTACAGAGATAAATTAATGTTCGCTGACACGTAGAACAATGGGTAACTGTCGATTGAGATCTAGGCGAGTAGATTGTTCTACTAGTTGTGTCGTCTGCTTCTTGTTCGCTGGTTTTAATTAAAAACTTATTTCTATTAAAACAAAACTTCTTGCAGTTTAACATGTGTCAATAATACAGGCCTTTTAGCCAAATTTGACAATATAAAGGTTGTCTTTAACATTGTCAAGTTTATCTTTGACAAATAAATAAATAAAATATTTGTAGTATAATAAATACATTAATAATAAACTTTCATTTTAATCTAAGATTGTCTTTTCGTTTAAACATCAATTGAATATGGAAAAACAGTTTGTGTATATTTCTTTATTATTTCATGTAGCTCGTTTAAGATCTATGATAATAACTGATATTCGATGTTTCGGGAACTGAATGATTATTAAGATACGCTTGAATATTTTTCTCACGTATATGATTGGATGGAACCTGGTTTTTACTGGTTTAAAATATAGTTAAATTGAATTATAATTTTACTTTTATATATCTGTCGAAGATGCGGGTTCTATTCTCGCTCGGCACAGATATCTGTATTTGTACAAAATTTGTTTCCGGTCTGGTTGTATATCCTTGTGGGTGTCCCCACCGTGCCTCGGAGAGCACGTAAGCCGTCGGTCCCGGTTGTTATCATAGATACCTGATAGCGATCGTTACTCATGGTAGGGAAATAGGTTAAAGTTGGTATTAGTTAGGACTTTAATAATGATAGTCTTTCAGGTTTTTATCATGAGTATTTGGTGTATCCTAGGATTTGCTAAATAGAAAACCGTTCTGGTCTAGTTGTGTGAGGAGTCACCTCAACGCCGGCGGACATGGATTCGATTCCCGCTCGGGGCAGATATTTGTATTTTTTACAAATATTTGTTTCTGTTCTGGTTTCTTGTGAGACTCCGCACCGTGCCTCGGAGAGCACGTAAAGTCGCGACGGCTTATTATGATATACATCTGATAGCGATCATTACTCTCCAGCCTCTTAACAAAATGCAGGGCATCCATTTTTCGGCTATAGCGTCAGAGACTCGCGCTTTATTAGGGCAGGCAAAGGCTGCTCTCCTATCCCGCCATCCGAATTCATAAAAACACTCTACTGGGGCAAAATACCAGAGGGTGTCAAAACTTGACTATTATCAATTTCTAACTATAAATCTAAATTTTCATCAATATGAACTAATAAACGAACTCTTAAAATTACATAACGAATGTTTACAATCGATCTATCGCCACATAATATACCGTTTGTGGTCGATCTATTGTCATACATGATATGTTTGAAGCGACACGGTTTGCATTGTGTTGTGAATAGGACGCTGTTGAGATATATATATGTAAATACTCACTTTATGTAAGATTTGTAGGCGATTATGTATTCTGTCGTATTGTGATAAGGTATATATTTGTCACTTCAGTTATATTTCACGTGTGTGTATACAAAGCGGTAACATGGCTCCTAGATTGATTTCCCATATATGTACACATATATCGTTTGTTTTATTGACATTTGTATTAATGTTAAATATATGTTATATTGGGAGATATTTAAGAAAAAGGAATATTAATATATTCATTTGTCGGTCTGTCTGTCTGTCTGTTCGCGATAAATTGAAAAACTACTGTACGGATTTCCATGCGGTTTTTACCAATAGATAGAGTTGTTCATGAGGAAGGATTAGGTACATATACATACTCCGGGCGCAGCCGGGGCGGGCCGCTAGAATAATATAGTTTATGTAAGAGTAATAAAAATACAATTTTTTTTTAATCTACCAGATATCGGTTTCAGTTTTCTGTTGTATTTCTGAAGGTCTGATTTAAAATCTAGTGCATGATTTTTGGAGTGTTGATGAAATAACTGTTATACAATCTACGACTTATTAAATAATTTAGTAAATATATATATATATATATATATACAAAAAAAGTAATGATTTTAATTTACATTATTTAATTTATGTTTTGTACTAAAAAAGATAATTTATCGGTGCGGTGTTCACTGTGACTCAGTATGCGAGCTCGATTCCCACTCTTAACAAACCTTGTAGGTACTTGCTTGTAATGACGACCGTTCTGGCGTAGCAGTGTTGAAAATCCAATCAAAGCCGACGGTCGCCGTTTCGATTCCGACTGCGACTGACTGATATTTAAAATTTTCCAGATATTTGTCTTTTTCTTTTTTTGTTCTGGCTGTGTTTCCTTGTAGGTTACCTTCTCTTGCAGAGCACTTGAAGTCGTCGATGCCGGTTGTTATTATATACATTTGATAAAAATTGTTACTGTAAATAGAGAAATTAGTCGCTAACCTGAAGTAGAGTAGCGTAAGAATTTAAATTTCAACCCTGCTTCTGTATCGTATAAGAGGCTTTTTTGCCTAGCATGTTTCATTTCAGTTAATTTCAGGTTAGTTTATATTGTCATCAATAATTAATTTAATATTATACCGACACGTTGGCGCAGTGCTCAGAGCAATTAGCGCTAGCGGTCGCGGGTTCGACTCCGCACATGACAAATTTTTGTATATGCTACATAGATACTTGTCGTGGTCAAGGCGTTCCAGACCCCAACAGAATTCATATTATAGAACATTCTGACCAAACCTAATAAGATTTTGATTTGACGGTTTATAATTTTACGGATTATAATCTTCCGAAAAATAATGCGTTAAATTGATAGCTGTATGTTACTGTTCACAATCTTTCGACAGTTCTAACGGTTTGTACAATCTTACGGTGACATACACATACGTTGGTTAAAGGCCTAATCGCGTAGATATCGCTTGTAATAAATTAAATTAATAAAATAATGTTGAAGATTATTTAGTTTATATAAACATAGAAACAATGATTACATAAAATACTAATTTTATCTTAAGATATATGACTTTGTTTACTAAATACTCATTAGGTACACAAGATGTCAAATTATATGATGGAAAATTACTTAAGGGCGAAACATTAACTAACGGTTAATCATAACAATCTACGACCGTTCTGGTGTAGAGGTGCGAGTAGTCACCTTAACGCTGACTGTCGCGGGTTCGGTTCTCGCTCGGGGAAGATATTTGTACAAATATTTATTTCCGGTCTGGATGTATGTCCTTGTGGGTTATTATGACAGACAACTAATAACGATCGTTACTCATGGTAGGGAAAACCCGCAGTGGAGCAGCTCCTTCTCCTTCTCCTTTTTCCTATATGAGAAACAGGGCTGTGTCCAGCAGTGGAACGTTTACAGGCTGATTTAGCGCAGTTAGCTGTAGCGCTTACAGTCGCGGTTTACATAGCCGGTCATGAATAATATTAGTATTAATCATACAGATGTTAGTTATAGTATATATCTGAAATTATATATTACAAGAATTTTTGTTTGAAATAAGGTGGCATCTGTTAATTATGTGAGGCGTTTAGGGAGGGAGTGTATCGAGCAAAATCTCACTCAATCTCACGTGGGGGAGAGGGTGGTCTCGGAAAATATCATGTAATTTTTGATTCCGTCATAAAAATCTTAAATACTAATTCTTGACTAGTCTAAAGAAAATAAGAAAATTGTGTTTTTTCTTAATGTAATCTAATCGTACACAGATTAACTAATTTACATTATAAATACGCATTACATTATAAATACTAATTACATAAACATTATAATAACTAATTCACATTATAAATACGCATTTAAAAAATCTCACTTGAGATTAGGAGAGGTGGGAGGGGGTCAAGCAAAATCTCACGAAATCTTACTAAAGGGGAATGTTTTGAAAAATTAAACAAGTGCGAGTCGGACTCGCCCATGAAATGTTGCGTAGCAGCAAGTAACATCATATAAAAGTTCTTGTAGTTCATTGTAGCTTTGATCGGTGTTTTAATAATAGTGTATTTTTTTTATAAAAAAAAAAGAAAAAACTACTTACTAGATCTCATTCAAACCAATTTTCGGTGGAAGTTTGCATGGTAATGTACATCATATATTTTTTTAGTTTTATCATTCTCTTATTTTAGAAGTTACAGAGGCGAGGCACATTTTACCACTTTGAACCCTATAAATCGCCAAAATTGGCTCACGTAATTAATGGATGCCCCCTAAGTAGTACTTAATATTATTATAGAGAAGTATGGAACAAATCACAAACGAAATATCACACAGAATTTTTTAAATCAAATTGAGGTCGAAATCATACGATACTCTTTGAAGCTATCGTTGATATATTTGACAGGCTGAAAATTATACGGAGATAAATGGATTTCTTCAGTTTTTTTTTTATTAAAGGAGACCTAAAAAAACATTTTGCAAACCACTTCTGAAAGATACAAGTAACCTACATATTCCTAACGCGATCAGAATCTAATAAAGATAATGGCGGTATCGGTAGTCGTATCTCTCAATGCGAAATTAAATTTGTGACTCATCGCCGAATAGTACAATAACAATCTATTCCTGTCTGTCTTATTTGTCCAAGCATATTTTTAACCGACTTCATAAATGAGGTTTTCGATTAAATTGTATGTTTTTTAGTTTTGTTATAATATCATAGTTTCGTGATTTATAAACTGATAGCGAAAATTAGTTTTTGTTTTAAAAGGATATATTTGGCATTTGGTCCCAATCAAATTTTTATAATTTACTAAATTATAATTAAATAAACATGTTTAACATACACACACGGTCATCTGTTCCTAAGGTAGGCAACTTAATGTTTCTGGTTTAGGTAATAGCCGACTGATATACTTTTTTTGTTATAATAAATAATTCATATATCAATTAATATATATTACACCCAGACTCAGGACGGGAATTGAACCTACAACCCTGGAGCAGAAAGCAGGGTCACTGTCAACCGCGACAGCGGATCAGTCGAACTATGGGATTTTCCTCATTATTACAGTTTTTAACACAATTAAATAAATTATGGTAAATTCTTGGTCAATATAAAGTCTATTTAATAATTACAATAATAATAATAAATTCCCGCTCAGTGAGGATAATACTACTTGTTTACGATACGTATAAAAATATTTATTACTGATCTGGATGTTAGTCCTTGTTTTCCCTAACGCGTATTGCTTATTCGCACGTACGTGCGCGTTAGGGAATTAGGGAAAACGATAATTAGTGTTGGTAGATAAATTATTCGTCAACCCTTCTCTTATACTGCAGAAGAGGTCTTTATCACGAAGTGGAATATTAACAGGCTTCAGCTTAATTCTTAATGTATTATTTTTTTATATGTTTGACATACTCATGCGGTCATTTGTTCCTAAGGTACTAGGTAGGCATCTTAATGCCCGTGTTTTAGGTAACAGCCGACTAATATACATATTTTTGTAATAAATAATAAAATAATACATATATAAATAAATATATATTACACCGAAACTCGGAGCGGGAATCAAATCCACAACCCTGGAGCAGAAAGCTAACTGCGCCAACGCAGGCCAAGTCGAATTTTAATAAAAGTGTTGTGAGTTGTTCGCAATTTTTGGATTTAGCACTCTTTTGTTATTATCTCTTTCATATCGTATTTGTTTCCTTGTTGGAATCTAATAATAATTTTGTTATTCATTTTAATTTGTATGTTGGAAAAACCATATTTTAATTGGACACAAACATTTGAATCGATAATATTGTATACACATGTAAAGACGAATCTTACCGAATTATATAAAAACATATGTAATGTTAAGTATCTACAATGTCCTCATGATGAGGCGTCGGTTTATCTATGAAATAAATATATGGAACATGACTGAGTTTATAATGGTCTAGTGACATTTTTTAAAATAATAACTGTTGAGTTTCTTGCCGATTCTTCTCAGCTGAATCCACTGTATAGTATAGTAATAGTCCCGACGTCTTTCTTGACGAGGTATCGTAAAAGGCGACTAACGCATATAGGTGCGAATAACTGTACACCAATCAGGATGATGATGGGCAGCAGTGTAACTATGTATATTACTACTAATATTATATATACATAATACCACTACACTCGCCAACCGGCCTGCCAAGCGTAGCGAGTCTTGGTAAAGTCCCTCAGAGACGACGAGGGAGGCCTGCGGTCAGCAGTTATATAAACTAAATATAATATAAAATAATCCAATGAAAATAATGAGTAATTAATAAATGTAATGAAAATATAATATACCTAAGGTAATGAAACGTATTACAAGTAATCATATTTAACAAGAAACCAAACATAGGACCTGTTTCATAGGCTGATGTGGTGCATATATCTACGTTGTAAAATAATGATTCAAAAGTGATTTTGAAGTATAAATATGATGTCTTGAAGTTTGATTATAGATATTATAGATTTAATTTGTTTAGATAAGGGTATTTATTTCTAAGATATATACTCTATAAACATGAATCAGTAAAATTTTCATTAATTACGTTAGTGAAGTTATATAATCAATAAGAAATTAGTGAATAATAATTAATACAACACATATTCAATGATCAGTAGACTCTGATATTCACATATTCATACATTGAATAGTCACTTATTCTGCGTGGTACGATTCTCACAATCATAAAAAGTAAATATTCACTTGAAATTAGTGAAAAATTACTAATTCATGTTTAGAGAGTAGCGTCCTTGAGTGACAGGAGGACTCGTTCATCATTAGACGAGAGAATCGGAATTGCGATTCAACGGGAAAATGTCGCTAGCTGCTGCTGTTGTACGCGAACATGACTTATATAACAATTTATTCTTAAATACCTAATCGTTTTATTATTATTTGCAATCTTAAAAATATAATTTTTTATTTATTTATTTATTTTGTTTCAGACAGTCCATATCTTAATGTAAGTAAATATTATAAAAACAACTTATATGTAATGTTAGTGAATCAATACAAATATAAATATAAATAAAAGTAAATAAAAATAACAAACAAAATCAATAAAAAGCAAAAATAATAGCCCTCTGGATACGACCCACGCCAGTCAGAATGTAGCCGTAGCCAGTGGCGCAGTATTGCCGAGTCCCAGCGGTCTGCCAGTGTTCTCAGAATGCCGTTCGAGCTGGTTCGTAGCCTCCGGAGCATGGATGCACATCTCTTACGAATAATGGCATTAAAGCTATCAACACGTCTCGTAGTAAACATTTCGGAGTTACTGCAGTAACGCGGCAACCTGAGCAGCACTTTGAATGCATTGTTGTACTGGACTCTCAGGGCGTTGTACGCACGCTGCGTATACCTGACCCAAAGGCTGCAGGTGTAGAAGGATTGGCAATATGCCTTAAACAGAGTTATCTTCACACTATCAGTACACCGTGCAAACCTTCGGGCCGGCATGTTGTAGCGCACGGCCAGCGCCCTGCGCTCTCGCTCCAAATCCTCGTCATCGCTGAGGTTGTCCGAAACTACCGAAGATACTTAAAACGTTCTACTCTACTTAAAGCAACACCTCCAAGATATAGAGGTGGCACATTCGCATAGACTTTCTTGCCGGCTTTAAACACTAAGAGTTCACTCTTTTTCGAGTTGTATCTGAGTCCCTGGGCTTCAGCGTGCCTTTCAGAAATACGCATTACCATATCGTCAGCGTAACTGATATTAATTACGCAGACGCTCCATATATGACAGCCAATTTTGCTATTTCTAAGCTCACCAAGCAGCCCGTTCATGTACAGGTTAAATAGACGAGGCGAGGTTAAGCCCCCTTGTCTCACCCCACACTCCAACCCGTACATTTTTGAGTGCGAGCCCGCCCATTTTACAAAATTCCGTTGGTTGTGGTACCAGTATCCCAGGACAGATGTGACCTCGCAGGGTTCATCAGTCTCCTCCCTCAGTTTTGTCCAAAGCACATCATACCGTATTGTATCAAAAGCTTTTGATAAATCCATAAAACAGGCATAAATTGGAGTTTTTCTAGCTGTATAGTACTGTACAGTCTGCTTGAGGCAAAGGATGGCACTCTCTGTAGAAAGACCCGGTCTAAAACCAAATTGAGAGTCCTGAAGCTTAATATGCCCCTCTAACTGCTTATCAAGCAGATTGTCCAGTACCTTAGCTATGACCGTAGCTAGTGAGATTGGTCTATAGTTGGATACATCGGATACATCCCCAGTTTTATTCTTCAATATGGGCACCACTATAGTGTACATGAGATCCTTCGGCAGGTAACTGTGACTTATACATAAGTTAAAAAACATAGAATAACAACATAGAACTCTCGACAAATCAGGTTCCGCATACTTCAGATGCTCAATACTGAGCCCATCGTGACCGGGCGACTTACCTCGTACCATCTGACTTACGACCCTCTTTACATCGTTAGCCGAAAATCTAGCACTTATTGACTTCGGTTGCACAGTATTGAGCATCCGAGTACCGGTGCTGTTCGGCAGATCAACCTTAAAATGTTATCTGAAAAAGTTTGCTATATCGCGGGGTTCGTGAAAGCCAGCAACGCTCGCAGGACGGTTATTTGACTTTGGATTCAATTTATTTGTTCTCTTCCAAAATTTACTAAAATTTTTACTCGCGTGATGTTGCGCTATTATATCTAACTTTATTTGATTTTCATTTTCCTGACAGAATTTCAATTTCGACTTAAAAATCCGTCTGCTTTCCCTCATTTCGTCATAAACCGACCCCCCCCCCTCGGCTTACTCATAAGAAGCCAATTTTGATAGAATAATCTTGCCGTCCTGTGAACGTCACTGACATGCATATTCCATCCCGGTACTAATCTATGTTTTCGAAAAGTAGGACCCACATAGGAGTTCACAGCCGCCTCTCGGAGTATTTGCACTATGTTATCATACATTAGTTTTAAATCGTATCTATGTAATGTACATCATTAATGTCATACATAATAATATATATTTATTGGCATGACGTAACATCTTGGAGCTGATAATGAGAATGAAAAATCTGTTTTAATTAAAATTGTAAATAAAAATGTGTTAAGTCTTCTTAAATTAATTTTATACAATTATTGTTCTCACGCTTATTATATTAAATGGTGTTTTTTTAGATGATTTATAATGTGAAGAATCATATACAATTATTACGTTTTTATGTTAACAATACCCATAGTAACGTCCTAATCTCTTGATCAAATTTATAGTAACGCTTGTTGGAACTGGGAGGTAACAGATACAGATAGAACAGAATAAGTAGGGTTTAATAAAAGTGGTTAACAAACTGTTTATAATTTTATTTTTGTATTGACACCTAAAGAATGTTGTAATGACAAGCGTGGTGTGTGTGAGCTATACATATGTATGTATGTTTGCTTGTGCTGTGTTTCCTGACTCAAGACATTTTCTAGAGCCGCTATACTTAAACTGCGGCCCGCCGGGCTTTTGTTGTTGGCCAGCCTAAAGTTTCAAAGTACAAAAACGTCCAAAGATATGCCCAAATCTTACTAACATTTTTTAGGTCTACGTATATGTGCGAATCGTCTTTTTCAAAAGTGAAATACATATAGAACGTTTATAGAAACAAACTTGCAGATTCTTATCTGGAAGATGTAATAAGGATAGCATACCTATAGCACCAAGCCAGATCTTGAAAGAGTGTTTAAAAAGTTTTCACAAATACAAAAATCGCATTTAAATACATAATATAAGTACCTATATATCTTTGGCAAAACTTAATTTTTTCATTAATAAAGTAACTACATTCATCATATCAGCCGTTGGATGTCCACTGTTAAACGTAGGCCTCCCCCATCGACCTCCAGAGTGACCAGTTCAAAGCAAACTCCATTCAACGGCTTGCGGCGACTTTCCTCAAGTCGTCTGTTCATCTCGTGGACGGCCGTCTGACGCTGTGCTTGTCGGTACCTGGTCTCCACTCGACAACCTTTCTGCCCCATCAGCCGTCAGTTCTTCGAGATATCCTGAGTAGAAAAAACATTAGGCTCAACCAGATCATGTATCTGGACCCGATCAGGATAGAATGAGGCATGCCAGATCCGGCAAGCCCTATCAGGACCAGACCTGGTCCAGATAAGGATAGCCCGATATAAAATATAATAAAGTATGGTAAGGCATACTGGATCAGGACCAGGTCTGGTCCAGGTAAGAATAGCCTGATTTAAAATATAATAAAGTATGGTAAGGCATACTGGATCAGGACCAGGTCTGGTCCAGATAAGGATAGCCTGATGTAAAATATAATAAAGTATGGTAGGGCATACTGGATCAGGACCAGGTCTGGTCCAGATAAGGATAGCCTGATGTAAAATATAATCAACTATGGTAAGGCATATTGCATAAGGACCAGGTCTGGATCAAATAAGGACAGCCTGGTGTAAAAAATATAAAAAATTATGAGTACCTTTTCTAAAACAGGGTGCAAACCGGTTGAACATAAGTTTCACGGAGACCGTCAATACCGCGCTGCTTTATAAAAGTAGTTTCATATTTCTCGATAGATGTCACTACGGTCTACTTAAATCGCGCTAACGTTTGATTCGCTTGGAAAATATTACTGATGCATGTTTGCCACAAGAGTTTAACGCCAACCGACGCGTATAGCACTTCAGAGCCGCCCATAAGGAGGCTCTCTTTTCTAGGCTGGACCTTAAAGTGTCCGCCCCCCGCCCGGTGTCGCTGTAAAGGCCAGTAAGGCCTAGGGGTGTTCATCGGAAAAAATTATCGATAATTTTATTATCGATAATGATCGTATTGAGTTATCGATAGTTATCGATAATTATCGAATGAACAGTTATCGATAATTATCGGATACAAATTATCGATAGTGGCGAAAGTTATCGATACTTCACGACACTTATCGATAATTATGGGCACAATTTTTGGACGACGAAAAAAAAAAAAAAAAAAAAAAAAAACAAAAAGGTCATCCGCCGTCCCGTATCGACATAATCCTCCGTTCCCTATCACAATACCTAAAAAAAAAAAAAAGGTCATCCGCCGTCCCGTATCGACATAATCCTCCGTTCCCTATCAGAATACGTAAAAAAAAAAAAAGATCATCCGCCGTCCCGTATCGACATAATTCTCCGTTCCCTATCAGAATACCTAAAAAAAAAAAAAACATTCGCCGTCCCGTATCGAAATAATCTATCCATAATTATCGGTTCACACACAAAATATCGATAATTATCGGATCAGAAAAAATTATCGATAATTATCGGATCGCAAAAACTTGCCAATGAAAACTTATCGATAATTATCGATAATTATCGAATGAACAATTATCGATAATTATCGCATCAAAATTATCGAATAACACTTATCGATAATTATCGATAATTATCGAATGAAAAATTATCGAGTAGTTACGAATTCTCGATAATTATCGCACACCCCTAGTTAGGCCAACAGCATAAGTCCTTCCGAAAAAAAAAAAACACAAGAGTTTAACCTGTTTAACTTTGCGCACAGGTCATATTGTAACCAATGAGGTTTATCCAAGGTCCGATTATTGCTAGCTGAAAACTTTACCAATACCCCTATGCTATGCTATGCTATGGCAATTTTTGAACGGACACTATCGAAAATTGAAAATTCTTCATTGGGACCTGATCAGAAATTCCTAGTCTGGATCTGATCAGGAATGCCTAATCTGGACACGATAAGGTTTTCCTGATCAGGTCCAGACAAATCTTCTGCGTTACATACCTTATCTGGTCCAGATCGGGCATGCCTGGTCAGGTCCTTTTAAGGAACACGAAAAAATTTCTAGTCGGGATGTGCACTGCCCACTGCCACTTCAGTTTGCAAATCCGTTGGGAAAGTAACTATATTATTAACTTGGAATTACGTTTTAATTAATCGGGATGTGCCCTGCCCGCTGCCACTTCAGTTTGCAAATCCGTTGGGAAAGTAACTATATTATTAACTTGGAATTACGTTTTAATACGTAATAAAAAAAACCAAAATAATTTTTGCTTGCGGCCCGCGACAGCATGACTGAAACGTGTTTATGGCCCCAATAAAAAAGGTTGAGTATGGCTGCTTTAGAGGCTGCAGTGGTCGCCCCGGGCCCGGACGGCGTGCCGGGAAAGGTGCTGTTGCTCGCGATGGGTCGCTTGGAGCACAGGACGCGGGCTCTGTTTTCCGCGTGCCTGGCGAGTGGCCGATTCCCACAAGTGTGGAAGGCAGGTAGGTTGGTGCTGCTGAGGAAGGACGGGCGGTCGGCCGAAAAGCCTTCTGCCTACAGGCCGATAGTCCTCCTCGACGAGATCAGCAAGGTCTTCGAGCGTGTGCTGGCGGCCCGCCTTGTCCAATCGATGGACCCCGGGCTGCACGAAGCACAATTCGGATTTCGTCGAGGACGGTCGACCGTATCCGCCATCGCACGGCTGAAGGACCTTGCCGAGGCGGCGGTTTCCCGGGGCGGAGTTTTGTGGGCGATATCGTTGGACGTCTCAAACGCGTTCAACTCTCTGCCCTGGGAAACAGTGAAGGCCGCGCTGAAGTACCACAACGTCCCGCGGTACCTTCGTCGCATCATCGCCGACTATTTCGAGGGAAGAGCAGTCGAGTTCCCGACCTGCAATGGCGAATGGGCGAGGCGGTCCATGTCTTGCGGTGTTCCACAGGGCTCGGTTCTCGGGCCGCTCCTGTGGAACATCGGTTACGATTGGGTGCTCCGCGGTGCCACCTTGTCGGGAGTGTCCGTCATGTGCTACGCCGACGACACTCTCGTCACCGTGAGTGCGGACGATCACCGTGAAGCGGGCCGCCTTGCCACGGCCGGCGTGGCCCAGGTGGTGGCCAGAGTACGGAAGCTCGGGCTGGACGTCGCCTTGCAGAAGACGGAGGTCCTGACATTTCACGGGCCCAAGCGCGCTCCACAGCCCGGGACGACCATAGTCGTCGGGGGTACTTCCATCGCCGTCGGGTCGACGATGAAGTACCTAGGAATCGTTCTCGACGGACGGTGGAAGTTCGACGAGCACTTCCGGCGGCTGACCCCGAAGCTTCTGGCCGCTGCCGGGGCACTCGGGAGGCTCCTGCCGAACTTAGAAGGGCCCAACGACAGGTGCAGGCAGCTGTATGTGGGAGTGGTGCGCTCCATGGCGCTGTACGGCGCGCCGATCTGGGCGGACGCACTGTGTCCCAGAAACGCGCCGCTACTGAGGCGGCCGCAGCGCGCTATCGCCTTGCGAGCCGCTCGGGCGTACCGCACGGTGTCCTACACCGCATCGTGTCTTCTCGCTAGCAGCCCTCCTTGGGAGCTGGAGGCTGAAGTTCTCGCCTCGGTCTTCTGGCGCGTGATGGAGGCGCGACAGAGGGGGGAGCCACCTCCTCCGCGAGAGGTCGTGCGGTGGAGGGGAGAGGCTCGCGACGGTCTCTTCCGGAGGTGGTCGGCGAGACTGGAGGACCCGGAGGCGAGCCGGGAGTTAGTGGCGGCGATTCGGCCCTGTCTGCGTGGCTGGGTCGAAAGGAAACACGGTGCGGTGTCATACCACATGGCGCAGATGCTGACCGGTCATGGCTGTTTCGGTCGCTATCTGTGCCGAGCGCTGGGCCGGGAGCCGACGTCTGCGTGTCACCACTGTGACGTCGGCGCCGAGGACACGGCGGAGCATACGCGGGCGGTCTGTCCGGCGTGGCGCGAGGAGCGCGCCGCTCTAACGGCAGTAATCGGCCCTGACACCTCGCTGCCGGCCCTTATTACGGCCATGGTCGGCAGTGAGGAGAAATGGAGTGCCGTCGCTACATTCTGTAGCGACGTAATGCTGCGGAAAGAAGCGGCTGAACGGGAGCGAGAACAACACCCGGAGTCGCTCCCGATTCGTCGCGGGAGGCGCGGTCGGCGCCGCAGAGCCTATCTGGCAGGTCTGCAGCGGCCGTAAGCCGGAACAGCGGGCGATAGATCGGGGGGTCTAACGTCCGCACTACAAAGGTCCCATGGAGAGGGCGCCCTCAGTGTTCGAGGAAGCGCCCTCAGGAGTCGTTATTGCGACGGGCCCGTAAGGGCAAACGCCGGCGGGACTACGGAAGCGCGTAGCGTCCCCGCGATCCCGTCAAAGCGTGTGGAGGAACACCCCAGGGGTTTTAGTCCGTGCGAATCGGACATACCCCGCGACTCTTACCCCCAGGGCCACGGGGATCCGTTAGGGATTTCCCCTGGGTCAACAAAAAAAAAAAAAAAAAAAAAAGAGGCTGCAGTGGTGGAGCTGTTAAGTACGAAGCAATTTAGGTTTTAAAAGAAAATTTGTGTGTGCTTGCGTGTGTGACGTATGTGTGTGTGTGCGTGGTCGCGTGCGTGTGTGTATGTGCGTGTGCGTGTGTGTGTGTGTTTGTTTGTGTGTGTGTGTATGTGTGTACCCCATATTAAATAAATTGTATAAAAAGCGGGGTATATAACAATTAATTCATAATTCGGACACCCACCACCTAAGTCCCCTGAGATCATGGACGCTGTAAAGCGTCCAAAACGTCGGGAAATAATTTAAAATATTGTTAAACTATAAAGTTTTTAATAAACGCGCTAAATAGTCTAGTCAATAAGTTCAAAAACGTGTTAAATAGAAATAAAGCTCCTAAAAATATGTGCCATAGCTCATTGGATTCGGAATGACGTCTAGAAAAATGTTTTTTAAGGGTATATTAGCACATAAAAAATTGCGATTGTTATTAACAAAAAAAGAAAAAAAAAACAAGGTATTTAGTTTTTCGTTACTAACTTTTAAAATAATAATATTTAAGGAATTTTGAAAAAAGATCCTGAAAGAGGAGAAAATTTCCAATAAAAAAGTCCCAACTCCCGGAACTCTATCTATATTATTTATAAATTTTTTTTAACGCTGGAATTAGAGCTCCGCGAGGGCGTTACGGCATAGACGCGCCGCCTAAAAAGCCGGTATATCACTTAAAATATTTTTTTTAAAATATTAAATAACAATTTAAAAATTTGAATAAATTACAGTATAATCTAGACACTTGAACGAAAAAAACCTCGGTGAAAAAAAAAATTTTTGTCGATTTTTCAAAAAGTTACACCATTGTTAATTAACTAATTTTTTTCCAATCTCTGTTTTTATAAATTACGGTATAAAAGTTTAAATAATTGGTCTAAAAATATTTCGCTTCGTGGAGCTCTTTTTGTTTAGGTACTTAATAAAGTTATGCAAAAATTTTTTATTAAAGTTAATTATTTTGTTAATTATAATTTTTTTAAACTAACTAAAAATTAAATTTCTATAAAATGTTATCAAAAAAATTTTTTTTTGGTAATATATTATTATTGCTGTTTTCGCACTTGATATAGGTATTAATTAAAATTGGAAAAAAAAATTTTACGTCATTTTTTAAGAAATTTTTTATAAAAAAATAGACTATTTAGGGATTTTTAAAAAAAATTTTTTTACTATCTTATAGCATAGGTGAAATGGTGATTTTTTTAACAAAAATTTTTTCTTAAATATTTTTTTTTATATTTCATAATCGTTTTTTTTTATATTTCAATTGTTTAAAAAATTAGTTAAGAAATTATTTTATTCTTAAAAATCATCATTTACCCTTTTCAATGGAATAACAGAGAATTTTTTTTTTTTTTTATAAAAATTTAATTGTTTATTAACTTAACAATTTGTTATTAACAAATAATATTAACCGTTATATTTTTTTTCGAAAACTTCAAAAAATTACAAAAACAACCATATATAGAATTTTTTTTTTTTGTATTTTTTACAATTTTTTGTAAAAAAAATACAAAAAAATTTTTTCTTAACTTTGTTATATATGGTTGTTTTTGTAATTTTTTGAAGTTTTCGAAAAAAAATATAACGGTTAATATTATTTGTTAATAACAAATTGTTAAGTTAATAAACAATTAAATTATTTATAAAAAAAAAAAAAAAATTCTCTGTTATTCCATTGAAAAGGGTAAATGATGATTTTTAAGAATAAAATAATTTCTTAACTAATTTTTTAAACAATTGAAATATAAAAAAAAACGATTATGAAATATAAAAAAAAATATTTAAGAAAAAATTTTTGTTAAAAAAATCACCATTTCACCTATGCTATAAGATAGTAAAAAAATTTTTTTTAAAAATCCCTAAATAGTCTATTTTTTTATAAAAAATTTCTTAAAAAATGACGTAAAATTTTTTTTTCCAATTTTAATTAATACCTATATCAAGTGCGAAAACAGCAATAATAATATATTACCAAAAAAAAATTTTTTTGATAACATTTTATAGAAATTTAATTTTTAGTTAGTTTAAAAAAATTATAATTAACAAAATAATTAACTTTAATAAAAAATTTTTGCATAACTTTATTAAGTACCTAAACAAAAAGAGCTCCACGAAGCGAAATATTTTTAGACCAATTATTTAAACTTTTATACCGTAATTTATAAAAACAGAGATTGGAAAAAAATTAGTTAATTAACAATGGTGTAACTTTTTGAAAAATCGACAAAAATTTTTTTTTTCACCGAGGTTTTTTTCGTTCAAGTGTCTAGATTATACTGTAATTTATTCAAATTTTTAAATTGTTATTTAATATTTTAAAAAAAATATTTTAAGTGATATACCGGCTTTTTAGGCGGCGCGTCTATGCCGTAACGCCCTCGCGGAGCTCTAATTCCAGCGTTAAAAAAAATTTATAAATAATATAGATAGAGTTCCGGGAGTTGGGACTTTTTTATTGGAAATTTTCTCCTCTTTCAGGATCTTTTTTCAAAATTCCTTAAATATTATTATTTTAAAAGTTAGTAACGAAAAACTAAATACCTTGTTTTTTTTTTCTTTTTTTGTTAATAACAATCGCAATTTTTTATGTGCTAATATACCCTTAAAAAACATTTTTCTAGACGTCATTCCGAATCCAATGAGCTATGGCACATATTTTTAGGAGCTTTATTTCTATTTAACACGTTTTTGAACTTATTGACTAGACTAAAAATCCGGTATAGACTTTTAATCAAATAAATATACAGGGTGGTCAAAAAGTCGTGGATCAAACGAAACAGGGAGATAGAGGAGGTAATTTCCAACAAAAAATGTTTCTACAGTATGGCCATAACTTCATTGCACGAAAAGTTATTCATATTTTTGTTTTTTCAATGAAACTACCGACTTTTTTAACAATTTAATCAATAAAAAATTAAATTGATTAAAAACAATAAAACAAAAAGTGTTTTACTATGACTCGATTATGTATCAATACTACAAAAATTGTATTGCAGCTCTTGGTACCAAATTTAACGAGCAATGAATTTTTTTCCGTAAGATTTGAAGCGATACAAAAAAATACTTCTCACTTTAAGAGCATCCTGTGAAAAAAAAATGTACTACCGAAAAGTGACCCTGTATTAAAATTTTTTGCTCATTTAATGCTGATTCAAATGAGGTACAACACTTTACTGTTTGAGCTTTAGTTTTGGTTTTATGGTCGTTTTTTCATATCAAAGTGTAAATTTCATTAAATTTGCCTTATTCAAAATAATTTATTAGTTTATCATAAACGGCCAGTTTTTTGTACGTTGAAATGCTATAACTGTTCTGTTCTTGTCACATTTAGGATTTATGAAATGGACAGACACTCTTTCGCTACGGATTGGCTAGATAAGTGGAAGATGGCTGCTGCGAGGAGAGCATACACCCAAAGGGAGTATGCAGAAATGCATTATCTCTATGGCTATTGTGAAGGCAATACTCGAGCTACTGCCAGAAGATATCGACAAAGCTACACTAACTGAGACCGTTTCCCGGACTACAGGGTCTTTATACGCGTGCATAATGTGTACATGGGGGAACCTTACCCGGTAAGCATGCTGCGAGAACAGGTAGACCAGTAGTACGATTTGACAATGAAGAGCAAATACTGAGACAGTTAAGACTGGACCCTGGTATTAGCTAACGCCAAATATCAGGAAATTTCGGGATTTGACGATCGACGGTGCACCTTATTATTAAAAGAAATAAATATCAAGCTTACTTCGTGCAAAGAGTGCAAGCTTTGCTGCCCGCTGACTGTGGACCTTGGGTGAGATTTTGCAGAAAGATGTTTAGACGAAACAGAGAGAATCCGAAGTTTTTCAACAAAGTGTTATGGACTGATGAGTCAAATTTTAGAAGGATGGGAATTTTTAACATCCACAATTTAAACTTCTACTCCAGAGTGAACCCACATTTCATCAGAAATGATCGATTCCAGCATCTGTTTGCTATAAACATGTGGGCTAGAACAATTGACCAGCAGTTTGTGCTACATGAAATGCCACCAAGGCTGAATGATGCTCTGTATTTGCATTTTTCATAAAATAATTTGAATCAAATACTCAACGAAGTTTAGATTTTTCAGAAATGTGGCTGCAACAAGACGGCGCCCGGCCTCATTTTTTCAGTTCAAGGACATTTGAACGAGCGGTTCCCTAATTGTGACAAGAACAGAACAGTTATAGCATTCCAACGTACAAAAAACTGGCCGTTTATGATAAACTAATAAATTATTTTGAATAAGGCAAATTTAATGAAATTTGCACTTTGATATGAAAAAACGACCATAAAACCAAAACTAAAGCTCAAACAGTAAAGTGTTGTATCTCATTTGAATCAGCATTAAATGAGCAAAAAATTTTAATACAGGATCACTTTTCGGTAGTACATTTTTTTTTCACAGGATGCTCTTAAAGTGAGAAGTATTTTTTGTATCGCTTCAAATCTTACGGAAAAAAATTCATTGCTCGTTAAATTTGGTACCAAGAGCTGCAATACAATTTTTGTAGTATTGATACATTATCGAGTCATAGTAAAACACTTTTTGTTTTATTGTTTTTAATCAATTTAATTTTTTATTGATTAAATTGTTAAAATAGTCGGTAGTTTCATTGAAAAAACAAAAATATGAATAACTTTTCGTGCAATGAAGTTATGGCCATACTGTAGAAACATTTTTTGTTGGAAATTACCTCCTCTATCTCCCTGTTTCGTTTGATCCACGACTTTTTGTGTATATTTACTAATGAAAAAAAATTAAATTACTTAAGTTGGTAATTCAGGTGAATAAATTAGGTTGATTAAATACATTTAAAAGACTTTATCAAAGAATTAAATTAAAGATATATATAGATATATATAGGTATATAATTATATAACTATAACTTAACCTGTTAATAATTCTGTAATCCTTCCGCGAGCTCTTTTAAAGTACTATATTATAATAAACATAAGGTATATAAAATAATATATTTTAAGATAAATGTGAGAATAAAATTTGATCCTATTCTCTTACATTTAATTGTAAATTATACTTAATTTGTTTTAAAGGAACTATTACAACGATGATATAATTTGATGTTGTTAGTCGATTTTAAAAATAGCGCGTTTTATAATATTTTAATCCAATAGTATTATATATCCATATACATATTCACCACTTTAAATTTTCCTATAAGAGATGGAAAATACCGATCGAGGTGAGAGAAGGAATTTGTTATAATGGGAACTGAACCTATTTATAGACAGACAATTAATATAAGTAACTAGCAAACCCGGCGAACTCCGTTTCGCCACCAGATGGCTTCGTTTTTTGTTGTAACATTTCGTTTGGGGATTAAAAGATGAAGTAGTACATGCTATGTATCAGAGATGGCGCTGTATGTGAAAAATGATTTTCCCTGTTTTCCTGCTTTTCTGTTGAAATTTTTCCTGAATTTTGTTTGCTATAAACCTCACGGAGCTCGAGACCTTTCCAACGAATGCAAAACCGTGGAAATCGGTTCGTGCGTTCTGGAATTATAGCGTCAGGAAGGAAAATCCGACTTATTTTTAAATTATAGATAAAAACTATTTAACAAAAATAAAATTAAATAATAATATAATATAAGCCAATGAATTTTATTTGTATTGGCACTTAAAATAACGTCACTAACTAATTTTGAATGAAACGGACGTTGATAATATAAAGACAAAACGAAGTGGGTTGAGTCAGGGGCTGAAGCTGGTTTACGTATATCTGCCAGACTAATTAATTTTTTGCTGTTTAAACAAAGGATGACCTTCAAAAAGCAGTTTTGATTATAACCTACTGTTAATATAATTATCAGAGTTCGTAACTAAAATCGCATTAAATAAAGAAATATTCTAAAAACTAAAATTTAGGAGCCCGCCTTAAATAGGTATTAATTTAATTTTAATTTTTTTTCTTTTTTTAAAGTAAATATATAACAAAATATTCTGTGAATATTTCAAGTATTTACCTATTGCCGCTATCAATATCGAGCAAAAACGAATACAAAAATTACTTTTGTTGTATGGGAAAATATAATTAATATAATTTAATTCTATTTTTTAGTATTTATTGTTATTTCGGCAATAGAAATACATCATCTGTGAAAATTTCAACTGGCTAATTATCACGGCTCATGTGATACAGCCTGGTGACATACGGACGGACGGACGGACGGACAGCGGAGTCTTAGTAATAGGGTACCGTTTTACCCTTTGGGTACGGAACCCTAAAAAACTTTGTTTAGGTAATGTGCAATGCAAGTCCATTAAAAATAATAATAACATGTCAACCATTTTTTTTTTCTGTTAAGCCCATTTGTAATATTAAGGATAACAATATATATACATGTTATGCAAATATATATTCTTTATTGCACTTAAAAAGATATATATACAGTATAAAATTACAATTTTGTAACCAATGGCATTTAATTCCAAATCGAAGTTATTTTTCTCTCTTATTCCATAGGGAGTTACGGCTTCTTATAACTTCTGATAACGCTGTGATAACTTGGAGAATGTAATTGATAATTTTTATAATTAATTTTATAAAAATAGAATTTTGTATGTGCTTCTAACATTCTGCACTATTAGACATACTTTGAAATTATGTAACCAATTAAATACCTTTAAAAGCATCTACTTATCTCTTCACCTCTTTATCATAATCTGTAACTCACAGAATTATTCTGTTAAGAGACGAGACACGACGCAGGTGAAGCCACAGCCGTCTAGAGTCTAATAAATAAATCTAATTTCAAACGTGATTACCAATGTAAACATAGTTAAATGTATTTTTTTTTTTTGTAATAAGAACACGTGTATTTAAATGTTTAAAACGTTTCGTTGCTCATTGTTCTTTTACATAAATATTTGTACGCATTATTTATGCTAAATAGACAACCTACTGGTCTAAATAATTTTAATAATAACTACAAGATACACATTGTGTATTGTATTTTATTCATGTTAGTTTAACTTACATGAATAAAATACAATACAATATGATATTTTAGATTAGATATAGTATTTTTTGAATTATTTGACTTTGTTGTTTTCTTAAAGAATAAATAATTACAAATGAATGCCTCATATGAAATTTTATTAGTGTTTGTATAAAATATATTTTGAAAATATTTGGTAAATTCAAAGTTCACGCCTCATAACACTCATTTCATTTTTAAGAAATAAATAAAACAAGTTGTACTATTGACTTATTAGACAATTTAACAAAATAGGCTTCAATTTTGGATTTAAATATTTTGCGCTATTTTCATCTTAAATAAGAAAAAATTAGTAATTTTTTTATAAAAAAACCATTTTATTAATAAACTACGGGTACTAGGCTATTAATATGAAATAGGTAACTAGTCGATGTTATTCTTAAGATAATAAACAAAACCCGGTCTCGATAAGTCCATTTTTTTGGGAGTACCTAATCGTGACCATCTCGTAAAGAAACAACCGGACATCCACGTATTTTTTTTCAAATAGTTTTTTTTAAATAGCAAGATGGTTTTTTAAGGAATATAAGATAGATTATTGAAACTGTTTTCTTGAAATACATCTCTCTCTACTCATCTTGTCGTATGAGAGTGCCATTTGGTTGTGATAGAGGCAGCTTAAGAGCAAAAAATTACTTTACTTTGACGTGTCAAGATTAAAGCAATACCTCAACCGCTTCGCGGTATGAATGCGATATAAAAGTAATGGTCATTCCAATTAATTTTTTAGATTAAACAATAGTATTGAAAAAAATCGTTTGGTCAGGATGTCTTAGTTAGCATTTCGTCTGGTAGAGAAAGTAGAATCTTTGGGTTGTCTGGAAGAAATGACTTATTAGCCAATTTGCAACTATCCATGAGCTTTGTCAATAATAAAAATATAATGTCCAATATTTGACAGACACAAGGCGTCATATTGATACATTTATCAACACTCGACTAACAATATTAAAATGAAAACTATGAAATATTTTATTTTATTAAATTATTAAATATATTTTCTAAAAGGACGTCGCTGAGCAAGATCGTCAACAATTCAGAGTAACAGTTAATACGCTTAGCAAATGTCGTGGTATATAATTAACACTAATTAACTAAGCGTCATATGTTAATTTATAATTAAATAACAAGGAAGAAATGTCGCAATGTTTGTTGAACTTCGTTTGAACTACGACTGGGTATGTGACAAAAATGTCAATCTTATATTACTGGGATCTAGGCGCCTACAAATTAAACGGTTGGTTCCGAGACTTGGATCCCAATTTATTGTTGGTACTTCTGTCTTAAATCACAATGTTACTCGTATAATTATACAATATATAAGGGGCCCAATTTTATTTTAGAATTTATTCTCAAAAGCGGTCATGTGACTGCTGTGGTAGGTTTAGTGTTAAATGTCAGACAAAACATGTATCTTGCAGCTTCATCTGCGTTTATATATATGGCTACTCTTCCGTTAGTATTAGTTACAGCGTTATATTTAATAGCTAATGTTACTTTTGATACAATTGATTTCAAACGAAACAACTTTATTAGAAACAAATAATTTATAATAACAGTTAATTTCCATTTAACAATATTAATATTCTAAGAAACAGAATATTAACACACAAAAAAAAAAAATCTGTTTAAAAATAGAAAAAAATCCTCTAACACTATTCCGTAGATTTTCTCTCGGGTTGTCTGGAAGAAATGGCTAACTAGCCATAAGACCGCCCTTTGTACTTCACATTTTGTAATTATCAATCTATCTTGTTCGTATAATTGTGGTGTACAAAAAAGTATAAATAAAAATAAATAAATAAATTTTCTACAATTTGTGACAAGATTGCAAACAATTGTTTTCATTCAAATTAAATGTTATTTCAGATTGCCTCGCATAAGCGCATCTACATTGTTGTCGCAGATAAGCCGCTCAGCTACCCAGCTGTCACGATCTGCACTTTAGTGCTCGTCTTGAAGCAAAGTTAGTTATATAACAGAATTCCTAATACTTTTTATATTATGAATGCGAAAGTAAGTTTGTTTGTTACGCTTTTACGAATCATCATGAAACTTTGTACACATATTCTAAGAGAATAGTATATCTATTAGGTTCACGTACAGGTTTTGCCGAAATATAAAGCTCAGGGGACTCCAGAACTAATTTTGATTTTGGGCTCATTACAGCCTAATACTGACGAAAAAGATAAGCTGAGAAATACAAACAGTTTTGGAAATTAATATTTGTAGACATACGTAATTTTATGTTCTTGTGGGTCTCTCCATCGTAGCTTGGAGAGCGTGTAAGGCTCTCAGAACCCTAAAAGTAGCGTTGTGGATTTGGCTCCAAACATTCACTTATATCGAGAATAGGCCTTTGCCCAGCAGTGGGACGTTTGCAGGATACTTCAGGTCTGTTTATTAAATAACAAATAAGTTAAAATAAAATAAAATAAGATAAACACCACAAAAATAAGCTACAGAGAAATGTATCAACTTAAAATTAATGTCTGCATTATGTCATTATGTGTTGTGCCTCAAAAAGGTGTATCACTCAGTATAAATATACTCGCAAATAAAAGCGATTTTTTATGGGGACATTATGTGAAGGCAATCCCTCACATAACCTTATTTTTGATGAAAAAAAAAAAGAAAAAAAAAAACAATTCTAAGGACATTTTTCAAATCGAAAATATCAATTTAAATAAAATTAATCTATTTTTTTAAAAGCGTGACAATTGAATTATTTTTAATAAGACCCCGTTGTTCGTCTTTCTCACTGTCACAAGACTCTACATCTTTAGAACCATAAAAGGTAGAGTCTTAAAAAATTCCCATTATATTCCTATTATATATAAAAATTCCATATATATATATATATATATATATATATATATATATATATATATATATATATATATATATATATATATATATATATATATCCACCCCTATCCACACCTTCTGCGCTAGTTTAATACCCAAAGGTTGCCTGGAAGAGATCGATGTGTTAGCGATAAGGGCGCCTGTTGTAACTGATGCAATTTGATTGATTTGATTTCCATGTACTGTACTGTATCAGTATGTAAAACATCTGCTGTTGAACGATGGCCTCTTCTCCATAAATAAGCAGGGTTAGAGCTTAATCCACCACGCTGCTCCACAGCGGGTTGGCGAATAATTTCCCTACCATGAGTAACGATCGTTAGTAGGTGTCTATGATAACAACTGGGACCGACGTCTTTACAGTCATGCTCTCCGAGGCACAGTAGGGAGACCCACAGGCCACAAGGACATACACCCAGATCGGAAACAAAATATTTGTACAAATACAAATATCTGTCGCGAGCGGGAATCGAACCCGCGACCGCTGGCGCACGGTTTGTGGCAACTACCGCACCACTATTAATACCAGTACGGTCGTTATTTCCATCAATTTCCATGTATTATCTCTATATTCTATTGGTGTGCAAAAGTATAAAAAATAAATAAATAAATATGATCATAACCATGACCGATGACTTACATGCATTACATGCTCTCAATGGAACGGGAGGGAGACTAACAAAATAATACCGCCAGACCAGAAACAAATATTAGTACCCGAACAGGTATCGAATCCGCAACCGTCGACTTTGAGGCGACTACTCGCACAACTACACCAGAACGATTGTTAATTAATAAATCGTAACAAAATTTTAATATTCAATAAATTTACTGAAAAAAATGAACTATAAAATTGGAGATTATTTATTTATTTATTATTTATTGTTCACCACAAATACATTGGAGAGCATAGTTACAAATTTGTTAAGATTGTCTAGTACAGGCGGTCTTATGGCTAATTAGCCATTTCTTCCAGACAACCCAAATGGAAAAGGAAATGGTGATTACATAAGTTTTAACGATTACGAAAATTTATGTTAGTACATAGTATTAGTATGTAACATGGTGTATAGTAAATCTGAACTCGTAATTCGTGGGTTCAAAGCCGATAAGTCAACATTGACATTTTAAGTGCTGATTAGTTGTTTCATATTGTGTTTAGTAAAGGACAACTATTCGAGGAAAACAAACTTTTTGACAGGGAAATATATAGTTCTCAATTTGTAGGACACGGAAACGATTTTACATAGAGTATAGGTACTGTACTGTACTGTACTGTATCAGCCGGTAAACAACTCACTGCTGAGCGAAGGCCTCTTCTTCATATAGAAGAAGAGTTGGAGCTTAATCCACCACGCTGCTCCACTGCGGGTTGGCGGAGAGTATAGGTATACTGTTGTAATTGGTATGGAAATAATTAACAATAATGAAGATTTTTAAATTTTATTCTTGATGTGTTCAATAAAGTATGGTGACTCTACGGTGAACGGCAGAGAAGAATAGTCCCGACTTCTTTCTTGCCGAGGTATCGTAAAAGGTAACTAAGGCTATAGTAGTGCGGATAACTGTACACCAATCAGGATAGTGATTGGCAGCAGCGTCACCATACCCTGTCACAATACAATGCGCTGAGGAGCGTGGTGAGTATAAGCAAAACCCTTTAGAGATCATGGCGAAGGCCTACGTAAAGCATTGGACATCCAACGGCTGATGTGGTGATGGTGGTGGCAAAACTCGTCTCTCGTCTATTTGACGAATTCGCTTAGATAAATTGTACCATATTTGACTGGCCCGTTGATGCAGTACCTACTCTGTTTTCTACTCCAAGTTGTTGGTTCAATTACCACCCCGAGTCTGGGTGTAATATTTATGAATCAAGTCCTTTTTTTCTATCAGTGTAGGAATAGACGACTGTTTGTGTAATTTGAAACGTATTTATAATTTATAACCGTAACTTTGCGCAATTGTACATTCAGCATTTTACACGGTACGCGTCATTAAATAATCTTTTTATAAATTAAACCAAGTCAGTTCGCATACGGTTAGCAAATAAGGGAACGTACCCATACTACGTGATCCATCAGAGGGGAGGGAAGGCTACTATATTCAAATATGGAGCAGAGCATTTAGCGCTTTTTAAACTCACAGGCAACACTACGCTATATTACTACTACTGACTACACTTTTTTTTACTTTCTGTTTGCAAAAATGATTTAAAGCCATATTTATTAATTACTGAACTGAACTAAATCAGCTTATTAACGACCCACTGCTGGGCAAAGGCCTCTTCTCCATATAGGAGAAGGGTTCTCCCTTCGCCTATATTTATTAATGACTATGTAAAAATTAAGGGGAAGCGGGGCTTCTAAGCAAATACTGCGAGTGTTTACCAAATGGGGGAGGGGGTTAAAATTGTTAAAAATAAGTCACGTTGTATGGGTACTTTCCCTAAGCCGAGCGTACTCGTAATTCTATCAGTCTAATGTGTGTTAGTTAACAGAATTAGGAATAATAATGCACAAAAATAGAAATATTATATAGAAAAAGAATAGCCAAGTAGAGTGCAGTACAAAGAGCGGTCCTATCTCTATCTCTTCCAGGAAATCTTTAGGGAAATAGTCTTGTGTCGAGATCGGTGTAAAAATTTTTAAATAAAAAATCACAATGAATATGTAAGTACATATACTCGTACACATATAACACAACCGTTTTGGTTTAATGGTGCGTGTAGTCGCCTCAACGCCAGCGGTCGCTTGTTCGATTCCCGCTCGGGGCAGATATTTGTAATTATCCAAATATTTGTTTCTGATCTGGGTGTATGTCCTTGTGAATCTTCCCAGGATGTTTCGGAGAGCACGTAAAGCCATCGGTCGCCGTTGTTATCACAGACATCTGATAGCGACCATTACTCATGCCAGGGAATTTATCCGCCAACCCGCATTGGAGTAGCGTGGTGGATTAAGCTCCAACCTTCTCCTATGTGGAGAAGAGGCTTACGCCCAGCACGGGTTGTTAACAGGCAGATTCAGTTTAGTTCCGTTCAGTTTATATACACATACATACATACATGAGCCAATACATACTCGTATTAAGAATAAATATCGTGATTGTTCTGAGTTCTTAAATTTTTATGTGATGAATGTTATCACTGCTTTATTTCGATCGTTTCGAAATATTATTTGATAATAGAAAATGAAATCAAAGCGATTCGATGATAAGAGGATATAAACATCGGAATAAAAAGTTGTCAAACAAGTCCTCGTTTTGTATCGATGTAGATGAAAACGCGCAATCGATAAATTATTGTCAGTTATAATTTTACACCAGAATATAATTTCCGATTATATTGAAATCTAGTCGTTAGATGTTTTGCGTTCATTAAGTTAATTGAAACATTCGCTCTATATAATATCATTAATTATGTATGAGTTGTTTTTTTGCGAGAATTCTAGACATTTTTTTTGGATGTACATTGAGTTATTGCAGTACTTTTTCGTTGAGATGCGTATATTTTTTGTAGCAAATATATCTCAGTGCTCAGGAACCATGAAAACTTTGATATCATCGTCATTTTAATTAGTTAACTGTTAATGTATTATTATTTACATATATATAAGAAGCACGGGTTTTGTTTTTTAATGTCGTGCCGTTGATTCAAGATTCATTGAAATTTATATAAAGTTTTTGTTTTCGTGCAGGTTGCTGACGGTGGGTTAGCTACGCGACGTAAGTCGGAACATTAAAATCGAAGTCGGGATCGAGTGACCGGTCGAGCGCCCGCCGCCCGCGTCGGCGCCATACCTCCTCCGCGAGTCGCGCTATTCACACGCCTGCGCGTGCGCCGATCGTGTACAGCAACGAAATATTTCTAGTGTTGCAACCATCACCTGCCGTACGCAATACTATCGTAACCGAGTGATTCGTAACGTTATTTGCACGGATTTTTGTAAACATTTTCCCAACAAAACGACAAGTGTATTAAGTAAGTGCAGGCTACATTCCAAACCGGTGTCGTTCTTTAATGGACGAAGTGTGTTACTACTGTGTGTGTTGTAAGTTAGCTAAGAAGTGACTGGTTTAATGCTCTGTATCGTGAACTAGATAACGACATAAATTCAACCATAGTTACGAACGTAATTGCTCTAGTCTACGCGACAGGAATATTCAGAATGTAAAGTTACCAATTAAAAGTTAAGTCCTCCAATTGAAAATGGCTCGCGGTACTTTGAGTGAAAATGAACGACATTGCCTAGATGCAGCGGCAAAAAGTCAACCGGGGCGATTGCAAGATGCGGAAAAACCAATTAATGATTGCAAATCTAACGGTCTAAGAGTTCGCTTCCTGGATGAGGAGGGGAGAACGGAAAGGACGGTTAGCGCTGATTCGGTCGACTGCGCCGTATCTAGGGTGAAAAAAATTCATATACTAAAAAACAGAAGCTCCAGCGAAACAAGCATACTGCTAAGAAATCCGTCTCTCATCAAGAGGCGAGCCACCTCCGAGCGCCGGTACAGCGACGGTCAAACAGACACATTAAACAACAATTCTTTAAGCGAGAATCTCAATGGAAGATCGGGAAACTCGGAAAATTCCGATAAGACTTACTACGTTGCGGACCATACCAAAGACAGCCAAAACTTTAAGAAAAACTGCAACGTGTACAGTGTAAATCAGGCTAAAACTTTGACTCCGGAGCGCAAGAAGTCGATTCCCCTGACGATACCGAAGTTGATAGCTCACAGAGAGAACGTTCAAGGGAGATCGATTCTGCCAAATGAAGTCTGTTTGGCTGATGGAGCTTCTGGAAAGGATTTTACGGCAAGAGCCATAGGAAGATTGTCCCGTGGCTTGGGCAGACTGTTGCGTCGCACAAATAGTGTGCGAATCAGTGAACCAGACCCAATGTACAAAGTGGCGTATCTCGGAAATGTGCTCACCGGCTGGGCTAGAGGTAAGTCACATCACACGTTACATTTATTATGTTATAAAAAATATGTATTATGTTATATATAAAATATATAATAGTCATTAAAACCTTAATAAAACTCTATTTGTTGATGCAATAATGTATAATTCAAAACACAAATAGGAATTACCGGAAAAATCAATAACAACGTGTAAATATTTTCTTTGGTAATGTGTTTCAACACATTCAAGTTAGGTTCACGTGGAACACCTAATTTACAATTCAAAATTTAAAATAATTATTTACAAACAGTTTTGGTATAAATCATGTCCGCGTGGAATGGTGCCAAGAATACTAGCAGCATTTCTCCGTTGAATCGCAATTCCGATTCTTTGGGCAAAAAATGCACCAGCCCTCCTGTCACCTGTGGAGGCTATGAGATGTAGGGTTAATTCTTTTAAAATTTTTTTCCACTGCTACTCCAAGGTCCAAGTATTTCGACTGCAAACGGCACAAAAACATAAATTTGGATAAGTGACGAATATTTGTGCCGTTTACACCTAATTAATGTTCCACTGTCAACATTTTATTAACGAAAGGATTAAATATAAAACCACGTTTTCTCTTATTTGATTATACGGAATCTAATGAACATAAGCCGTATCGACATGCCAAGAACAAATGAAATTTTATTATCTCATATTTATATAGTGATTCAATGTTAACTGACTATCATTAAATACGAGAGCGTTATAAAGTTAGTGTTTAATGAAGTTTCGTGCAAATACGATAACTGGACCAAACAAAATGCAAACCATATTTAAACTTAACGGTGACCACTTTAATGTTATAAAAGTAAGAAAGAAAAAAAATGGATGGGAAATATTGTGCTTATACTTCTAAATATATTTAAATAAAATTGATCTTTTTTTATATACTTAAGTGTAATGAACGCCAAAATGATTGTTATTGTTTTGTATTTTATCTATATACTATATACGTATGTCTGTTACTATGTTCCCTCATAACTCCCAAACGAATAAATCGATTTAGATAAAAGATTCATCTTGGTAGTGCGACTGCTTTAAGTACATTAAAATTTAGACATGTTTTAAGGTTCCAATTTTTTTCTTCCGAGTCCATTGAAAGAAACACTATTATGTAGATCGAAAAAAGTTGGTTACAAAAATGTATACAACTTAAACGTCGTTATAGAATTTTTAGCATTATCGATAGAATTACGGGTAATTTGATAAGCTTATGGTCTGATAAAATCAGAGGCTAAAAAGGCCTTGGATAGATCAATAAAACTTAGATCAGACCAAGGGTTACAAAGATTACTGAGTACAAGTTGAAATTAAAATATTATTAATGAGTATATTAGGAAAAAAATTAAAAATATTTTTGGTAATTTTATTTTAAATTGGTAATTAAATTTTTTGGTATTTGGTTAATAAAAAATATTACTTAAAAACCTGATAGCATTTAGAAGTTAAATTGTTAGTAATAATTTAAATATGTTTTTATTTAGTGATGTAAATTAAAGTTTTTTCAATCTGTTTTTTTTTATAAGTTTAATTCAATGTCAGATGTAAAAAAAAGTGAAAAAAAACTGACTAAAGTTACTTTTGTCATTACAAGCATTTATAATCTGATATGGGAACAAGTTTCAACAGAACGATTTATCTTAATACTTTAACGTATTAATTTCGTTATTTTGTGAAACCTTCGCGCAAGTAGAGGGTATACGATGTAGAGGCCGTCTATGCGTAAGTAGTTCAAGGCACGATTGTTGGACCAGAGCAATTTCGTTTTCATGATCTTAATTAATTCGAATTATAAACATAGTAATTGAATTAAATAAATTAATAAACGAAATTTTTATCGTTAATTAATCGATGATTTACTGAACTCTATTTTTATTATAGCTTAGAATTTAATTAAATGTTTTTGACGTGATATTGTATTAAAAATCGATAAGCGCCGTCTGCACGCACGAAAAACCATGACTCATTGTCACGTTCCGCGAGCGAGAGCGCGGAATAAGTGATAGAGAGGCAGATTCGGCCTAAGCCTTCGGCTCGTGACTCATCTATCTCTCTGCCACTCCATCGGCAGATGCGTCCGAGTAGAAGAGAAAAAATATTTGAATTACCGAGTGCAAATAAATGTTAATTTATAGAAAAAAATTGTAATTTTCAATTAACTCCTTCTTTGTATTATACAAAATAATGATAATTCAGTGATAATAATTCAATTAATAAAAGTATCCACTTTTTCATCAACGTCTTCTTATAACGTTAGCACGTAAAATTATCATCCGTAAACCGACTTTAGACACAACCAATTTTTTTTGACAAAAAAAAAAAAACATCTTCCATTTTCAATCACGTGCGAATGAATTAGCGTAGATCTTCAATACGCAGTGGAGGGCTGCAAGTAAATGATATGGAACATAAAGTGACTATCATACATTCCGCTGACTTTCCTTTCTTCACGCCACGTAGTTCGCTATCTAAAACATCGAATGAAACTGAATCATTTAATGATTTGTTTGTAAACGATAACGTATCTGACTCATTTGGACGAAAAATATTAATACCGTGTACATTTTTGTTTACTTAATTTTATATGACTTAATTCTAATTCTGGCGTTATGACGATTGTTAAAGATTGTTACACGCGAATAAATAGTTCCAATGCAACCGTATTTTACACCGTAATTCATATTACATTTTTGCAGTGTATTTTAATTAAATTCAATCAATAAGTAGGTAACTATACTTTCTGAATCTCTTCACAAAAATAAAAATTTAAACATTCCTTTCCTTATGTGTCATTCCTCGTTTATTATATAAAATAAATTTTAAATACATAAGGTTCATAATAGTGAATATAACATGTTGATAATATATTACAATATAATATAAGCAATGCCGAAAATATAAATGTATTTCGCAGCACCTGGAAAAAGCATTTAAGTTTATAAGTCAATTGCATACAATGTAAAACCTTGTGTACACTTAGATATCAAATAAACTGTTTGAATTAAAAAATAAATTGAGTCACAGGCGAGCCTCCAAGAAATAATCATTACAGCTTTTAGTATTTTAACAAATGTCTTTTTATTTTAAATTCTAATTAGAAAGACGATATTTTTTACGTCTTTTACAACTATCGTAAAGGAAGGAATAGATTGGTCTCGTTTAAAAAAAAAAAAGTTATCTAGCTTCCGTTCCTTTTATCATCGGATTTTGTCAGTCTATTTCACATCCTTTGAGAACGATTCGTTAACACATGATTAATATTTATTTTTTATACAAACACGTTTCGTGTTGCAGATGTTTTTTTATGTTTAAGCCTGTTTGTCACGTGTGCTTTTTGTACCATTTACCGCAGCGCTCAATCTTAGCTTATCATCGTCGATAAACAAACTATTTAAAGCATCATAAGTTGAAGATAGGGTTGACAATTGGACTATATTTTTCTACGCAGCTTAGAATATATGTATTTTAGTAGTATCCCATTCTTTTTAGTTATGAATCTAACTCATGTGTATGCAATAAATATAGTTTTTATATTCTTTTATTTTTGGTAATTCCATAACGTACTTTACTTTTTGAAGTATACTATTTTCTAAAGTGTTTTGGAAAACGACAAGGGTTCTGGAGTAGTGGTGCAAGTAGGCAACGCCGGCAGTTGCAGGTTCGATTCCCGGTCCCGGCAGATAATTTTATTTGTTCAAATATTTGTTCTGCTGTGGCCTGTGGGTCTATCTCCTTTTAGGCCCCTCCGCCGTGCCTCGACGAGCACGTAGCTGTCGGTCCCGGTTGTTATCACAGACATCTGATTGTAATCGTTACTAATAGTAGAAAAACCAACCTTTCTCCTATATCAAGAAGACGCCTTTTCCCAGCTGTGGGACGTTTACAGAATGATGCGGTTCGTTTCGTTTTTGGAAAATATTTTATTTTTGCAAAGAACTGTTGGCAATCCTAGTTGAAGATTATCGGTATCACAAGTCTGTGTTATTTAAATACGCAGTACTTTAATAATATTTTTTACTGTCTGATTAATTATTTGACAGCTACCTATTAGCACATCTTTTATTTTAGCATTTTAATGTTTGTTAAGATTGAATTTTTATTTCGTTGTGATTTAAATAATTAAATTTAAGATAAATGTGTTCTTTTCATTTTATTTGATGTATTTTTATAATAATCTGCCATTCTATAAATTGATATGAAAATGCTAACCGACGGTTCGAATATACATATTTACTGATATATAATTAAATGAAATATTTCTTAGTAAATAGGTAATTAAAGAATATGTTCATAAAGGAAAGAAAGCGTTTGACGTTTTATTGATGTTATTGAACTGACGCGGAATGTTCTAGATTAGGTCATCGCTTGTAACTATCACAAAGCTGATTATACAATGTAGATCGAGCTAACTCAGTGAATAACATGTGCATCGAAATGGTCATGGGTTTAAATCCGGGCTAGTATCGAAAAGTTTGTGAAGATGTGATGTATCGAAAAAATTAAAAATAGTTTCGACATGTATGTATATTCGTCAACCCGCTGTAGAATTGTTTAACGGATTAAGTTTCATTCCTTCTTCAAAGAAAAAACTTTTGTCCAACTGTGGGATATTTTCAGGATAAAACAGTACAGTGCAGTAGCACAAATAGTATCAGAACTAAGGATATCTTGTTGAGACTGTGCTTAAACATACAGTATACTTCACTGTTAATACCAACCTTTAGAACAGCCCACAGCTGGGCAAAGTTATCTTTTTCTTTTAATGTTATAAAGTTTGACAAACTGAAGTTTGTTTTTTAAAATATTTTAAATGAATATACTTAAATTATTATTACTTGTAAATTTATAAACATACACACATTTTATAACATCAAAGTGGTATTATTAAATTCATTATTATTTATATATATTATTATTATTATCGTTATCTTAAAGTTATTATTATCATTAAAAAATATATAATTTTCATTATAATAAATTACAATATATATATATTATATATATATATTCCTTATATATATATATATATATATATATATATATATATATATATATATATATATATGTATATAAGGATGTATATATATATATATATATATATATATATATATATATATATATATATATATATATATATATATATATAAGGAATGTTTAAAATTATTTTCTGAGATTAGATTGCTAAAACAAAAAAAAAACAATTTTCTTAACATAACAATAGTTTAGGTATTATGTTTCGGAGTTCATTATTCTTTTTTATTTTTTTACGAAAACACAGGGTCTTTATTAAATTTTAATGTTATCATTTATTTTTATAGAGTAATTATTTTATTAAGTTTTCGTTTAAAATAAAGTTTTATTTTTTTGTACGTTTAATAATCTCCAATTAAATCCTCATTATTACTTTAAAAAGGAGATAAATTAAATAATTATGCCATTTATTTTTGGATTGTGAATTATTTTTTGTCATTTATTAAAGTTAATGAGCTATTTTTTGTTCTAATTCGAACGTGGGAAATTCTATATTTCTATTAATAATATAAACTATCAATAAAAAAATCTAATATTTTTAATTTTATTCTTCCAAAATATATTAAAATAATTTTTGTTTCAATTACTAATAAATGGTAATTACTACTTTTATTTAATCGTAATATTATAAATGTGTATCTTGGTTGACAACTGTTTTGGACACTACTCCAATGTTCAATTTCCGCTCTAGGCAGATACGATTACGAGTATGAATAATAAACATCACGGAATATTAGAAGAATAACTAACACGCATTTGAAAATACAATATTGGCAAGATTGCTCGCCTCAAGTTAATCCGGTGACCGCAATTTATGATGATATACATATATTACTAGCATCCGCCCGCGGCTTCGCCCGCCTGGATGTCGGTTATCGCAACCAAAAAAAAAAAACATAAGTATCCTATGTTGCTTCTAATACCTCCAAGAAAATGTGATTATTTTATGATAATCGGTTAAGAAGTTACGTGAAAGCGTAACAAACAAACTTACATTTCACATTTATTATATAGGTAAAATCTGAACATCTTATTTAAAGTTTTACATATTATCGATAGAGTATATTTTGTAGTATATAGTTCATAGATAAACGCATTAATAATAATATCAACCAATCAAATCGCGGCGTTTCTTTCAACGGCAACGTTAGCTCGGTCATCGGATAACGACAGGGTCGTGGCTTCGAGATAGTAAAAGTTCATAGTATGAATACAACGATACATCTTGTTTTTTAACCGACTGAATATGGAGGTTACGTATTTCAACCGTATATAGGTATATATATATCCGATTACTTGCGCCTCGCGGTTTTACTCGCGTAACTTTCGATCTCATGGGAATGTCGGGACAAACAGTAGGTACAGCGTCTTGTTCTGGAGCTGTCTATGTAGGTATTTCATACAGAAAATTGAAAAATAAATTTTTTCTTTGTTAATTTCTCATAGAAACAAGCGTTTTATATTACACGATGATAACGCTATCATAGATACTAACTGCGCCACGCAGTTTTACCAGCGTAACTTTCGACCCAGTGGGAATGTCGGAATAAAAAGTAGTCTATATGTTACTCTGGATATCCAGCTATCTACGTAATTAGTTTCATTGTAATCGGTTCAGTAGTTTTTACGTGAAAAAGTAATAAACCAACATCCAAATTTTCGCATTTATAATATACGAGTATGATTATAGGAACCGGCCGTAGCTCCAAGTTTTTTCAATAATTTGACACATTTACCCTGTCAGTTATAATTTATTTCAATATAAAATAAAATACAAATAACGTAGTTGATTTGAACGTAACTGATTACGTATCATTTTAAATTATTGCGCTGCTATATAAGCATAAAGATCAGAAATAATAAATAAATAAATAAACGTCTCACACTCAACGGCCCCCAGTAGGATGTGAATCCTGTGGCGGGGGTCCGGAAACACAATACTCAAGCACAAACGCCCAGATCATGACAAACATTTGTTTGACCTATACAAATATTTGTCATGTGCGGGGATCTAACCCGCGACCGCTAGCACATCAGCCAGTTGCTGTGAACACTCGTAAGTAGGATTAGGATGATGATGATAAATTCTAGTAGGATATTAATCTTAACTCGTCGTAATAATACGAGTGTTGTACCTCCTTTACTTCGGATAACGACTTCTATTCCCGCTAGGGGAAGATATTTGTTGATTAAGCTTTAACACTTCGGCTATAATATGGAGAAGCGGCTTTTGTCCAGCAGTACGTTTACGGGCAGATTCCGTTTAGTTCAGCTCAGTTTATACTTTTATATAATTTGATAAGAATAACCTTTATTAATTATTGCAAGAAATTTCTACTTGGATTTTTATTTTCTGACATTAAATTGCTAAAAAAAAAAAACAATTTTCTTAAGAATAGTTTAGGTATTAAGATTATGCTTCGGAGTTCATTATTTTTTTTTTTCACAAAAATCCAGGGTCTTAATTAAATTTTAAGATTATTATTTATTTTTATAGATTAAATATTTTATTAATTTGTCGGTGTAAATAAAGTATTTTTTTTTTGTACGTTTAATAATCTCCAATTAAATCCTCATTATTACTTAAAAATAATAGATAAATTAAATAATTATGCCATTTGTTTTTTGATTGGGAATTATTTTTTGTCAATGATTAAAGTTAATGTATTATTTTTTCTTCTAATTCGAACGTGGGAAACGATATTTATAGGAAACAGAATTTGTAGCACGTGTATATAAACGTAACCGAAGTCTGTCGTTAACAATTTTAAATAATAATTAAAATTTTAAGTTATTGTAAATATGTGTTGAAGGTAAATTTAACTGTCACACTTTTTGTAATTTTTGTAATTTTTTTCTAAAAACACGCACGTAATAGATTTAATTCCTTAACGATATAATAATACGCTATACGCATGTCATTTACAATTTGTTTTATTTGTTTGTTTTCACAGATTCATAAATTAGACATAACAATAATTACATCACTACATAATATTATAAAACAAAGTCCTCCACCTCGTCTGTCTGTCTGTCTATCTGTTCGCAATAACTCAAAAACTACTGCACGGGTTTTCATGCGATTTTCACCAATAGATAGAGTGATTCACGAGGAAGGCTTAGGTTACATATACTTACCCCGGGCGCAGCCGGACCGCTAGTAACTTATATACGAGGACGCGGCGCAATGATCACAGTAACTGTCTGATTCGCTAGCGGTCGCGGGTTCGATCCCCCGCACATGACAAATATTTGTGTAGATTCTAAAGATGTGTGATGTTATCTTGGCATTTGTGCTTGTGTGTTTCCGGACCCCCGACATAGGATTCACATCCTGAGCAGTTGAGTGTAAATATTTTACTATTATTGCTATATACATATATCAAATAATACAAAAAAAAAAAAAAAAATAATTAAGTATGATATCATCATGTTCTAAATCAGACTCCAATGTATATTTTTAATAATAAGCATTTTCGAAGTAGATAGATTATAAACTGGGTTAAAAGATAATATTTTAAATATCGGAAATCGTACACTGATTGATGATAATCTTTTACAATTTTAGATTCGTTTTATTTTGAAATACATTTTAAAAATGCTATCTTTTTTATAATCCTGTCCCTCCGTCTAGTTCTTTTTAAACTCACCTCACCACTTATTTTCGACACTGTCGTCGTGACCACGGATCATGTATCTGATCTGAAATATCGATAAAAATCGTCAAAAAAAAAAACAAACTATATCGTGGTAAGTACTCATTCTTATCTTTATAAAATAAACTATGTTTGAAAACCGCGACTTTCTAAGCCTAAAAAGATTAATCCTGTAATTTCTTTTGGTAATATTTGATAACTTAGCTAGCCAGTCTTGAATCAAGACTACGGTTTAGATTCGGTTCTTTGGGCAAATATTTATAGAAATTTTTAAAGGATTTAAGTCTTAATACTGGTATTATGTACATTAATGACGAACAACGTTGAACCGATATGACTAATTGTTTGCATCGAGATATAGTCGAGATGAAATTATCTTAAGACTGAAGATCAAGGCGATAGCACGTCATGCGTAATAGATAACTGTGTTAGATCAAAATATTTGGTCGCACGCTTCGGTTGATTAGCGTATATTTGCGATATTCGTCTTAATCTTATTAACAAACAGATTCAGGACGTCATCGGATAATTTAATTCGCGTAAAGAATATGCGATGTCGTGTGCTCAAAATATTTAATTTTACAGTTTATTTTATAATTATCGTATCATTTTTATTTCGGTTTAAGGTGTGTATTTTAGATATTTTGACAAGTTTCTCATGAATTTCATTTATAAAACTATTTAGTGTGGTTTTACGAAAATAACTTGAAGAGTCTTTTTCTTCAATATAATAATTATTCCGTGTCTTTCTAATAATTGTTCTGTGCTCCGCAAACCAGAAGCAAATAATTATATTACAACATTTTTTACACTATAATAATTTCCTTACCGAAACTATCATTCTGGTGTAGTGGTGTGAATAGTCATCTTAAATTCGGCGGTCACGGGTTCGTTTTTCTATCGGGACAGATATTTGTATTTGTACAAAAATTTTGTTTCTGTTCCGGGTATAGGTTTATTCTTGTGGATCTCCCCATCGTACCTCGGAGAGCAAAGCTGTCGCTTCAGAATATTATCATAGACATCTGATAGCGATCGCTACTCATCGTAGAAAAAAAAATCCGCTAACCTTCAGTGGAGCAACTTAATAGATTAAGGTCCAACCCTTTTCCAATATATAAAAAAGAGATTTATCCAGTCGTGAGATGATTACAGGCCGATCCAGATTAGTTCAGATATGATAATATTATACTGTAATAATTCAATTAAATTGAACAAATACTTTTTAACTTTCTATTTGAGCTATAGTTGATATATTCAAGTTAAAAAAAATCAAACTAAAAGTTAAAAAAGGAAAAAATAAATGTCAACTTGAATGTAAATTTACAAAAAAAAGGATCGCTTTATTATAAGCTTTTAATCAAATTTCAACGATTAAGAAATATGTGTCATAAATCGTTGATTTCATAACATTGTCGAAACTCGTTCTAATAAATACTGTTGGCATAAGTTTTACGAATTACACATTGTCACTAAAACGATTGGTCGTTAAATTGTGACAGAATCGAACATTATACATTATTTATTATAAATTAGGTCAACTTCAATCTTATGAGGAAAATGTTTAATATTTTATAATCTCGTTAATTACAATAAATGTTAACTGAGATGCGGTTACGAAGAGTTCGAACGTCACGTCATTTATTTATATCTAATTAGAACGACATTGCCACTTACACTAACTAGATTACTATTAGTAAATAATTAACAACAATATAAACATAAAAGGCAATGAAGAAACATAAAACTGTCAACAATATTCTAATTACATTACATAATATAATATTAAAATTATTAAGGCTGCTCGCTTGTCATTGAATGGATCCCATTGGGCATTATTGTCCGAAAACGCAAGCCCCTCACCTTCCGTCTGAAGCAGGTTCTCACTGGGCACGGTTGCTTTGGTGACTACCTCTGTTGGACGGCCAACAGGGAGCCGACGACCGTATGTCACGATTGTGGCGCGGCGGTGGACTCTGCCCAACACACCCTCGAAGTGTGCCCGAGATGGGCGGCGCTGCGTCAAGATCTGACGTCAGTCCTCGGAGGGGACTTGTCGCTCCCGAGCGTCATCACTGCGATGCTCGGCGACGACGAGTCCTGGAAGGCGATGGTCTCCTTCTGCGAGACAGTAATGTCCCAGAAGGAGGCCGACGAGCGGGTGAGAGACAGGCCACCGACGTGGCCTCCGTCCGCGGGCGACGAATGGGGGTGCGTAGGAGGCGCTACTTAATGCACCTCCAATAACACCCCTGTGTCCGTGTTGGGCCGGGATGGGATGGGGACCGGGTCCTGCTAGACACGGCGTCGTCGGGACTGTTCAGAGGTGAGTCGGACAGTCCCCATGGAGGCTGCTGGAGGGATCCTCTTGCCTGCAGATCCGGGACCCTCCAATTAAAGCGGCTGAAGGCTCCCGCAGGGGCTTAGTACGGTATTACACTCCTAAAGTGCCGAGTCCGACATAGGTCTAGGACTGCCGACCCGGGCGTCCTGGATATTATCCGTAAATGGATTCCCCTGCGACAAAAAAAAATAAAGATCCCATTGGGCATTATTGTCCAAGAGCGTGTTAAACGACGCCAATAAACGCGGTATTGGTGCCTTAGTTCGTAGAAGAGTGGGACAATATGGGATCAACAATTCATTCCTACCTGGGTGAATATTTGTAGATAGGAGATAGTTTTACTCGACTGTTAAAGAAAGGTTATGTTTTAATACATATATACATATTTATGTATTAAATTTTACGATTTTTTAATTTTATTTTTTAATTTATATTCAGGAAATAATTAAAAAAAAAAACTTAAAACTCTAAAGCTTTTGTAAATAAACGTGATAAAATCCGGTCTAGACTTTTAATTAAATGAGCAACATTCGTGTAAATATAAGAGAACAGTATACTAACAGGCTACTTTAGTTCAATTTAAAATAATCAAGCCCAGGTAATTCAGAATGTCTTGTCTAGCTAAATATAATAATAAATACGTGTCAATATAATGCTGTAAATTGAAATGATTTACAATTTACTAACTTATTCTATTTGGTATGTTGTTATCAATTTGAAAGTGTTAATTTTAAGACATCAAAAAAGCGTTAATTGGATACATAGTATTTTTGTATACGCACTGAGTTGCGTAGACGACTCGTGTAGTGGTGCGAGTAGTCGCCTCAAATCGCGCGCCGGCAGTCGCGGGTTCGATTTCCACTTGGGACAGATATTTGTATTTGTACAAATATTTGTTTCCGGTCTAGGTGTATGTCCTTATGGGTCTCTCCATCGTGCCTCGGCGAGCACGTAAAGTCGTCGGTCCCGGTTGTTACCATAGACATCTGATAATGAGCGTTACACATGTTAGGGAAATTATCCGGCAACCCGCAGTGGAGCAGCGTAATGGATTAAGCTCGAACCCCTCTTCTATATTGAGAAGAGGCCTTCGCTCAGCAGTGGGTGGTTTACAGGCTGATACAGTACAATACAGCATTTATAATATTAGCAACATTCTGTTTCTAATTGCACATCGCTCTGTTTAAATTTGAGTGACGTAAGTACTGTTCTAACAAGAATTAGGTGGATTATTTTTATGGTATGATATTATTAGGTTAAGTAAAGTTGTGCCTAGTGAGAAATCTTTTAGCGAATTCTGTGTCATGAAAACGAGATGACAAACAGTTAGGTAAAATATCTTATAGAATATCTAAATTAATTAATTATCGAGTTTTCGATTCTGACAGTAACGTTGATATGATATGATGATATTATAACTGGCCTGTTGGTGTAGTAAGCAGTGACCCAGTTTTCTGCTTTAGCTTTGTGGGCTCGACTCCCGCCCCGACTCTGGATGTAATGTATATTTATTTATATATGTATTATTTATACATATATTTATTCAAAAAAGAACGTGTATCGGTCGGCAGTTACGTAAAACATAAGCATTAATTTGCCTACATATCTATTTGCATTGCATATCTATTTCCATCTATAGGTACCTACAGAGATTTTAACGTGAATACTATACTTTAAAATGATTTTATAAATGTTTCAAATGAATACGAGCAATACAAATTATTTAAGAATGTTTTTAAACAACATCGAAAAATAAAAGAATAATAAAGTCAAATGATAGATAAATAACAGGAAAAAAATGATTTTTGGAGTTTACTCTTTAAGAATCGATTTTCATATATAAGGCGCCCGGTATGAGAAAAATATGAGAGGTAAAATCTACTGACGAATGACCTCGTTACTTTTTCGGTGCGCGCGCACCTATGGTGCGGTGCGAAAGTAATGTTGCTCTAATTAATATTGAAAAATAATATTTAAAAAATAAATGATAATTGTCAGATAATAATAATTACATAATTTATCAACATTCCTAATGAAATATTTGTGCACATCTGAAATTGACTATTGTGAAAAGTTTAATGTAAAATATTTCGCCGATTAGTTATAATAAATGTATATAAAATGAATAAATATATATTTATATATGTATATTATTTTCATTAATTTGTTAATTTACCCTTTCATATGGTATTAATCTTATTTTCAGTTGGATAAACTCTTTTTGCGTATGTTTAGACAATCGTACTTGAGGAGTAAACTCCAGTCGTGCGTCGGAGCTGACACACACAATTTTTTTTTTAAATACTATGTCGAGATAATTTTCAAATAACACAAGATATTTACAATTAGGTATTTCTAGGAGATTGAATCACTACATAGTATAAAACAAAGATCCCCGCCGCGTCTATCTGCTCGCGGTAAACTCAAAAACACAAAATAAAAATTAACGCGCGCGAAAAAAATTCATCCGCGGATTTTATACCAATGACTCCCGTCATTCGCTAATACCTATTATTGTCAAAAAAAAGAGTGTTGTTATGTTACTGTCTACGTTGTACTTCCGCTTATGTAGAAAAAAAAAATATTTATTTATGTTTGTAAGCAAAAATCAAATTAAACAAAAGTTAAGACTCTGTAGGTATCTACCTACATGATCTCTGGAGCATCGAGTAAAACCGCACTGCTAGCTTAGTGCCTAAAAGTGTATCTATAATATCAAGTTTGAATGACATTATCTATTTTTTTTTTTTGATGTACATCTTATTTGATATTATTCAAGAAATATACATTTCTGTTGAAATAAAAAACCCGAAAACCGATAACATTGATTACCGGTAATTTTGTGAATTACCGAGAAAATGTACACCTGCGATATATTGTTTCTTTACGTTGACTGGTCCGCTGGTGCAATTGGCAATGACCCTGCGTTCCGCTCCAGAGTAGTGGGTTAAATTCCAGTCCCGAGTCTGGTGTATAGTTTACATTATTATGTATTTATAAAAAATTATATTTATAAATATGTTTAACAGTCGGCTGTTGTCTAAAACACAGGCATTAAGTTGCCTACCTTAGGAACAGACGACCTTGTGTGTGTGTTAAACATGTTTTATTGTCATTTATGTATAATGTAAGCAGAAATATTTTGAAGTTCAATTTTAAATTATGACTTTTCACGCTTCTTAAGCATCTCCATCTTTAAGATTCCAGAGTTTTCGGTAATTTTATAGTATAATATGGTCACCTGTCGGGAATTCTCGATAGCACCTGATTCCCCCCATTCGTACGGCGGAAGCGTAATTTCAACAGAATCGTACATCTCTCTCGCACGTATATACATCTCTCGTTCTTATTTTTTCGTATCACATTCCGACGTTCATTGTTTGAACGGTCCCACAGATACGCTTCGCGGCGTATACTCTACCACATCTAAACACAAATCAAACGATCCTTATTATCAATGAAATAGAGTTTATTTTTGTTTGTTTTAAATATTAAACGGCTGTTCCTAGTCTACTGGCTTCGTGGTATTCGACAATGACACTCCTCACCGCAGTAGTTTTGTTCGGAGTGACTTAAAAATTCTCTTGTGAGTATGTATAACTCCTTTAAATAACCTGTGTAACCTGTTTAAGCGGGCCCGGCATGTTTGAGAATCATCTTGTTAATAATTACAATGAGGGACCGACAATTTTGCATTGAAATACCTCTTACTGAGAATTTTTAAACCTGAAATGTAACTGAGATTTGATTTCAAGATTTTTTCGATGTTCACCTCCATAATTAGGACTTTATAGCTCAATAACTCGTCTAACTGAGACAATTTATAAAGCTTAGACAAGTTATAACACGCTTTATAAGCAGCCTAATTTCTCCCTCCCCATTCCATTCACATATAAATAAGACAAATGTCATGTTAACCTATTTGGGGAGACTTGTAGAATAAAAGCGACAAATAAATTCTAGGTCTCTTGACATTCCAGATATACAGGTTTCACTGAAGCTAGGCATTTTTATGCATTCACGATTTGTCAAATAAATTGTTATTAAAACTTGATAGCCATTTGAATAAACAGTCCGATAGCGAGTCGGTCTCCCATACGAAGGTTTTGATATCACTTTTGTATTAGATCGTACATATTTGTTAAGACTGAGTTAAAAGTGTCGAAAAAACCATGTTTTTTTTACGGGTTATATAATAATTAATAATCTTTACATCGTCCATAGCATACAGTCTAATAATCGTTACTCGACACACGCAACTGGCTATCTAGATAATAAATTAGTCAACATTCTATCCCGAAATCGAAAATGATCGGTAATTACACAGGTAAAATCGAAAGCCATAGCTTGTCATTATTCATTAAAAAAATGATATTTTTTTAATACTCGATATCCGGAAATACTTCGGAACTTATGTAAACATATGAAGATAACGTCATTTATATATAACACGTGTTATTATATTAAAAAGCAGGAAATAACCTTAAGTTATTACTTTAATATAATTTGAATGAAGCTATAAAATCTTTTATATACCAATTATGTTTTAAGGAAGATGTGTATATAATTTTGTTGTGTTATTTAACATTAATTGCAGCTATAAATGAATAGAAAAACGAATTAGTGATGTGGAAACTGACTGTCGCGACAGCGGTACCGGTTACGTAACTTGCAAATAGCGGAACAATCTCGAAAAAATTGCTGTTAATGTAAAATTTCAATACTAACTCAGATTCAATTATTTCTCAGACAATTCTTCTGAGCCTCAATTAACGATGTATGTCTGTATTGGCCATACATATGTTTTTCGTTGTCAGAGCGTCTGTTTGTTCTGTCTGTCCAGTCCGATGACAGTTTTGTCAGCCGTTGAGTATGAAGCGCTTAATTTATTTTGATGCATCTTTACTTGTACTATTATTTATTCTGTGTCGTTACATAAAAAAATATTTTTTGTGTTTGTTCGTTTTTACCGTTTTGTGAGTTGTAAACTTATTATTTATTAATTTAAATTTCATATCATTGTGTAAATTGAAAGGACGATCGTTTAAAATAAAACAAATTGAAATATTACAAAAAATATAAATATTTTAATGCTTACTCGTATTATGTAGTTTTTTCGCATCTTTATTTACATAAAACGCGTCATTTTTCCATCGACTAACAACATCAAATTATATCATCGTTGTAATAGTTCCTTTAATCAAAACCAATTAAGTATAATTTACAATTAAATGTAAGAGGAAAGGATCAAATTTTATTCTCACATTTATCTTAAAATATATTCTTTTATTACCCGACTGCGACAGAAGGAGGGTTATGTTTTTCGAGTGTATGTATGTAGGTATGTATGTATGTATGTATGTATGTATGTATGTATGTCCATTTCTTTGGCACGCCCTACAGCCCAAACGGCTGGACGGTTTTTGACATATGAGGTGTCGTTGGATTTGTCTAAATTGTAGTAGTGACATAGGCTATATAAATTTTCAAAATGGCGCCCGCAAATGGCGGAATGAGGGGGGGAAGTTGAATTTTTTTTCTTACTGTAGCAATATGGGTATCAAATGAAAGCTAGTAAAATGTTTTATTCTTTTTAGTTATATAATACTCTTATTATATAAGAGTATTTTACGCAGTCGGGTTTTTTGATTTTTTTTAATTAAGCATACTTGTATACCTTATGTTTATTATATAATACTTTAAAAGAGCCGGCGGAAGGATTACATACTTATTAACAGGTTAAGTTCGAGCCGAACTAACAAACCTTATTTCATTATTCATTTTAATAACATATGAACTTTATTGTATTATATTTGACGACTGTTCTGGGGTAGTGGTGCGTAACGCCGGCGGTCGCGGGTTCGATTTCCGCTGGGACAAATATTTGTTTTCGTTCTGGTTGTATGTCCTTGTTGCTGTCCCCACCGTGCCTCGGAGAGCACGTAGGGCCATCGGTCCCGGTTATCATAGACACCTGATAACGATCGTTACTCATAGTTGGCAAATTATCTGTTGGGAGAAGGGTTAGAGCTTAATCCGCCAAGTTGCTCCACTACGACGGTGAGTAAATAAATATTTGTATAAATATATATATCTGCCCCGAGCGGGAATCGGAACCTCGAGCGTCGGCGTTAAAGCGAATATTCGCACCACTACATCAGAACGATTGCGTATCTTAGTAATGGGTACATATATCAGTGGGCTGCTACCTAAAACACAGGTATTAAGTTGCCTAACTTAGGAACACACATATAGTTTTATTCTAGAACAAATTAAATTAAAATAAAACAATTAAAAATAAATAAAAATGTCAAATATTTTACGATATTTCCTTTACCTTATACAAGGAAATTAAAATCTGAGAAAAATAAAATAAAAAAACATCAATACTTTCAGTTCCTTGTAAACGAAACTGTATTTTCAATGAATAGGTATGAAAGGATCGATGCAAGAAATGTTGCTATAATCTATATATTAATACGTGAAGCAAAAACTTTCTACCCCTTTTTACGAAAATTATGTGGATGGAGAAGTATGAAATTTGGCACAGTTAAAGTTTATATGGAGCAGAAGTGCAGAAAATGCTCAAAAAATACATTAAATTAATTTAAAAAAACACTACACACTACGACACACACACATATGTACAATGTACATATGGATATACACTATTGTCAAAGTCTGTTGTCAACACGGTCTTAAATACAGGTCTTGCAACGAATTTTTTATAGATTTTTTTTATTACAGATCAGGTCCAACAACTGCTGCGTATGCTCAACATATTATAGCGCAATCATATTTTTATGATGTTGTCAATGCTGTCAATTATAGATTAGGTCGAATTTCGACCAATGGGCGACCGCTATAGTATCTTGAAATATACTTATTTTAATTATAATAAAACACCTCCTTTAAAACACCAGTTTATTTAACAGTAATTATTAAATTTAACAAGTATCGTAAATTAATTAAACACGAGTCAGTCGAGTAAACCGGTATATTTGTTTAGCTTTATAGAAAATTTTATTGTTTTATTTTACCCGTTATCAAACATTCGAGACAAATTCAGAAACTAACATACTACTACTTTTATATCTACAGGTTGAGAATAGAAATATCTGACAGATAATGTGAAGTTTGATGAAATTAAAAATATATCATAAGTTATCATCTCAAGGATACCGTTATTATGTCAGATAACCTTATCAGCAGTTAGTGAAACAGGCCCATAATCTACATTAAGGAAAAAATCTTATCAAAAACTAACTTGATTTGTCAGCACGTGCATTATTTGATAGTGGTTCTGGCCATCATTTGACAGTTAGAATTGACCCTAACTCTGCGCATAAGTACAAGAGATGAACACTGTTTGTGCATGATTTTATCGAAGTAGTCTACAGAGTAAGCTGTCACGTGAATAATTACTCGCATTGTGTTGTATCGCTACGCGTCGAATCGCTTGCCGTATCCGAATTCAACCGTCCGTATCGTCTCTTTCCTTTTACCTGACCTGTCGTAAAAAAAAAGGAAAATTCCTTGTGTTATTATAGTACGTGTTAAATAATATATTTCATGGACACCCTATTTTCATGATATGGCCAATAGTGGATGACAAAATCGTGAAACGTTTACGATTTAATGATCTGGTCAAATTCAGTCGCCCAATCATGAAATGCGACCACTTCATGAAATTCTCGAGTATTCTATGATATGGCCACGACACATACATCATAGAGAACACAAGTAAAATCGCTGGCATAACTTACTTTCAGTACAAGTAATTGGATTTCGTTATGAAATGTATTTTAGACAAACATATAACATGATTATCAATATTATCGTCACGGAAACACGAGTCTTAAAGGTTAAGTAATTTATCCGTATCAGTTAAATGTTCTTGAAGGAATCACCAATATGATAACAACAGATAACCTTTAATTTTTTACATCTTAAATATAGATTTAACTGCTACAATTTATTTCGGCGACTATGTTCGATTTTACTGTGAAGAAATGCTACCACTTACTATGTATTTAAAGGTAGAATGGAAAAATCCACCACCACATCAGCCGTTGGATGTCCCCTGCTTAACGTCGCTCTCCCCCATTACCTCTCGAGGGGTTTGCCAATACTCGTCACGAGCGCAGTCGGTTTCGGCGGGATATTTTGACGCTGCTGTCCATCACCATCCTAGTTGGTACTGTTACTCGTTATTTTTGGCACTACTTTGGTCTTAGTTGTATTTTACGACACTTCGGCAAGAAAGAAGTTGAAAGTTCTGTTTTAAAGTTTGGTGAGCGATTTCCGCTCGGGGCAGATATTTGTATTTTTAAAAATATTTGTTTCCGGTCTGAGTGTATATTGTGGGTCTCTCCACCGTGCCTCAGAGCCGTGAGTGGGGGGGGGATAGAAGTGCAGTACTTAGTATCAGGATATAACTTTTGTGTCAAGTCTAGCATATACGAGCAGCAGATCTACCAGAATTAAATATTTTATTCCCTGTCTGTGTATCCACGTGACGACTAGATAGAAAAGCGACCAATCATATCTTAGATTTGATTTGATAGGTAGTTCGGTGCGACCTCGATAAGGCTATATCATAACATTCGCTCGGTTGTTAACCCACATGTAACCCGACCGACGAGTTTTTTGCTGCTTTGATTTCGCTTTCCGCATTTCGTTACAATCGATGCATTTTTAATAGGTACTTAATACGAGTATATATTTGAACGATCGATTTCGATAACGTACTAATTCTGAAAAACATTTAGTTGTCAACCTCAATAACACTTACTTGAAATTGATTATTATTTATAATTTGTATTAATTTCAATTTATTATCCATTAAACATTCTAGTGAAATATTAAAGCACCATCAAATTAAATTAATTTAGAGTAAGATGTTTATAAGACGTTACAAAAATGCATGATATTTTATTTTAACTTAAAATTAACATGTTTTGAATTGACTTTTGCTTTCTCCACCTCATTGTTATACGGGCTACAGGCTACGGGCTATCACTAGGACTTTTGACCGCTGTCATCCCTCTGTCTTCCACACGACTTCATGGTTTATATAGTGAAACCGTAATTAGGTATTTTAATATAATATGTAAGTGTTTCCGACGCATGTTTCGTGGGGTTTTTCACTCTATTTGAGTGACACATTTATAAAATAAGAAAAAAATATTTAAAAAATACAATAGACAATGAATTTGAAAATTTTTCGAGAATGAATTTTTCGACATAATCATTTTATTACATTTTTTTTTTAAATTTACATTAAAACAATGTAATTACTAATTTATTAAAGTTTTTACAGTCTCGTGAGCGTTTTAAACAGTAACGTAATGTAAAAAGTTGTGGACGTAACTATTACTCAATACAAGTGTCATAACTCGTTATTTAATCGCTGAACAATCAATTACTAACCTTGAAAAACGTATAAATAATAAGTTTTAAAAGGCAAAAGTAATTGAAAATTACTTGTAAATATATATTTATGTATTTCAAGGAATTACTCCCACAAAATACAATTTCCCTTATGATATTTTTTTCATTGTTATTGTAGAACACGGTGCCTACTCGGAATTAAATGCGCTACCGTCTTGTTAATACACGACTTTAATCTCAAGCTAGCTCAGCTCAACTCTAAATTGTATTAAAATAGACTTGTTATATACTCGAATATACTCAATAAAAAACACAATTAATTAAGTTAATGAACGAAATAATATGCAACTTAAAAGTTGTGATTTGCGTATTACAATGTTGAGTGTTTAATCACACGCGATAGTCGGCTGATGAAATAATTCATTCGTCTTGTTATACTCTTTAATATACCGTCTTTTAACACGTGAGAAAATACCAAATGTCAGATTGATTTGATGAAATAGATACTTTTATTTTATTAAATTTATTTTTAATTTCAATTAATTTTAATTGCTTTTTATAACTTAATAATTAAGAGAAAGGGACTTGGCTGAGATTTGGTAAGCTTGGGGTTAGGTTCGATTCAAAAATACGACACTTGTTCTTCAATATTTTTACAAATAAAAATAATATATAAATGTAACAAATGTTTTTTGACGTTTTAGTACTTCTAATTATTTTGACGATACACCGTTTTCCTACGTGGGTGAAAATCGACAACGCGACACGACGCGACACGACGCGAAAATATAAAATATAAACCCTCCTCCATACCAGACCTCTTCTCCATATAGAAGAAGGGTTGGAGCTTAATCCACCACGCTGCTCCACTGCGGGTTGGTGGATAATTTCCCTACGATGAGTAACGATCGTTATCAGATGTCTATGATAACAAGGGGGACCGACGGCTCTTTGTGCTCTCCGAGGCACGGTGAGGAGACCCACAAGGACATACATCCAGACCGGAAATAAATATTTGTACATATACAAATATCTGTCCCGAGCGGGAATCGAACCCGCGACCGCTGTTACGCGGCGTTGAAGCGACTACTCGCACCACTACAACGGTCGTGAAATATTAAAAGAAATAAGTTATCATTATAGCTGTCCTATGGTTTCACGTTATTTAACGTCTCCTTAAGTTTTACTTGCGTTGCAAAGCAATGCGTTGCGATGCGACCACTACCACATCAGCCGTTGAATATCAATTGTTGAACTTAAACCACCATCGCTTGGGTGCGTTGCCAATACTTCAATGTTTGGTAGGCGAGTTGGCGTGCGCAATGTGATGCAGCAGGGTATGGTGACGCTGCTGCGCATCACCCGCCTGGTTGGTATACATTTGTTCGTACCACTGTGGCCTATATAAGGACAAATAGTAACAAATGCACACGCGTTTATAAGAACTCGTCAGAAGTTCTTACGAATTAAAGTTAATTAATTATTCAAAGTATTCGTGGTTTTACTTAGAAATCGTTCTAACATAGTGTATCTGTAACAGTCGCAGTCATTTCTGAAGGAAAATATAAAATTTTGAATGTTGGCGGGAATATGAAACATTTAAAAGAGGTAATAGTTTTTTTTATACTCGTGGAGACACTGTTATTTTTTAATTGTATATTATATTTATTTTCATTCGTTCATGTATATTATATTTATTAACGAAATAATTAATTCTTTGCCTATATTTATGAGTTGAGTTTTTTGTAAATTTTTGAAACATAGATATCGATAATTCGATTTAATCCTATTACTAAATTTCATCAATACACGTGTTACGTAAATTATGATAATATTTCAATTGAATTTTCATACGCACTTGTTTTCAATGAACTCACAGAACCGAGAACATTTGAATACAATGGTTACGTATCTTTTTATCTCACTCGTGCATATACTATTGCACGTGTCGAAACATTTTTATATATCATTTATCATTGAATTATAATATTCATTTAGAACAGCTATTCCCAAACTATTTTAGGCAAGAGACCTCTTTTCCAAAATGAATTTAATGTACTTCAGACCCGCATAGCCAAATAATTTTAAAAATCATATCTCTAGTTTTTTTCTATTGATCCAAATACTTACCAATCTAAAAACTTTAAAAAAGTATTCGTTTATTTCGACCCCTGGAAAACCGATTTAGACCCCAAGGGGGCGATATCGAACACTTAGAGACTCCCTGATTTAGAATAAGGGATATGTTTAAACGATTGTATAATATTTCATTATTGCATTTTTATTCACTCAACAACACGCAGTAGTATAAAATCGTGTTCGGAAACACGCCCAGACCATAACAAACATCTGTATGGCTTAAGCGTATCCGAATCCGTAACCACCAGTAACATCCGGTTGTTGTGGTTACAGCGCTCACGCGTTATCAATTTTATTATAGTAATAAAAGAAATAAAGTATTCATTAATGTCCTTATTACTTCAACAGTAATGTTTCAAGTCGATCATTAGTTCTGTTATACAATGACAATTTAAAACTAATTTCATGCGTAGTTGACAATGGCAGTAATGACGGATTAATTAAATATAATCCGCGATAAACGTTAAAAAAAACCATTTCACATGCATATACTTATAAGGTAAAAAACGAATGATTCAAGGTCTTCATTGAGTTTTAAAAATAACGCATTTTTACCCAGCTCTCATCAGGATAAGACGAGGTTCAAGACTGTTGCGGAATTAAAACTTCTATTGTCTGTGTTATAAAATATATTATCCTTAAACTTTAACAGGATAAAGCTACAAGCTTATAACTGTATATTACACCTTTTTATTTCTTATGGCTATCGGAATAAGAACTATTTTGCCGTGTTTCTTTTGATGTAGTCAATAACTCTAGCACTGTTCCCCATTGAATGACAAGTGAGTGATCAATTATTTTATAACGCATTCAATTTAGGTTATATATCATGTATGTCGAGTGTATGTGTGTCCGTGAACTTTCGATGTACTTTATATTGTTGTCTTTGTTGTTTAAAATAAATTATAACATGAACACGATTCGGGTTAGGTAATGCAATGTTAGTAAATGATAATTTTATTATTTATGTAATACGTTGTTTTATATTATAGTGACTTTTATTGAATACTTGCTTATATTTAGTGCTTTTTTTTTTGTTTACTCTGTGCAGGATGTACAGAGTAAACAACTTCGCTTTTTCACATTTATTCTTTCAAGTTGGTTGTCTGGAAGGGATCGCTGCTTAGCGATAAGACCAACTATTATAGTCATAAACCTTTTATATAACACTTAATTTTTTTTCTTCTTTGTGTGTATAACAAAGAGTAAAAAAAAAAAAAATTTTTTTTTCGATTATAAAAATGAAGATGGCTGTGATCTTTAACCTCATGGTTTTGTCGACAAGTCGTCAATTAATTAAATTACTGAAAGGTTATTTTTTTATTTGACAAGTTATTTGAAACAAACTGTTACCCGCGGTTTTCGTGATAAAAATACGTTTTAATTTGGATCTTCAGCTGTTTTAATATTATTAGTAATATTTTTAGTACTTATAAATATTATTAGTAACTTTGTGTCAACCACGGAAGGAAACGGATTTCTGCTTTCACAAATGTGAAATAAATAAAACTTAAATAACTAAAACTAAACTAAAATATTCAAATCAAATATGGACATGAGTTTACATAACTAAGTTTTAATTGTAAAATATATACTTTATCAGCAGTTTGGTAGATTGCACGGTTCAAAGAGATAAACAGACTGGAATGGGATGGAACGGGGATGCGAATAATTAGTTCCTCTAGTTATAAAGCTTACCGTATGTTGAGACTTAAACTTAGTATAATTATAGTACTATAATGTATGCGGGTGTCATGTCTCTGTTATATACAATAGTAATCTACAGTTTTGTACTAATTAAAGCCTTTAATATCCCACTTGTGGACAAAACTTAAAAAGGAGTTTTTTTTAACTTACACACACGATCGTCTGTCCCTAAAGTAGGCAACTTAATGCCTGGATCATGTTGCCTGCAGATCTGGGACCCTCCAATTAAAACGGCTGAAGGCTTCCGCAGGGTTTTAGTACGGTATTGCGCCCCCAAGTGCTGAGTCGGTATACGGTCTTGGACTGCCTACCCGCGTCCTGGATATGACCCGTAAATGGGTTTCCCTGCAATACAAGAAATAGGCAACTTAATGCTTGTGTTTTAGATAACACCCGACTGATACATTTTTTAAATATACGTATAAATAATACATATATAAATAAATATATATTATATATTAGACCCAGATTCAGGGCAGGAATCGAACCCATAACCCTGGCGCAGTCATTATTGTAGTCGACTCAACGGCGGTCGCGGGTTCAATTCCCTCTTAGGGCAGATATTTGTATTTTTAAAAATATTTGTTTCTGGTCTGGGTGTATGTCCTTGTGGGATTCCACCGTGCCTCGGAGAGCACGTAAAGACATTGGTCTCAGTTGTTATCACAAACACCTGGTAACGATCCTTACTCATGATAGGGAAATTATCCGCCAACTCGCAGTGGAGCAGCGTGGTGGATTAAGCTACAACCCTTCTCCTATATGAAGGAGAGACCTTTTTCCAGCAGTAGGACGCTAACAAGCTGATTCAGTTCAGTTCAAACAAATAGACAAATAAATCTTTATCTTTCTTATTAATTTTTGTACTATGTTTTCTTTTGTGCATACTCTTAGCCTTATCAAGCACGCCGTTATCTCTATAATGATGGGAGAACATACGGGAAACGTGTAATAATTGGCTTTGCATTAAATGAAATGTTTTGCATTGCAATGATGGAGATAGACACGCAAATGTTGATCTGATGTCTCAATAATAAACTTCTAAATTAGCTTATCAGCAATAGATCTTAACCCTTTCGCTACTGGCGTCACATATATAATGAAGATTTTCTTTGCTGGACCCGGTGTCACAAATGTGACGATTGTTCATTATCAATTTATGATAACTGTTGTATTAAGTCTTACTACATATAGATGTATAATGTTATACAACAATAAAATAAATGAAAGATGTTATTGATCTGGCAATAATTAAAGTTGTTTATAAGGTCTTAGCGACTTTTCTCCTGAGGCCCTGGTAGCGAAAGGGTTAATTCGTGTGTAGATTATGTCAGAATTAAATAAATATGTTTAACACACACGGTCGTCTGTTCCTAATGTAGGTAACTTAATGCTTGTTTTTTTTTCGTAATAAATGTACAAATAAATAATGTATATTAATTACACCCAGACTCGGGGCTGGAATTAAACCTAAAAACAACTCTGGCGCAGAAAACATGGTCACTGACAAAAGCGCCAAAGGGCCAGTCAAAGTATATAACATTATAATTTATTATAGTTAGTAAAATCAGAGAGGGATTACTAAAATCGACTGCTAATAATATATTGAATTTTTGTTATAACTGTAATAGCATTTAAAATATAATGAGTCACGCCTGTTTATACATTTTTTCAGAGGCTTATTAGTTTGTTTCTTTAGTTCTATATCTAAAAAAATTCTAACGTAACACTTTTACTAAGACACGACTGTCCGTCCGTTTATCTATCCGTTACAGGTAGACACTTGAAATTTCCAAAGAAAGTTACGTTAACTATAACTATAATCGCTTTAACGATAGCAAGAAAAAAAAAAAATAAATAAAAAATAAAAAGAGCGTGCCTCTTGTCGTTTTTAGTTAGATTTGTATTTTAATTATTAATTTTAATATTATTTAGATATGTATCTTATATCTTTAAACGAGCAATTCTTGTATATATATAATCTGAATCTCGGAAACGGCTCCAACGATTTTCATGAAATTTAGTATGCAGGGGGTTTCGGGGGCGATAAATCGATCTAGCTAGGATTTATTTTTAGAAAATGTCGTTTTATCCCTTTTTTTACGCAATTAAAAATATCATTAGAATACGAAGGTAAATTTCGCTGTCATTAATAAGCTTATAATAGCTCGGATGGAAATCGGGCGGATTCGACATTAGAAAAACCGGGTTCGATTCCAGGTGTCTACAGACCAATCTTTTTTCCTTTTTTTTTCAAGTTTCTTCTTTTATGAGAAAAACTATTATTGTGAGCTATTTTTATTTTTTGTTTTTTATTTAAATAACCTGATCCTATTATTTTACTTTTATGTCGGTAAGATCGAAAATATTATTAATGTTTCATCAGTATGTAATGTATCTAAATATAATTTAACCGAGCAAAGCTCGGTCATCCAGGTACTGTTTTATATACGTATGTATGTACGTCATCAAGTATGTTAATAGTTAATTGTCATATAAGCTACTTTTATTATTTTACTGTACGAGTATATTACTTAAGAATTTAAACAAATGCAAGTCGGACTCGCCCATGAAGGGTTCCGTAGCAGCAAGTAACATCATATAAAAGTTCTTGTAGTTCGTTGTAACTTTGATCGATGTTTTAATGTATTTTTTTTATAAAAAAATAAAAAATAAAATAAAAAACTACTTACTAGATCTCGTTCAAACCAATTTTCGGTGGAACTTTTCAGATTTATCATTCCCTTTTTTCTTTTTATAGAAGTTACGGGGTTACACATTTTACCACTTTGGAAGTGTCTCTCGCGCAAACTATTCAGTTTAGAAAAAAATGATAATGGAAACTTCAATATCATTTTTGAAGACCTATCCATAGATCCCCACACGTATGGGTCTGATGAAAAAAAAATTGAGTTTCAGTTCTAAGTATGGGGAACCACCGAAATTTATTGTTTTTTTTTTCTATTTTTGTGTGAAAATCTTAATGCGATTCACAGAATACATCTACTTACCAAGTTTCAACAGTATAGTCCTTATAGTTTCGGAAAAAAGTGGCTGTGATATACGGACGGACAGACAGACAGACATGACGAATCCATAAGCGTTACGTTTTTGCCATTTGGCTACTGAACCCTAAAAAAATCCACAATATTTGCACGTGATCTCCATTTCAATAATACCTTTCCTTGAAATAATTCTGTCGATTGTATATAAGACGTCAGCGCAAACAGCCTACTATTGTCCCTAAGGTGGCTTACACTTTACCTACACACATATCTTATTGTTTACGCCTATAGTTACTCATTTAGGAATAACAAAATAACATAACAAAGCTTGACTTTGAACATAAAATAATATTAATAAATACATCGTCTATTGTATTGTTATATATAACACAATAATATATAATTGTATGGTTTTTGTTGTTGAATATCTTGTTACTTGGTTATTGTTTTAAATGTCTAGCGATAGATGGCGCTCATCAGTTTTGTAGTATTTCTTTTCTTATATCGAACCTGCTGGTTATTTTCAGTTTTGTAGCAGTTTTAATTTATCAAAAATAATTATAATTCAAATTAAAAGTAGATTGTAAGGTACACAACACAATCATTAAATTTTTAACTTCTAATTTTATGTATTAATTAACAAAAAGATATATTTTATTGTATAAAAGCGTGGGTTGCTTGATGTAAATTGTTATAATATTTTATTGACGGATATTGGTAAAAGTAGAGTCATTATTGAAATATCCTAAAAAGCACCCCACGCTTTTTTACAATAAAATAAATTTGATTTTTGTTAATCACACTATTCTTAATTAAAATTTATTTAAAAAAAATAGTTTAGTTTTCTATCAAAATGTGTTTTAATTTTTTTTTAACAATTATTTATTTGTTATTTATAATGTTAAGCGCGACTGCTAATTGTGAAATCATAGATAATGAACAAGTAATATATAAAGTAATAAGACAAATTGACACGGAAACATCGATATCAAGAACCGAGTTCATGACCTATGTATGTGTAAAAATGTATCGATTAATAGTTCTACTTTTATTGGACTTTATTTCAAGTGAGATAAAATTAAAAATTGTAGTTTTCAAAATAATTAAATACTATTTCATTAAATTACAGTTAATGTGAAGCTACCGCCTATCCAATATCTAGGATTCTGCTGAAAAGACCCGTCAAAAATCTTAACTGTTACTTTTAATACATTACTTAACAATTACAAATTCAATCAAACGTCCTGCATAAAAGCCAGTGACACTGAACCCACACATTTTAATTTGAATACTTTCGGGCTTGGTCTATTTTACTAACTCTGCTTTTATAAGCTTTTTTTTATTACTATCCTATATGATGGGTAAGCCTACACTGTACTATTCCAGATTCCGAAATATATATCTCAGATATCTTTCAATAAAGTGAAGTGGTAAAAAAGTTCTAATAATCCATTGTAACAGGAGCCTTACTACCTTTGAATTCGTGTCGTTTTATTAAAAAAGTAAAGGAGAATAGGAAAGGTTCTTATACGGTTTCAAAACGGTAGGAAACCTTAGTAATGCAACAGGATATTGGTGTTGAAAACCGTTTAATATAAAAATAATAACGTGATGTTATTATATTACACAATTAAAAATATATTTGGTTGATCGGAAAATTATTGCCGTTTTCATGAAATAAATTCAGAGACCCATTTTGTTTTACAAAAGATTTTATTTAGTAAAATAATCTCCATAACAATCTTCCGATCCGGGAATGTATGGAAAATAAGTAGTCGTTATATATTCTGGATCTCCGTATCTACGTACTAAGTTTCATTATAATCGGTTCTGTAATTTTTACGTGAAAGAGTAACAAACATCCTTCCAAATTTACACAATAATATCAGGTGAACTGAACTGTACTGAATCAGCCTCCAAACGTCCCTCTGCTGGGAAAAAGTCTCTTCGCCATATAGGATAAGGGTTGAAGATTAATCCACCACGCTGCTCTACGGTAGGTTGTCGGATAATTTTCCTACAATGAGTAATGATTGCTATCAGACGTCTATGATTACACCCGGGACCGACCGCACGGTGGGGAGACCCACAAGGATATATACACAGACCGAAAACAAATATTTTTACAAATACAAATATCTGCTATAATACCTCTATGCCTTATTCACCGGTTGTTGATAAACCTATCTGACGTATCCAACAGATAAAAGATTATGATATATATTTTTCTCACTATCGAACTTCACTTTATGTATCAGTTATTTCTATTCGCAATCTATGAATACAAAAGTTGTAGTTTATTATTTGAAGTGAAACAGGCCCCTAAAGGTTTTACCCGCCGTTAATGAAGCGTATCAATAACTTATGTGAGATATAAACATTATCAACAAACGGACACAAGACTTAAATATATAATACTAGTGGCCCGCCCTGGCTGCGCCCGGGGTATGTATATGTACCTTGACCTTCCGCATGAACCACTCTGTTGGTAAAAACCGCATGAAATCCGTGTAGCTTTTTTTAAGTTTATCGCGAACAGACAGACAGACGCGGCGTAGAACTTTGTTTTATATTATTGTAGTGATTATTATTGTAACAACAAAAGATGATTAACCAAAATTTTTTCTCCTATATGGAGAAGAGGCCTTTGCCCAGCAGTGGACGTTTACAGGCTGATTCAGATCAGTTGATTTCAACCAAAATTTCAACCAGTTTCTCCTTCAGTTTCTCGTTCAGTTCTTCTTTCAGCTATAAAATAACTAAAACTATATTTTTTTTATATAAAACTCTATATAGTAACTTTATGTAGGTTTTATTATAACACGATTATGTAAAACATTAAATTGTTTCAAGGTTAACTTGAAATTTTGCAATAATACATTCGAATTTACGACATTCACATAAAATTGCTAATTGTTTTTTCTGTTAAAAAGTTGTTTTAATGCTACAATTTAAGCATAAATATACTAAAAACCGCGTGTCCGTGAGTTTTTAAATTACAGTGTCGAATTAAAATAACTGGTTAAAAAAATAATCTAAGAAGCTTTAAAGTCCAGAAAGATAATAAAGGGATTTATATTTACAAGAAATAAAAAAATGATTTAGTAAATAAATAAAAAAAAGTTTAATACTAAATAAGTTACATTAACATCATAAATAGATTTTTACAAATATTGAAGACGATTGAATGAAATTATAAAATAAAATAACCAGGAACTAAAAAAATATATTATTATTTACCAGTACCTACACATTTAATAAGTTCCTCTTCCGATATCTATGCAACAAATATTTTTCATATTTAATAATCATATATATATTTTTTATCAAGTTGTAAAGGTTTTCGTTCTTATTTTGAAAGCGTCTAGGAAACTCTAGGCTTTAAAACATCATTTAATATTTATAGGAGCGCAAAAATTAAAAAAGTTCATTATTTTTATTTATTTTATAATTGAACTTAAGGATAATGTGTATAATAAAACGACATAAGCATATTGTTAAAATTATAAATCGTATTTTGAAAAACTGTCACTGCAACAATAACTAACGACCTCGTCATGATCCTCATATGAGGCGTATTAACGTAGTTCTTGACCTGAATATTAACGCGCTCACATTATATACCAAACGACTATTTCAAGTCTGAAATAAATTGTAATAATTATAGGCATTAAATTTTGCTCTTATTGTTAAAAGTGACTTACGCTAAAGATGGACGCGACATACGACGAAGCAGTAAGTCGCGGAATTTGTTCGCGTGATTGTAACGTTCCTACGGGACTACGACGTAACTGACGAGTTATTGGTATCACTGTGCATATTAATAAGTCACATATGTCAGTCGCGTTGTTATGTCATATATTATTATTTTATTAATAATTAGGAAAGAGTAATAGTTTAGAAGATATTATAATATTATGAATAGCTTCACATTTAACTACCCTCAGTGGGATGAAAATTTTGTTTACAATTAGGTACTAGATAAACACACACACACAACACAAACCCATTATATATATGTATATGTTTTAAGGTTAATTTTGTCGATATAATAAGTATCTCGTTAAGGTCTCACGATATCGTGGGCGCGGTATCGAATCTTATGTTGATACAGAATAATGATATATTTGGTAACAGTTATTCTGATTTAGTAGTGCTTGCACAATACGTTCACGAGATAATTTTATATCTATGCTTATTAAATTTCAAAATACGGTATACATTAAGTTTACGCCCGCGGTCTCGTTAATTTGTTAATGATACCTACTTCTTATGAATAATTTAGAATTAATTTTAAGAATGCAGATATTTCTTTAATATATTTATTTTTTATTTATTATCTTATTTCTCTGAAAATTCTGGTAATATTTTTTTATTATTTTTACAATTAAGTCTTTACAAACATAGTTGTTTTTAAATAAAATACGTTTAACATTATTTTATTGAAAATATTTGCACATGTGTGCGTACAATGCTTATAAACACAAAATAAAAAAAATAAATAAAAAAATTAGAATAAGTTGGTTATATTAATGATATACAAGTCTTTTTTTTTGTCTAAATGTCAAGTAGAATGAAGAAACATGAAGGAAATCTCTCTTTCTCTCTTTCTATTTCTCTCTCGAATTGACCGGTGCGGTCGATATAACAACCATAATAGAATTTTCGGGACAGTCGTGATCGTTCTGAATGCTTTCGAATTTGACATTTAAAGTTGTCGATAAAATTTAACTGCGTCACATTTATCAAAAAGTGTTAAAATGTCAAGGTTATAGAAAGGTAAAGAAATGATTATAACGTCTGCGGCTCATAACAATGACAACCAAATAGAAAATTCAAGCATAAGCAACGCTTTTTTACTAATGCTCTATGCATTAAGAAAACAGGCTTACATGTATTGTTAAAATAATAATAATGATTGAATACTTTATTACAAAGGGCCATAGATACATTTTATATTATGGTATTCTAACGTTAAAAAAAGAAAAAAGGCAAAATACAGATATTAAAATATAGATATTAATGTATATTGAAGTATTACTGTGGGCGTTTTAAAATTTAAATTACAGGCAGTAATGTCGAGTTGTCGAAAAAAGATAATAACACCGAATACGATGTAACCACAGCAGCCATTACATGTCCATTGCTGAACGTAGGCCTCCCCCATCATCTCTGGGGGTTTGCCAATACTCGCTACGCTTGGCTGGCGGGTCGGCGAGCGCAGTGTGTTGCGCCAGGGTATGGTGACGCTGCTGCCAATCACAATCCTGGTTGGTGTACAGTTATTTGCACCACTATGGCCTTAGTCACCTCTTATGACACCTCGGCAAGAAAGAGTTCGGAACTCTTCTTCTCTACCTAAAATTTTAATGAATTGCTTACCCATATGCCAAAAATAATATTCATATACAAGCATACATACAATCATTATGTATATATGCACTAATCAGAGACATTGGCTCCCGAGACAAATAAATCTAATTGTAACAAAAAAAATACTTTATTCAAATAGACATTTGAAAGCATTTCTGAAGTGTTAACAATACTTTTGTCCTATTCCCTTTGTATATAAATTCTGAAAATCAACCGTTACTCTGGTTTTTAATTATTTTAAATGTATACTTATATAATTATAGTAATATAATGAAACGCCTTACATCCAAATGTCTGACACCAGTGACACCTATATAAACATTTCTTTTGTGACGCAATTGAACCCGCTACCAGTAGGGCAACAGCCAGCTACTGCACCGTGTTTATATTACAAACTATATATTACATAATATGTAAGAAATTCAACGTATATATGCTTAACCGTGATTATAACATAGTACCCATAACAGGAAAAGAAGACTGTAAATATTTCTATGAATTCCTCTTTTTTAAAACGTAATTAATGTTAAAAAAATCAAAACGAGCTAGTTTATCGTCGACAGAGAACCCGGAGCTCGTATTTGAGGACCTTGTTAACTTTGTAAATGTATTTGATTCGACACTCGACCTCCCAACGATTTTAGTGACGTACTCGAGTTATGTTATCGAGTATACGAATTTATTTAATGATTATTCAACATCAATTATTATTATTATATAAACAAATGCTTATTGTTATACAAACATTAGACGAATATTTTTTTTAAAATCATTTAATAAGACCCGATCCACATTACAGTGCTGGTCTCGGTTCGTTCTCGGTCCGATCTCAATCCGGTAAAATGTTTTGTATGACGAATCGTCGCTGGAGCGTGACTTGATCGGACCTTGACTGGCACGGATAGTATGAATACTCTCATTGTTTCTTGTGTAACAATATTTTACCGGATCGAGATCGGACCGAGAACGAACCGAGACCAGCACTGTAATGTGGAACGGGCCTAAACTAGCTGGCGGGGCACAGCAGGTTTCACCCGCTTTAATTCGAGGAAAAAACGTACTTAAATATTTTTAAGCCATTATTAACCAACCAAGGAGAAGAAAATAGTGGTTTTCTTCGCAACCTGATCTTGATTAGGCAACACATAGTTTTCCGCGTGAAAAGCAGCCTTGACGTAAATCAATTCCTATCTGCTTAATTAAATGTTTGCGCCTGTGCTTTATTAATGATAACACGGGCGACTTGCACCAGCGCGCGGCGCGATGCACATCGTTTCAATTAATTTTACATTATCTCCTAAATTATGGGTCCAAATTAGATATTATAAAAGACAAAGTTTATCTTCATAAAGTTGCCTTATAGATGAAGTATTTATAATTCGTAAGAATTCATATGCCTGGCTTAATAATAATGCAATAAAATCACCTTTTTATTTTTTGTTATCATTATTTCGTTGCGGAGTTATTTTAAAACTATGATATTTTCTAAAATATTCATTGAAATCAAATGATGTTAAGGACAATTTTGTTCAAAAGGGAATACCTACTTGTGATAAGGATTTATGTATATCATATCTATAAAAACCACCTTCGCAAATAACAGATTATTTTAGAACCAACTTTATTAATATAAAAACGGTTATAATGAGTCAACTACAAGAGATAGATATGTGCTGTCGCGGACTTTTTTTAGACCTTTTAATGTCAATCAATTTCGTCATACATAATTTTTGCGTAACTTTAACCGTTTATGCAGCATTCGCAACGGAAGCTCTCAAAAAATAATGTTTTTCCCGTTTTTGTAATGTTTCTTATGAATACTCAGCTCCTATTGCTCGTAGCGTGATATTATATAGCCTATAGCCTTCCTCGGTAAATGGACTATCTAACATAAAAATAATTTTTCAATTAATTAATCAGTAGTTCAGTTTTCAATTAATCAGTAGTTCCTGAGATTAGCGCGTTCAAACTAACAAACTCTACAGCTTTATATATAAGTAATAATAATAGATAAGTAATACTTAGATTAAAATTATTGAACTGTTGCGAATAGAATGATATTCCCGGCAGTTTTACTCAGTAATGTGCAATATCCCAAATGACGGGTACAATAAACAAAAATTCAGTAGTTTCGGAGTTTTTCAATAGTAAACAATAAATGGCAAGCGCAGCGTCCTTCGGTCAGACGGCCACCCGCGAAATCGACATACGACTCGAGGAGAGTCCCCGGAACCCGAAGCCGGGACAGATATTTGTATTTGTACAAATATTTCTTTCTCGTCTTGGTGTGAGTTCTTGTGAGTTTCCCCACCGTGCCTCGGAGAGCGCGTAAAGGCGTCGTTACTGGTTGTTATCATGGACACCTGGTAACGATTGGTACTCATGGTGGGTCATTCCATGGTTCCTTCATTCCACGCAAACACGCAGTGTAGCAGCGTCGTGGATTAAATTCCAACCCATCTTCTATATCCAGAAGAGGCCTTATCGCAGCAGTGGGTTGTTTACAGGCTGATACAGTAAAGTACAGTACAATAAAGTTTTTTAGTTAATAAAGTAAATTATTTTTAGATCAAGACTAGAAAAAGCAAATGTTAGTTTATCGGACGTGAAATAATGAATATGTATTAATGTAAAACTAGTAACAAAGGATGTTATTAATGAACGCTTGTTAAAGAATTCGTTCTTTACTATCATTTGCTTGTTTATATGCGTGTCCTTGCTACGGCCATCGACACACATACCGCGGTTCACTGGTTAGGGCGCCGACACACGGCGCGTTCAGGTTCCAGTTCATCGAACAGTTGCGTTGAATCCTTAATTATGATGATAATTTTATGTATTATACTGTGTTGTGTAAATATTTCGTACCGGTTATCCAATTTCAAAAAAACAGGAGATTGTTAATTTTATCGTTATTTTTTTTATAAGTTAAAAAAACATGTATATTTTGATAGGCTTTGCGGTTATTAAAACTGTTGTTAGATATTTACTAATGTATATGTATGATTTATGATGACGACGACGCGTTGGCGCAGTGGTCACAACAACTAGCTGATGCGCTAGCAGTCGAGGGTTCGATCCCCGCACATGACAAATATTTGTATGGGCCATGAAGATGTTTGTCGTGGTCTGGGCGTTTGTGCTTGTATATTGTGTATGTTTCCGGACCCTCGACACAGGATTCACATCATACTGGGGGCCGTTTAGTATGAGACGTTTATTTATTATTTATTTATTTATTATACAAACTTCTAAGAAATAAAAACCAAGGATGATTTATGTTATTGTAACTTATTTCGGTTACGGTTTTATAATTGCGTTTTGTTCATATTTGGTAACAAAATTTTATTTTTTATAAATAAATAAATAAATGAAAGTTATTGTTTACTAATTGACGACCTACCTTGGATTGAAGACCTACATTTTCTGCAAGAGTTCACTGTGCAAGTTTCAATATCAACGATTCTATGATACTTCAAAAAGCCACAATAGATGGCGTTGACAACGTTAATAAAAAAGTCGTTCAAAGAACTCATCTCATGTTGAATCTGAATTACGTAGGCTTACTCTGACGTTATAATGAATAGATTGTAAAAGAAACGTCGTGTTTGTAAGGATCCTTAGAATTTGTGCCATTAAACTCCGTAATGAGATTAACGAGGCCAGTTAAAACTTAAACAAAGTATTTTCAAGTTAAAAACTTCGTTATAACTATAAAATTACCAGTTCTTGTCTGCGACTTCGTTCGCTTGGAAATCTATCCCACGGGAACTACATTTTCTGGTATAAGTATTTTATGCTATTCCAAACTATAACCTATCACTGTGCCAAATTTTATCCAGATCCGTTCAGCAGTTCTGGCGTGATCGAGTAACAAACATACATTCATATAATCTTTTGCATTTACCTACAATAGATAGATGTGTTGTGGCATCAGCTAATAGTATTGAATACATATTAGGCTAGTTTAATTTCAAGGTTATTGTTTGTATGCGCGTATTAGTAAACCTCCCAGACACGATGAGGAGATGATGAGCAGTGGAAATCTGATGGCAGATGTGGTTGTGGTGGTTTTATGTCAAATTATAAATTGTGTTATGTAAAAATTTTACACCCGACTGGTTGAGTCCAATGCAATTTCAGAGGAACTGAACAATTGTGGAATGAGTTTCCCCTGGAGGAAGCGATAAGGTGTTTAAAGTTTGAGCAAAGCTCCTGTGATGCCTCTGGTATTACAATCGTCCACAAACTATCGCAGACCTAGGTATGTTCATGTAAAAAATATCAAAAAAAATCGATATAATATATCGTAATGTTTTATCGATATACGATATATCGTGCAATAAATATATCGATATTTTTTTTCGATATAATAATTATATTATAGCGTTGTATCAATACTTTGCAGCATATCGTGCAAATATATGGATCTATCGTTTTGTACCTATTATTATATATCGGACGAAATGTACCTTTGTAACCTACGCACATTCCTAAAAAGGCCATTGCTTCTTCATATCTATATTTAAAATGAAATATATCGATTTTACATATCGATATTTCATGATTCGATACTATCGGATTCAAGCGATATATCGCACACATATTATTCATAAAATATATATACATATATCTCATAAAATTTCGATATAGGGATATATATCGCGCACTCCTAGGCAGACCGTATTATAATATAATTTAGATGAAGTCTTAGAACTTACAATAGTAGAAGTGATATCTTCAACACTTGTAATTTAACACAATATACCTGCATACAAAACTATTAACAGTAATAAGTCAGCAATAAATCATTCTATTTTCAGTTAAAAGAGTAACATTTGTGTAAATTTAAAACAAAAGAATTCATATTCTTTGTTACTTCAAAGACAAAGTGAACAAATTATTATTTTTCTCATTTTAATAACTGTAAATGAGAAGATGGATGGACTTTGTATCGGAAGAGCCACAACGCGATTATCAGCTAAAGATGACTGGAGAACAAATGCGTTATTAAGGATAGCTAGGAGTTAAAACTTTATAGTATTTTTATTGACAACCGTTTGGTGCAGTCGTGCGAATAGTCACCTCAACGCTGGTGATCACGGGTTCGATTCCCGCTTGGAGCAGACATTTATACGAATATTTGTTTCTGGTCTGGGTTCTTGTGAGTCTCTACATCGTACCTCAGAGAGCACATTCGTCGATCCCGGTTGTTATCATAGACATCTGATAGCCATCATTACTTATGCTAGAGCTAAATATTAACTAACCCGAAGAGGAGCAACGTGGACAATTAAGTTCCAAGCCTTCTTAGGTTTTTTTTAGGTTTTAAAAAACTTTAATCTGATAAGAAATTTACATTTAATTTAAATTTAATTAAAAATAAAATCGTAGGTACATTAGTCGCTGGTACTTGATGCTATGTGCAACTTAAGTTTCTTTTTTAAATACGTTAATACTTTTCCAACACTAAATCATTTAGCAATTTTTTAAACAGCTGAACTCCCCTAAATAGTATTGTCTGTGCTCCATATTTAGTTTCGTGATTAATTTCAGTTTATTTTTGTTTCGTAGGCTGTGCTTAATTTTCTATATGTTTAATTCAATGTATGACTTCATTGTTTTGGTGATTATTCTCTGAATCAGCACACATGTGTTTTATAATTGGGACAAGTCAAATATTTTAGTTTTTTCATATAAATATTTAGTTGGCGTATGAAATGGATAATGGAATAACACTTTAACATTATACTATTATACTGTATTACTGTTGTACATATAGACATATTAGATATATAGACTTTTAATCAAACTTTATCATTATTATTTTTTTGTGATCTCTGTAGAGGGTTTAGGTTAGTCGGTGCAGCGGAACCCCTCCAATCAGATATTCAAGATGTTATTTAACTAATTATAAATTATTTGTTTGGGTTGTTTTAGTATTAAATGTGATATTTTTCGTAAAGCGCCTAATAAAGATGTTAATTTAGATTTGATATGCTCAATGTGTGGTCTCCACGTTAGTTTATCATCAATAAACAGTCTTAGGTATTTTTCTTTATGTGATTTTTTGAGAATTTAGAAATCAGAATCTTCTATATGGAGAAAAGGCCTTTGTCCAGAAGTAGGAACGCACTATACAGGAAGAAATTTATTTCCAGTGTCCTTAAACAAAATTAAAAGCGAATTCCTTATTTGAACATTACTTATCGGCACTGCGTCGGTATGCAGCGTCCTGCGCAAGCGCACTTTCTCTCGCATCTCGTGACGTTAACGCGGACACTTGTATCGAGATAATTAACTATATAAGACATTGTAGCTCACATAAATATTCGTTAAAATGCGTTGTTTTTCATTTCATTGATTGTGTACTGCGTTTGAGATGTTCGTTATAGGAGCTAGAGAGTTTCTTTTAAATTATGTTTGCGTTTATTCAGCCTATAGGGCTATAAAACTTCATGCTAAGACTAATGGTAGAAAACCACTACTGTTATACTATACTTACTAATGATTTAACTTTTACAAATAATTTTGTGAGATGAAAAGATCAAGACAAAAACGATTCGAAATACCTAAAAAAGGATTCCGTACCACTCTATAATGATTATAAATTTTATAATGAGCTAATATACTGACCCGTTACCCGTAAGACTGACCCGTTGGCGCAGTTTGCAGTGACCCTGTTTTCTGCTCCAAGGGTTGTGGGTTCGATTCCCGCCCCGAGTCTGGGTGTAATATATGTTTATTTATATGTATTATTTATATGTATATGTATATTTATTTAAAAAAAAAAAAGTATATCAGTCGGCTGTTACCTAAAACACAGGCATTAAGTTGCCTACCTTAGTAACAGACGACCGTGTGTGTGTGTCAAATATATATTTGTATTTAATAATAGTCCAAGACAACTTTTATCTTCTCCTTCTTAATTTTAGTGTAAGATAAAGTTAAATGGGTATATGATTTATAATGTTTTCTGATCTTGTTTTTTACTTATTTATTTATTTATATACGCCGACTTGACGATTATTCTCGTGTATTGTATTTGTGTAAATATTTGTTTCTGGTCTGGGTGTATGTGTGGGTCTCTCCACCGTGCTTCGGAGAGCATGTAAAGAAGTTGGATCCGGATCAGAGTAAGGAAATAATCTACCAACCCGCAGTGGAGCAACGTAATGGATTAAGTTCCAACCCTTTACCTATGTGACGATGTCTTTTGTCCAGCAGTGAGACTTATACAGACCGAATCACGGTTCAGCTCATTAACACACGCCATGGAAAACTCTTCTTTGTAAAGGGACCACTTTTCATTTTAATTGGTTTCTATGATTTGTCGTTCAATTTCTATGTGTGTTACCAGTGATGACAGACGGATCTGAGACTCTGAGAGTGATCTCTGACTATGGGCCTTTTAAACAAGCTCCAAGTCGCACAGCGTGCAATGGAGAGGACTATGCTTGGTATTTCTCTGCGAGATCGAATCAGAAATAATGAGATCCGCAGACGAACGAAGGTATCAATATCGGCAGATATAGTCCAACGGATTTGCAAGCTAAAGTGGCAGTGGGCGGCACTTACTCGTAGAGCTGACGGCCGATGGAGCAGAAAGGTTCTCGAGTGGAGCCCACGTACCGGCAAGCGCGGTGTCGGACGACCGTCCGCAGGATGCACAGACGACTTGAGGATAGTCGCCGGAAGCCTTTGGATGGAGGCTGCTTCGAACCGGTTGCTCTGGAGATCAATGGGGAAGGCTTATGTTCAGCAATGGATATCCAATGGCTGATATGATGATGATGTAAATACTACTGTTCCAAAAATATAGCTCTGTAATAGACAGACTGACGGCGGTGTACTAGTAATAATGATAGAATTCAGTTGTTAACCTCCTCTACGGAACCCAAAAATGTTAACTCCATTCAAGTTATCATTAAGTCGCTGTTATAATGTTATTAAAATGACATTTAACGCGTTAAACGCATTATCTCGTCCCAGTTAACGTCCGAAATGTGTTAAAATCACACTTTCACTAATAACGAAGTCATTAACACTAATGATTACGAGGACTTTGTCCGTTTTAACGAATTCCTTAATATATGAACTTTTTCTTAGAATATCCTACTATCTGACTTATAATAAAATTATAACAGGTCCAATTCTGCAAATGAAAGATATTAAAAAATATATCTGGATAGTTTTTAGTGTTATTTGTCTTTAATTTTTGAAGTAAAACTTCTTTATGCGCAACTTGCAACGACGACAATGCAACGGAAACGCGTTACGGCGATGACGCGTTTATATAGCATTAGATTTATAAATATTTAAAGTATAATGATAATTAAATTAATGTAATTTTATTATTATATAAGTATAATGCTTGATAGAAATAAGTGTATATATTACTGTTATTATATAATCACTATAGACTTTTTTAAATTCTAACATATTTGTTTTGAACTTAATCGTCATCTGTTACAACGTCAAAGAAGTTTTACTTCAACCGCGTGAAAAGGTTACAAACAGTCTTTTTTTTGCAGTTATGTCTTTGTCTGTATCTTGGTAGCACATCACACATGTTAGGGTCAATAGTGAGAGAGGTTTAACCAAAATATCTAAATGGCTAGATGATAATCTTTTGACATTAAATATAACAAAAACAAACTATATTTGCTTTGCTCCTAATAATGCTTTTCAACCAGGAGCGGACTTCCGCGTTAAGATTCACAACTGTTTAATTAAAAGTCTAAAAACGGATTTTATCGCGTTTATTTTGCCCAGGTATCGATAAAGTGATGTTCACCAAATATTTGGGTATAATAGTTGATCAGAGATTGAGTTGGCAGCCTCACATTGAGGCAACTGTGAGCAGAATTAGGAAGCTTATTTGGATGATTAGAACATTAAGGGATGTAGTGACAGTTGAACTGTTAAATAAGATTTATATTGCCATGGCCCAGTCAGTGATTAGGTACTGTATCACGGTCTGGGGAGGTGCCAATAAATCCAGTTTCCTAGATATTGAAAGAGCCCAAAGGTCATTTGTTAAGGTGATGTATTGCAAGCCACTCAGATTTCCTACTGAGTCTCTTTTTAAGATCAGTGGCCTGTTATCAGTCAGAAAACTGTATATAATAAACACAATACTAAAATGTCACAAAAATTTGCCTTATGACAATCGTAAGCAACATAAACGTAGGAAGGATATAGTTGCAACGTCTTATCCTATTCGAACCGTTTTCGCCAAACGTCAATACGATAGCCAGTCCGCTTACATATACAATAAACTTAATCAGAAATTAAAAATTTACCCAATGGCATTACACAAGTGTAAACAAGTTATAACGGAGTGGTTAAGGGATACTACATATGAGGATGTTGAAAGATTGTTGGTTAGATACAATAGAATAGCCTAAATGACATAAACGTATGACACACACACGCACGCACACACACATACACACACACACGCACACACACATACACACACACACGCACACACACACACATACACACGCATAAACACATTCTTGATATTAATTATTTATGAAGCGCAATTTGCTTACTAAAAAAAAAAAAATTTTGTTCTTTTTTGTTTTTGATAAATTTGTGTCATATTGTTACTGTTTTTATAAAATCCTAGTTAACGAACTTGGGAAGTTGCGAGTCATTCCCACTACAAGTATCTCCGATAACTTATTGGGAAGACTCAGTGTAACTTATATTGTAATAATATTTCATGAATAAAAAGATATATTTATTATTATTTTATTATTATTATCACGACGAAAGTACTGAATAAATTTGAATGAGGCGTAATTCGATTCCATACTACGAGTTAGGACACTGGACACTTTTTGTTCCGAAATTCTATATGGTTGTGTTGATAAAATGTGTAATCACGGACGAAGTTGCGGATACAACTTATATAAAATAATTAAATAAATGTAAAAGTTTGTTTTGATGGATGTTTGTTACTCTTTTACGCAAAAACTATTTTTTTTTTTTTTTATCAAAAAAATTTGAGTGCGTTTGACTTCTATCTTGTCTGATGGTAAACAACGATGAAGTCTAAGGTGAAGCACGCAAACTCAAATAATACCTGTTCACTCTTGCCTTAAAAATCCCTAAATTATAAGTATCGGGAAACAGTGACGCAGGAAGAGAATTCCATTCCTTACTATGGAACAGTTTACAAAAGTTACGTACGTAAAGTCAATATCAACGTAGACAGCTGGAGTTCCATAATAACACAATCTTGGCGCGACATTTAGGTACATGTAATCGAAAGTTACGCGAATTAAACCGTGAGGCGCAGATATGACTCTGTCTTTCATTTATGTTTCTTGATCTGCTATTTCGTTTTATATTTATTGTATTTTAAAAAAAATTAAAATAAGTACCTACATTGTATGTTATCTGTATATCTATCAAGTGTCAAATTTTGTTATCATATTTGTGGAATATTTTTTCTTGCTTTTTCTTTCTTTCTTCCTCTCGTAATCCTCTTCCGATTAAAAGAGCAATACAATTTATTTAATATACAGTTTTTTTTAATTCTTTTTGGCGTCTAGATGCTAAGTTATTTAAAATTTTAATGTACTTAAAGTAAGGGATTGTGCTTAATGTAGTTGGTTTTATTTTTATTTTTAATGGAGAATATACACCTATACCTATACCTATAGTTGTATTTTAAGGTATAATAAGCATTTAATATTTTATAAGTTTTTTTTATTTGAATTACGATTTTACCAAAGCGATGTGAAAGTGCGCAAGAGTAACTTACTATTACTTGTCAAAGTTCAAGTGAAAGCTCTTACTATCGCTAAGTTAACATTACTCCTTTTCGGTATAAAGGGTATGATTTTCACTCGTGTGTTTTAAACGACTTTCCTTTGATATGACCAAATATGTTGATAGTTGGCTACGTTGAATGAATACAGAATAGATTATTATAAGGGACTTTCTAGACAGTTAATATCTAGAACTATTTAAACTATAACAGAAAGATATTAAAAAAATTCAGGTCACTAATCGATAATGAATCCAAAATTGTAATTTTGTTCCTTTTGCCTGTCTATATCTGAATGGCTGTCTGTATCTTGGTTGCATCACGGCAAACTACTGAATGGGTTTAAATTAAGCTGCGCACGAACTGAGTTCAAACCATGAGGTAGGAAATAGGGAGGCAGAGACGCATAAAAGTCAAAACGCGTAATCTCGAACGAAGTCGAACGAAGAACGAAGCTTGTATTAATATTTACTACTGGAAATAAATGTGTAGAAATATATATAGATAAATATTAAAAATATTTGCATAATAATATCATGTGTTAGCCTACAATTACGATGTACGGTGTTAGTTATATTTAAAATTGTTAATTATTTAAGAAATTATCTATTATATAATATGTTGTGTTGGCTTATTATAAAATAAATACATATATTTCGTTGGATATCCTATTTATTATCTGTACCAGCAATCATCACTTTAAATTGTCTCTCCTTTCAACGAGAAGTATTGGATACTAAACCGCTACGCAATATACAAATGCATGTTGCCGGATGCATGCCTCGTAATTTCACAATTTCACAACGTTTTTAAAGACATACATCATATTATTACAATAAAACTAGTGCAAGTATTCATGAGATGATGACTATTTCAATTTCCATAAAAGTCTAAAAAACTAAATATTTGCAACAATTGATACTTCCTTAAGAACATTTTATTATTATTTCGTCACGTTCTATAATTTGTCATCTATATAACCTTTTTCCGGAAATACGGAGTAAAATCTCGCCATCGATTACGTTTTAATACTCCTAACCTTTTTGTTTTGAAAGTCGAATTATTCGCCAACCCGTACATAATGGTCCTTCGCGCCGGATTAGTGTCTTTCCGCCAATTACTATCGGGTACCATACACACACACACACACATAGATACATACTGCGTATTTGCGACAGAAATGGCTAGCATAGCTTTGTACTATTTAATTTTATACTTTAATTTAAAACAAAAATACGATGGCTTAGCGCAGTGGACAATCAAATGTCAACCGC